>CM046874.1:309248447-309961447 GCA_025667525.1 Glebionis coronaria | reverse complement strand
CAAAATAGCTCATAAGGTGTCTTATTGTGGATTTTGTTGACCAAGACTCTATTTTGAACATAGTAAGCCGTGTTCACAGCCTCAGCCCAAAAGGTAATGGGAAACTTAGCATCTGCTAACATGGTCCTAGCTGCTTCTATTAAAGTTCAATTCTTTCTTTCAGCTACACCATTCTGCTGTGGAGTTCTCGCTATGCTAAACTCCCTAGAAATTCCCTTATTGACATAAAAGGCATCTAAAAGATTGTTCCTAAACTCACCACCATTGTCACTTCTAAGAATTTTAACCGCATTACCTGTTTTCTTCTCAATCTGTGTGATGAAGTTAATTAAAGTCTTAGCAGTATCACTTTTTAAGGCCAAAAAGAAAGTCCAAGTAAACCTAGAATAATCATCAGTGATAACAAAACAGTAAGATTTACCATTTAGGATTTCTATATTGGTTTGGCCAAATAAGTCCATGTGTAGCAAGTGAAGTGGTTTAGAACTAGAATGCACACTTTTAGACTTAAAGGATACTTTATGTTGTTTGCCTTTAAGACATGCAACACAAGAGTGATCATTGTGAAAATCCTTTGAAGGCAAACCATCAACAAGATCAAGTCTCACAAGTCTATTAATGTTTTTAAAGTTAATGTGCCCTAACCTTATGTGCCATAAATTACTTTCATCAACTGATGCTTTAGCATAAAGACATGACATATTTTTGTTCATCTTAATTCCTTTTAGATTAACATTATAAATGTCCTTATGCCTAGGAGTTCTATACTCAATAAACTTCTCATCGGGAATCTTAGAATCCTTACTTAACACCAAGCATTCAGTATCAGTAAAAAGAACTTTATTTTTGTTGTCACAAACTTGTGACACACTAAACAAGTTATAATCAAGTTCCTTCACCAGAAAAATGTCTTCAAAAGGCAAATTTTTGGTGATAAGAGTGCCTTTGCCAGAAATCCACCAAAGTACACTTTGTCACCATCTTTAATGGGGATAAAATCTGTCAAATAATCTTCCTTCCCCGTCATGTGCCTAGAGCATCCACTGTCCCAATATCCATGATCATTGACCTACTTTTGAATGCCCTACACATAAAGAAAACAAATTAGTTTCTTTGGGAACCCAAGCCTGTGCAAACTTGGATTCATGTCGTTGTTCAACAAGAACTGACTGATTCCTTGTGACAACCCCTTGTTCATCCCTTTGTGGCATGAACACCCAATTTACCCCAATTGGTTTAGTAATGACCTTTGAAGATAATTAAATCTGCTGCAGGTCATAAAAATTCCATCTGAACTAGGGTTTTGGTCTTGTTTAGGTCTCCATGTCAAACTAAATGAAGATTTAGACCCCTTTCCCTTAGGTTGTAAATACCTATTGTTAATTGGTCTAAAACAAGATCTAACAAAAACTAGTTGTGGCATTATCATACCAAACTTGGAGCTGTCAGCGTTAAATTTGTTCTTGTCAGCGCTGAATTTGTTCTTGTCAGCGCTGAAATTGTTCCTGTCAGCGTCCAAATTAGGGGTTGCTACAGGAACCCATTTCCTGTTAGACCAAGTGTTGGTCTTTTGAAAGGGCCTTTGTCCATGAGTATTAGTCCCTTTAGAAAAGAAGGGAGCTGGTCTAATGACCTGTGGACTTGTTTGGACAAAAGGTCTAGGTTTGACCATGGTTGACCTATTGTCAGTGGTGGATTTAGAGCCACTGACACACTTATAGGCCAAATGAGAAAAACTTCCACATGTGTAACAAGCTTTTCTAGACATAACCTTAGGTCTAGATTGAAAGAACCCTGTCCCATTACACTAGCTTGGCTTTGGGTGACCTAGGTTTTCTATACATTTCAGCATATTTAACACTAGGTTTTCTCTTAATTGGTGAGCCAAGGTCAATGGTTTTTCCAGTGGTGGGGTTGGTTACATTAATGGGTGTAGGTACAAATGGACTCTCACTGAGCATTCCACCCTTAACAAAAAGAAAAGGGTTAGCTGCTTTTCATTGTTCAAGATCAGTCACCTTTTGTTGATATTCCTCAACTGGGGAAAGCACTCTAGGTGGAGGAATAAATTCCTCTTCTTCCCAGTCCAAGAGAGATCCTTTCTCTGGACACCATAGAAGTTCCCAGCATGTGGTGGAATAGCAACATACTCATTCATCCCAATCCCACACTTGTCCCTAGGGTCTCTTTGTTCACTGACACACTTTTCGAAGGTTTGACTAGCTTTACCAAAATTTTCAATTTTAAGCCCTACATTTTCTTTATCTTTAATGGCTTCACTTAACTGAAGTTGCACATCTGCTCTAGATTTCATTATAGAATCCTTAAGTTCATTACTAAATTTAAGATCCCTAGTCAAAACATTAATTTGATCTTTTAGGTCAAATTCCATTTTCTAATATTCCTCAATCATCATTTCAGTCTGTGTAAGATCCATTTTATAGTTTGCAAGTCTAGTGCTTATATCTATAACATCTGAATTTAACTTTAAATTTTCTTTGTTAAGTTTTTCAATGTTTAATCTACACCCTTTACTACAAAAAGCATCATCATATACCTCATTATCTAATGAAGATAAGGAGTTGCCCATGAGAGCAAAGTGAACATGCTCTTCTTCTTCCCTTTCAGCAATCAAAGCTTGATTTTATACCACATCCTTTTCCATAAAGCTCCAGTCCCATCCAACACCATCAATATCTTGCATGGCGACCATAGCCTTTGGCTTAGCATCTTCAACCTTGATGATTTGGCTTGAATTCTTTCCAGCATCAGATCTTCTAGGAGATCTACACTCCCTCATGAAGTGTCCCATCCTACGACAGTTATAGCACTCAACCTTGGATTTATCAAATCTATTTGTGTCTTTAGCATTAAAAATCATCTTTCTTCCAAACCTCCTGGTCCATCTGTTTGCCCTTATGCTTGCAAGTTCCATATTCCACTTGATATCCATCTCCTCTAGATCAGCATCACTGATTTGCTCAAGATCCTTATAGGTAACTAAGGAACCATTGGGCAATGCAGCAATGTATGCATATACTGTGTCTAAATCAATACCAGCAGGTTTAAGGCTGGGTGAGTCAACATTTTATGTGTCAGCATCAAAATTCGAGTCGCTGACAAAGGTTGATCCACCACTGACAAAAGTTGATCCAGTAACGTGATGTACATTCAATCCACTAACATATGAATCTCTTTCAGTGGTTTAAGATTCACTATGTGAGATGAAAGCCATGTTCGCAGATGTTGACTTGCTTCCATGTTCAAGTAAGGTCTCACTCTCCAAAATCATTAGCTTATTATAGATATCATCAAAATGAAGCACTCTTATGGTCATTGGTGGAAAGGATTGATCTAGCTTCAATTTTCCATGCATCACCAAGACCCCTAAGGAATGTAGCAATGATATCAGCATCATCATGTTTTGTTCTCATAAAAGACAACTTGCTAGTGATGTCTAAAAGCCGACTTCTTACATCACTTAGCTTCTCATTGGGATGATCCTTAAACACAAAAAACTCACTCAAAAGTTTCTTCTTCCTTTCTTTGGCCATATCTTCATTACAACCATAGGTGACTTAAGAGCTGCCCAAAGATTTTTAGTAGAATCAAAACTTCTGTATTTTTGTTGATTCTTTGGACCCAAGGAGAGTTTAAGAATATTCTACGTCTTCATGTCATTCCTTCTCAAGGATATATCAGTGGTTGAGATAGCTCTTCCATCTTTAGGTCTTTCATTAAGGTCTGCATCAGTTGAACCAGCAACTGCTCTTCTTCCTGCAATAGCAGCAGTAATCCTGGCTACTTTATCGAATTGATTGCCATATTCAATAACTTCCCAAACAGTATGGTCATAAACTTGAAGATATTGTTCAAAATTGAACTTCCATTGTTCAAAGTTGTCAGGGTCGAGCATAGGCATTTTGAGGTTGTGATTTGATGAGGATGAAGATTCTGTGGTAGACATCTTATTTTGGTTTTAGGGTTTCTGTTGATTTAGGGTTTACTGTTCTTTTAGATCAAAGTTCATCAACAAGCTCTGATACCACTTGTTGATCCCAAACTTAGATCAATTAGCTTTGTGTTAAACGAGATTGAATCAAGATTAACACTTAGAGAAACTTTGTTGTATTTAACAATCTAAGTGTTATGTGGAATTAACACTTAGAACTAAGAACAAACAAACAATGTAAACCAAACTTTCACTCTTGATTGATAATTAAACTTGCGTACAATGAAAGTTGTAAAACTTGAGAAAACTTATTAAAACTGATATATCACTATGAACCCTACATCCTCCTTTTATAACACAAGGAGTCATGTAAAAAGGCCTACCTATCAACTATTCTAGGTAAAGATAATTATAGAAAATACAACATTGATCATATCTATACTTCAAATATAAAACGTGTAGATTAAGTATTCCTATTAGTGGTTGAACTTCTTCTTGTCATCGCTTGAATATTTCTTGTCAGTGCTCATCTGTCAGCGCCTCATTTACTCTTGTCAGCGTCCAAGTTTCTCTTGTCAACGTCCCAGTGACTTAGCTAATTTTATTCCCAACATTCATAGCTAGCTCCGCGAACATTTCTTTCACAAATTATATATGTCATTTATATTACATTATATCATTCCTACGGGCGTACACGCATACAACGTTTCCATGAGAAATAAGAGGATTGAGTTAAACCTCCTAATTAAGCTTGCGGTGTTAGAGGGATGCAACCTTATCGACCACGGATAAGGTATCCTTGTTAGGCAACTTGATAATCATGACATCGTAGCAAGTTTTACAGCCAGTACATTCCATGATGGGTCTGAAAAAGACACACTGTGCACATGTAAGAACTGGTCAAAGTCCTTGACCGTCCTTATGGTAGTAGCAGTATGCGGCCGTAATGAATTAACTTCACCCATAAGGACACAATTATGATGTTAAAACATAAGTCATAAACAAAATATACATCGTGTTATACACTTAACACGTAATGTAATCCCATAAGTGCGAATACGATAGCTTACGGTTACGAGTATTTATCTATTACACACTAAGTGCGAACATTCGCACTCACAAAAAATAAGAATTATTTTACAGAAACAGGAAATGTTCTACAACAAATTAGAGAACGAGGTAGATCTCTTGAGCTTCATGGTGATGGTGCTAAAGGAAGATGTCGTGTGATCATTACGCGCTTTCTCCATGTCTTTTTACACTCTAGCATCCCGCTCAGTCAACGGAAAGGGTAGGATAGGCACAATAATAAACAAGTGGGACGCGCCAGCACTAGGAGAGACTTCCCCACCTTGCGCAACCTTATTCTTGGCAGCACGAGCGGTGTGCGCCTCGAGAACCTCCCGCAAGGGAATCTCTTGAACTACCCGGAAGGGGTTAAGCACAACACGGGGATGCGTGAAAACAGGTACCTGTAGTTGGTCCATGCTTGGCTTCAAATGGAATTTTTTTTATGCCTCAACGCCCTCCCTTGTATGCCTCCCCAAAGTTAGTCCCTTCGTTATCATGGATAGAGGAAGCTCTTGGTATGCGCCCCCAACATCATACGTAGAGAGGGGATAGTCTTTGATCTTCTGCATAGCTGCATTTAGCTTAGCTTTGGTTGACGGGTCATAAAAAGTTACCTCTTCAAGCTTGTTAGTCAGCAGATTTTCTTCATAAGCTTGTTCAAGGCCTACAGAGGTACCTTCATCAGTTACAGATAAAACAGACTCGACAAAGGCCGCTTGCACACTTGGATCTTCAAGTCCTCCCATGGCGGCCAGTCGAAGGCCATGGCGCACGAGCTACCTCTTTTCGGCCACTTGAGACATCAACCGAGGATATAGATCCTCATCATATTTGACACTCAATCACCAGAGTTGATTGTCGTGGTAGTGAAGCCTCTCTTTCACTAAGGTGCCTAGTGAATCAACGTTCTAAAACATCTGGTCCTGGCCGACCTCAAACGTCTTCATGGCAGTCATGTTGGAGGACTGAAGTTGGTGTAGCGTAGCGCGCTCCTCGTTGATGGTGGAAACAAGATCGGCCTTCTCTTCTGTCAAGGAATGTATGGTCGCAGCATTTTGCTTTTCCCTTTCTTCTTCTACGACAACCTTTTCCAAATCCGTGGCAAGTGCCATGTCCCTCTCTTCTAAAACTTGTGCATGTTGACCCTAAAAAGACCTCACCTGTAAGGACAACTCTTAGAACCTCTTCTTCAAACGTGACACAAGTGTTATATTGTGCGCGGCAGAGTGGTTTACTTCATCAGCCAAGGCAGCTTCACTTAGATTCTCCAACAATTGGGCCTTCCCAGGAGGGGTGAGATTATCTAGGAAGTTGGCGCAGTCAAAAGAGCTAGCTAGATCAGACGACATGGGTATACACCAATTGGGAACGAAAACATCATCATCCATGTTGGTATTCCCACCAGTGGAAGGCACAGCTTTTTCAGAAGAAAGTGAGGTCGCGAAAAGGCTTGGCGTGCTAACAGGTACAGTAGTGGGCTTCTCAATAACATCGTTGCACAAGGAAGAATGTTGTTAATTGTGACGAATAAGTGGACAATGATTACCCCTATGAGATACATACCTTAGGTACAAAATCACGGGAGGAGTCTTAGGGGGAGTTTCAAGAAAGTTTTCCCCAAAATCCTCTTCTGTTACACGCTCTGGCGTGGTTTCTCTTTCTATTTCAGTCGCAGCAGCAGAGGGTTTCCCTGTTTCCATGCGAGCAGATTTTCTTGGTCATGATGGCGATTCTCTGCGCCTTTTCCTCAAAAGCTTCGATGTTTCTTCTTCTTTTATCTCATAGTCCTCTACAACAAACTCAACGCCCTCGATGATGTCCAGGGAGGATTGATTTATACTACTCTCTTGGATAGGTGGTTGTTGTTGTGCTGCTACGGCTTGCAAAGGAATAGGATCGGGAATTTCTTAGGCTTGACACGATCCCGTTATCTAAACATCCATCTCCGCTGTGCGACCGGCATTAGTTACAATCACAGGTTCTTCGTTCTCATGAAGTGGTCGCGCCACCACGATCAGCTCCTTAGGAGCGCGACTCCTGACGATATGTAGGATGTCCATTTCTGCACATAAGAAAGGAGCTATGTTAGGAAAGAATTAAAGGATTGAGGTACTTACAAGGTCACACAAGACGAAGAAATGCATACTAACCTTGGCCGTCGCAATCAAAAAATTAGGGAATTTGGTTTTCACCCAAGATAGGAGCATGTCTTAACCCACTCAAGTACAGAAGCACATCCGGGTACACCTGAATGCGTAGGCGATTTGTGTCTATAGTTTGGGCATCGTCCTCATTGTACGAACCAAGGTTAGGCCGCGGTTCTCTTTGGAGCGTCTCTGGGGTGACAAAAGGGTAGTGAAAAGGAAAGATTATATAGTCAATCCAGAAGAATTTGGTGTTCCACTGCTTCAAGGATTCTAATTTCTCCTCGTAACATTGTGGTCCTCCTGCGCGCTTAGAAAAGAATACCCATCCATTGGCGCAGGAGGGGGCGTAGAAAAAGCGAAAAACGTCCACGGTGGGTTCTATGCCTATTGAGTAGTAGTTTATTTCGAAATTAGAAATATTTGATGCTCCAATACAATGTAGCTGCGATATGTGAACTTCGTGGTGGACAAGAACACTTATGAGGAATTGAGATAAGGGGATGCGATTATTTGCAAAATCGAAAAAATTTGTACACTTCGACTTTCCCTTCTGGGAATTGGCTTATATTCTCCCTAGGGGCAGGCCCTTCTGGGTGAAGATAGTTGGGTATGAAGTAATAAGAGGTGAATTGGAGGAGTTTGTCGGCTGTCATTACGGACCTGATTTTTGATAACCGTTTTACCATATTGTCGTACTTAACCAATTAGGATAAACAGATAGATCGATTCGAATGTTAACTAAACGGCGATGGAAATATATACCCCTAGGGTTACTATTCATAACAACTAGATTTTCGACACGTGTTAACCACTTGCAGATATAACGGTGGAATATGAATTGGCAAGACGACGTGGCAAGAGCTTTTTCCGAAAATTAAGGGGTTAGGTGAAAAGGGGGATGAATGTGTTTCAAGGCGGGAGAATTCAAAATCTTCTTTGGTATTCTTCTTGAACACTCATTTAATCAGTCAAAAGTTTCGAGGTGCGACTTGTTGATCATAGTCTAGTAGTCGCGGCACGTCGTGCGACTACTAGACTGTGGGGACATGATGACGTATATTCCCTAGTCAGGCTGGATAACCCGACCTACGGGTACTACCCATTCCAATTACGTATGGATCATACACAGACAGTGCCACGGCCCAGGAGGCCCAGTAAGCCGTTGTCACACGCGGTTTTATCTAGGGATGGCAAAGGGTCGGGTTTGGGTCGGGTTTTAGTGAACCCGTACCCGTACCCGTTTAGAATATCTAAACCCGCATCCACCCCAATACCCAACGGGTACCCGATTAGAATTACCCATCGGGTTTTACCCGCGTGTATCGGGTATACACAATTAAATTTCGTTGGACATAATTGTGCGTATAAAGTTAGAAAAACTAATGAAAAACGATAAAATCTACCCTAATATATTTTTTAAGTTTTAGAAAATAAAGAATATTAATTCAATATTATATCATGCGATTTAATGTATCCAATAAATCATTGTTTTATTTTAAAATTACGAAGATCGCAAACATCTTAATGCATACAAAGTATAACTAATATGAGTATTCCGTTTGTTTAACAATCTTTGTTTACTATTTTGCATAAATTTAAAACTTATATAAAATAGAAATAAAAGTGGGTACGGATTTGGGTAAACGGGTACGTATACGGGTAAACGGGGAGGATATTAATACCACCCGAACCCGAACCCATACCCGCGAAAAATAGAAAATCCCAACCTGAACCCGCATCCAAACCCACCAAATTGACTCTTAACCCGACCCAATCGGTTCGGGTTTTGGTTTTCCCTATCGGTTTCAGGTGCTTTTGCCATCCCTAGTTTTATCTCATCCTTATCTTGGCCGCAGTCAGATAGGATCAAACAGAAGATAATCTAAATAAGATTATATTCGCCTAAGTTAAGAAGATATACACTATCCTTATTTATGCGATAAGGATCCGACTATATTTGGTAATTATCTCTTGCTTAGACCTCAATAATAGAGAAGCCCCATTAGGGTTCCTTCGGGTATAAAATGAACCCCCAGAAGTTCCACAAAGGTACAATTTCACAATAATCCTACGCTCACATATACTCAAACCGATTACTTACTCTCACACCGGAGTCTAATCGTAGGACACGCGCCCACTATAAGCCTAACGGTGTCTGTTATTTAGTGTGTAGGGTCTACAAACAAATTCACTTGGTGCAAGAGCCAAAGCCCACAATATTCTGAATTAAGCCTAATTCGGGTCAAGCATGGTCCATCCAACTTTTGTACTAACACATATGTTGGGATGAACCATCACGTTAAGTCAAACCATTTGTGATACACCATTTCTCATATTAAATCACATTTTCTTCTCCATATTAACCCAAGCGATATTTTTTATATCAGTTGATCTAATGAAGTTTTAACAAAGGTATTGGGAAGAAAAATGCAAGCCCGTTTTATCTTCATGATACCAATTTGTAAAAAATGATACCATATTTGTAAGAAATTATACCATAACTCACATATTCACCATATTAGAAAAATAATAACAAGGTTGGACCTAATTGATGAGAACTTCATATGATAGAATCATGTGGTTCTTGTCGGCAAATGTTGGTCTCCTCGTCACATCTGAAGTTATCTCTTGACACCACATGTACGATTGGTATCGTTGTCTTGACACCAACTGTGAACTTGGTTATAACGTCTTGACACCAATTAAAAGATGAATACTTCGTCTTGGCACACCGATAATTTAGAAAGAATCGGCATCAAAGAATCTGCATGCTAGACAATTACTCCCCCTCGATTGTTGACCCGTGTTCTATCTAAAGAGTTGTATTCGCCGTTTGAGTAGTCGCATCTTCGAGTATGTAGACACCAATTGTAAAGAACTTCAATTTGTAGAGATGATAACTTCGTAAAAACAAGATTTTACTCGTTTTAACAAATAAATGCACTGAAGCGTACATATATTCGTGTTAGATTGTTTTATAATGTAAGCACAATCCCTTACATGGTTATAAAGTAAACCATGCCCGAGAAAATTAATTCCCGTTGTTGAGCCAAAGCTTTCATAAGAAATACTTGACTTGAATATGAAGAGCGGGTTACAATCTGAAATAATAGCAAGCCATTTAGGCGTGTTTTATGAAATATTTACAACTTTTGTACGAACTCTATTTATGGCTTCATGTCAATATTAATCGACATTTCTAAGGCCGTAAATATTATCGTACCAAAAGACATGCCTTAAAACAATTAAAGAGATAGTAAAAATAGTTTTGGATTTTTCTGAATTATTCAATTTTTATGGTTTTTATATGGTTTTTATATGATTTTATGTTTTTATATTTTGCTTTTGTGGATAAAGATATAAACAATATATACAATATATACACATGATCACTAAGGATACTTAGAATATTTTACCACTACTATTCTTTCGCTTCATCTGCCAATGCCTTTAGAGTCTCAGGTGAGAAAGTTCTCATTCCTAGCTTGTCGGCCAATAATTCAATTCAAGCGCGATCTAAAGCCTTCGTGAAAACATTCGCTAATTGATACTACAATTTGACAAAGTAAAGCTCGATCACTCCATTTTCCACTTGCTCCTTGATAAAGTGGTAGAGAATGTAAATATGCTTCGACCGAGAGTGTTGGACATTGTTGCAGCACAGGGCAATGGCACTTTTGTTGTCACAGTACATCAGAATTTTGTTGAAACCTAGACCTTAGTCGGTAATTTGCAATCTCACCCAAAGAATTTGAGCACAACAACCAGACATAGCTATGTATTCTGCCTCCATACTTGAAATTGCAGCATTTTTCTGCCTTTTCGATGCCCAGCTGATAAGTCAATCTCCTAGTAGTTACAAACTTCCACTTGTGCTACGCCTTGTATCTTGACAACCCGCGTGATCTGCATCGGCATATGCCATTAGTGCAATAGAGGAGTCCTTCGAATACCAAATTCCCCGATTAACGGTTCCTTTGAGATATCAAACTATCCTTTTAACAGCAGCTAATGTAACTCAGTAGTCCTATTTTGATACCGATCACACCTACATATTGAAAATTGAAGGTCAGGTCTACTAGCTGTAATATACATAAGGGTACCGATCATTACACGATAAAGTGCGGGATCAATAGGAATCCTATCTAGATCTACATCTAGTTTGGTTCTTTCCACCATTGGAGTATCCACGGGGTCGCAAGATTCCATCTTATATTTCATATGCGATTCAAGGGCATACTTGGATTGGTTAATAAAGATGCCTATGGGACTCTGAGATATATGAAGTCTTAAGAAAAAGGACACCTTACCCAGCATTGACATCTTAACTTTGAAGACATGAGTTTCCAAATTCATCCGATGAAGTTCAGTTCGAGGCAGCAAATATAATATCATCAACAAATATTTTTACCATAATCATGTCTTTCCCACGTTTCTGAATGAACAACGTTGGATCCACCTTACCTTTAGTGAAGCCTTCCGTGATGAGGAATTGTGACAATAGATCCTAGCATGCGCGTAGAGCTTGCTTCAACCCACAAAGAGCTTTCTTAAGCCTATAAACATGATTAGGATATTTAGGGTTCACAAAATCGTGCTACTATTGAACATAGACCTCTTCCTTGATTTCACCTTTAAGAAATGTTTTCTTCACATCCATTTGATAGACGATCATATTCATATAAGCTGCATAAGCGAGGAATATTCTAATAGATTCCAAACGGGTAATGGGTGCAAAGGATTCCATAAAGTCACGGGCCAATAATTGTCGATATCCACGAGCTACTAATCGAGCTTTGTTCTTCAATATTCCACCTAACTCGTCGAGTTTCACCTTGTAAACCCATTTTAAAGTGATTAACATCACTTTATCTGGGCATGGGACAAGTTCACATACATCAAGACGTTCAAATTTATTAAGTGCTTCTTGTATAGCTTCTATACAACAATATTGTGTAAAAGCGTATTGCCACGTCTTAGGATTAACTTCATTGAGAAAGGCATCGAAGTGACAAAGCAATGCACTTTCTTGTAACTGAGTTCGTGTAGATACCAGACGATTAGGGTCACCAATAAGAGTATCCATATGATTATCCTTTGTCCAATTGCTATCATGTTCACGAATCCGTGGATTGGAGTAGACCGTAGTAGGAGCTTCCTCTGAGGTGGATGGTCCCGCTTGATTAGTGTCGGGAATTGGTACACCTAAGAATGGAAGTTCATGCATTTGAGCGAATTCCATATCTTGATAATCATCATCCTTTTCATCAATAGGGATAAGATGGGTAGTTGATTCAGGTGTTGGTTGCGAATTAATCGTTGAGGGTGCATCTTGACCAATTATAGGTGTAGATGTATCTGATTGTGCTTCGTTTGCTGGAGCGACAACTTCGGTAACCGGAGCTATTACTATAGGTTTTGGAGCAACAATACTTGAAGGAGTAAATAATTCATCAAAGAACGATTGAAACAATGTATCCCACTCAGTCCTAGTAGGTGGTGCAAATAATGATGAAGAATGGTTGTTTGGGACAAGACCAAAGCTAATGTTACTGGGTCTCATTTCATGAAGTGCGGCTTCGGAGCTGCTTTTCTCACAAGCCATTGCTGTCAGCTCTTCAAAATCAACATTCATAGTTTCGAGGATTTAACGAGAATTTCGATTGTAGATTCGGAATGCCTTCTTTGTTGGTGCGTATCCAATAAAAATACCAATATCAACTTTCAGTTGAAGTTTTCCCGAATTGTAACCATCATTATTTGAATAACCGAGTGTGAAAACCGTGATTTTGAGGTTCGTTACTTGGTCTTATTTTTAGGTTATTTTATGTGTGACTATGTGATTTGCGTGTTTACATGTTATTTTGCGTGAACGAGGTTGGTGTGGATATCGTATATGGGTATAAAGTACTCATAAGTAAATCGAGGAACGATTATTTCATGTTCATGAGCTCACAATTAGTGACTATGAAATGAAATGGTGTTATTTTGATGTTTACATATACGTATAAGTATTATAGTAAATTGTATTTTTTTAGGATTTGGGGTTTAGCATTTAGAGGTCTCGGGTAAGGTGTTTAGTCATGTGAGTATTTTTCGGGATGGTTTTAAGTCATTTAGGACTTAGTTATAAAGTTTATTTCAAAATTTACGATTTTTTTAAAACTGTATATTTTACGTTTTTCGGTATACGCGTAAATTCGACTATTTTTACGGTTTTGAGGTTTTGGAGGCTTTAGGAGCTGAAATAAATTAAGAAAAATTAAGTTAATATTATTATTACAAGTATTAATAAATTAAATAAATAAAAACGAAATTATGGGTGCATAGGTCGGTATATACGACTTAAACAAAAAAAAAGAAAGAAAAGGAAAAAAAGGAAAGTGGGCAATTATACTTGGGCTAGGATTTTGTACATAATTATATAATACTTTTAAAGAAAAAAAAGAACACAAATCCCTGGAGCAAAGAAAAAAAACGACGGCCACTTGAGAAAGTTAGGGTTCTTAAAAAAAAATCTTGGTTTCCATTGATCTTAAGGTAAAACCTTCAAATCCCTTTTCAATTTAATTATTTTTAATGTTTTTTTATAATCAATATATGATGGATCTAGGGTTTATTATAAATTAAAAACCTGAGTTCTTGTGATATGATAATGATTAGGTGAATTAGGGCTTGTAATTAGTGGAGTTATGGGTAATTAATTAGGTTAATTTAATTGAATTCGTAATTAAAAACTGAGCAGAATTTTTGGTCCATTGTTTTGACCATATATAGAGTTCTACAAACTCTTATTTTGCGATCCAAGTATCCCTGGAAAGGTAATTGAGTTGGCTTTCAAATGCAAGAAACGAGAACTAAATAGGAGGTAGGGAAGTGGGTCAAAAACAGGTTACAACAGTCGGAGGTCAAAACAGTTTTGAAATCAGCGGGTTTTCAATTAATATTTTAAGATGGTTAGGGTACTTAGGAGTACAATTGGACTTTAAAACGAACATGAGAGTTAGTTTATATGTTATACAGGATATATGGAGGAGGGATAAGCAAATGGGTTAGGGTAAGACCCCCTAATCATAACAAACTTTTTATATGTTCAAAATCAGTAAAATCCGGATAGACAAAAGTATATATATATATATATATATATATATATATATATATATATATATATATATATATATATATATATATATATATATATATATATATATATATATATATATATATATATATATATATATATATATATATATATATATATATATATATATATATATATCAGGGCCTTAACAGTAGCTTTAAGGTTGGGGCAAAAGGGAGGAGTTAGCTGACATATGTAAGGGCATAGGGTTTCCTTTACAAAGATCATGGGTATGGTTAGGTGGGCGTTTGGCTTATACTTTGGAGACTTAAAAACCATGACTGTTTTGGGTAAAATGTTAACGAGACGGGTTATGAAGTAAACTAAGTTAAGGGCTTTATAGAGGGGTGTAATGAGATGCTTAGATCATATAAATGAGGTACATATATGGGAGAAGGTTAGATGTCCATCATGGGTTGATAAGCCATTTTAGTGTTTGGTTTATGTTTTGATTGTGTGCTTTTGTTTGTTAGCTTTTTGCTAGTGCGTGGATTATTGGAGAAGCTCAATCAGGTGAGTTTCATAGTCCCATGTCTACTAATGATTTTGAATTCTAGATGGGATGGAAGAGACACTGTCTTGTTTTTATAAATTATGTTGTGAATGTTTTGTGTTTGGTGATGGACTTGTGTGTACATTTATGTGATTAACCGCTATGTTATTCTTGATTGTTATTATGGTTTGACTTGGTACCAAGGGGATGTTGACAAGGCGGGGCCTTGGGGAGGTACATAGATGTGTGAGCATCTATGGGACCAATGGATAATGACAAGGCGGGGCCTTAGGATTGGTACATAGGTGTATGGGCGCCAATGGTACCATGGTGTTTGGTAAGGCTGGGAGCCTTGGATTTTGTTTGGAATGATTGATCTTGAATGTTAGTTGTTAATGCATATTTGTAGCACATTGTCCATATTTTATTTTGTTGATGGTTGTTATTCACAGCTTATAACTGTTTTGGGGTTGGAGTCTAAACCTATGACTCTCACCAACATTATGTTGACGTGTTTTAGTGTCTCTTTCAGGTGAGAATGTGGTTAAGCTTGAGAATAGAAGTGGCTAGCTTTGGGGAATTAGGATTGCATTTAGAATGAGATCCCCGTTCCTTCTTAGTTTATTTTTATGTGTTTGAATAAGTGATACTTTGTGGACACCTTTATAATGTTTTGTTTGTGGTAATTGTTTGTCTTAGGTATGAGGTAGGACTGTTACCTACTTGCCTAGACTCCTGCATTTTGTGGAGATATTGTCATGACATTTGTGTCACCATTTTATGACATTTCTATTTCATTTAGTTATCTCTATAGACACGCCATGTTGTGATGATATACATACGTCGCGCCTCATATTCCGCCATGTTGGGGTGTGACAGAATGGTATCAGAGACAATGGTTATAGAGAATTAGGTTGCCTAGTCTAGTAGCCTAGTCTATAGCTTAAGGGTCCCTGCATATAGGCGTCATAGGAGTATCTGTGCATTTTATATTAATTAAAGTTTTATGGATGTTATTGGCTTTTACTTGCGATGTTTGTTAAGTTTTGACTAGTATGGGTTGAACCATAGTAGTTCATACTTAGCCACATGTTATTTTATTTTCGGGGTGTGACTAGTGCTGGTTGAACCATAATCATCCACGCTAGTCATTGTCGTATTTTGCTTAAATTGTACATTATAGTACATTATTTGGTACATGGTAGTTTCTATCTTTAGTGGGGTTATTTTATGTACCTGTGGTATAGTATTTTTCTTTTGATGTTTAAGTCATGTTCCCTAAGAATCATGCGTTGGTTCGAGTTATTAGGAGTAGGTGGATATGTAGGATTTTAAGCTGTTTCCACTCTTATGGGCGACATGACTTATAACTTATTATTTTTTCGTTTTGTATTTATTCTATGATGTTTTAGCTAGACTATGGATTTATGTATTTCAAGAGTTTGACTATGTTATTTTAATGGATGGAGTTTTGGACTTCTTTTGGTTATGTGGTTATGAGCTTATGTGAGTAGATGGATATATGTGTTATGTGTTGTACTAATTCTTATAAGTTTCATCATAGGAAGGATTGCATTGGGGAAGGGTAATTGTATAAGTATGGTGGCCAACATAATTATACAAGTACCACAACTTCAATGGGTTCCTAAGTATGATTGCATGAAAGAGGGTTAGTACATGCTTGTATAATAGATGTTAGACGGATTTAAGTATATGTATCCCGATATGCCTATATATGTATGATCCCCTATAATTATCGATTTGTATCCTTAGGAGGGGGGCTAGCTCGCTTCTTTTTAGATATTCAACCTCCGTTGTAGCGTATTCTTTGAGTTTCGTATTTCACGTGTACGTTTTAAAATGGTGTTCTTGGTTTTAAGTCTATTGAAATAACATGGGATTTCTTTTGAGATAATGAAATCTTTTGTGTTGGGTCTTACATTTCTTTTGGTCGGTATATATTGAAAAAAAAAGGGACTTAGAAATCTACTATAGAGTTAGATAGTTGGTTGTATTCGTTAAAATAAGGGTAAGGTGTTGGAGTCGTGTTTGAAACAAGATGTAACATAAGATTTTTTTTTAATCAAAACTTATTTATTTCAAGTTCTAAAAGACTTTCTTTAAAATAAAGCGAAATAAAATTTCTTTCTACTTAAATAGTTTATATAAGTGAGCTTAATCAATATACGTCATTTATAATTGTTTATGCAAAACTAAACAAAGTTCATGAAAATTTCACATACATTTATTTCTTTTCATTTAAAAAGGATTACGTTAATTACTAAGAGGATTCTTTAGTTTTTTTAAAAACAACTAGTATAAAACTGTTTTGGGCATAACTTGTTTGTTTATAAAGCTTTTTGGGTGATTCAAAAGCCTAAAATTATATAATCAGAATGTACTTTTCAAATATTTGGTATGTATAGTCATGGGGTGTCAGTAGCTTGATCGAAATTTTGGTACAAGTGACGGGTTCAAGGTTGAGTTTTGAATAGTAGTTTTTTTATGATTTGGGATGCACGGGATACCTAGTCTTTGAGTTGAGTTTTGAGATCATCTAGAAGGTTGTTTGTAGATTGTTTGAGTCACATAGATGTGGCGAGGAAAGAAAAAAAATATTCTTTTGGAAAAGTCGATCTTGTGCACGGTTAAAATAATATGTCGCGGGGCATAAGATGTTTTGGTTTCCATTAAGTGTTTCTTGGATCATTTTTCGTTGTCATGAGTCATTTGAATTGGTACATGTTTGAGTTTTCCTTTTGAGTTTTCGTGGTTTTGGTCTGTTTTAACTCGTGCACGTGAAATGTCGTTAGTTATCTGTGAGTTTGATTCGTCGATCGTATCTGGTGGATGCAGGATGTAGTTTTGGTTTCGTATTGTTTGGAAGCGTTGAGGTAGTCATATGAAAGACTTGGTCGCGCCTACACGATTAAGTAGGTGGCCATGAGAGAACGGTCAGAATGCTCTTAGTGGGGAGGAAAGAAGTTCGTAGACGAACTAATGTGGTCATGAGGTCTCTTAGGAGTGCCAAGGGAGATGAATAGATATATGTGTAATGTATGGATATTGGCACAAGTAACGATTCATAGAGAGTGTTGGAAGGGGATATAATACCTCAAAAGTATTTATGATTGTTCGCAAGGCATGTAAGTTTTCCGAAAATTTTCATGAGATTTAGTTAGGTTTACCTATTACTGTGAGGCAGAACCATGAATAGAGCAAGTAGGAGAAGTGAGAGGAGTTGCAGTTAGTGCCCTTCCAAGGCAATTGTTGATGGAATGATTTAAAAACAATATTTGTTAGAAATTGCAAGGAATGCAAGATAAAAGTTGAGTTTCTTAGTAGTAGATTGGATATGGAAAGCGGTTGAGTGGTCTGATGAGAGGAAGTATTGGTCTTTTAAAATGCTTGTAGAATTTTGCAAGTAGAACGAGGTAGAAATTTATTCGTATTGCCGCTAAGAGAGGGTGCAAGTAGTTAGTAGTTGAAACTGCTAAGGATGTTGTATGAACGCTTTTGGTTTACGGTTATGCATTTGGATTCGCCAAAGCACTAGCGGTTTTCATGAAGTCAATGAACCGAGTGTGCATGAACGTATATAAACGAGTTGTCATCGGGAGCATCGAAGACATCTTGATCTACTCAAATCTTAGAAGGAGAGTGAGGCGAATTATGAGTTGGTTTTGGAGTTGTTAGGAAAGGGAATTATACCTGAGATTTTCAAGTGTGAGTTTTAGGATTAAGTTGGCGAGGACGAGTAGTCAGAGATGATGGCATATCGTGGAACCAGCAAGGGGCGAAGTAAAGAAAGGATGAGGAAGCGTTTTGGAGGCTGAAGAGGTGGATTGGATAATGAACCGATCTTGGCATTATCGGAAGGAATGGATGAATTCGCGAAGCATGACCATACGTGGATCAAGGATTTGGAGGTGTACGAGAACGACAAAGAAAGGCGATTGCTTATACGATGCAGGAACTGAAGTTTTGGAAGAACAAGATAAGACTTAGTCAGTGGAGTTGGACTGTTATATCTGCCTATAATGCTAGAGGCATTTGGGGTACTAGACGTAGAGAATGATCTATACGGATCATGAATGTCTCTAACACATATTCAATCATTTTGATTGAACATTTGGCAAAGGTGATGGGTGGAGTTAAGTGATGAAAGTCAATTGCAAAGCTAAGTACCATCTGCGAAGGCAAGCATGGTTGATGAGACATGGAAAAAAAAGAATGAAGTGAAGCTGAGACAAACTTGAACTATATGGATGACGTATTAGGGTGGTTTAGATGAAGGATGTTGGTTGCACGAGTTGAGTTGTCTAAAGCAGAGAACGCGTCAACATTTATATTACGTGGCTTGGACAATCGTATGGAAGAAAGGGACGTAGACTATACTCCTACATAGATAGGAGTAGCTTAGAAAGGGCGATGTAAGGACGAAGTTGGTGGAAGGGATACATAATGCGGTGGAGGATTAAGTACGATGAGAGTTGGGTGATAGTCGATAGACTGACTAATTCATCACATATTTCAAGAGGAATGAGAAGTCACATAGTTAAGAAGTTGGAAGGATTGCGGACAGATGCGATGGAATAGGAGGTTTTGTGTAAAAGTTAACCTAATAGGTATGGAATTCCTTATGAAGAATTATGGCAAGGGAAGAAACGATAGGAAGCAAGCGTAGTATACCATTGATAGACTAATGGTTGGTATGAGTATACTATAGGGGTAGTTGAGAACGACGCCTAGAGCATTGGCGCGAGATTTAGAGATAGTTAGAGAACGCACTATATTAGGGAGAATTCTTCTACAAGGAGAGAGTCACCGGTGAGAGGGGCATATTCCCCAATGATGAGGATGTAAGGAATAAAGGAGGAAATGCCTAAATTATAGGCTGAAGACGGGATATAAGATGGTATGGAACTTAAGATTGTGGAAATACAAGCGAAAAGTAGTATAGAGGAAGAATGATGAGAGGGAGCAAGAGGTTATCAAGATGGTGGGGTGATATTGAAGGGAAACCGTTATAGCAAGAGGTTAGTAGTCACGAACAATGGAACGTTCACCTAGAGAAAAGGTGTAGCACCTGTTAGTATGAAGGATTGTTAATTACTTGGTTCCGAGCATGGGAAAGAAAGGATGAGGTGGTGGTTATGACATGTTTCATGTGAATGTTATGGGAAGCTTTTGGTTATGCAATCCTGCATATACAATTGGATGTGATAAAGGTTGGGAGAACTTCTGAATGATGGAAAATCCGTAGAGGATAGAAACCGTTAGGTCTGGTGATAGGAATTGTAGTAGAAACTATTGGAGTTAATTCATAGGAGATGAGGTGGATCACCGTTATAGTGGGATGAAGTTAGAAGCGGCCAACGTATTGGACCGGAGGTGGATCGGAAAAATATGGAGGTGGTGGCAGTGCTTAAGTAGAGGTTGAAAATGGCACAGAACCGACAAGAGAGCTGTGCGAACGAGAGGCATAAGCCGTTGGGATTTAAGATTGGAGGTAAGGTTATGCTAGAGGTTTCACCATGGAAAGGAGTGATGTGGTTTGGAAAGAAAGGGAAGTTAGCACCTAGATTTGTGGGTCCATTTAAAATCCTTGAAAGGATTGGGCTAGTGACGTATAGGTTGAGATTACCGGAGGAATTGAGTAGTGTGCATGATGTATTTCATGTATCAAACTTGAGGAAATGCTTAGCAAGAACCGACTTGCAAGTACCGTTAGATGATATTAGTATCTTAATGAGTCTTCGTTTCATCGAAGAGCCGGTAGAGATTTTGGGTCGTGAAGCTAAGACATTGGAAAAAAGGGTAATATATCGTATACTAAGCTATTTGATAATGAGCAAGTATACTAAGATATTTGATAATGACGGTCCTAAGGAGTAAATCTCAGGACGAGATTTCTATTAGGAGGGAGTGATGTGACAACCGTGGTTTTGAGGTTCGTCACTCGGTCTTATTTTTAGGTTATTTTATGTGTGACTATGTGATTTGCGTGTTTACATGTTATTTTACGTGAACGAGGTTGGTGTGGATATCGTATATGGGTATAAAGTACTCATAAGTAAATCGAGGAACGGTTATTTCATGTTCATGAGCTCACAATTAGTGACTATGAAACGAAATGGTGTTATTTTGGTGTTTACGTATACGTATAAGTATTATAGAAAATTGTATTTTTTTTAGGATTTGGGGTTTAGCAATTAGAGGTCTCGGGTAAGGTGTTTAGTCATGTGAGTATTTTTCGGGATGGTTTTAAGTCATTTAGGACTTAGTTATAAAGTTTATTTAAAAATTTACGATTTTTCTAAAATTGTATATTTTACGTTTTTTTCGGTATACGCGTAAATTTGACTAGTTTTACGGTTTTGAGGTTTTGGAGGCTTTAGGAGCTGAAATAAATTAAGGAAAATTAAGGTAATATAATTATTACAAGTATTAATAAATTAAATAAATAAAAAACGAAATTATGGGTGCATAGGTCGGTATATACGACTTAAACAAAAAAAAGAAAGAAAAGGAAAAAAAAGGAAAGTGGGCAACTATACTTGGGCTAGGATTTTGTACATAAATATATAATACCTTTAAAGAAAAAAAAGAACACAAATCCCTGGAGCAAAGAAAAAAAATGACAGCCACTTGAGAAAAGTTAGGGTTCTTAAAAAAAATCTTGGTTTCCATTGATCTTAAGGTAAAACCTTCAAATCCCTTTTCAATTTAATTGTTTTTAATGTTTTTTTATAATCAATATATGATGGATCTAGGGTTTATTATAAATTAAAAACCTGAGTTCTTGTGATATTATAATGATTAGGTGAATTAGGGCTTGTAATTAGTGGAGCTATGGGTAATTTATTAGGTTAATTTAATTGAATTCGTAATTAAAAACTGGGCAGAATTTTCGGTCCATTGTTTTGACCATATATACAGTTCTACAAACTCTTATTTTGTGATCCAAGTATCCATGGAAAGTTAATTGAGTTGGCTTTCAAATGCAAGAAACGAGAACTAAATTGAAGGTAGGAAAGTGGGTCAAAAACAGGTTACAACAGTCGGAGGTCAAAACAGTTTTGAAATCAGCGGGTTTTCAATTAATGTTTTAAGATGGTTAGGGTACTTAGGAGTTCAATTGGACTTTAAAATGAACATGAGAGTTAGTTTATATGTTATATAGGATATATGGAGGAGGGCTAAAAAAATGGGTTAGGGTAAGACCCCCTAATCATAAGAAACGTTTTGTATGTTCAAAATCAGTAAAATCCGGATAGACAAAAGTATATATATATATATATATATCAGGGCCTTAACAGTAGCTTTAAGGTTGGGTCAAAAGGGAGGAGTTAGCTGTCATATGTAAGGGATTAGGGTTTACTTTATAGAGATCATGGGTATGGTTAGGTGGGCGTTTGGCTTATAGTTTGGAGACCTAAAAACTAGGACTGTTTTGGGTAAAATGTTAACGAGACGGGTTATGAAGTAAACTAAGTTAAGGGCTTTATAGAGGGGTGTAATGAGATGCTTAGAGCATATAAATGAGGTACATATATGGGAGAAGGTTAAATGTCCATCATGGGTTGATAAGCCATTTTAGTGTTTGGTTCATGTTTTGATTGTGTGCTTTTGTTTGTTAGCTTTTTGCTAGTGCGCGGATTTTTGGAGAAGCTCAATTAGGTGAGTTTCATAGTACCATGTCTACTAATGATTTTGACTTCCAGATGGGATGGAAGAGACACTGTCTTGTTTTTATAAATTATGTTGTGAATGTTTTGTGTTTGGTGATGGACTTGTGTGTACATTTATGTGGTTAACCGCTATGTGATTCTTGATTGTTATTATGGTTTGACTTGTTACCCAGGGGATGTTGACAAGGCGGGGCCTTGGGGAGGTACATAGATGTGTGAGCATCTATGGGACCAATGGATAATGACAAGGCGGTGCCTTGGGATTGGTACATAGGTGTGGGCGCCTATGGTACCATGGTGTTTGGTAAGACTGTGAGCCTTGGATTTTGTTTGGAATGATTGATTTTGAATGTTAGTTGTTAATGCATATTTGTAGCACATTGTCCATATGTTATTTTGTTGATGGTTGTTATTCACAGCTTATAACTGTTTTGGGGTTGGAGTCTAAACCTATGACTCTCACCAACATTATGTTGACGTGTTTTAGTGTCTCTTTCAGGTGAGAATGTGGTTAAGCTTGAGAATAGAAGTGGCTAGCTTTGGGGGCATTAGGATTGCATTTAGAAGGAGATCCCAGTTCCTTCTTAGTTTATTTTTATGTGTTTGAATAAGTGATACTTTGTGGACACCTTTATGATGTTTTGTTTGTGGTAATTGTTTGTCTTGGGTAAGAGGTAGGACTGTTACCTACTTGCCTAGACTCCTGCATTTTGTGGAGATATTGTCATGACATTTGTGTCACCATTTTATGACATTTCCATTTCATTTAGTTATCTCTATAGACACGCCGTGTTGTGATTATATACATACGTCGCGCCCCATATTCCGCCATGTTGGGGTGTGACACCGAGTGCACCAAATACATGAAGGTATGAAAAGTCTGGTACTTTTACATGACGGAGCTCATAGGGTGTTGTACCATGACATTTGCGAATTATGATCGGTTTTGGGTGTATACTGCTGTAGATACTACTTCTGCCCATAAAAACAATAGAGCCTTTGTGTAAATTAAAATCGTTCGTGCAACTTCCATAAGTGTGCGATTTTTCCTTTCAACGACACCGTTTTTTTGTGGACTGCGAGCAACGGATGTTTGATGAGATATGCCAACTTCTTCATATTAATTACGCAAAGTTTGATTAACGAATTTGGTTCCATTATCTGTACGAATGCATCAGATAGTAGTGTTGAGACGCACTAGAATCATCTTGCAAAATCCGATGATGAACTTAGGTGCCTCTTCTTTTTTTGCGAGAAATTTCACCCATGTAAACCGTGAGTAGTCATCCACAATAACGAGGATGTACTTTTTACCACTAAAACATTCAAAATGCATTGGCCCACAAAGATCCATATGTAACAAATAAAGTTTCTCTTGGCCGGTATCTTCCGTCTTAGGTTTGTATGATTTCTTAGTGATCTTCCCCATTGTACACGCGGAACATAAATGGTCCTTGTGAAATTTATGTTTAGGAAGACCGCAAATAAGTTTTTTTTCCGCCAAATGATTGATAGCGTCAAATAGAGGTGGCAAAACGGGTGGGTGGGCGGGCACGAGCGGCGGGCTAAACGAGCGACAGGGTAAACGGCGGCAGGCCAAACGGGCGCGGGCTAAACGGGCATAGACAAAACGGGTGGGCGAAAAGGGCGGGCTAAACGGGCGCAACCTAAAATGAGAAAAAACACATATAAAAACGTAGAATTAAAAAATAAGAATACTTGTTTAAAATACGGAAATAAAAACTAAATATAAAATATCACCCGAGTAGCCTAATTAGTATTTTACATGTGCGCCCATTAAGCCCATAAGTTTCATATATATGCTCCCGTTTAGCCCATTAATAATAAAGGATGGGCAAAAAGTGCCCCATCCTTTTTTGAAAATGGGCAAAAAGTGCCCATATTTATCAAAATAGGCAATATTTGCCACCTCTAGCGTCAAAGTTAAGATGAGATAACCGTCGTTGCCATAAGCATGACTTAGTCTTTGAAGCTTTGGAGAGAAGACATACGAGAGATGCGGCCATCATGTCTTGTAGAGACAACATATACAACTTATTCCCTCGAGTACCTTTCAATAAATCTAGCATTTCTAAATTGCGAATGAAACATGTATGCTCTCGAAAAGCAACTTCAAGGTTAGCATCACAAAATTGTCCCACATAAAATAAATAGTGACTGAGTCCTTCCACATAATACACTCTTGAAATTATAACATTCCCAATATGATATTCACCGTAACCCATTATCTTTGCAATATGAACATTTCCAAATCTAACCGTACCAAGAAACTTGCTAACGAAATTTCTGAGATGAGAGCGATCTCCGGTCATATGCTTGAGCAACCGGAGTCCAAATACCAGAGGACCACATGTTTTCAACAACAACAATAGACAATGCATTGGAAACTATTGGTTACGTAGTGTTAGCCGATACAGATATAACATCAGAGTTGCCAACATTTGTGTCTTCATTAGATTTCCTGCGTTTTCTAATATATGTTTGTTTAATTGCAAGTTTTATGGTTCCATGTTCTTGAGGTTATGGATTAGTGACAGGCACTACAGTGGGAGTAGACCTATTTAAAGGGCACTTTGTTCCTACAGTAGTGTTTGTGTTCCTAGTTAAAGGACACGCTTGTGTTTTGGTAGCCTTGGTACTTCTAGTTAAAGGGCACGCTTTCTTCGCTTTAGTGGGAGTGATCCTAGTTAAAGGGCACGTATTTCCTACTATAGTGAAGGTTCTAACAGTGGGACGCCACATCCATCCAACTTGGGTTAACACTTTCTCAGTCGGTTTCCATTCTAAGTTGTACTTTCGGGCATAAATCTCATTCACTGGTCGATAAGGCAAGAATCATTACTAATAGAAAACATGCATTCATTACAATTCCAACATTTCAAATAGAATTCATAATAGGCTTAGAATGTTGCACAACCGTAGAGCCTTTAGTTTTAACTACATGATTCTTTTTTTCAAAACAGAAATAACATTCCTAGTGTGGGCTTCTACTTTCTTCTTCACTTGACTACTAGAAGATGGCAAGATCCTATCTTTCTTTGTGTTTCCTTTAAGGCTAGATCTTTGAGCCTTAGTAGTGGTGTTTACTCCTGTAGAAGGAAACATGGGAACATTAGGGGCCGGTTTTATTTTGCCTTATCTTTTTTGACCAATGGTTGATATGGTTTAATCTTAGAGCCCTTGTTTAATGGTGTGACGACAATGAGACTAGTCTTGGTTGATTTTCTTTTAGAACCACTAGAGGACGGTGCTGAAATGGCGGTTGTGTTCTTAACACAAAGGAATTCTTTTAACTCGGCCAAAGATATATTCTTATCACGAATTATCGCATGTAAATCAGAGATTTCCATCGACTTATGATTAAGGTTCTCAATCAAAGATTGAGTGTCAGCGGCCTCTACTGTCCTTTCCACATTGTCTATGTGCAAATCTTTCTCATTTTCTATCGGCAATGATTTAGTAACCTTGTCACTTGTTTGAAGCTGTTTTGATTGTAAATTCAATCGAAAAACCTTTTGAAACTTTGGATCATCTATATTAACACCTTCGTGTGACGTTCAAAAATCTCTGGAATAAATTTTTTTCACATTCAAGCGAAATACGATGTTTTTGAATCTCATCAAAACGTTTTGAAATCGGATTATATGAATCTTGAAGCTTTAAAAATTCAGCTTCATATTTGTGACAATTACTATCTACCACATCATCCACAGTTTCAACATTATGTACAATAGAATCATTATCAACACTATTATTCACACAAACGGATACAATATCATGTGACATCACTTGCTTCAGAAGTTGATCATTTTGGCGTAAAATTCGTTCCTTTTCAACTAAACTGTTTTCATAAGCATCATCCATTTCATTGAAAATTCGTTGAACCTCTTTAATTTCCAAAACAAAATTTTGATCAAGATTGCTAAAAAACTCTTTAATATTTTTCACAAATGTAATAATTTCATTACGAAATGCAGCTCTGGTGTGTTCAAAGTTCCATTCACCTTCGGTTATATCCGTAGCCGTCATATGTTCCTTACCGACCTTGTCGAATTTGGCAAAGTGTTGGTACAGCTCATTCAAGCTTGTAGACACCTTACTTACCGGTGGAATTAACTTAGTTAAATCCTTTTTGACAAGTGTAGGAGACGTACTAGTAAGGTTTTCGTTTGACAAACTTTGGGGCACACATACTGGTACGTAATCTATTTCCTTTTGTGTCATAAAGCAGGTCTTAAAATCAAAAGCCACTTTATTATGCTTATCATAATCAAATTTTTAAAGATTCTTCGAAAGAACATATGGAGCCTCTTTCGATTTACCAATTAGGGTAGCATCATAAAGACTAGGAATTTCTTGCTGAGATTGTTTTGCATAACCCGGATTTGGTGGTAAATCTTGAAGACGCTTTAGTTCTAGTTCTTAAAATGCGTTTGTTAATAAATGAACCGTTCTTGTAAAAGAATATTGTTGTAAAAGTTATTGATCTCTAATTTTAATAAGTTGGCAGCATTAATTTCTGATTCAACCTTTTTAGACTTGAGAGCTTCGAAACCCGTTTTAAGTTTTCAAAAAATTATTAACAACCGACTCTTTTTCTATTAACTCATTAGAAAGATTAGCTCTTAATGTTTCTATCTCCTTTAAGTGTTCCATCCTTTCAAAACGAAATTGTTCAAATTCAGAATAACTTATTTTCTCTGCTTGAGGAACCATTTCAAAAGTTTTGACCTTTTCTTTATACAGCGCAAGCTCAGCGGATAGGGTGGCATTCATCTCTACGGTTTGTCGGACAACCACATTCGTATTATCAATTATATATTTAGGCACCATTACCAAATAATGTTTAGCATAAGATTCCATACCCGTCGTAGCATTTGATTGAGGTTCACTCAAATGTGAAGGATTGGATACCCCAGTATTTGAATTATTATCTACCGAAGGCTGTCTGGGGTTGTTATTTTTATGCCCAACTTGATGTGGATTATTATGAACAATATTGGTTGTGGTTGGTCCCTCGCTGACTACATTTGAACCGTAGTGAGTGTGACAACCCTAGATTTTAAGATTTGCCATTAGTGACTTTTGACTTTGATTATGTGCTTAGTGTGTGTTTATGTGCTATATGTTTATACTTGAGCCTTTGATTTGATGTTAGTCATTGTTTATGTAGTGCGTAGTACATTATATGATGTTATGATGGGGTTAGTTCGTGCTCATTAGTTCACTAGGATGTAACTATGATAGAATATGGTGTTATTTTAGGATTTTATGTGTACATATATGTATTATAGTAAATCGTATATTTACAATATGAGGTTTAGTGTTTAGAGGTCTCGAACTGAGGATTTAATGTCGGGAATAATTTACGTGTTAATTTTCAGTTATTTTAGATTAGTTATTTAGTTATTAACTTATTTTAAGAGTTTTCATAAAACTGTATATATTTTACGTATTTTACGGTGAACGCGTAGAATCGACTAGTTTTACGGTTTTAAGGTTTTGAGGACTTTAGGAGCTGAAATAAATTAAGATATTAAGGTAATATTAATAGTACTTTAATTAATAATAAAAAGAGGGGGAGGGGCGGTGTAAGTCGACGCAAGAGAGGGGGAGAAAAAGAGAAAAAGGAAAAAAGGAAACTGGCCTTTTGTATTTTGGCTTGGTTTTGACTAACTAAATTATATAAGGTTTTTAATAACATTAAAACACTCATAAATCCCTGGAGAAAAAAAGAGGCGATGGTTCAACAATTTTTTTAGGGTTTTCATAATTTTCTTAGCTTCCATTAAATTTAAGGTAAAACCCTTGTTCATCCTTTTTAAGTTAATTGTGATTTAATTATTGTTAATTAATAGATGATGGATATAGGGTTAGGTTAATTATAAATTTTGTATTTTAATAGTATAAACATGCTAAAATTAATTAGGATTAATAGTTATACAAGATGTGGGTAACTAATTAGACTAGTTGTGTTAAATTCGCTTTTAAAAACTAGGCAGAATTTTGAGTCCCTTGTTTTGATCATATCTATAGTTCGGTAAACTTTCAAATTACGATATTGGTACCACAAAAGTTATTTGAGTTAGCTTTTAAACAAAAGAAACGAGAACTAAATTGGAGGTAGGGAAGTGAGTTAAATGTGGGTTACAACAGTCGTAGGTCAAAACAGTTTTTGGATCAGCCGATTTACAATTAATGTTTTGGGTTGGTTAGGGTACTTAGGGTTATAAGTGGACCTTCATATTAACGTGAGACTTATTTTATATGTTAAATAAAATATCTGGAGAAGGGCTAAGTAATTGGAATAGGTTAATACCCTCTGGTCATAACAAACTTTTCATATGTTCAAAATCAGTAAAATCTGGATAGATTAAAGTATATATATACATACATATATATATATATATATATATATATATATATATATATATATATATATATATATATATATATATATATATATATATATATATATATATATATATATATATATATATATATATATATATATATATATATATATATATATATATATATATATATATATATATATATATATATATATATATATATATTTGTGTTCAAGTGTGTTACATCTTAAAATGAAATATAATAGTTACCAATAAAAGAAGGACATGTGGCATTTTAGAAGAATTAAAATATACCGAATTTATTAATTCCTATGGGTGGTATAGGTATTTTGACTTCACCTAATTTTTATCTAACCTCACATTTAATTTATTGTCCCTTTCATCCACATAAAGCAACTTTCAGATCTGACAAAACCAACTTGTATTCCTAGTCTTATATCGAGATCCGACCAGATATATATAGTTGAGTTATTTCATTTGTTATCATGTCCCCTAATCCGACTAATCGTCGAAAGCGGCGATTGTTGTCGAAACCAATGAACACGCACTAGTCATCACAGTGTTGGTTGAAGGGACACCACATCAAGTTAGTTTTTCTAATCTTGTTCATTACTAATTAAATGTAAAATAAGCGACATAATTGTAAGATTTGTCACAAAGCTGCCAATAGGTTTCTTAAAAATCTGTAGCTCTTAGTGTTTCTCATTTTTGATGATACATATTCAAATTTTTTAGATTTGATGTGGGCGCATGTTGTTATGTTATTATGCGGTTGTATGTATCATGGTAACTATGTAAAATAAATTGAGTGTATTTTAATTTGGTAAGCATGAACCGTTTTTTCCTCCGCCTATTTTTTTATCTATTTACTCAACCTTCTATAGTTTTGTTATTAGATATACTTGTTTGTTTTCTGATTGTTAGTTGTGCAAAACGATTAATAACACCGTTGTTGTAATTTGAAATGAAATGAACATGAATTGAGATAACACTAGTAAGATAGGTGATGTTAAATTTAGGGATGAGCTCGGTGCCAATCTCGTTTTGAACCCGTCCTGATTTAGTGCTCTCGAATTTTTTCCTGATCTAAAAAGTTATGTACCGATCTCGTACCGAACGGGATTCGGATATCGGTACCGGTATCGGGTATAGGTACCTTACCGAATGAGACTCGGGTACCGGGAATCGGTACGGTTCTGGATACTGTTCAGATTCGAGATTCGAATTAGAAATGCTCATCCCTAGTTAAATTAGTCACATGCATCCCGAAAAGTTGCATGTGTTTGCTAGATAAACTTAATTTTGTGGTTGTTAACTACCTTTTTATATGAAGCTACTTGTATCTTTGAAGTAGTACATCATATTTTTTCATTACTTGTACTTTATTAAATGGAATTGCTATGAATACATGTTAGGTGTAGCAATTGGTTAGTTTGCTTCATTACTTGGTATATTCATGTATCAGTTAGAGTTTTTGTAAGACTTACCAATTATGGTGGTTTTGTGATGTATATAAAGAATAATGACAAAATATGTGATTTTGTGATTAATACGGCTTTCTACTTAACAATATAGGTGAATACATGTTCTCATTGTAATGATGTTAAACTTTGTTAAACAAGCATTCTTATTATTGAGTTTTTGTTTTCACATTGCTTTTAACGCTTCTTGCAACTCTTCTTGTTTTTATAAGTATAATGATCCAATATTTTCCTTCCAAGATTTATAAAATTATTTTTTTTATGGTACATTTGTGAATGCATGCAATGTTCTAAGTATTCCTTTTCCCTTGTAATTAGTTGGTCTTAATGAGCATAGTTTCTTGAATCATGATCTTTTTTTCATGTGATTTTACTATCCCAAATTTGCATTCACAGCTTGGTCATTCTTGATTGGATACTCGTTACAGCTACACTATTTATTTGTTGGTCGAGACACATATCTTTATCAGTCGAGCAATGTATCTGTATCAGTAGGATTTTGTATCGGTCGAGAAGCGTATCAGTCGAGATTCGTATCTGTATCAGTAGGATTTTGTATAAGTTTTATATATTAATAAATTGCAAGATCTGTATGAGTCGAGAACCGAATTTGTAGTACTAGGATTTTTTTATCATAGCATGAATGATGTATTCTTTCTCATCCAAGTATTTGTTATGTTTGTTATAGTTTTTTATTGTTTATCAAGTGTATGCAAGTGTGTATATGTATCATGGTATAAATATGTATAAGTTAGTTATTGCTTATGTACGAATTATTGTATTAAAAAATTGTTTAGAATATGAATTTGCCTGTCAGTTGCTATTGCAAAAAATGCTCAGGATACGAATTTGTGTATTAGTTGTTGCTTACGTATAGGTTGATAAATTTGTTGAAGATATTATTAATTCTTCCAAACAACAAATATACATTTTCAAATAAATGTGTATCATCAATTTGGTCAAATGTTTTTAGGATGTACGACTAAAAAAAGTAAAATCATCTAAAACAATAAATAAAAAAGGGAAAAAACACTATTTTATCAATAGTTCAAAAGTTACACGTTAGATTACAAATCATTTTCAGAAAACTAGTTTTAAGGATGCCACTTATAATGTATTAATTTACAAAAATGCCATTCTTAATTACACATTTAATTAAAATTGAATCACATCTACTTTGGTACATCCAACGGTCCACAACTGTGCTCATTATAATTTATTTTAAGAGTGTTTACCATAATAACACTTCTATATATATATATATATATATATATATATATATATATATATATATATATATATATATATATATATATATATATATATATATATATATATATATATATATATATATATATATATATATATATATATATATATATATATATATATATATATATATATATATATATATATATATATATATATATATATATATATATATATATATATATATATATATATATATATATATATATATATAGGGCATAGGGTTTCTTTTACAGAGAATGTTATTTTGTTTAAGGGGGGATTCGACCCATATTTTTGGGTATGAAAAAGGGACTGTTTTAGGTAAAATGATAACGGGATAGGTTATGAACTTAACAAGGTTAAGGGCTTATAGAGGGGTGTAATGGGATACTTGTAGCCATAAGATGAGTTTAGAATGCGTAAGAGAGTTAGATATCCATCATAGATTGATGAGTCATTTTAGTTTATTGGTTCATGTCTTGATTGTATTTATTGTTATGTTTAGATTTTGCTAGTGTGCGGGAACTTGGAGAAGCTCTTTCAGGTGAGTTCATAGTCCCATTTTCACTAAGTTTTTAAATGTTTTCAGTATGGGATGGAGATGACACTTGTAATGTTCTTTAATATGTTTTGATAATATGTTTTGAAACGTGTGGACATAAATGTGTTAGTATGTGATATGCTTACTTGTGTGTTATGTTATATGTTCTATTATGTGTACTGATATGCGCTCTGAGTACTTGAGTTCTTGTACATCGTCTTCTCGGAGGCATGATATCTCGACGGGGTAGGTGCATTGTTCTTATTATGTGTTCTATTGTTATAATTGTATTTTGTGTGTAGTTGTATGTAAATGATCATCACATTTAGTCCGTTGCTTTAACTTGTTTTCTTCAACTTATTTACAACGGATGTCGAGGTTTCTTACAATGTTTTAGATAGCTTAAACCTATGTTCTCACCAACTTTATGTTGAAAGATTTTAGTGTCATTTTCAGGTGAGGTAGTTGAGAAGGATGATGTTAGAAGTGGCTAGAGTCTAGAGGTTGCTAGGATTGCATTTAGGAGGAATCCCTTTCCTCTTAGATTTATTTTTGTTATTTGAATAAGTGATACTGTTAGACACCTTTATGTTTGATGTTTGTTATTTGTTTGTCTTTGGTAAGAGGTAGGACTTTTATCTACTTACCTGGACTCTTGCATTTTGTTGACATATTGTCACGACATTGTGTCGCCATTTATGACATGGCATTTGCATTTTAATTTTCTCTATAGAGACACCATTTGTTTTTATGATATCCATACGTCGCGCCCCATATTCCGCCATGGTGGGGTGTGACAGAATGGTATAAGAGACAATGGTTATAGAGAATTAGGTTGCCTAGCCTAGTCAATAGCTTAAGGGTCCTTGCATATAGGTGTCATAGGAGCACATGTGCATTATATTATATGATATGATTAAATGCTAATTTCTGTATTTGGTATATGAACTACTTTTATGATACTGATTGATATTGTTCCGGATATTGTCGATTCATAATTATGATGTTTTCTTATCGAATTTCAGACTAGTATGGATTGAAGCGTAGTCGTCCATACTTAGTCGCATGTCTATTTTAATTTCGAGTTTTTGACGAGTGCGGGTTGAACCATGATCGTCTACACTAGTGATAGTTAAATTTTAGTTAATTATGCTTTCATGTTTCTTTATATATTTTGAATTTTGTCTACGCTAGTTTAGCTGGATTATGAGTTTAAGTGTTTCATACATTGGCTATGTTATTTTAATACATGGAATTTTGGACCTTATTTTACGTTGTGGTTATGTGCTTATATGAGTTGTAGGATCTATGTGTTTATTTGAGTTGGTAGATTGATGTGTTATGTGTAGTATTAATTCTTATAAGTATCATCATAGGAGGAGTGCATTGGTGAAAGAGGACTCGTATAAGTATGGTGGCCAACATAGTTATACAAGTACCACAACATCAATGGATTCCTGAGTATGATTGCATGAAAGAGGGTTAATACATGCTTTTATAGTATATGTTGGATGGATGTGAGTGTATGTATGCCTATATATGTATGATTCCTTTACAATTATCGATTTTATTCTTAGAAAGGTTTGCTAGCTCGTTTCTCTTTAGATATTCAACCATCGTTTTAGTGTATCCTTCGAGTTCTATCTCACGTGTCTGTTTTAAAATAGTATTTAGATGGAACCAACAAGATTGAAGCGGAACAAGATGAGGAAGCGTTTTAGATGGTAGAGAACAAAGTGAGTAATGAGCCGATTTTGGCATTACCGGAAGGATTAGGCGGCTTCGTGAAGGATGAGATACGTGGAGCAAGGATTAGGATGCGTGCGAGGAAGGCGAAGAAAGGTGATTGCTTATATGTTGCAGGAACTGAAGGTTTGGAAGAAGTATATAAGACTTGGATAGTGGAGCTAGGTTGCTAGATCTGCCTATAATGCTAGAGGCCTTTGGTGTACGAGATGTAGAGAATGATTTACACAGATCATGAACGTCCCTAACACAAATTCAATCTTCTTGATTGGACATTACGCATAGATGAAGGATGGAGTTTAGTGGTGACGAGGATTTCAAGGCTAAGTATCATCTGGGAAAGGCAAGCATAGTTAATGAGACATGGAATAAGAGGAAGGAAGTGAAGATGAGACAAACTTAGGCTATATGGATGACATGTTAAGATGGGTTAGATGAAAGATGTTAATTGCACGAGTTGAGTTGTCAAAAGCAGAGAACGCGTCAACATCTACGTTACGTGGCTTGGACTACCAAATTGAGATATGGAAGACAACAAGAGACCGACAAGAGAGTCATGCTGAGAAGAGGCGTAAACCGTTGGAGTTTGGTATGGGGGACAAAGTTATGCTAAAGGTTTCACCATGGAAAGGGGTGATGCGGTTTGGGAGGAAAGAAGAAGTAGAGGAGGTAGAGGAAGTTTTCTTTGAATGCGAGATTTAGTTATTGAGCCTAGGGAGTAAATCTCGGGATGAGATTTCTATTAGGAGGGTGTGATGTGACAACCCTAGATTTTGAGATTTGCCATTAGTGACTGTTTGCCTTTGATTATGTGCTTAGTGTGTATTTATGTGCTATATGTTTATACTTGAGCCTTTGATTTGATGTTACTCATCATTTATGTAGTGCGTAGTACATTATACGATGTTATCCTCAATCCGAATCATATGCATCAAGATCATCCGCTTGATATGCTACATTAGAAGTAGAGACAACGGTAATGCCTTCATTATCTGCTTCCACTGGGTCTACAAGAAATGCTAACTCATCTGAATCCAAAATCTTTCCCATTGACTCAACATCGACCAAGAACATCTTCTCTTGAAACCATGATGCATCACTTCTCCTTTTTGGCTGAGTACATTGTCTTGCCATGTGACCTTGTCCTCATCAATTTTAGCAAGTCACAACCTTTTGAGGAATAATGAAACTTCCATTTCCACTAGCTGGAGCATTCACAACTTGATCTTTCATGGTTCTTGTAGTTGGTCCAAATGAATTGTGCCTTCCTCGAATAGATTGCACCGTTAGTTGACCGTCATGGATAGTGGCTTGTTGGCGAGGATTTGAAGATGTGCAGAGCTGGTTGTTCGTTGGTGGAAATCATCTAGTTGCAACAAGTTTTGTTAATGCAAGTGATTCCTAAAAACATTATTAGTGTTAACTAATCTTTCTTAGTTTTGATCAAGACAAATTAAAAAGACATTTATCGTCAAAGACAATCGTAAGACGAATTATTTAACAAACACTATCATCAAGGTAATAATCATTTAAGTATTGCACTAACATATCTTAATCATGTTTAATGATCATAAAAGTGATTAGCCCTAAACTTACATTTTGTCAACTATGACAAAAGATTTTTAATAAACTTTATTTTTAAGAAAATGTTTTATTAAAATGGAAAATGTAATCTGAATATAGCTTATTCCAAATGCCATAGGAATATCCTTTGAAGGTAGAACTTGCCTAAGATATTACTACCCCACTAAAGGACAAAAAGGAGCGGATTCTATGACAATGTTTCCTCAAATGGCTATGCGGCTCTTTAGTGATAAAGAACCGCAGGAACAGTTAAGCAACCGCGCTCAGAGATCCGTTGGCCTTTGTTTCCAATAAATTGTGGATCAAACCTACATTCTCCAAGAACCTTTTTGGACATTCTTTCAGCCATATTTCTCTTTTATAAATCCTAATCATTAGTAAATTATCACTTAATGTGTTAAGTATGTTTACTTATGATTATCCTCTTGATTCCCTTCTTTACGTTTTCCAAAGAGAAGATCACTCACACACTTGTGATGTGATAAAGATGAAGCCTTGATGAAGATCAACCTACCTTAGATCTAGTCATGTTCATCATTTTTATTTGTGTCTTGTGTAGATCCAATGTATATGTGTATACTTGGATTAAGTTGTGTAGATCCATTGTATATGTGAATACTTGGATTATAGCTGTGTAGATCAAATGTATATGTGTATACTTGGATTAAAGTTATGTAGATCAATTGTATATGTGTATACTTAGATTTGTCTTGTGTAAATCCAAGTTACATGTGTGTACTTGGATATATCGTATTGAGTTGTAAGTGTTGTGTGTTAGTTCTCACTAAACTATAAAGTGATGTGTGTATGCGTCTTGTGAGTTCTCACTTAGCTTCAAAGTGAAGAGTTTTGAAGATTGGTTCTATCTTTGGATTAGAACTCGACATGTAGCCTTGTGTCAGAAAATGGCGAAGTAGGCAACGTGTGTAGATTGGTCCTAGATAATATTAGGTCTCGACATTTAGCTTAGTTTCGGAAAATAATGTAAGCGACGTTGTAAGGTTTTCTCCGCCAAGAAGGGAGCTTGTGGATATAGTGTAAATCTCGAGTAAGGTGTACTCGAGGAGTGGAGTAGGAACGAAGATAGAGCTTCGTTGCCGAACCACAATAAATCTTGGTGTCTCCCTATTAGGTTTCTTCTTTCCTTACTCTTTACTTACTTTCATTATTACATCACATACAACAACCACTTGTCATTGTTAATGCATTAGAATTGAATCTAATCATTATGAACTAGCTTTCAAGTAAAAGGCAGTTTTGGGATAAACCTAATTGAAAGAAATTTTAATTAGGACTTAAACCGAAGAGAAACTATTCACCCCCGCCTCTAGTTTCTATAATTGGTATCAGAGCGATGGTCACTCAAGCTCTTTGAAGTATATTTTACTTTAAAACTTGGATTGATCCATTGTCTCCTCAAATTAAAAGGTTTCGTTGTACTAAAGTTTATCTTTGGTCGAAACTATTTTTCATTGAAAATAGACCTTTTAATTGGTAATATAGCATCTCATCTATATTAGTAGTATTTATACATTTTAGATTTACTCTTGAAATGTATCTACTAGTTTTTACCTTGCTTTGTGTAGGTACTCATGAAGACTAGTCATTTAATTGATTGTGGATTGAGTTGCTAACACTTGTAGAAGACTCATCTTCTTTGATTTACAACATCATTGAATGATGATATCAAGATAGATGAGAGTGATACTAGTCTTTGAGGACTTAGTAGTCACCTTTAGTCATGATTGAGCCTTGAATTGGTTCTTAGAAGACTTGAAATGCATTTTGTGGCTAAGGTACGCTTTCGTCCTTCCACACACCCTATTGATCATTCTTTTGATCATTATTTGACTATGTGCTTATTCTTGGCATCCTTGACTTGACATTTGTTTGTGGTATATGATTCTATTCTTATACCCTCTCAAACCATCATTTCTTGGATACTTGACTCACTTAGGAGATGTAGAGTGAGTTAGCAGTAGCTTAAAGTATCAAACATGATTTCCATGGTTTGCACCCATACGGTTAGGAGGCCATATATCATGTGTAATATTTGCAATTGAGCTAATATCCAGGATGATTGATAAATCCCTTGAGATACCAAACTACTTTATAAGTTGTAGTTAGGAACTTATACATATGGAATTGAAATATTCCAAGAATATTGTTAATGTAAACCCTAGCAATAATAATTGTCCGATCATGTGGGAGAGAAATTGAATCTATACTTTGCTCGCATTTTGAAATAGATCAAGATTATCCTTGAAAGTGATCTTACCCTATTTATCAAAATTGCTTAATATGGTTCATTACCAAAGCCGTTTAGACTTACGCTAGAAAGGCACGTCTACCACTATAGATGACTAATAAGTGTGTAAACACTTATCCTTTTACCACTAAAATCAATGAAAAACAAGACCTAATCATGTGTTTAATATCGTAAAAGTCGGAATTACGCGTGGTTTTGTGTTTTTGTGTGAAATAGGTACAAAAGATCAAAAGGAAAGAAAATACGGGATTTCACGGTCAATTGTTGAAGAAAAGTCAAAGAAAGAGACAAAGTCAAAGTCAAAGAACCAAAAGTGAAAAAATTACAAAGGTACCGAAGTTCACGAAAACCGGTAAAATCGACACGGGTTTTGAAGAAAAGATTGAGAAGCCAAAATCGAGTTCGCTTTTAGTGGATTTAATATTAATGAAGTTATTTGGGCCTTGTGGGTCGCACATTGGATTAATGGGCCCAAAAGCCCAATAAGGAAGCAAGTATTGAGTATCTTTGGTAAATAAGCCCATCACAAGACCATTACACCTTAATTTTGGGACAGATTGATTAATTGGGCTACAGGCCCAAAACTTTTCACTAACTAATAAACGTGGGTTATACATGGACTTTTTAAAGGCCTGTTAGGTCAAATGAAACCTTGGTCAGTTATCAAACAAAAAGTTATATTTATTAACTTTTCTCACATTCGATCAAAACCATTTACACACTCACCCACACACTTGACTTTCGATACAAACCAAGTAAATCAATCTCTCTCACCTCTCAACCAAAATAACCAGTTAACTATTCACCCAAACCCTAAATTCACATTTGGGGCTTTATTGATTCAAGCGCATGTAGACTCACGCTCTTTAATTAATTCCCAAGTATTTGGGATCAAGAAGATGGGTAGAGATCAAGTGACGTGGCTCTTTTCTCTCATCTGATTGGATGAGACACCTCAACCACCTTCACTCATCCAATAAAGAGATGACAACTCAGCATTCAAGAAGCACAACTAGCACACCTATATGCCAAGTTGGCAATCGGTGTCCTAGTGTGTTATTTACAACCGTGAGATCAAGAGAAAGAAAAGAAGATGATATATCAACGTTCAAGATGAGTATTCGCTTCATCAAACCCTCACTAGCAAGCCTTGTGGGTTGGATATAAAAACCCCCAAATCTGTAATTTTTATTCGTCCCATTTTTTTATCTTAGAGTTATTATGCAGAAAGAGATTAGGAATAATTGTAATTTCTTTTTTCATAGTATTGTAATTAGTTTTGATTATTAATATAAAAGTTTGATTTGAGTTAATAAATTTTCGATTCACTTACTGTTTAAATTTATATTGCAATTTTTAATTCCTTCTTAAGTCTATTTTGTCATGATAATGTTAATTTTATTTGATTAAGTTAATTAATAGCTTCAATTAAATAATTAAAGTAATATTTGGGAAAAACTCTTCCCCACTGGAAAGTTTGATATAAAAAAATCTTTTGGTTCGAGTTTGGGGTTCAAAGGAGTTCGAGTTTTGGAGGTTAATATGGTTCGAATGTGGTGTTGATTCGGTTTAGATAAGGAGGCTCAACGCCTACCTTCTTCCCAAAGGTTTTCTCCATAAAGGTTATGTTAATTTACTTTTATAAATTTAATTTCTGAGTTTCTTGCTAAGTAGTTTATGTTTTATTGAATCTGTTTGGATTATGGTTATTAGTGTTAGTCTGTAGTCTTTTGATAATATTTGTTTAGACGTGATATTATAAGTTTGATTTAGATATTTGTTTTGTTATTTAGAATTTAGTCTGCTAAGATTGATTTTGGATATTTTTTTGGGCTTATGAATCTGTTAAACCTAGAAGTTTAAGTCTGCTTTAAACATTGAGTCTGCACTTGTTTATTTACATCTGAAATTAGTTTTAAGCTTCTTTAGAATTTTGCAAAGTTTTGTTATCTAATATTTGTGAGTTGCTGAAAAAAAAATATATTTCACAAAAAGTGTCCCTCGTGGGACTCGAACCCGTGACCTTACGGATAATACACAACGTGTATTATCCAGCTAATCTAGTTTCTTATTTTGGTTTAAATACAATCATAGTAATTAATATAAGGTAAGTTAGGTTATCAGATTTTATTAATTATTATTACAAGTTTTCATTAATTACTTTTTAAATCAATTATTAATATTTACTTTATAAAGTTTTAAAAAGGAAATAAAAAAAAATATATTGCTTTAATTTTAGAAATTTAAAATTAGTTTTTTTAAATAAATTAGATTTTAAATAATTTTGTTTTAAATAAAAATAGTTTTAACTAGATTTTGTTAATTAAAAAGTAAAAATAGTTTTCTTTACATTTTTAGAATAAATTTGTCATCTTCAATTTTAGGATAATTTTACATTTACGTTTTTGGCATTTGTATTTTGCATTTTTTACTTGTCATTTTTATTTAACATTTTTATAATTCTAGTTTAATTTTGCATTTTAATTTCGTACTTTGTGTTTTATTTAACTTGCGGTATTTGCAATTTGTTTTAGATTAGTAAGTATTTACGTATTAATAGTATTATTTTTATCTTTTTACGTGCATTCAAGTAACATAAAAACCAAAAATATATCTTAACCAAAAATGAATAAATCGTGTGAATTATTTGAGATCAATTTGACACGATTTGAGGAACGATAAATAGATTAAAAAATAATTGAAAAATTCATATATTAAATTGGCGCCCCTGCCGCTTCGCTCGTTACGATTGATGATTTTTCGTGAAAAGATTTGGATTTTGGGATTCGTTCAATTCTGAATGTTATATTTATTGTTCAAAAATCAAAAACATAAAAAAATCAAAAATATAAAAATACAAAAACAATAAAAAATTACAAAAGCAAATTCTTTCCTAAGATTTGCACCAAAAAAATTATAAAAAATCCAAAAGTAATACTTTTCCTAAAGTATTACACCAAAAATATTAAGTATTATTGTTATTTTTCTTATTTCGATTTCTTTCGCTTTTTATTGTGAATATATATATTTTTTTAAAAATACAAAAAGATTTTTCTTTTACTATAAGATATTACGTATACGAACTTTAATACACAATATTCCAAAAGTATTGCCGAGGCATTACACTAGGTTCCTTATACGTGTATCGATCAAACAAAAATAAAGGCAAAAATAGATAAATACTTTCGTTAATCAATAATTCGAAAAATACGAACTATATGGTGAATAGAAAGGCGACGCGCTATAAAAGGCTGTCTAAGAGAAGCTAGGTACTTAAGTGCTTCGCGCCACCTCATTCCCCCCGTTCACTTGTGAGTATTTTGAGAAGGAAGGCTCATCGAGGGTTTTGTCGCCCAAGTAGTATTACGTATATATTTTTTGTAGCTTTTTAATATTGAACCTCGAGAGGGATAATCCCTTTCCTCTCAAATTCGACCGAGGTCTCCTACCTCATTCCTCGTGTTTAGTTGTATGCGCACTCACGCGCGTGCACACATACCGAGTGGTGTACCAAATACTTCTAATTCTTCCAAAAATAAGAAGAAGAACAAAAAGACCGTCAATCAAGCCGATCCCGAGAATCGAGCTTTCAACAACACGATGGCAACGGATAATCGACCAAAGATTGAGATTTTACAATCTCATGTTGAAGGAAATGATGACGCGATTGTGGTGCCGGATATTGGAGCGAATAATTTTGAACTAAAAACGGGTTTTATTCAAATGGTTTCCGCTACACCATTTTTAGGCCGTACTCATGATGACCCACACGCTCATATAAACGTTTCATACAATTGGCAAACACCGTCAAATACAATGGGGTGCCACAAGAGGCCATTCGTTTACTCCTCTTTCCTTTTTCCCTCGAGGGACAAGCCCGGATTTGGCTTGATAAGGAACCACTCCAAAGTATTCTTACATGGTCGGATTTAGAGACCAAGTTCATTAACTACTTTTTCCCACCATCACGGACCACCTCTTTAAGGAATGACATCATTACCTTTGAACAAAAATATGGGGAAAGGTTTAGTGAGTCTTGGGACCGTTTTAAGGAGCTTTTACGAAAATTTCCATAACATGGTTTTACAAAAGTGCATCAAATAAATACGTTTTACAATGGTTTAACTCTTAATGACCAAGACTCACTTAATAGTGCCGCGGGGGGTAATATTCTTGTGAATCCATGAACGAGGCTTGGGCAATAATTGAAAACAAGGCAAAAGTTCAAACCAAGAGTGTAAGGGCTACTATGGCTAGTGCTAGTACTAGTGAGACCAATAAGAAAATTGACGCGCTTACTTCAATCATGACCGACCTTTCTTTACATGTTAAGAACAATGCGCAAGTAAATGCCTTAAAAGAGACTTGTGAAACGTGTGATGTGACAATCTGTCAATTTATGGTTTATATTTTATTCTCAAATATTTATTAAAAACATTATTTTAATGTTATATTATGAACTAATTTATTTTTGGGAAGAAATTTGGATTTACGTCTTGAAGTAGCATCGACTACGTCTAAACCAGAGGATTCTACGTTACGTGCTTACGTTTACATGCACCGTTTTGGGGACAGTCCGACATTTCAGGAAATAAATTTATCCGTGAATATTATTTTGGAATTTTAAACTTGTGTTGGTACATAAACTCACAAATTTACGAGAAGAGATTAGGACTTACGATTATAATTTAACATCCTTTACGACTAAACCGGAAACCTTAGGATTACGTATTTACGTTTTCGAACTTCATTTTTGATGAGACATTTTTTATTAGATTCGTTTTGTGTCGTTGATTCATAATTTATAAAGACGTTTTTCGTAAAACGACCCGAGGGCACGCAAATCGAGGAAAATAGAATCGAGGAGTACCCGTAAATTAGTGGAGATGAGACAAGTGGGACACTTGTCCCACCCCCACTATAACCGGCCATATTAAGCTACACAACCCACTCATGTGTCAAGCTTACAAAGTGAGCTAAGACACATGTCTTAGCCACTTTGTAAACTAGCAACATGGTCAAAACTACCACCAAAACCACTCACTTCATTTGCAACTCATGCAACCACCATTTTCCTCTCCTCCCTCTCTCTAAATTCGTCCCATATGCACCCTCACCACCACCATTGATCAAAAATTAACCACACAAATGTGTTATAACTCACATATGTTACTCTCCTTCAAAAGATATGAAGATTGATGTTAATTTTAACATCCAAAATGAAGTTTGAAAGATGAAGTAGGGCTGATTTTCAAAGACCAATCCCTTGGTGATCTTGAAGATTTCATACAAGAGTTCATAAGATTTGGTGACCCAAAACCAAGTCTTGATCCTTCAAACTACTTAATCTTGGTGGTATAAAGATTGTTCTTCCTATCCTCTTGTTATTTTGATTATGTAATCTTGTAATTTCTTTATTTATGTATATGTATATGATGATGAATGATTATTAAAAATATTATGTGGGGATTTGGTGTTCATAGATTTGATAAACATGGTTAAAAAGATGGAAAACCATAGGTAAAATGGTTAAAATCTTGCTTAAATTTGATGGCTGTATAAAAACAGTAAGTAACCAAATGTTAAACTGATAAAATGGCTTTAATAAATTAATATACAGTAAGTATTAGGTCTTGTACACATGTGAGAGTTGGCCATACAATCGAATTATTATAATGAGTGAGATATGATCAAAACAAGTTTAGAGTGCAAATCTGAGTACACTGTTTTGGATGAATTTTATAAAATACTTAGAGGTTGATTCACCAGTAGCTATAAAGAATAAAATGAAGCACATATCATGTAGTTTCTGTGATAAAAATTTGAGGTCCTATCTCATTATATAACTCTAGATATGGACATTTTAGTAAACTTAAAATTTAGGACTGATTTTGTGAAATTAAAGTTTAATATTATTATATAAGCACTCAAATAAATATAGTATAAAATGTGAATTAAAACCCACTAACTTATATATTTCATTTATATAAATATGCATAAGGATAAATAAATGGACATTATATAAAAATGGTAGTTTGGTAAGTTTTATAAGTTATAAAAAGTATAAACATGATTTTTACGTCTTTTCGGCTAATACCGTAAAATTAACGTTTTTCGTCAATTAAAACTTAGAAGATCAGACCCTTCTAATGTAAACTTTTTAAAAGTCATATACTGATATATAAGTACTTAATACAAGTAAAAACCGATAAAACCCGAACTATATAACATACGGACATCAACGGGCTAAGTTAGCGTTATTGGACTAATAATACAACTAAATGGGCTAAACACTTATAAATTTACTTATTGGGCTTAACCCACTTGGGCCCAACTGTAAAGTATAAATAATGATAATACAAGTATAAAATGGATTAATACAAGTTAATGAACTTATAATAGGCTTATTAGACTTAAACATGTAAATAGGAAAAACTAGTAAACTAGTATAAAAGTTATCAACACATAACACTAAAATGAGTAAATGAGAATGTTTAAACCCACTTGATTATCATCATATGTATAAAATCATCATATGTATACATAATTGTTATTTTTATAAAGTCATTGGACAAAAGTCTAAGACGAGTATTATTTGTCTAGGTTTCCGTGATTGAAGCACGTATCGTACATCCGAATCGCCGATAACCCGCCGTTCCCAATCAACGTGAGTTCATAGCCTCACACTCTTTTAAATTTTTTTATGAAATGTTTTAGAAACCCGCGAGGGAGATAACATGTTAGTTTTTATAAAATAGGACACCATTTGTCCCGATTGTTTGTTTATTGATTTGGACCCGAATGATTGTATGACCCGGTGAAGGATTAAATGACCCGATAGATGAAATGAAATGAATTATTAAAGTTAGGTTATGTCACTAAAAGTCCCATTAGCATGAATTGTGAACTACCGGGATTTGGTAGACGATTATGCATATAATAGTACTATTTGGGGACGATCACCCCAGGTCGCGTCTTGACGGTTGATCCCCGTTGTGCCACATTGATTGGTAAGCGAATTTATGTATGAGAGGATTTACACAAGCGTGATTATTGTGACGACACGCTAATTTAGATGGGCAAATGAGTCTCAGGCTAGCTACCCGTTTTTTGTTGTAGTAAGGTAACAATGTCATGCGGCTTATAATAATCCAATTAACGAAATACTGCTATACGCACCGAATTACAGTATATTGCCTGACTAGCAATATGGGGTCATATTATTGATATTATGTTTGTGTTTTGGTTTTACATAACCATATTCATATAACGGTTTTTATTTAACTCTACACGACGTTATAAAAACGTATTGTATGATATTTTTACGACATTGGTTCGTATAATGATTTTGAAGGCGAAAGCCTATACTATGATTTTTGATAAGGATTTGTATAAAATGACTTTGGCTATTTTATGGCCTATTACAGTGATTTGTACAAAATGATTTTTGGTAATAATTTTATACCGATATTATATTGATGGATTTTATTAAACTTTATGAATTCACTCGGCGTTATCGCTGACATTTTCTTTTAACATGTTTTATCTCAGGTACTTGAAGGTAATTCTCGGGAAGAGAACAAGAATTCATGGCACGCACTTAAACAATAATTTTCATTCAAATGTTTTGTAAAAATTGTATGAAATACTATGACTTGGGACCTATGTAAATTTGATATTTATGAATGGAAATGCTTTATTATAAAACGACGCGATTTTTAAGTATTGTCTATGATGTGAGTAATGTGCTATCCCGTAATACCAACGAGTCTTCCGCTGTATTGAATTGTGTAAATTTGGGGGTGTTACAGTTTGGTACCAGAGCTCTCGTTATAAAGAATGAAAGATTTTTAAAACCAAGGTTTTGAATAAAACATTTCAAAATCTTTTAATTATAAACATTTTTCACAAAATGTCTAAAAATCTTTTGACTATAGACAAGGCCAGACTGAGAAGTGTTATTTCAATATATATATGAGATGGATTATATATATATATATATATATATATATATATATATATATATATATATATATATATATATATATATATATATATATATATATATATATATATATATATATATATATATATATATATATATATGATGTAATTTGATTACATGATTGTTTGATGATTATTTAATATTTATACGAGGTATTTATACGACGTAGATTGTCACAAGAAACCCTAACTTCCCTAGCAAATTAATCGAAGCTATTCCCGTAGGAATTCTAGCTATCCTAGATCTAAACCAAGTGGTGGATAATTATGATCCCAACAAAATGGTTGATATTCGTAGAAATGTAGATAGTAGTTGATGGTGATATTGAAGAAGAATTGGCGAGATTAAAACTAATATCGATGTCATGACGATCTTTCCTTATAGAGTGAAGTTTAACAAAATGTTACCACCTGGAAAGGTGTCATCTGATTCGTTGTCACCCAATTCTTAAATTTGAGAATTGAAAGGGTAAATGTTGCACTTGAGGCTGTCAACGGAACCATTACCCAAAAGCCTCATGCCACAAGTACCTTTCCGAGAAATCTAATTGATTGTTTGAGTCATTTCATACTAGTGACTCATTTGATAGTTGTTGTTATAAGAGTTATATGATTGGAAATTAAGTGTTGTTCATATCGAGCTTTTATTGCACTTTGAAGGTTTAAGAATAAGGTTGAAAGTATTGGAGAATGATGTAGGATATCGCATTAAGTATGATTTGGTTGAAATTTGAATAAAGTAAAATTTAACTCGTATGGAATATGAAATTGTTAAGAGGAAGTCGTTAAGTCCTGTGATTGAATTATAAGGTTTTAATTGATTGTTGATTCGTGTTAAGTGTTGTTCCTAGGCCATTGTCCAATGATGAGGATGCCCAGTGTCCAGGAAAATAAATTGAAGAAATCTTCTTCTGAATAGGGACCGATGGATCTTTCGGGACATGTGGAACTCCTAATGACTCTTGTAGATTAGTATTCATTACGGTATCTTTTAAAAATCCCTAACTTAACTGAGACATCAGTTGGTAGGATGAGTTCTTGGAATTGTATGACATAGTGACAAGTAATGTGTTACGATACAATTTTGACTTGTTTGTGATTAATGAAAAAGACTACCTTTGATTGCTAAATCCTACATGTATCGATGATATCTATCTTTTATTGCTTCTTCCTAATGCTCGCATTAGTGATGCAACCATTGAACAAGTACTCATCTCGAATTGAGTTATGTTGTGGATTATTCTTTTTGAGTGCCATCGAGGTCATGCACCTCATGATTAATTGGCTAAGCTCATTTCCTATTGTATTGTAGTTAGTTCTTGGTGAACAACTTTTCATCACTCTTTTGCAGATCACACATTGTTTTTATAAGATAGAACAGTATCATTTGAGAAAATTTAATTTTCATCACTATAAGGATTATTCAAAGTGAGATTTATAAATAATCGTTATCGAAATGAAGTTGTTTATGAAACATCTTGGAAAACTTAGTTGTTTTCATAACAAAGAAAATCTTTGTAAATTTATTTTTGATTCTTATTTAAGAATTAAGCATGAAAATGTTTTTATTATAAAACATGATGATAAAATTTTGACGAACTGAGTATTGCATCGTTAATCTTGAAATTGTATATAGTTGTGCGCCTACATACAATTTGGAATGGACCATGCAAGGCTGATTAGTAGTCACCATAAAATTATTAATAAACACTAAATTTTCTATGAAGATTGTGAAAGATTAAATTTTATGAGATCTGCAAGAAGTGAAAAATAGGGACATATTGATAGGGACACCTACATATGTGCCTGTAGCATCTATTCTTATGAGTCGAATTTACTCATCTGTGGAAATAGTCTTAGATAGGTGTGTAAACACCCATCCTTTTTACCACTTAATTACAATAATAACCGAGCCAAAACGTGTATTTTATGTCTTTTATGTCGGAATTATGCGTGGTTTGTGTTTTTGTTGTGATTTAGGACGAAATTGTGAAAAGTGGAGAAAACACGGCATTCACGGGCTTTTATTGAAGAAAAAGATGAAAGATGAAGTCGAGAAGTCAAGAGTGCAAAAAGAACGGAAGTCCAAGACCAATTCTGAAGATTTATCGAAGAAAAAGTCGAAAGACGGAAGTTCACTTAAAGCCGAAGAACTCAAGTCTATTTTATTGAAGAATTAAAAGACGAGTTCAAAGAAATCCCGAGCCAAAAGTCATTAAAGTCCAAGATTAAAGAAGATTTAAAGGCTTAAGGACTAATGGTGCAATTAACAAAGAGATTAAGAAGGAAGGACTAAGCATGCAATTAAGGAGAAAGGAAAGAGGGGAGGAAGCTTCCTAAGCATTCCTTAATCCTCCCCTATATATAGATTAGATATTAATCATTTTCATTTTGTTGGCTAATAGTGACAATTAGTTCTTCCACTTTTAATTACCTTGTCATTTAAATACTTGTCAAATTTAAATACTTGTCTTGCACCTTAATTACCATTTAATTTCAAGTAAGTTTTTCTTTCAATTCTTGTTAATCTTTGTTGTTTGATCTCATCCTACCTTTCTTTAATCTTTATGTTGATTTGTTCATGTTCATGTTCTTGAGTTTTTGTCAAATTTATTAAGTGAGTTTTGATCATCTTGATTAGTTTTGTTAGTTTTGTTGTTTTGGATTGATTGTTTATGCTTAATAGATGCTTATTCATTAGATTGATTTAATCTTGTGGTTGATTTTGCTTAGATTTAACTAGATCCGTGTATTTTTATTGTTCCCTGTTCTTCGGGGTGTTTGTTTCTGTTTTCTGATCTTTCCAGGTAACGCAAGCTAAGAAACATTCCGTATCAAAATCTTGACCAAGGAACTCCATTCGGAATATTGAATATTCCGAATAGAGGGATTATTCCGCATAAGGGGAGTATTCCGAATTGGGCCAAAGATTCCGAATAGGTTTGATATTCCGCATAGGGTAGGGTATTCCGAATAGGCTCTTTATTCCGAATTGCCAACTTATTCCGGGTAAGGAACTTATTCCGAGTAGGCTTGATATTCCAGGTAGGGCACTTATTCCGAATAGGCTACTATTCCTCAGAGGGCTGATATTCCGAGTAGACCAACTATTCCGCATAGGGAGCTTATTCCGCATAGGGGAATTTATTCCGAATAGGAATATATTCCGGATAGAGTTTTATTCCGAATAGAGGTAATTTTCAGGTTCTTTATTTTCAGTTTTATTTTAATTTTCTGCCTTTTAATTTTGAGCTTTATTTTTCCCGCCTTTTTCCTTACTCGCACTTTAAGTTTGATTGCCTTAGATTAATTTTAGCTTTGCCTTAGTTTAAGTTTTAGTTTTAGTTGCGTTTTAAGTTTGCCTTAGTTAAATTTAAGTTTGTGTTATTTACTTTTAGTGCCCTTTAATTTTAGCCTTGCTTTTAATACTTGCACCGTTTACTTTAAATTAGAGTTAGATTTACTTTTAAGTCATTTATTTTAATTGTTTTTGCACTTTTATTTTAAATACTACAACGACACACTTTTGTTTCACCAAAGAACGACTGAGTCGCACACAAAACTCAGTTTTCAGTTCGAAGAGATTGGTACAACGATAATTTTTAACCTGAGTAAAATCGAGTTATCAAATGGCGCCGCTGCCGGCTCTTTTCGTAAAGATTAACGGTTTTCTGTGAGAGACGCGTTGTTTTTTGGGATCCGTTCACTTGTGAGCGTTATTTTTCTTGCAAATTTTTTTTTTTCAAAAATCATAAAAATTAAAAATTGATAAAAATCCATAAAAATTAAAAAATTTCAAAAACTCCAAAAAGATCTTATCTTTCTTGTGTATATATATCGTCTTTGCGTTTGGTTTCTTTTTCTTTTGCATTTTTAGGTGTATGCGTACTAGGTCTTCTAATTATCAAGAGCCCGAGACTCGAGAAGATTTAAGTATGTCAGGTGTTAACAACAATAATCCACCGCACCTCAACAATAACAACAATATTCTTCCACAGCCCGATCTTCGGACAATGGAGGAGCTTTGTCAACCTACCATGTTTGGACGAGGAGGACCGATTGCGCCGATGCAAATCAACGCTCCTGAGTTTTCGTTGAAGCACCACATGATTCAGCAAGTGAAAACTAACCCATTCCGTGGATTGCCTGATGATGATGCCAACAAACACCTCGACAAGTTCATTACAATCACCCAAAGCATAAAGTTGCCTGGTGCCACAATGGATGTTCTTCGCCTACAACTCTTCCCATATACTTTATCACATCATGCAGAGAAATGGTTTGATCGTCTCCCGAAGAATTCAATTCACACTTGGGATGACATGACTCAACGCTTTTTGTCGCGCTACTTTCCACCATCCATGGTCACGAGCCTTCGCAATCAAATCAGCGGTTTCATGCAAGATCCTGATGAATCTCTTTTTGATGCTTGGGAGAGATATAATGTCTTGATTGATCGTTGTCCAAACCACAACATGCTCCCTGTGACCTTAATAGATACTTTCAACAACGGATTGACTTTTCGTGATCGTGATACGATTAATGCAGCCGCCGGTGGCACATTTATGAAAAGGAGACCCGAGGAGTGTAGAGAGCTAATTGAGAACATGACTACTCACCAAAAAAACTGGGATTCCTCTGCTTCTTCAAGGAACAACCCGAGAGTCAATGTTTCTTCCACTTCAGCAAACCCTGATATGACCGAACTCACCCGCATGATGACTGAAATGAGCAAAAGTATCACGCTTCTCGCTTCAAACCAACAACAACAACAACAACAAGTTAAAGCGGTTGCCAATCCTTGTGAAACATGCGGCGGTCCTCACTCATACACCGATTGTCCTTCGACTCAAGGAAATCCGAAAAATGTGCATGCAGCTTATGGTAATTATTCACCGGAAAATTACCAAAGCTCGACCTCAAGGGGATAGAAATTTGTTGAGTTACCGATCAAACAACTACCTTTCACCCGGTTTTTCTCCTCAAAACCAAAACCCTGCTAACAACTACAATAGAAGCAACCAAATCCCACCAAGAGCTTCTAATCCTTATCACCACCCAGTTCACAAACCCCACCCATTAATCCGGATGTTGAAGCCATAATGAGAACCCAAGGTGAGCAAATCAAGAATTTGCAGAGTCAAATAATCAACCTGAAAGGAGATATTACCAAGCAAGGGAATGAGATACGATCCGAGCTTTGAGATAATATTCAATCCTCCTTCAACAATCAAACAAATGATTTGAAGAATATGCTTGCTAGTTTCTTGCCCGCCGCTCAACCTTGTTCTTCGAGTTCTCTCCCTTCAAACACCGTCACCAATCCGCGAGCAAATGTGAGTGCTATTACTACTCGTAGTGGAATTACCATTGTCGATCCACCTATCCCACCCCCATCATCTACACCTCCTCCACCACAATTTATCCCTACTCCTCCTACACCTAGTATTAGTGCACCATTATCGTCTCCGCCTCGTCATGACGATGTTTCTAGGAAGGACCCTTCAACATCTCAACCTTTACCTGCTACGCCTTCACCTTCACCACCTAAACCCAATATCCCTTATCCTTCACGCTTAGGCAAGACCAAAATTCTAACCAAGGATGACTCTGAAGTGTCGCGCTATGTGAAGATGATCTCTCAAATGAACTTCAACATTAGCTTTCTTGAAGCACTTGTCCACATGCCGGAATTTGTTAAAGCATTTAAGGAATTGCTTAACAAGAAGGAAAAGTTGATTGAGCTCGCCAACACACGCTTAAATGAAAACTGCTCTGCATTTATTCTTAAAGAACTTCCGGAAAAGCTTGGAGATCCCGGTCGTTCTGTGTTGCCTTGCGTTTTCAACAAAACTGAAGAATTTACTGCCCTTGCTGATCTCGGGGCCAGTATTAATTTGATGCCTTTGAGTGTTTGGAAAACACTATCATTACCCGACCTTACTCCCACAAAGATGACTCTTGAACTTGCTAATCGCACTCTCGCTTACCCCGTTGGTATTGCCGAAGACGTGTTCATAAAAGTTGGCACATTTACTTTCCCGGTCGACTTTGTCGTTGTTGATTATGAAATGGACCCTCGTATTCCTTTAATACTTGGTCGGCCATTCTTGAGAACCGGACGAGCTCTTGTCGATGTTGTCGAAGGTGAGTTAATCATACGAGTCGGGAATCATGCACAAGTTTTCAAAATGAGGAAGCTTACAAGCAAATCCTTTGGACGAGAATCAGTGAATATGATTAAGGTGCTCGATGATTTTGTCGTCCACAACAATCCTCTATTCAAGTCTTGCAATGATAATCCACTTTTTCATGATGATGTGGATCATGCTCTATCCAAATTGGACGCTTCCCCCATTTATGATTCTCCACCGATCTTCTATGCTTATGATGATGATTCTAGCTCAGATTCGGATGATTATGATGACCTTACTTCTGAGTATCCCGAGATGCCCACTTTCGATGATTTTGATGAGGCTGATACTCTTTCGAGCGATTCTTCACATGATGAAGATCCTCCACCATCACTCGATCCTACTTTAGACGATTACTCATTTGAGGAAGACTTCTCTGAATTTCTCAACACTTACTTCCCTCATGAGATTGATGCTCCTCCTTATGATTTTGAAGATTATCGTCTTGATCCTACTTTAGATTTGAAGAACATTCTTTCTAAGGAGAAGAAACCGGTCGACACCAATATCCGCAGCACATATGATTTAACACCTCTTTGTCCCCCTTCTGAGGACGAGGTTGTGCTTCTTCGCGGATCTTCTTCACACTCTGTTGAGCCTGAGTGCTATTTTCCCTTAAAGGAAAAGGTGTTCGACCCCGGTATCGATATTCTACAGCCATCTCAGTATCCACATGATGAAATAAAAGGAAATATCTTTGGAACTTATGGAAATCTACTTGCACCACTTCACCCTTGCTCCCACCGTGCTCCATCGCTGCTTAAAGGAACCTTGCCTACTCTCTTTTGGCTTTCCTTGTTTGCCTTAAGCTTGTGCTATTTGATGGACGAAAACTATGTCTTTGATCCTAGTGGATATATTTCATGTTTCTTCCTATGATGATCAAGGTCGAGTCAGGCTCACGACTCGGTAATCAAAAATCAAGCGCTTCTTGGGAGGCAACCCATGCATCTATCTTTTAGCTTTCTTTATCCTAAGTGTAGGGGAGACCCGTTGGTTTGCTATTTCCTCTCCTCCCTTCTTATAATCAGGGATTCGCGCTCAATGATCCACTCTTGATGATTCTTGACGACCCGTGATTCCGTCTTCCATTTTTCCGGTTCTATCCTAAACTCTTTTCGATTCACTATTTTATACTTTCTCAATATTAAAATAGGAATCTCGTTAGTTGTCTTTTCCTTAGCGAGATTTAAACAAAGTGCACAATGTCCTAAGTGTAGGGGAGTTTACTCCCACATGCTTAAACATTGAGGACAATTTTTATGTTAAGTGTGGGGGGACTTCTATCGAAGTTAAGTGGCTCTTTTCCTTGTATTTGTCCTCATTTTAACCGGAAAATCAATTTTTCGACATTTTTCAAAATTTTTAATCTATTTTGGCCTATTAGTTTTTCCCTTTCTATAGTTATTTTTCCTTCTTTGTTAGAATAAATCTTTAATAAAGTGGTTTTAATTTTCAAACATTGTGAATCTTTTGACTCAACCTGAGTTTACTTATCTAAGTTACTCTATCTAGTATCCTTAACATGTTTAAGTCAAGTTTTGCTAGGCTTTTATATATGGAGCTATAAAACGCGAAAGTCTTAACTCTCACGGGTTAAGAACAACAACTTTTCGCAAGTTCCTATAACTGATCCTAGAGAGTCATTTATCAAGGGAACTTTAAAATGCGATTTCTAAACTTGAAAAAGTCTAAGAGTTTGCAAGATCCTATAGGCGACTCGAAAACCCAAAACGTTGATTTAATAGGCTAAGCATCCACAAGTCTCATTCCTTGAGATTTTAAACTGTGGAGTACGAGAGATGATAGAGCCAATTATAAGTTTGGTATTCTTTCGGGAACCTTTGTGAGTTAATTATAAGCCTATTCTCCCATCGCTTGCTAATAAATTTATCTGCAATAAATAAGGTTGTACGATTTGAAAAGTTACTTAGCTTCTAGCCTAAGATCGTTTAAAAGTTGCTCGGTATGGATTAGAGTTCATATCCAAGGCATAACTTATTGAAGCGGGATGCGAAGATTGGCGAGTCCAAAAAGGTCCTAACAAGGCATGAGGGCTATATTTTGTTGCTAAAGATCCAAAAGTGATGTGAAGAATCATTTATCGAAAATCAATATGAAGGATCGAGACACACGACGAAAAGCAAACTCCCCAAAAGTCATGGAGAAGTGTATCCGAAAAGACCCTAGCAAGGTATGAGGATAAATAGATCCAAGTAAAAAAGGAGGCGGATCGTTGTATATCAAAGTCCAAAACAAAGATTGGAGAAAAATGAAGAAGTCGTGGTCCGAGAATGAATCTCTCAAAACTTCAAGTGAAGAAATTCCTATATGAAAAGAAGACCATAATTTAATGAACGTCTCTCAAGGTTTGAAGTATGAAGTCGCTGCCAAATATCGGTCCGAGAAAGGTCTCAAATCGCGAAGCGAGTTATGCCAAGATATGAACTTTATGAGGTCCCGAGAAGCAGTTTTAAAAGATTTTGTCCTTTAGCTAACTATTGATTAAATCGTTCACTTTATTTTCAGCCTAATAAACTATCGAAATAAGTCAAACAATGTATCCTCGTGATCATTTGAGACAATAATAAAATATAAGAGATACACCTAGGAATAAGGGAGTCTAAGTAAATAATTGGTCCACATGAGTTCGTGTTAGTCTACTAACTTATAATAACAATGATCTCGTTTTTAAGCTTGGTTTGGAGAAAGTGAAAACTTGAGGATGATGATTATTCATGACATTTCCAAAATCCAAGGTATGCTTTTGATTTCTTTACTTTGATAGTTTGTAATTTTCTATCTCTTTAATAAAGGCCACTATGGATTGATTATGATGAAAAGTGTAAACGTGCTTTGTAACTAATGCATTGCATGAGGACATTGCAATGGTCAAGTGTAGGGGATTTGATAGGTGTGTAAACACCCATCCTTTTTACCACTTAATTACAATAATAATCGAGCCAAAACATGTATTTTATGTCGGAATTATGTGTGGTTTGTGTTTTTGTTATGATTTAGGACGAAATTGTGAAAAGTGGAGAAAACACGGCATTCACGGGCTTTCATTGAAGAAAAAGATGAAAGATGAAGTCGAGAAGTCAAGAGTTCAAAAAGAACGGATGTCCAAGACCAATTCTGAAGATTTATCGAAGAAAAAGTCGAAAGACGGAAGTTCACTTAAAGCCGAAGAACTCAAGTCTATTTTATTGAAGAATTAAAAGACGAGTTCAAAGAAATCCCGAGCCAAAAGTCATTAAAGTCCAAGATTAAAGAAGATTTAAAGACTTAAGGACTAATGGTACAATTAACAAAGAGATTAAGAAGGAAGGACTAAGCATGCAATTAAGGAGAAAGGAAAGAGGGGAGGAAGCTTCCTAAGCATTCCTTAATCCTCCCCTATATATAGATTAGATATTAATCATTTTCATTTTGTTGGCTAATAGTGACAATTAGTTCTTCCACTTTTAATTACCTTGTCATTTAAATACTTGTCAAATTTAAATACTTGTCTTGCACCTTAATTACCATTTAATTTCATGTAAGTTTTTCTTTCAATTCTTGTTAATCTTTATTGTTTGATCTCATCCTACCTTTATTTAATCTTTATGTTGATTTGTTCATGTTCATGTTCTTGAGTTTTTGTCAAATTTATTAAGTGGGTTTTAATCATCTTGATTAGTTTTGTTAGTTTTGTTGTTTTGGATTGATTGTTTATGCTTAATAGATGCTTATTCATTAGATTGATTTAATCTTGTGGTTGATTTTGCTTAGATTTAACTAGATCTGTGTATTTTTATTGATCCCTGTTCTTCGGGGTGTTTGTTTCTGTTTTCTGATCTTTCCAGGTAACGCAAGCTAAGAAACATTCCGTATCAAAATCTTGACCAAGGAACTCCATTCGGAATATTGAATATTCCGAATAGAGGGATTATTCCGAATAAGGGGAGTATTCCGAATAGGGCCAAAGATTCCGAATAGGTTTGGTATTCCGCATAGGGTAGGGTATTCCGAATAGGCTCTTTATTCCGAATTGCCAACTTATTTCGGGTAAGGAACTTATTCCGAGTAGGCTTGATATTCCGGGTAGGGCACTTATTCCGAATAGGCTACTATTCCTCATAGGGCTGATATTCCGAGTAGACCAACTATTCCGCATAGGGAGCTTATTCCGCATAGGGGAATTTATTCGGAATAGGAATATATTCCGGATAGAGTTTTATTCCGAATAGAGGTAATTTTCAGGTTCTTTATTTTCAGTTTTATTTTAATTTTCTGCCTTTTAATTTCGAGCTTTATTTTTCCCGCCTTTTTCCTTACTCGCACTTTAAGTTTGATTGCCTTAGATTTATTTTAGCTTTGCCTTAGTTCAAGTTTTAGTTTTAGTTGCATTTGAAGTTTGCCTTAGTTAAATTTAAGTTTGCGTTATTTACTTTTAGTGCCCTTTAATTTTAGCCTCGCTTTTAATACTTGCACCATTTACTTTAAATTAGAGTTAGATTTACTTTTAAGTCATTTATTTTAATTGTTTTTGCACTTTTATTTTAAATACTACAACGACACACTTGTTTCACCAAAGAACGACTGAGTCGCACACAAAACTCAGTTTTCAATTCGAAGAGATTGGTACAACGATAATTTTTAACCTGAGTAAAATCGAGTTATCAGTCTTATTTGACAATTGACAATTCTTTCTTGTCCAATTCTCCCGTAGTGAGATTCTTAGGAACAGTATCTGATTACCGAGTGTTGATACCCGACTGGATGTATCGACGTTCCTATCATTTATTTTGATTAGATTTCATTTGAATGACCTGGGTAACGATCCGATGAGTTTTCGAATGCGTACTCAAATAATGAAAACATGGAATATATTCATATTCGTTAAATGTTTTCGTCTTTATCTGATTTGAAATTCTCTCGCGTAGATTTTGCGTTGACCTTACTATTTTAAGGTTAGTTATGTCTCCATATATCCTTGAATTTGTGAAGGATTATGAGTTATTATTAGTCTTTTGAGAAATTCACATCTTATCAACGGTGACGAAACTAGAAAGTTGATAGTGCCAGTAGAATGGGTTCATTGATTATGACATGACGACATTGTCTTAATTGATGGGAACTCAAGTAGAATTCCCCTAAAAGATAAGATGTTGATTATCAAAAGTGATCTAAATAATTCTTGACGGATGACCATATCCTGCATTTAGACTTGAAATTATACCATGAATGGTTATGAATTAGTCATAGATATTATAATCTAGAAAGAACTTAAAGTAAATTTATTAAAAGATGTTTCTGTTATCTGAAACTTTAGGAGGTATTTGCTGGTGAATTACCTAGACTTTCGCCATTAAGGCAAGTTGAATTTGGTATTGATTATATTCCCGGTATTGCACCTGTGGCTTGTGCACTATACGTCAGCACCATCTGAATTAAAAGAATTACCCTACAACTGAGAGAGTTGTCGGAAAAAGCTTTTATTCTACCAAGCTCGTCAACATGAAGAGCTATGGTGTTATTATTCCTTATATTTATTTGTTGAATTAAAGTGAACTAAGTAAATTGACGATTAAAATCTATATCCAGTACCCAAGATGATAGATTTGTTCGATCATTTACAAGGTTCTAGCGTATATTCAAGATTTGATCCATGGCATGGTCATCATCAACTTCGTACCCGCGAAAAAGATTATCTATTCCAATCATTACATCCAGAACTTGTAATGACCATTATGAGTTTCATGTTATGTTGTTTGGATTGACCAATGCACATGTAGCATTTATAAATTTGGTGAATCGCGTGTGTAGGCTGTAATTTGATAAATTCATGCTTGTGATCATTAAGGACCATTTGTTTGTCTATAAGAATAAGGAGTTAATAATTATTTATAGATTGCCCTGAATTGACCGAATAATGAAAACCTGTACCGTAAATATTTAACATGTGATTAACGGCTTAATCCTTTACATGATTTGATCGTGTGATTAATCAGATAATGGGATCTATATTGACATTTCAAAAATTAGAGCCATTAAGGCTTAAGGTTATACCAAAAAGAAAAGTGCAAATATGTTTTGACAAATGTTTTATCAAAAAGAACTTTTGAGGGATTATTCCTTATACCCAGAACATTTAACTAAACTTCTGTTTAGGGGTAAATGTTTGTGTATACCTCAAGACAACCTAAGAGGGATTGAGGAAGCCATTTAAACCATGACTTGAAATTTTAAACGACTATTTTTGCTTTTCAACTAAGAAAACTTTGACCAAAGTATAAACAAAGATTTTTCGAACGTTTACGAATCTTACTAATTATTTTCGATAAATCAGCAAAAATCGTGTTAATTAAATTCAAATTTATTTTGAACATTTTTATATAATTGGACAAACTGAGAAAATTTAAAATTTTTACGCTTGCGTTTCATAAAATTAAATATTTATTATTTAATTACTGGTAATAATTATCGACGCTTTAGACGTCGGATTGAGTAAAACGGATAAAAATGATAACTGAGACGAAATTAAAACTTAGAAAATATGAAGAAAGAAATTTTGAATGAATTCGGTCATGATAATTATTTCATCAGGAAAGGTGAAAATAGATACTGACACATTATGTAGAAAAGATAAAGAACCAATTAGGACATGTTCCTTAATAATGAAGGTGCAAAAGAAATTGCCGAACAATTTAAATATGAACGATGTTTGTAAAAAGGATAATATAGATAATAAAAGGGGTTCGCGGCTAATGTAACCCATTAAGAATTGAGAAGCCGATGGCGTTAAATGTATAAAAGGCCGTTTATGGTTGCCTGAATATGGAGGAATTTGAGATTTTGTTATGTTGAAATCTCGTAAGTATAAGTATTCTATTCATGTCATTTCTGATTTAATGTATCTTTATTTGAAGAAGTTTTACTGATGGCAAATTATGAAGGCAGACATCGCCTCATTCATTAGTAAACGTCTAACTATTGCAAAGGTCATCATCTGAATTTGATTCGATTTGGGTCATCGTCGACAGACTGACCTAAATCTGCTAATATCATTCCTGTTAATGATAGATTCTTGATGAAGAAATTGACTCTTTTGTATTTAAAGGAGTTGTGTAAACATGGTGTGCCTGTATCGATCATCTCTAACAAGATCCTCGCTTCGCATCGAATTTCTTGAGATTTGCTCAGAAGTCATTGAGAACGAATCTTGATGAGAGTACTGCTTATCACCCCAATCGAAGGGATGAGGTAAAGTAATGATACAAAACACTAGTAGTCTTGTTTTATGCTTGAATGATTGACCTTTGGCAATAAAACATATAGTCATTTCCCTTTGGAGAAATTATCATTTATAATTATCGTACTAGGATCGAGATCGAATATTGTGAGGATATATATTAGAGCATCTATAAGCAGGAGTTGGGATGATGACACCCGACATACACCCATTGTGAGTTGGACATGTCTTTTAGGTTTAAGGTTTCCTATGATGGCGAACCTAACCTTAAAAATACTCGACCCGCGAGACCTGAAATGATTGTTGAAATTAGGATATGATTATTGACTGCCGGTAGTGGGCAGGAGGTTATGTGAATATGAAATGCAGATCTTGAAGTGCCAGATGGGTAGCGAAGTTATACCAAAAATTTTAACCATAGAAAAATGAATTGATGATCTGAAAGATCATGGGATATAAGTCCCCGTTGTATGGGACCATTGAGATGATGTAAAAGATTGGTTTGAAAGGCATATAAGCTGGATCTACCCTAGGACTTCAAGAGTTGCGTAAATTATGTTTCGTATATCGAACTTGATAAAATGTCTATCAAGTGAGAATCTGATCACTTCTTGATAAAGTTTAGATCGGCGAAAAGTTGCATTCATAAAAAACCCGTGAACATCATGGATAGAGAAAGTAAGTCAACATTAAGCCTGATCTTATTCCCGTAGTTATGTTTGATGAAACTCGCGTATTGTAATGAATTACACCTGTGAGAAAAGACCGAATGTGGAGGAAATACCCACATGGCTTTAACTCTATAAGAAGCGAGTAGTAAGATAAGATGATCTTTGAGGACAAAGATCCTGTTTAGGGGTAAATGCTGTGACAATCCGTCAATTTATGGTTTATATTTTATTCTCAAATATTATTTAAAAACATTATTTTAATGTTATATTATGAACTCACTTATTTTTAGGAAGAAATTTGGATTTACGTCTTGAAGTAGCATCGACTACGTCTAAACCGGAGGATTCTACGTTACGTGCTTACGTTTACATACACCGTTTTGGTGACAGTCCGACATTTCAGGAAATAAATTTATCCGTGAATATTATTTTGGAATTTTAAATTTGTGTTGGTTCATAAACTCACAAATTTACGAGAAGAGATTAGGACTTACGATTATAATTTAACGTCCTTTACGACTAAACCGGAAACCTTAGGATTACGTATTTACGTTTTTGAACTCCGTTTTTGATGAGACAATTTTTATTAGATTCGTTTTGTGCCGTTGATTCATAATTTATAAAAAAGTTTTTTGTAAAACGACCCGAGGGCACGCAAATCGAGGAAACTAGAATCGAGGAGTACCCGTAAATTAGTGGAGATGAGACAAGTGGGACACTTGTCCCATCCCCACTATAACCAGCCTTATTAAGCTACACAACCCACTCATGTGTCAAGCTTACAAAGTAAGCTAAGACACATGTCTTAGCCACTTTGTAAACTAGCATCATGGTCAAAACTACCACCAAAACCACTCACTTCATTTGCAACTCATGAAAACCACCATTTTCCTCTCCTCCCTCTCTCTAAATTCGTCCCATATGCACCCTCACCACCACCATTGATCAAAAATTAACCACACAAATGTGTTATAACTCACATATGTTACTCTCCTTCAAAAGATATGAAGATTGATGTTAATTTTAACATCCAAAGAGAAGTTTGCAAGATGAAGTAGGGCTGATTTTCAAAGACCAACATCTCCCTTGGTGATCTTGAAGATTTCATACAAGAATTCATAAGATTTTGTGACCCAAAACCAAGTCTTGATCCTTCAAACTACTTAATCTTGGTGCTATAAAGATTGTTCTTCCTATCCTCTTGTTATTTTGATTATGTAATCTTGTAATTTCTTTATTTATGTACATGTATATGATGATTAATGATGATTAAAAATATTATGTGGGGATTTGGTGTTCATAGATTTGATAAACATGGTTAAAAAGATGGAAAACCATAGGTAAAATGGTTAAAATCTTGCTTAAATGTGATGGCTGTATAAAACGAGTAAGTAACCAAATGTTAAACTGATAAAATGGCTTGAATAAATTAATATACAGTAAGTATTAGGTCTTGTACACATGTGAGAGTTGTCCATACAATGGAATCATTATAATGAGTGAGATATGATCAAAACAAGTTTAGAGTGCAAATCTGAGTACACTGTTTTGGACGAATTTTATAAAATACTTAGAGGTTGATTCATCAGTAGCTAAGGAATAAAATGAAGCACATATCATATAGTTTCTGTGATAACAATTTGAGGTCCTATCTCATTATAGAACTCTAGATATGGACATTTTAGTAAACTTAAAATTTAGGACTGATTTTGTGAAATTAAATTTTAATATTATTATATAAGCACTCAAATAAATATAGTATAAAATGTGAATTAAAACCCACTAAATTATATATTTCATTTATATAAATATGCATAAGGATAAATAAATGGACATTATATAAAAATGATAGTTTGGTATGTTTTATAAGTTATAAAAACTATAAACATGATTTTTACGTCTTTTATGCTAATACCGTAAAATTAACGTTTTTCGTCAATTAAAACTTAGACGATCGGACCCGTCTAATGTAAACTTTTTAAAATTCATATACTGATATATAAGTACTTAATACAAGTAAAAACCGATAAAACCCGAACTATATAAGATACGGACATTAACGGGATAAGTTAGCGTTATTGGACTAATAATACAACTAAATGGGCTAAACACTTATAAATTTACTTATTGGGCTTAACCCACTTGGGCCTAACATGTAAAGTATAAATACTGATAATACAAGTATAAAATGGATTAATACAAGTTAATGAACTTATATTAGGCTTATTAGACCTAAAACATGTAAATAGGTAAAACTAGTAAACTAGTAAAAAAGTTATCAACACATAACACTAAAATGAGTAAATGAGAATGTATAAACCCACTTGATTATCATCATATGTATACATAACTGTTATTTTTATAAAGTCATTGGACAAAAGTCTAAGACGAGTATTATTTGTCTAGGTTTCCGTGATAGAAGCACGTACCGTACATCCGAATCGCCGATAACCCGCCGTTCCCAATCAACGTGAGTTCATAGCCTCGCACTCTTTTAAATGTTTTTATGAAATGTTTTAGAAACCCGCGAGGGAGATAAAATGTTAGTTTTGATAAAATAGGACACCATTTGTCCCGATTGTTTGTTTATTGATTTGGACCCGAATGATTGTATGACCCGATGAAGGATTAAATGACCCGATAGATGAAATGAAATGGATTATTAAAGTTAGGTTATGCCACTAAAAATCCCATTAGCATGAATTGTGAACTACCGGGATTTGGTAGACGCTTATGCATATAATAGTACTATTTGGGGACGATCACCCCAGTTCGCGCTTTGACGGTTGATCCCTGTTGTGCCACATTGATTGGTAAGCGAATTTATGAATGAGAAGATTTACACAAGCTTGATTATTGTGACGACACGCTAATTTAGATGGGCAAATGAGTTTTGGGCTAGATACCCGTTGTTTGTTGTAGTAAGGTAACAATGTCATGCGGCTTATAATAATCCAATTAACGAAATACTGCTATACGCACCAAATTACAATATATTGCCTAACTAGCAATACGGGGTCATATTATTGATATTATGTTTGTGTTATGGTTTTACATAACCATATTCATATAACGGTTTTTATTTAACTCTACACGACGTTATAAAAACGTATTGTGTGATATTTTTACGACATTGGTTCGTATAATGATTTTGAAGGCGAAAGCCTATACTATATTTTTTGATAAGGATTTGTATAAAATGCCTTTGGCTATTTGATGGCCTATTAAAATGATTTGTACAAAATGATTTTCGGTAATAATTTTATACCGATATTATATTGATGGATTTTATTAAACTCTATGAATTCACTCGACGTTATCGCTGACCTTTTCTTTTAACATGTTTTATCTCAGGTACTTGAAGGTAATTCTCAGGAAGACAACAAGAATTCATGGCCCGCACTTAAACAATAATTTCCATTCAAATGTTTTGTAAAAATTGTATGAAATATTATGACTTGGGACCTATGTAAATTTGATATTTATGAATGGAAATGCTTTATTATAAAACGACGCGATTTTTAAGCGTTGTCTATGATGTGAGTAATGTGCTATCCCGTAACACCAACGAGTCTTCCGCTGTATTGAATTGTGTAAATTTGGGGGTGTTACATGTGAAACTTGTGGTGGACCACATTTGTACTATAATTGTGTCAAGGTTTACAATCAACAACAAGAAGTTTATGCTTATAACAACAATGAAAATGAGCGGGTTCATTTCAAACCAAATGTTGATGTTAACATTTGTCTTATAAGTCTAATAACTATTTGGCTCCCCCGGGTTTTGCAGCTCCACAAAGACCACCCCCACCGGCCCAAAATAGGAACCAAGGTCCTCAACGGGGTAATTTTCAAGAAAATTCAAATACAAGGGGTTTTAATCAAAATCAAGGGAATTTTCAAGGACAAAACCAAGGGTTTAATAATCAAAATCAAGGATTTAATAACCAAGGTTTTCAAAATCAAGGTTTTAATCAAGGTTTTCAAAATTATAATCTAAACCAAGGTTTTCCTAATCAAGGGTTTAACAATCAAGGGTATAATCAAATGAACAGGCATAATCCTCAAATAGACTTGGTTCTACAAAAATTAACCGAACATGAGCGAACCATGAAAGAGATGCAAGAATCGACCGAAAGGAAATTTATGCAAATGCTTCAAACCCTTCGTCCCCAAGGTGCCCTCCCTTCTAACACCGTGACCAATCCTAGGGATAACGTTAATGCCATCACTACTAGGAGCGGTAAGACCACCGAAGAATCTTCTTATTCCCCACCTAACCAAGGACCCGAGATTCCTTCTATTTCTACCCACCCTCCTTCACATTCTACTTGTGAGATATCACCCTTAACCCCTTCGTCTACACCTTATGTTCCACCTTTACCTCAATCTTATACCACACCTGCGGTTCCCAAACCATTTCCTTCACCTTCCATTTCTACCCCTCCTCCACCAATGGATGTGAGTGAGCAATCCACTCTAAAGCCTTCATCTCAACCCAATATACCTTATCCCTCAAGGTTGAGGAAAGAGAAATTGAAGAATAAGGATGATATTCAAGTTTCAAACTTCCTAAAAATGTTTAAACAATTAAATTTTAATATCACCTTTGTCGAGGCTCTCGCTCACATGCCTAAGTATGCTAAAATGTTTAAGGACCTTTTAAGTGATAAGGAAAAGTTGCTCGATATTGCCAATACCCAATTGAATGAGAATTGTTACGCGGTTCTTTTGAGAAAACTACCGGTTAAGTTAGGAGATCCCGGTCGATTCCTTATTCCTTGCAATTTTCCGGGTATAGAGAATTGTAGGTGCATTGTTCTTATTATGTGTTATATTGTTATAATTGTGCTTTGTGTGTAGTTGTATGTAACATGATCATCACATTTAGTCCATTGCTTTAACTTGTTTTCTTCAACTTATTTACAGCGGATGTCGAGGTTTCTTACAATGTTTTAGATAGCTTAAACCTATGTTCTCACCAACTTTATGTTGACAGATTTTAGTGTAATTTTCAGGTGAGGTAGTTGAGAAGGATGATGTTAGAAGTGGCTAGAGTCTAGAGGCTGCTAGGATTGCATTTAGGAGGAATCCCTTTCCTCTTAGATTTATTTTTGTTATTTAAATAAGTGATACTGTTAGACACCTTTATGTTTGATGTTTGTTATTTGTTTGTCTTTGGTAAGAGGTAGGACTTTTATCTACTTACCTGGACTCTTGCACTTTGTTGAGATATTGTCACGACATTGTGTCGCCATTTATGACATTGCATTTGCATTTTAGTTTTCTCTATAGAGACACCATTTGTTGTGATGATATCCATACGTCGCTCCCCATATTCCGCCATGGTGGGGTGTGACAGAATGGTATCAGAGACAATGGTTATAGGGAATTAGGTTGCCTAGCCTAGTCTATAGCTTAAGGGTCCTTGCATATAGGTGTCATAGGAGTACATGTGCATTATACTATATGATGTGATTAAATGTTAATTTCCGTATTTGGTATATGAACTACTTTTATGATATTGATTGATATTGTTTCGGATATTGTCAATTCGTAATTATGATGTTTACTTATCGAAGTTTAGACTAGTATGGATTGAAGCATAGTCGTCCATACTTAGTCGCATGTCTATTTTCCTTTCGGGTTTTTGACTAGTGCGGGTTGAACCATAATAGTCAACACTAGTGATAGTTAAATTTTAGTTAATTATGATTTCATGTTTCTTTATATATTTTGAATTTTGTCTATGCTAGTTTAGCTGGATTACGAGTTTATGTTTTTCAAACATTGGCTATGTTATTTTAATACATGGAATTTTGGACCTTATTTTATGTTGTGGTTATCTGCTTATATGAGTTGTACGATCTATGTGTTTATTTGAGTTGGTAGATTGATGTGTTATGTGTAGTATTAATTCTTATAAGTGTCATCATATGAGGGAGTGCATTGGTAAAAGAGGACTCGTATAAGTATGGTGGCCAACATAGTTATACAAGTACCACAACATCAATGGATTCCTGAGTATGGTTGCATGAAAGAGGGTTAATACATGCTTTTATAGTATATGTTGGATGGATTTGAGTGCATGTATGCCTATGCCTATATATGTATGATTCCCTTACAATTATCAATTTTATTCTTAGAAGGGTTTGCTAGCTCGTTTCTCTTTAGATATTCAACCATCGTTGTAGTGTATCCTTTGAGTTCTATCTCACGTGTCTGTTTTAAAATAGTATTTAGCTGGAACCAACAAGATTTAAGCGGAACAAGATGAGTAAGCGTTTTAGATGCTAGAGAACTAGAGTGAGTAATGAGCCGATTTTGGCATTATCAGAAGGACTGGGCGGCTTCGTGAAGGATGAGATACGTGGAGCAAGGATTAGGATGCGTACAAGGACGACGAAGAAAGGCGATTGCTTATACGTTGCAGGAACTGAAGGTTTGGAAGAAGTATATAAGACTTGGATAGTGGAGCTAGGTTGCTAGATCTGCCTATAATGATAGAGGAATTTGGTGTACGAGACGTAGAGAATGATTTACACAAATCATGAACGTCCCCAACACAAATTCAATCTTCTTGATTGGACATTAGGCATAGATGATGGATGGAGTTTAGTGGTGACGAGGATTTCAAGGCTAAGTATCATCTGGGAAAGGCAAGAATAGTTAATGAGACATGGAATAAGAGGAAGGAAGTGAAGATGAGACAAACTTAGGCTATATGGATGACGTGTTAAGATGGGTTAGATGAAAGATGTTAGTTGCACGAGTTGAGTTGTCAAAAGCATAGAAAACGTCAACATCTACGTTGCGTGGCTTGGACTACCAAATGGAGATATGGAAGACAACAAGAGACCGAAAAGAGAGCTATGCTAACAAGAGGCGTAAACCGTTGGAGTTTGGTGTGGGGGACAAAGTTATGCTAAAGGTTTCACCATAGAAAGGGGTGATGCGGTTTGGGAGGAAAGAAGAAGTAGAGGAGGTAGAGGAAGTTTTCTTTGAATGAGAGATTTAGTTATTGAGCCTAGGGACTAAATCTCAGGATGCGATTTCTATTAGGAGGGAGTGATATGACAACCCTAGATTTTGAGATTTACCATTAGTGACTGTTTGACTTCGATTATGTGCTTAGTGTGTATTTATGTGCTATATGTTTATACTTGAGCCTTTGATTTGATGTTAGTAATCGTTTATGTAGTGCGTAGTACATTATACGATGTTAGCATCAATCCGAATCATATGCATCAAGATCATCCGCTTGATATGCTACATTAGAAGTAGAGACGACGGTAATGCCTTCATTATCTGCTGCCCCTGGGTCTATAAGAAATGCTAACTCATTTGAATCCAAAATCTTTCCCATTGACTCAGCATCGACCAAGAACATCTTCTCTTGAAACCATGATGCATCCCTTCTCCTTTTTGGCTGAGTACATTGTCTTGCCATGTGACCTTGTCCTCAACAAATGTAGCAAGTCACAACCTTTTGAGGAATAATGAAACTTCCATTTCCACTAGCTGGAGCATTCACAGCTTGAGCATTCACGGTTCTTGTAGTTGGTCCAAATGAATTGTGCCTTCCTTAAATAGATTGCACCGTTACTTGACTGTCATGGATAGTGGCTTGTTGGGAGGATTTGAAGATATGCAGAGCTGGTTGTTCGTTGGTGGAAATCATCTAGTTGCAACAAGTTCTGTTAATGCAAGTGATTCCTAAAAACATTATTAGTGTTAACTAATCTTTCTTAGTTTTGATCAAAACAAATTAAAAAGACATTTATCGTCAAAGACAATCGTAAGACGAATTATTTAACAAACACTATCATCAAGGTAATAATTATTTATGTATTGCACTAACATATCTTAATCATGTTTAGTGATCATAAAAGTGATTAGCCCTGAACTTACATTTTGTCAACTGTGACAAAAGATTTTTAATAAACTATATTTTTAAGAAAATGTTTTATTAAAATGGAAAATGTAATCTGAATATAGCATATTCCAAATGCCATAGGAATATCCTTTGAAAGTAAAACTTGCCTAAGATATTACTACCCCACTAAAGGACAAAAAGGAGCGGAATCTATGACCATGGTTCCTCAAATGGCTATGCGACTCTTTAGTGATAAAGAACCGCAGGAACAGTTAAGCAACCGCGCTCAGAGATCCGTTGGCCTTTGTCTCCTATAAATTGTGGATCAAACCTACATTCTCCAAGAACCTTTTTGGACATTCTTTCTGCCATCTTTCTCTTTTCTAAATCCTAATCATTAGTAACTGATCACTTAATGTGTTAAGTATGTTTACTTATGATTATCCTCTTGATTCCCTTCTTTACCTTGTCCAGAGAGAAGATCACTCACACACTTGTGATGTGATAAAGATGAAGCCTTGATGAAGATCAACCTACGTTAGATCTAGTCATGGTCATCATTTTTATTTGTGTCTTGTGTAGATCCAATGTATATGTGTATATGATACTAGCTTTTTGTATGGGGTTCAAGATTATTCTCGGTATCTTCTCGAATTGATCACGGTTCCAAGTGGAATGATTGTTCTTGGTTAATAAAAAGGTTTTGGTTTGTTTATCTATTTTAAACTAATAGCAATTAAATGTAAATGTCGTTGAGTGAAAAGAGTTTTAAAGATTAAACTAAAAAGACGAGTTTTAAAAATAAATGCTTGAAAACTTAAAGACTATATTAGAAAAATACTTGAACACTTAGTAAATCTAAAACTTGAAACTTTGCAAAAACAAGAAATTAAACAATTGGAAAATTGCCAAATCGGAATATCTAAAGTGCATTGATCGGAATATGCTGTCGGAAAGGCAATCCGAATATGGAAGGAAGCGCCAATCGGAATGTTTAACAAAAACACTCCAATCGGAATGTTATAAACTCCACCGTCGGAATAACTAAAAAAACAGTCAGATCGGAATGTAGGGTAGACACCTAATCGGAATATAGTAACTTCTTGCTATCGGAATATCACAAAAGCTTACAATCGGAATGCCCCAAAACTTGAACCCAATCGGAATAGCTAAACCCTAATCCGATATATAGATCGGAATGAGGGGAAGGGTGTTGATAGGTGTGAAAACACCCATCTTTTCAACCACTTAATTACAATAATAACCGAGCCAAAACGTGTATTTTATGTCTTTTATGTCAGAATTATGCGTGGTTTGTGTTTTTGTTGTGATTTACGACGAAAAGGTGAAAAGTGGAGAAAACACGGGCATTCACGGGCTTTTATTGAAGAAAAAGATGAAAGACGAAGTCAAGAAGTCAAGAGTGCAAAAAGAACGGAAGTTCAAGACCAATTCTTAAGATTTATCGAAGAAAAAGTCAAAAGACGGAAGTTTACTTAAAGCCGAAAACTCAAGTCTATTTTATCGAAGAATTAAAAGAGGAGTTCAAAGAAATCCCGAGTCAAAAGTCATTAAAAGTCCAAGATTAAAGAAGATAAGAAGAAAAGGACTAAGCATGCAATTATTGAAGATTAAAGAAGGAAGGACTTAATCTTGTAATTAAGAGAAAAGGAAAGAGGGGAGGAAGCTTCCTAATCCTCCCCTATATATAGATTAGGACTATTTAATTTTCTTCTTTGTTGGCTAAATGTGAGAATTAGTCTTCCATTTTATTTACCTTGCACCTTTAATTCATGTCAATTTAAATACTTGTAATTTAAATACCTTGTCTTGCACATTAAATTCCTTTAATTTCAAGTAAGTTTTCATTTAATTCTTGTCAATCTTCACTTTATCTTGTTAATCTCTCATCTACCTTTCTTAATCTTTGATTTTTATGTTTATGTTTGTGTTCATGTTCATGTTCTTATTTTGATCAAGTGGGTTTTTGATTATTGTGGTTAAATTTGTTAGTTTTGTTGATTTAGATTGTTTGTTTATGATTATTGAATGTTTTGTTATTAGTTTAGTTTAATCGTTTGTTGATTTTGGTTAAATTTGTGTTTAGATTCTTGTTACTGTGATCCCTTGTTCTTCGGGGCTGTTTGTTGCTGTATCTGATCTTTCCAGGTAAAGTTCCGAGCCAAGAGAAGAAAGGCTTTCATTCGGAACTTTAAAAGTTCCGAGTCAAGCTTCATCTGGAAAACTTCCGGACGAAAACTTCCGGACCAAGGACAAGTTCCGGATGAAATCTTCCGGGTCAAGACTTCCGAACGAAAAGTTCCGGATCACCAAGGTTTATTCGGAACTCAATAAGTTCCGGATCACGAAGGTTTATTCGGAACTCAAAAAGTTCCGAGTCAAGCATTCATTCGGAAGAGTTCCGAATCAACAAGTTCCGACTCAGAAAACTTCCGGATTAAGGGGTTTCTTTCAGGTTTTTGTTAGTATCTGTTTTTAAATTTCTGTCTTTCATTTTCAAACTTTATTTTTCCCGCCTTTTTATTTAATTGCACTTTAAAATTACTTGTCTTAGATTTATTTTAGCCTTGCCTTAGTTTAAGTTTTAGTTGCATTTTAAGATTGCCTTAGATAGATTTAAGTTTGCGTTATTTACGATTAGTGCCCATTAATTTCAGTCACGTTTTAAATACTCGCACTTTCTTTAAATTAGTCTTAGATTTACTTTCAAGACTTTTACTTTAAAGTTTCGCACTTTTATTTTAAAAACAACCAAAATATTCTTTTTCACCAAAAACAATAGAGTCATACTTTAAGCCGGAAATCAATTCGTTAAGATACCGAAAACAACAACTGAACCTAGCAAAATCAGTGTATTAAATGGCGCCGCTACCGGCTCTTTTCGTAAAGATTAACGGTTTTCTGTGAGAGACGCGTTGCTTTTTGGGATCCGTTCACTTGTGAGCGTTATTTTCTTGCAATAAAAAATTCAAAAAATCATAAAAATTAAAAATTGATAAAAATCCATAAAAATTAAAAAAGTTCAAAAATCCAAAAAGATTTTATCTTTATTGTGTATATATATTGTCTTTGTGTTTGCTTTCTTTTTCTTTTGCATTTTCAGGTGTATGTGTACTAGATCTTCTAATTATCAAGAGCCCGAGACTCAAGAAGATTTAAGTATGTCAGGTGTTAACAACAACAATATTCCACCGCACCTCAATAATAAAAACAATGTTCTTCCACAGCCCGGTCTTCGGACAATGGAGGAGCTTTGTCAACCTACCATGTTTGGACGAGGAGGACCGATTGCGCCGATGCAAATCAACGCTCCTGAGTTTTCGTTGAAGCACCACATGATTCAGCAAGTGCAAACTAACCCATTCCGTGGATTGCCTGATGATGATGCCAACAAACACCTCGACAAGTTCATTACAATCACCCAAAGCATGAAGTTGCCTGGTGCCACAATGTATGTTCTTCGCTTACAACTCTTCCCACATACTTTATCGCATCATGCCGAGAAATGGTTTGATCGTCTCCCGAAGAATTCTATTCACACTTGGGATGACATGACTCAACGCTTTTTGTCGCGCTACTTTCCACCATCCATGGTCACAAGCCTTCGCAATCAAATCAGCGGTTTCATGCAAAACCCTGATGAATCTCTTTTTGATGCTTGGGAGAGATATAATGTCTTGATCGATAGATGTCCAAACCACAACATGCTCCTTGTGACCTTAATCGATACTTTCTACAACGGTTTGACTTTTCGAGATCGTGATACGATTAATGCAGCCGCCGGTGGCACATTCATGAAAAGGAGACCCGAGGAGTGTAGAGAGCTAATTGAGAACATGACTACTCACCACAAAAACTGGGATTCCTCTGCTTCTTCAAGGAACACCCCGAGAGTCAATGTTTCTTCCACCTCAGCAAACCCTGATATGACCGAACTCACCCGTGTGCTGACTGAAATGAGCAGAAGCATGCAACTCTTAGCTTCAAACCAACAAAAACAACAAGTTAAAGCTGTTGCTGCTCCTTGTGAAACATGCGGCGGTCCTCACTCATACACCGATTGTCCTTCGACTCAAGGAAATCCGGAAAATGTGTATGTAGCTTATGGTAATTATTCACCGGAAAATTACCAAGCTCGACCTCAAGGGGATAGAAATCTGCTAAGTTACCGATCTAACAACTACCTTTCACCCGGTTTTTCTCCTCAAAACCAAAATCCCGCCAACAACTACAATAAGAGCAACCAAATCCCACCAAGAGCTTCTAATCCCTATCAACCACCCACCCAACAAACCCCACCCATTAATCCCGATGTTGAAGACATCATGAGAACTCAAGGTGAGCAAATCAAGAATCTGCAGAGCCAAATAATCAATTTGAAAGGAGATATCACGAAGCAAGGAAATGAGATAAGATCCGAGGTTCGCGATAATATGCAATCCTCCTTCAGCACTCAAACGAATGAATTAAAGAATATGTTGGCTAGTTTCTTGCCTTCCACTCAACCTTCTACTTCGAGTTCTCTACCTTCAAACACCGTCACCAATCCGCGAGCTAATGTGAGTGCTATTACTACTCGTAGTGGAGTTACCATCGTAGGACCACCGATCCCACCGCCATCATCTACACCTCCTCCTACACCTAGTATTAGTGCACCATTACCGTCTCCGCCTCGTCATGACGATGTTTCCAGGAAGGACCCTTCAACAACTCAACCTTCACCAACTACACCTTCCACCTATATGCCCAACATCCCATATCCTTCTCGCTTGGACAAGCCTAACTTGCTAACCAAGAATGACTGTCAAGTGTCAAACTATATCAAGATGATTTCTCAAATGAACTTCAACATTAGCTTTCTTGAAGCACTTGTCCACATGCCCAAATTTGTTAAAGCATTTAAGGAATTGCTTAACAAGAAGGAGAAGCTGATTGAACTCGCCAACACACGCTTAAATGAAAACTGCTCTGCAGTTATTCTTAAAGAACTTCCGGAAAAGCTTGGAGATCCCGGTCGTTTTGTGTTGCCTTGCGTTTTCAACAAAAATGAAGAATTTACTGCCCTTGCTGATCTCGGGGCCAGTATTAATTTGATGCCACTGAGTGTTTGGAGAACACTATCATTTCCCGACCTCACTCCAACGAAGATGACTCTCGAACTTGCAAATCGCACTCTCGCTTACCCCGTTGGTATAGCCGAAGACGTGTTTATTAAAGTTGGCACATTTACTTTCCCGGTCGATTTTGTCGTAGTTGATTATGAAATGGACCCTCGTATTCCTTTAATACTTGGTCGGCCATTCTTGAGAACCGGACGAGCTTTAGTGGATGTGGCCGAAGGTGAGTTAATCTTAAGAGTCGGGGATGATGCACAAGTTTTCAAAATGGGGAAGCTTACAGGCAAATCCTTTGAGGCCGAGAATCAGTGAATATGATTAATGTGCATGATGACTTTGTTGTCTACGACAATCCTCTATTCGATTCTTCCATTGATAATCCACTTTTTGAAGATGATTTGGATGATTCTCGGTCCAATTTGGAAGCTTCTCCCATTTATGATTCTCCACCGGTCTTTGATGCTTATGATGATGATGATTCTAGCTTAGATTCGGATGATTATGAGGACCTTACTTCTGAGTATCCCGACCTGCCCACGTATGATGATTTCGATGAGGCTGATACTCTTTCGAGCGATTCTTCACATGATGAAGATCCTCCGCCATCACTCGATCCTACTTTGGACGATTACTCATTTGAGGAAGACTTCTCTACGTTTCTCAACACTTACTTCCCTCATGAGAGTGATGCTCCTCCTTATGACTTTGAAGATTATCGTCTTGATCCTACTTTGGATTTGAAGCACATTCTTTCTAAGGAGAAGAAACCGGTCGACACCAATATCCGCAGCACGTATGAGTTAACACCTCTTTGTCCATCATCTGAGGACGAGGTTGTGCTTCTTCGCGGATCTTCTTCCCACTCTGCTGAGCCTGAGTGCTATTTTCCCTTAAAGGAAAAGGTGTTCGACCCCGGTATTGAACTCTTTAAGCCATCTCAGTATCCACCTGATGAAATAAAAGGAAATATCTTTGGAACTTATGGCAATCTGCTTGCACCACTTCAACCTTGCTTCCACCATGCTCCATCGCTGCTTAAGGTAACCTTGCCTACTCTTCTTTGGCTTGCCTTGTTCGCCTTATGTTTGTGCTATTTGATGGACGAAAAATATGTATTTGATCCTGGTGGATATTTATCATGCTTTTTCCATTGATGATCAAGGTCGAGTCAGGCTCACGACCCGGTTATCAAAAATCAAGCGCTTCTTGGGAGGCAACCCATGTATCTATCTTTTCGCTTTCTTTATCATAAGTGTAGGGGAGACCCGTTGGTTTGCTTTCCTCTCCTCTCTTAATCAGGGATTCGAGCTTCAAAGTCACGCTCTTGATGATTCTTAACGACCGTGATTCCGTGTTCCATTATCCCAGTTCTATCCTAAACTCTTTTCGATTCACTATTTTATATTTTCTCAATATTAAAATAGGAATCTCTTTAGTTGTCTTTTCTTTAGCGAAATTTAAACAAAGTGCACAATGTCCTAAGTGTAGGGGAGTTTACTCCCACATGCTTAAACATTGAGGACAATGTTTATCTTAAGTGTAGGGGGACTTCTATCGAAGTTAAGTGGTCTTTTCCTTGTATTTGTCCTCCTTTTAACCGGAAAATCAATTTTTCGACATTTTTCAAAATTTTTGATCTATTTTGGCCTATTAGTCTTTACCTTTGTATAGTTATTTTTCTTTCTTTACTAGTATAAATGTTTAATAAAGTGGTTTTAATTTTCAAACGTTGTGAACCTTTTGACTTAACCCGAGTTTACTTATCTAAGTTACTCTAGCTAGTATCCTTAACGTGTTTAAATCAAGTTTTCCTAGGCTTTTATATAGGGAGCTATAAAACGCGAAAGTCTTAACTCTCACGGGTTAAGAACAAGAACTTTTCGCAAGTTCCTATAATTGATCCTAGAGAGTCGTTTATCAAGGGAACTTTAAAATGCGAATTCTAAACTTGAAAAAGTCTAAGAGTTTGGAAGATCCTATAGGCGACTCGAAAACCCAAAACTTTTATTTAATAGGCTAAGCATCCACGAGTGTCATTACTTGAGATTTTAAACTATGGAGAACGAGAGATGATAGAGCCAATTATAAGTTCGGTATTCTTTCGTGAATTTATGTGAGTTAATTATAAGCCTATTCTCCCATCGCTTGCTAATAAATTTATCTGCAATAAATAAGGCTGTACGATTTTAAAAGTTACTTAGCTTCTAGCCCAAGATCGTTTAAAAGTTGCTCGGTATGGATTAGAGTTCATAGCCAAGGCATAACTTATTGAAGCGGGATGCGAAGATTGGCGAGTCCGAAAAGGCCCTAACAAGGCATGAGGGCTATATTTTGTTGCTAAAGATCCAAAGTGATATGAAGAATCATTTATCGAAAATCAATATGAAGGATCGAGACACACGGCGAAAAGCAAAAACTCCCCAAAAGTCATGGAGAAGTGTATCCGAAAAGACCCTAACAAGGTATGAGGATAAATAGATCCAAGTCATAAAAGGAGGCGGATCGTTGTATATCAAAGTCCAAAATAAAGATTGGAGAAAAATGAAGAAGTCGTGGTCCAAGTATGAATCTCTCAAAACTTCAAGTGAAGAAATTCCTATTATGAAGAGAAGGCCATAATTTCATGAACGTCTCTCAAGGTTTGAAGTATGAAGTCGCTGCCAAATATCGGTCCGAGAAAGGTCTCAAATCGCGAAGCGAGTTATGCCAAGATATGAACTTTATGAGGTCCCGAGAAGCAGTTTTAAAAGATTTTGTCCTTTAGCTAACTATTGATTAAATCGTTCACTTTATTTTCAACCTAAATAACTATCGAAATAAGTCAAACAATGCATCCTCGTGATCATTCAAGACAACAATAAAATATAAGAGATACCCCTAGGAATAAGGGAGTCTAAGCGAATAATTGGCCCACATGAGTTCGTGTTAGTTTACTAACTTATAACAACAATGATCTCGTTTTTAAGCTTGGTTTGGAGAAAGTGAAAACTTGAGGATGATGATTATTCATGACATTTCCAAAACCCAAGTATGGTTTTGATTTCTTTACTTTGAATGTTTATAGTTTCTATCTCTTTAATAAAGGCCAACGTGGATTAATTATGATGAAAAATGTAAACGTGCTTTGTAACTAATGCATTGCATAAGGACATTGAAATGGTCAAGTTTAGGGGATTTGATAGGTGTGAAAATACCCATCTTTTCTACCACTTAGTTACAATACTAACCGAGCCAAAACGTGTATTTTATGTCTTTTATGCCAGAATTATGCGTGGTTTGTGTTTTTGTTGTGATTTAGGACGAAAAGGTGAAAAGTGGAGAAAACACGGGTATTCACGGGCTTTTATTGAAGAAAAAGATGAAAGACGAAGTTAAGAAGTCAAGAGTGCAAAAAGAACGGAAGTTCAAGACCAATTCTGAAGATTTATCGAAGAAAAAGTAAAAAGACGGAAGTTTACTTAAAGCCGAAGAACTCAAATCTATTTTATCGAAGAATTAAAAGACGAGTTCAAAGAAATCCCGAGCCAAAAGTCATTAAAAGTCCAAGATTAAAGAAGATAAGAAGAAAAGGACTAAGCATGCAATTAATGAAGATTAAAGAAGGAAGGACTTAATCTTGTAATCAAGAGAAAAGGAAAGAGGGGAGGAAGCTTCCTAATTCTCCCCTATATATAGATTAGGACTAGTTAATTTTCTTCTTTGTTGGCTAAGTGTGACAATTAGTCTTCCATTTTATTTACCTTGCACCTTTAATTCAGGTCAATTTAAATACTTGTCAATTTAAATACCTTGTCTTGCACATTAAATTCCTTTAATTTCAAGTATGTTTTCATTTAATTCTTGTCAATCTTCACTTTATCTTGTTAATCTCTCATCTACCTTTCTTAATCTTTGATTTTTATGTTTATGTTTGTGTTCATGTTCATGTTTTTATTTTGATCAAGTGGGTTTTTGATTATTGTGGTTAAATTTGTTAGTTTTGTTGATTTAGATTGTTTGTTTATGATTATTGAATGTTTTGTTATTAGTTTAGTTTAATCGTTTGTTGATTTTGGTTAAATTTGTGTTTAGATTCTTGTTACTGTAATCCCTTGTTCTTCGGGGGTGTTTGTTGCTGTATCTGATCTTTCCAGGTAAAGTTCCGAGCCAAGAGAAGAAAGGCTTTCATTCGGAACTTTAAAAGTTCCGAGTCAAGCTTCATCCGGAAAACTTCCGGACCAAGGACAAGTTCCGGATCAGCAAATTCATTCGGAACTTTAGAAGTTCCGAACGAATCTTCCGAGTCAAGACTTCCGGACGAAATCTTCCGAACGGAAGTTCCGGACGAAATCTTCTGGGTCAAGACTTCCGAACGAAAAGTTCCAGATCACCAAGGTTTATTCGGAACTCAAAAAGTTCCGGATCACGAAGGTTTATTCGGAACTCAAAAAGTTCCGAGTCAAGCATTCATTCGGAAGAGTTCCGAATCAACAAGTTCCGACTCAGAAAACTTCCGGATCAAGGGGTTTCTTTCAGGTTTTTGTTAGTATCTGTTTTTAAATTTCTGTCTTTCATTTTCAAGCTTTATTTTTCCCGCCTTTTTATTTAATTGCACATTAAAATTACTTGTCTTAGCTTTATTTTAGCCTTGCCTTAGTTTAAGTTTTAGTTGCATTTTAAGATTGCCTTAGATAGATTTAAGTTTGCGTTATTTACGATTAGTTCCCTTTAATTCCAGTCACGTTTTAAATACTTGCACTTTCTTTAAATTAGTCTTAGATTTACTTTCAAGACTTTTACTTTAAAGTTTCGCACTTTTATTTTAAAAACAACCAAAATATTATTTTTCACCAAAAACAATAGAGTCATACTTTAAGCCGGAAACCAATTCGTTAAGATACCGAGAACAACAATTGAACCTAGCAGAATCAGTGTATTAGGTGCCAATCGGAATACACTAATCGGAAAAGGGTTTACCCTTTCCGATTATCCTTTTGATCCGAGATTAAAGCTAAGGCAATAAGCTATTTTGATAAGCTTATCACCAAAACTAAAACGAATCTATAGGGAAATATACCAAATAAGCACAAATAAGAACTTATCTAAACTTCAAATAAACAACTTTTTAATAAAAAGAAGAACTTTTTAAGAAAACTTTTTAAAGAAGTAAATAAGCTAAACTTACAAATAAGCCAATAAGCACAAAGATCTTAAAGCTTATTCGTATGAAAACTCAAATAAACATAAAAAGATTAACTTTTTAAGCACGAAAACATTGATGAACAACACGGATCATAAGTAATTCGCACCAAAAGTGAACCAAAATCAAAGAAAGGTAGAAAGACATGAAGGATTAAAAGCTTAAACTTAAACTTGATTAATGAAATAAACATTACAAAATGTTTAATCTTTGAAAGATTAAAAGAAAGAAAGATGAAAACTAGTGAGAGAAAGTTGAGAACTTTCTCTCTCTAAAACTAGAGAAAATGAAAAACTAAAAACTAACTAAAAAACTAACTAAGTAACTCTAAATTTTGTGAAGTAAAGTCCTATTTATAGGCGTGTGATGGTGGGCTTGTGAATGGGCTTTGGTTTGGGCTTCTTTTCTTCTTTCTTTAGTCTTCACGTTTCTTTTAAATAAACGTTTCCGACTTTGGATTTTGAGAAGTGTCGATGAATAATTCCAACTCGTCTTATAATCTTTTGTTTAATAGACTCGAGTTCTTCGACATATATGAATCTTCCATCTTTGGCTCTATTCTTCGATAAATCTTCAAATACGCACAATGACTTCAAATCTTTTGCATCTCTTGGACAGTAGACTTCGTCTTGAGTCTTTTTCCTCGATAAAACCCGTGCAATCCCATGTTTTCTTCAATATTCTCCCGGTTTGAAAACACAATAAACACAAAAACCACGCATAATTCTAAACAAATGATATTAAATACGTGTTTTGGTCTTGTTTTAGCCAGAAATAATTGGTAAAAGGATGGGTGTTTTCACACCTATCAAATCCCCTACACTTAACCATTGCCATGCCCTCATGCAATGCTTAGCGATAAAGCAATTTTACACTCTTCTCATAATCAATCAACCTTGGCCTTATTAAAATACTACTAAACAAAAATTAAAGTACTAAGAGAAATTAAAACTTTAATGTAAACAAGAGGATAGAAAATAGCTACGTGGAAATAACTTGCAAAGAGATCGAGGACTTACATTAGGGCTTCGGTGCTGCGAAGATTTATCACCCTCAAGTTTCACGATCCCCAAACTAAGCTTAAAAACGAGATCATTGTTATTATAAGTTAGCAATTCAAACACTTACACACATGCCTTAATTAAATGCTTAAACTCCCTTATTCCTAGGTGTATCTCTTATATTTTATTTTTGTCTTAGAATGATCATGAAGATGCATTTTTGGACTTATTTCGATAGTTTATTTAGGCTGAAAGCAAAGTAGGACGATTTGATCAATAGTTAGCTAAAGGACAAAATCTCTTAAAACTTCTTCTTGGGATATCAAAAAGTTCATATATTGGCATAACTCGGTTCGCGATTTGAGACCTTTCTCAGGCCGATATTTGGCATGTACTTCATACTTCATATCTTGAGAGACGTTCTTGAGATAATGGTCTTCTCTTCGTAATACAGTCTCTTCACTTTGAGACTTTTGAGGGGTACTCCAACATTGTTGACCATGACTTCATGATTATTTCTTCAATCTCTAATTGGGATTTTGAGATACAACGATCCGCCTCCTTTTAGGACTTGGATCTGTTTATCCTCATACCTTGTTAGGGTCTTTTCGGATAGACTTCTCCATGATCTTTATGGGAGTTGATTGATTTTCGTCGTGAGTCTTGATCCTTCATATTGATTTTGGGAATAATGCTTTTCACATCACTTTGGATCTTCAGAAATAAAATGGAATCCTCATGCCTTGTTAGGGCCTTTTCGGACTCGCCAATCTTCGCGCCCCGCTTCATAAGTTATGCCTTGGCTATGAACTCTTATCATTATCGAGCAACTTTTAAACGATCTTGGGCTAGAAGCTAAGTAACCTTTCAAATCGTACGACCTTACTTATTGCAGATAAGTTATTAGCAAGTGATGGGAGAATAGGCAAATAATTACACCAAGTGAGCTTGTGCAAGAATACCGACTTATAATTGACTCTATCATTTCTCGTCCTCCACAATTTAAAATCTCAAGTAATGAGACTCGTGGATGCTTAGTGTAACACCCCCACAATTGCTATGCGCAGCGGAACTACAACAATGGGTGCTACTCAGTATTCATTACACACAAGATATATCAAACGACGCTAAAAAGACGTCAACTTAAAACTTGAATTTAAAGTTGTTAGATGATACATGTCCACGGTTTTTCCAACCCCAATTTGGTACAACAGAGTTTAGCGTTTTCGGTCCCCATGAATCTCAACCCAAGAATTTCAGTTTTACAACAACATAACGTTAAACTTTAAATTGTTTAAGTAGAAAAAGGAGGAAAAACAAGCGGACTCCAAGCCATACACACAACATCCATCCCATGCATGCTCCATTCTACACTTCAGCAGTTACCTGAAACACATGCCAAAATTTTGGTCAACGAAAACGTTGAGTGGAATTCATAGGTTTTACAATCCATTTGAACGTATATAAAATAAAAACCATTCGTGATCATTTATAGACTGTCGATCAAACAATCTATTATCAGGATACTGACAATTGTGTTTAAGCTCATGACACTAATCCGTTAACTCAATCACCCGCGTAATAAATACCGGCGTGATTCAGATGAAACCAGTGCCCCTTCTAAAGGCATCAGTTGCAATTATACCTTATTTCTCATACAAAATAATCTACCGCAGAACTTACTAAAAGTACAGCTTCTCGGCTAGCATTGGGTTGTTAACCCCGTAGTACTACAAATTGCATAAGCGGCTATTTCCCCTTACTCGAGGGCAGGACAATAGTTAATAGTTCATGATTTTAGGGACTTTTGCAACTTTGGTACTCAACACAATTTCTAAGGCAACTTTCGGGTCTAACAATCATTCATGATATACGTTCCTTTTAAAAACTAGCATGCATTTCCCTCGCGGGTAAAACAATTTGAAATAAATATAAGCGAGGCTATAAATTCACACCTTAGATCTTAAGTAGTCGGTAGTTCGAGGGATGATCACTGACGACGAAACGGATGCCCGGTTAAATCAACACCTATCACAAATAACGCGTAATGAGTAATCTCATTTTAAATACTTACGGTACTGTATAAAATACATATATACTAGTCACTTAAGACAAGTATAACTCACGCCAAAAACAAAACAACAAGCACCACTCATTTTACACCATTCGTTCTCATTACTTAGGTTGTCCATTTTTACTCATTCTCGCCGGTACTCGACTAAAGTACGAGCTGTTTTACCATGTTTAACCACACTTATAAAATTTGACAAAATTCTCAAAAATCCTATAAGACCTGTAGATAACATGTTTTTAAGCCCAATAAAAGTTTTTACTTTTACGACCCGTTACTCGACGCTTTTCCAAGACTACATTTTACGGGCTGAAATTGCACTTCGACCAATTTTGACCTCTTTGACCTATATGAAATGTACCTTTGACTTCTTTGACTCCTAAGTCAACTTATAGACTCATTTATACAGGTTTAGGACCAAATTTTGACCCTTGACCATTTACCAATTCATACTTGTGACCCTCGGGATTTGACTAAAACTTTACACAAATTCGGATTATGAAAGTCCTCGTCTCCCGGTACTCGATCTTTAAAACCTCATAACTTTTAGCTCGTTTTGAGTCACGGGCTCTACCTTATACCAAATTAAAGACAAGAAGACCCTATATAACTACATTTAGTTTTCAAGACCTGGAAAAAAAATAATTTTTATAAAATGAGCTCAAAGTTTCTGCCTAAATTTGGCTACTCCAAAATCACGCTTAGACTCGATTTCAAACCTTCTAACCACCACTAGGCATCATCCTAAGCCTCCCTAAACATATCCAAACACCAAATTTCAGTCCTACCCCTATTGATCAACCAATCTCAAAATCAAAAATCAAAGAAATTAAACATGCAATCACCTAAACCTACTTAAATCATCCTTAAACACATAACCAAACACAAGACTAAGCTCAAAATCCAACAACCACCATGGCTCCCCAAACACCCCTTGTGCCGTGGGGTTTGGGTGACCCAATCACCACAACCAAATTGATTTTGGTGGGTTTTCTTGGTGTTTATGCTTCCATTACTCATAAATTTAACATGCATTACATCAATTAGCCTCAAAAACGAATTTGGATCATCATGAAAATTTTTGGAAAATTTTTGTTAGTGCATGTGGGATTTAAGCACATAGAAATGTAGGGAATGACCAAATTAGATGTGGTCTAACCTTAATTTTTATGAAAATCAAGTGAAAAAAAGTTTTTGATGGATTTCTTGGTGGGTTGGGGGTGTCCGTCGGCTATGGGAGCAAGAGAGGGAGAGAGTTGTTTAATTTTTGGTGATATGTTCTATGTGTTTGTGTTTATGCCATTTTGGGGCTTTTTGGTGGATTGGGAGGGACCATTTTGCAATATTTGGTTTCTTTTGGCCTTAAGTTGAAAACGTCCTCAAAACTTTGCGGGTTCGACTCATTAGTAAATTTTGAAAATTTTACGGGAGTCGGAAATCATCCCGAACGCTCCAAAATATTTTTGGGATACTTTAAATGTACTCGGAAGGCTATAAAACTCACCCGACTCAACTTAACACGAACCGTAAATAAAATTTTCGAAAAATTACATTATCGATAAATCGTCAATAATTATATAAAATTGGGCATCCCTCGGGATCGTAATCGTCATCATCCTTCTTAAATCGTCAAACGTAAAAATTATAACCTCGAACATCGGCTTTAACCAAAATACTTATAAATATAGAAATTAAAATTTATTAAAAATTTCAAAAATTAGCGTAATTTAGGGTAACGTTAATGACCTCGATTCTAGGGTGTCACATCCACCCCTCCTTAAAGAGAGCGACGTCCCGGCGCTCGCCTCTTCTTGTACTCACATTTCGTTCTACTGGAACAGATGAGGATACCTTTCCTTGAAAAAGTCCTCGCGTTCCCAAGTGTATTCCGGTCCACGCTTAGAATTCCATCGGACCTTCACAATAGGAATCCTACTACGCTTCAACCGCTTGACCTCTCGGTCCATAATTTCCACAGGTTCTTCCACAAAGTGCATTTTGTCGTCCAGTCGAATCTCGTCCAAAGGAATCACCAATTCCTTGTCCGCCAAACTCTTCTTCAAGTTCGATACGTGAAACGTGTCGTGAATAGCACTAAGTTCGGTCGGCAATTCTAACTTGTACGCTACTGGTCCAATTCGTTCAACGATCTTAAACGGTCCAATATACCTCGGACTCAACTTTCCTTTCTTTCCAAAACGAATTACACCCTTCCACGGCGATACCTTGAGCATAACCATATCTCCAACTTCAAACTCCAACGGTTTCCTTCGGTTATCGGCATAACTCTTCTGTCGGCTTCTCGCAGCAAGTAGTCGGTTCTTGATTTGCACAATCTTCTCTGTCGTTTCTAAAACCATTTCGGGTCCAGTCAATTGACTTTCTCCTACTTCACTCCAACACACAGGCGATCTACACTTCCTTCCATACAATGCTTCGAACGGTGCTGCCTTGATACTCGCATGATAACTATTATTGTACGAAAATTCCACCAGAGGCAAGTGGCGTTCCCAACTTCCTCCAAAATCAATCACGCATGCTCGGAGCATGTCCTCCATCGTCTGGATAGTTCGTTCACTCTGACCGTCAGTTTCCGGGTGATAAGCCGTGCTTAAACTCAGTTCAGTGCCCATCGCACGTTGAAGCGATTTCCAAAATTCCGACGTAAATCTACTATCGCGATCCAAAATGATCGATAACGGCACTCCATGTCTACAGACGATCTCTTTCACGTACACGCTGGCGAGTTTTTCCATGCTGTCCGTCTTCTTCATAGGTAAGAAATGAGCAGATTTCGTTAACCTATCCACAATCACCCATATCATATCACATCCACTAGGAGTCCTAGGTAAACCCGTCACAAAATCCATAGCGATTTTCTCCCATTTCCATTCTGGGATCTCTGGTTGTACCAACAATCCAGATGGTTTCTTATGTTCTGCCTGAACCTTCGCGCAAGTCAAACACTTACTAACGTAACGAGCAATATCTGCCTTCATATTCGGCCACCAGTAAACTTTCTTCAGGTCGTGGTACATTTTGTCCGATCCAGGATGTATCGAATACTTCGACGTATGCGACTCATTCATAACCAATTCTCGAACTCCAGGCTTTCCTTCCTCAGATGAACACAGTGGTAACCAAATCCGATTCTCAAAATATCTCAGTCCGTCTGACCTAATCACGAAAAGAGGTTTCAACATTCGTCCCAAGTTCTCGGCTTCAACATTCCCTTTCATTAGTCCTCTCTCCTGAGCCTTCAGTATGGTTTCGGTCAAGTCAACGCTCTCGGTCATCACTAAAGCTCTGACCCTCAAAGGTTTCTCCCGTTCCTTCCTACTCAGTGCATCCGCTACAACATTCGCCTTCCCAGGGTGGTAGCGAATTTCGCAGTCATAATCACTCAGTAGTTCAACCCATCGTCTTTGTCGCATATTCAACTCCTTTTGATCTAAAATGTGCTGCAAACTCTTGTGGTCAGTGAATACAACACACTTTGTCCCATACAGATAGTGTCTCCACAACTTCAACGCAAAAAATACCGCTCCTAATTCCAAATCGTGCGTCGTGTAGTTCTCCTCATTCTTCCTTAGTTGCCTCGACGCGTAAGCTATCACCTTTTCACGTTGCATTAATACCGCTCCATAACCCTTACGAGACGCATCACAATACACTACGAAGTCTTTGGTTCCTTTAGGCAATGATAAAATCGGTGCGGAACATAACTTATCCTTAAGCGTTTCGAAAGCAAGCTCTTCCTCAATTCCCCATTCATACACCCTATTCTTTTCGGTAAGCCTCGTCAATGGTTTTGCAATCAACGAAAATCCTTCAATGAACCTTCGATAATACCCCGCTAAACCCAGAAATTGTCGAACTTCAGTCGGCGTCGTCGGCGCTGACCATTCCCTGATCGCTTCGATCTTGGCAGGATCCACACGAACTCCCTCACTATCAATCACATGACCTAGAAACTGCACTGATTCCAACCAAAACTCACACTTCGAGAATTTTGCATACAGCTTCTCCTTCCTTAACAACTCCAAAATCTTTCTCAGGTGCTTCTCGTGCTCCTCCTTACTCTTAGAGTAAATAAGTATATCGTCGATAAAAACAATAACAAACTTATCTAGATACGGCTTGCACACGCGATTCATAAGATCCATGAATACAACAGGCGCGTTCGTCAACCCAAACGGCATCACTCGAAATTCAAAGTGTCCATACCGCGTACGAAAGGCAGTTACAGGGATATCCTCCTCTCTTACACGCAGTTGATGATACCCTGATCTTAAATCGATCTTGGAGTATACACTGGAACCTTGCAATTGATCGAACAAATCGTCAATCCTCGGCAATGGGTACCGATTCTTAACCGTCAGCTTATTGAGTTCCCTATAGTCAATACACATCCGAAACGAACCATCTTTCTTCTTTACGAACAACACTGGCGCTCCCCAAGGTGATGAGCTCGGCCTAATAAATCCTTTGTCCATTAATTCCTTCAATTGATCCGCTAACTCCTTTAACTCAGATGGTGCTAAGCGATAAGGTGCACGTGCAACCGGCGCAGCTCCTGGCACTAAATCAATTCGAAACTCGACCTCACGGGCAGGCGGTAAACCTGGCAACTCGTCTGGAAAAACTTCCAGATACTCGCAAATAACTGGTACCTCATCAATCCTTGCCTCTAAATCACCATCACTCGAAACCTGTGCCAAAAACACATCGCATCCGCTCTCTACGTACTTCATCATTTTCAAACACGAAATCACCTTCAAACGAGAAGTGCATTCGTCTCCCTTCACCGTTAAAACCTTGTTCCTCAACGGAATCTGAACCAATCTCTCGCCACAGACGATCATAGCACTGTGCGCCATTAGCCAATCCATTCCCACAATCACGTCAAACGATCCTAGCTCTATAGGCATCAAGTCGATTTTAAAAGCGTAATTTCCTAACTTCAGGGTACACCCTTTCAGTATAGAATTCGTACTAACAATTTTTCCATCGGCTAACTCAACGTTATAACTAGTCGCTAACAACACCGGTTTTTTATCGATATGACGACTAAATTTAACATCTACAAAACTCTTGTCGGAGCCAGAATCAAACAAAATACTAGCATAACAAGCGTCTAGCAAAAACGTACCGGTAACCACATTGGGACCCTGTGGTTTATCAGCAGTTCCCACTTGATACACAGCAGCCGCATTATTACCTCCCCGCCTGTTTCCTGCCTTCGGGCAATTCACTTGCACATGACCCCTTTCTCCACAACTATAACATCCTCTCATCCTGATAGCATTAGCCCCAGTGGCTACTCCTCCCGTTCGACAACCAGATGTCCTATGACCTGCTCTCCCACACTTGCCGCATGCAGGCGGGCAATTTCCAACATGATACAAATTGCACTTACCACAATGGGGGTTCACTTTCACACCTCTAGGGTTCGTCGCTGCCCTCATCCCTTCGTTCCTTCTCTGATTAAACTGCTGATTTCGGTTCGGCCCATGGTTGTTTTGATTTCCACCTCGGTTCTGGCCTTGGGATTGATTGCTTTGTGCCGCTTCCCATTTCCTCTTGTTGCCTTCAGCAATGTAGTTCTGCTTGTCCTGAAGCTTGACGTCCATCAAAGCGTGTGCCATCTGAACCGCTTCATCAAACGATCCAGGTTTCGACGAAGTTGTTTCACCTTTGATATTGCTAGATAAACCCTTAATATACTGTTTCATCTTCTTGGTGTCATTGGCAAAAATATCTGGACACAACAGGCTTAATTCGTTAAACCTCCTAGTGTAGGCAGCTATATCGTTGTTCTTCAAGGTCAAGTGCCTCAACTCATCCTCCAATTGCCCCAATTCCTCTTCCGGGCAAAACTTCTTAGTCAACAGAGCTTTTGTCGCATTCCACGTCCTTGCATTTGCTACAGCCAATCCAACCGTAGCTACCTGAGTATTCCACCAACTTAACGCATCATCAAGAAACGTAGCCGCTGCAAACTTCACTTTATCCGCTTCTGCACAACCGCTGATTTCAAACGTACTTTCAACCTTTTCCAACCATCGTCTAAGTTCTAAAGCTCCACCCGTTCCACGGTACTGCGTGGGACCGCACTTCATAAAACTAGAATAGGTACACACTCTCGAGGCTTGCTGTCTCCCCGCGTTCCTTCCCTGGTCCTGATTTCTCCCGGCTCGGTCCGCTTCCAACGCATTTGCTATAGCTTCCTGAATCATGGTGTTAACACGATCGGCGGTCAACTTTGGAGGCATGGTGTTATCGAATATCTCTTTCTGCAAGACAAGGAAAATAGAAAAACAATGTAAGTATACACATCAAGTTTCCCAGACATAATATACATACAACGACACATCACTATAGAGTTACTAATATTCATCAATTCACACCACAAAAGATCAAATTTAAGACATATCACAGATCATGAAAGGTAACATAGATTGTATTGATAATTAACCAAAATCGTGACAAGTATTGCCACTACAATCGTTCACCATAAAACTTCAAGTACTTGAGTTTCTCGTCATAATACCATCATACAAAGGTCTAAAACAGTTCTATTACAATGATCAAAGAAAATACAAAACAAGTAACTAGGCATGTGGTGATCCACACGGCCTTTTGGATGGCGGCTCGTCGTCGTCTTCCTCGGTTTCCTCATCACTAACGTCCTCATCCACATCATCTACTTTTCTCTTTCCTTTATCATCCGGCCCACATTCCATTTCCTTTTTCGTCCCTGATGTGGATCCACACTCAATCGCTACCTGACTTCCCACCGTAATACAAGCACCTCCAGTAGGCGGCTGAATCATGAAGTCGTTCGCCTCCATCTCCAAATCGTCCATGAATCTCCAATCCGGGGGCAATGAATCTCTCACACGATGCTCCCAACTCTGCATCCTCGACAACCTCACTTGATCCTCCCTAACACGGTCAAGACTAGCACTTAAATTTGCAACCATTGATCTTAAGCTGTTGATGTCACTTTTGTTCACATTCCCGTCATACTCAACTCTTGCAGTCCTTTCCAACAGTCTTTGGTCTGCCTTTTCATTCTCGTCGAATCTACTGACCACCCTTGATTCCACTACATACCTCATGCACATCGATCCTTCCAAACCTCTCACAGTCCGTCGTACGTCATGATAAATTCTCGGTCCGGGACAGCAAATTCTTGGGATGCCTTGATGAAGAGAATTTGCGCTCATTGCACCTTCGGCTCTTCTGGGGATACCTGGTACACCAACCAGATGGGAAGTACGCATAGGCGTGGGGCAAGTAGTTCTCCTTTGGTCGGGGTCCTGGGCTTGTATATCGTTCGTCTCAGCTTGTCCTTCAGCTGCTGTTCCAACACTTCCCCCTTCGCGACCTACGACGTAATCGTTTCCGTTATCATTAGGCGGTACCTCGGCCATTCCTGCAATAACAGCGAATTTCGGAGGGTACATAAGTAATTATACAATAGTTATAAATACATGCATGCAAATGCAATGCAAAGGTGGTACATATGCCCGGAATGTAATAATATGATGCTCATGCATGATTAATACAAAAATTACGATGTCGGATATTCCACGTAAAATTCAACGTCTACATATAGTGATCCCATACTTACGTAATAATTACCCACATATATACTTCACTCAAAAGTATACGTCAAATGCCATAAATACAACAATAAATCTTACCGGAGCCATGCAAGATAGTTGTGTGTGCTTGGACCATTTCTTACGACACCAAAAGTTATAGTTTAGGATTTTCAAAAACGACCTAGTTCTCTATAACTCGTGGCTCTGATACCAATCTGTAACACCCCCACAATTGCTATGCGCAGCGGAACTACAACAATGGGTGCTACTCAGTATTCATTACACACAAGATATATCAAACGACGCTAAAAAGACGTCAACTTAAAACTTGAATTTAAAGTTGTTAGATGATACATGTCCACGGTTTTTCCAACCCCAATTTGATACAACAGAGTTTAGCGTTTTCGGTCCCCATGAATCTCAACCCAAGAATTTCAGTTTTACAACAACATAACGTTAAACTTTAAATTGTTTAAGTAGAAAAAGGAGGAAAAACAAGCGGACTCCAAGCCATACACACAACATCCATCCCATGCATGCTCCATTCTACACTTCAGCGGTTACCTGAAACACATGCCAAAATTTTGGTCAACGAAAACGTTGAGTGGAATTCATAGGTTTTACAATCCATTTGAACGTATATAAAATAAAAACCATTCGTGATCATTTATAGACTTGTCGATCAAACAATCTATAATCAGGATACTGACAATTGTGTTTAAGCTCATGACACTAATCCGTTAACTCAATCACCCGCGTAATAAATACCGGCGTGATTCAGATGAAACCAGTGCCCCTTCTAAAGGCATCAGTTGCAATTATACCTTATTTCTCATACAAAATAATCTACCGCATAACTTACTAAAAGTACAGCTTCTCGGCTAGCATTGGGTCGTTAACCCCGTAGTACTACAAATTGCATAAGCGGCTATTTCCCCTTACTCGAGGGCAGGACAATAGTTAATAGTTTATGATTTTAGGGACTTTTGCAACTTTGGTACTCAACACAATTTCTAAGGCAACTTTCGGGTCTAACAATCATTCATGATATACGTTCCTTTTAAAAACTAGCAGGCATTTCCCTCGCGGGTAAAACAATTTGAAATAAATATAAGCGAGGCTATAAATTCACACCTTAGATCTTAAGTAGTCGGTAGTTCGAGGGATGATCACTGACGACGAAACGGGTGCCCGGTTAAATCAACACCTATCACAAATAACGCGTAATGAGTAATCTCATTTTAAATACTTACGGTACTGTATAAAATACATATATACTAGTCACTTAAGACAAGTATAACTCACGCCAAAAACAAAACAACAAGCACCACTCATTTTACACCATTCGTTCTCATTACTTACGTTGTCCATTTTTACTCATTCTCGCCGGTACTCGACTAAAGTACGGGCTGTTTTACCATGTTTAACCACACTTATAAAATTTGACAAAATTCTCAAAAATCCTATAAGACCTGTAGATAACATGTTTTTAAGCCCAATAAAAGTTTTTACTTTTACGACCCGTTACTCGACGCTTTTCCAAGACTACATTTTACGGGCTGAAATTGCACTTCGACCAATTTTGACCTCTTTGACCTATATGAAATGTACCTTTGACTTATTTGACTCCTAAGTCAACTTATAGACTCATTTATACAGGTTTAACCAAATTTTGACCCTTGACCATTTACCAATTCATACTTGTGACCCTCGGGATTTGACTAAAACTTTACACAAATTCGGATTATGAAAGTCCTCGTCTCCCGGTACTCGATCTTTAAAACCTCATAACTTTTAGCTCGTTTTGAGTCACGGGCTCTACCTTATACCAAATTAAAGACAAGAAGACCCTCTATAACTACATTTAGTTTTCAAGACCTGGAAAAAAAATAATTTTTATAAAATGAGCTCAAAGTTTCTGCCTAAATTTGGCTACTCCAAAATCACGCTTAGACTCGATTTCAAACCTTCTAACCACCACTAGGCATCATCCTAAGCCTCCCTAAACATATCCAAACACCAAATTTCAGTCCTACCCCTATTGATCAACCAATCTCAAAATCAAAAATCAAAGAAATTAAACATGCAATCACCTAAACCTACTTAAATCATCCTTAAACACATAACCAAACACAAGACTAAGCTCAAAATCCAACAACCACCATGGCTCCCCAAACACCCCTTGTGCCGTGGGGTTTGGGTGACCCAATCACCACAACCAAATTGATTTTGGTGGGTTTTCTTGGTGTTTATGCTTCCATTACTCATAAATTTAACATGCATTACATCAATTAGCCTCAAAACGAATTTGGATCATCATGAAAATTTTTGGAAAATTTTTGTTAGTGCATGTGGGATTTAAGCACATAGAAATGTAGGGAATGACCAAATTAGATGTGGTCTAACCTTAATTTTTATGAAAATCAAGTGAAAAAAAGTTTTTGATGGATTTCTTGGTGGGTTGGGGGTGTCCGTCGGCTATGGGAGCAAGAGAGGGAGAGAGTTGTTTAATTTTTGGTGATATGTTCTATGTGTTTGTGTTTATGCCATTTTGGGGCTTTTTGGTGGATTGGGAGGGACCATTTTGCAATATTTGGTTTCTTTTGGCCTTAAGTTGAAAACGTCCTCAAAACTTTGCGGGTTCGACTCATTAGTAAATTTTGAAAATTTTACGGGAGTCGGAAATCATCCCGAACGCTCCAAAATATTTTTGGGATACTTTAAATGTACTCGGAAGGCTATAAAACTCACCCGACTCAACTTAACACTAATCGTAAATAAAATTTTCGAAAAATTACATTATCGATAAATCGTCAATAATTATATAAAATTGGGCATCCCTCGGGATCGTAATCGTCATCATCCTTCTTAAATCGTCAAACGTAAAAATTATAACATCGAACATCGGCTTTAACCAAAATACTTATAAATATAGAAATTAAAATTTATTAAAAATTTCAAAAATTAGCGTAATTTAGGGTAACGTTAATGACCTCGATTCTAGGGTGTCACACTTAGCCTAATAAACCAATTAAGGTCTACATGGTTAAGGATACTAGCTAGAATAAACTTAGATAAGTCTATTCGGGTTGAGTCAAAATAATCGCAACGGGCCTAATATGTCAAAGATTTCAAAACTAGCTAAACCACTTTATTAATATTTTTGACTTTATTGCGGGATATATACATATGAAAGCAACGATAAAAATTTAAAAATTACGACTAAAAGGCCAAAGTTAATTAAAAATTTGAAAAATGTTGAAAAAGATGATTTTCCGGTTAAATGAAGGCATTTTCATGGAAAAGTCCACTTAAAACTTTGATAGAAGTCCCCCTACACTTAAGATAAACATTGTCCTCAATGTTTAAGCATGTGGGAAAAATCTCCCCTACACTTAGGACATTGTGCACGTTGGTTAAATCAAGTTAAGGAAGAGACGACTAAAGTGATCAATTTCAAATGTGATTATAAAGAAAATTGAATCACGATAGTTGAGAGATAGAACTGGATTTCGGATAACACGGGAGCACGGTTCTTCAAAGGTTCCAAGAGTGCATTCATCCCTGTAATCACATCACCACACAAAAACAAACACCTATATAGGTCCCCCTACACTTAAGAGGTTAAAACAGAAAAGGATAGATACTCGGGTTGCCTCCCGAGGAGCGCTTGTTTTTGATAACCGAGTCACGAGCCTGACTCGACCCAAAATTAGTTCATGGGGAACGTGGTGAGGGATGGAACCATCTCCTGAGAGATGTCCTCACCAAAGTACAACTTCACTCGTTGGCCATTCACCTTAAAATTAGGTCCATTAGGTTGAGCGAGCTCGAGAGTACCATATGGAAAAATTTGGGCAATGGTGAATGGGTCGGACCAACGAGATTTCAGCTTGCCCGAAAAGATTTTCAACCGAGAGTTAAAAAGTAAAACTTTGTCTCCAACTTGGAACTCTCGGTTTTTAATCTTAGAGTCGTTAATGAGCTTAGTCTTCTCCTTATAGATCAAAGAATTTTCATAAGCCTCATTCTGAAGTTCATTGAGCTCATTGAGTTGGATCTTGCGTAGGTCACCGGCTTTGTTGATATCAAAATTATCCCACTTCAAGGCCCAGTAAGCCTTGTGCTCCAACTCAATGGGGAGGTGGCACGCCTTTCCGTACACGAGACGATATGGTGTACAACCAATCGGAGTCTTGTATGCGGTACGAAAAGCCCACAAAGCATCATCATGTTTATCAGCCCAATAGGCACGATGCTCTCCCACGGTTCTTTCAAGAATTCGCTTTAATCCTCGGTTGGATATTTCGGCCTGGCCATTAGTTTGTGGGTGGTACGCGGTAGAAAGACGATGATTTACACCATACTTAGCCATGACTCTTGTGAATTAGTCATTGCAAAAATGAGTCCCGCGATCACTAATAATGGCACGAGGCACACCGAATCTAGCAAACAGCGATTTCAAAAAGTTACAAACTACCCTTACGTCGTTAGTAGGTAAAGCTTTGGCTTCAACCCATTTAGACACGTAGTCAACAGCAACAAGGATGTATTTGTTTCCTTTAGATGAAGGGAATGGCCCCATAAAGTCGATACCCCAAACATCAAAGATTTCACATTCTTGTATGAAATTCTGAGGCATCTCATCTTTATGTGTGATCTTGCCTTGTTTTTGGCAAGAATCACATCGTTTAACCATCTCGTGATCATCACGATAAATGGTGGGCCAATAAAATCCCGAGTCAAACACTTTTTTGGCGGTGTAGTTGGGACCAAAGTGACCACCGGTGGGTCCTTTGTGGCAAGCATCAAGGATTTCTAAAGCTGCCGGTCCATCAACACATCGGCGAATAATCAAGTCGGCACATTGTTTGAAAAGATACGGGTCATCCCAATAGTAAGTCTTAATATCTTTGAATAACTTTTTCTTTCGCTGGGATGTTCACCCGTCAACGAGAATTCCACCCGCCAAGTAGTTTGCAATGTCCGCAAACCACGGGGTTTCATCAGAAGTCGAGTTGATAGACATTAAGGTCTCCAGGGGAAAAGAATCATTGATTTCTTTGTTCGGATGATCCCCCTGGTAAGGATCCTCAAGTCTACTGAGATGATCCGCGGCTAGGTTTTCAGCTCCTTTTTTATCGCGAATTTCGATTTTAAATTCTTGGAGTAGCAAAACCCAGCGAAGAAGTCTTGGTTTGGAATCTTGCTTAGTTAACTAGTACTTCAACGCGGAATGATCGGTGTAAACGATTATGGTGGAAAGGACAAGATAGGGGCAGAATTTTTCAAAGGCATAGACAACAGCTAAAAGCTCTTTTTCGGTTGTCGTATAATGCAATTGGGCCCCTGTCATTGTCTTGCTAGCATAGTGGATTGGTTGGAAGTTTTTGTTCACTCTTTGGCCCAAAACCGCACCAATAGCAAAGTCGCTAGCATCGCACATCAACTCAAAAGGAAGCTCCCAATTAGGGGTAACCAAGACGGGTGCCTTAGTAAGCTTATCCTTAAGCGAGTTGAAGGCTTCAAGACACTCTTTGGAAAATATAAAAGGAGTGTCTTTTTCCAAGAGGTGGGTCATCGGGCGTGCGATTTGAGAAAAATCTTTGATGAATCGACGGTAAAAGCCCGCATGACCGAGAAAACTTCTCACACCCTTCACGGTTGAAGGTGGAGGCAACTTAGAAATAACATCGACTTTAGCACGGTCTACTTCAAGACCGGCTTTGGAAATTTTGTGTCCTAGCATGATGCCCTGTTTTACCATGAAATGGCATTTTTCCCAATTAAGAACAAGGCGAGTGTCTTCACACCGCTTCAGCATACGTTCTAAATTGGCAAGGCAAGCAGAGAAAGAATTGCCATAAACCGAGAAATCATCCATGAATACTTCCATAGTGTCTTCCACCATGTCATGGAATATAGCCATCATACACCTTTGGAACGTCCCAGGAGCATTACATAAACCAAAAGGCATACGTTTGTAAGAAAATGTTCCATAGGGACAAGTGAATGTGGTCTTTTCATGGTCTTTGGGATCGATTGGAATTTGAAAATACCCGGAGAAACCGTCTAAGAAGCAGTAATAGTCATTACCAGCTAGACGCTCGAGCATTTGATCCATGAAAGGAAGAGGAAAGTGATCTTTTCTCGTGGCATCATTGAGCTTGCGATAGTGAATACAAACTCTCCACCCAGTAACGAGACGAGTGGGAATCAAATCGTTGTGTTCATTGGAAACAACGGTTATTCCGCCCTTCTTGGGCACACAATGGACGGGACTTACCCAAGGCGAATCCGAAATAGGGTAAATCAAGCCGGCATCTAGAAGTTTGATAACCTCTTGTTTGATGACGTCATGAATTCGAGGATTAACCCTTCTTTGGCTCTGGATTGCGGGTTTAAAGTCATCTTCCATGAGAATCTTGTGAGTACAAAAGTTCGGATCAATTCCGCGGATATCGGAAATTTTCCAAGCAATTGCCTTCTTATGATATTTAAGCACGGCGATGAGGCGAGATTTCTCTTCTTCTTTCAAGTCTTTCGCGATGATGACAGACAACTTCTTGTTTTCTTCCAGGAATACGTACTCGATATGGGGCGGCAACTCCTTAAGTTCTAAATCCGGAGGATTTTCGATGGGAGGCGTTTTCAAAGTCGGAGAATCGATAGCAATAACCGTGGGAGATGGTGGAGAAATATTGTCTTCTTTAAGCAGGTTCTCAATGAGGCGAAGATCTTCATCCCAATCGGTGGTAGAATCGTCATTAGCTAAGTTCACATCTCCCATGGTGGCTTCCAAATCTTTCCAAAGGAAATCACTTTCTCCAAATAGAGATAGTGATGAGTCAATAGAGGAAACGGTCTCAACATTGGGAAGAGAGGTAGGAATACTTTTACAAGCATCTTTGAAGTGTTCTTCGCAAGCCTCATCAAGAACATCAATACAATTAACACTCTCGTTTGAATAAGGCTGTTTAGACAACTTTCCCAAGTTAAAGACAATTTTATCGTCACCCACTCTCATGATAAGCTCACCGGCTTCAACATCGATGAAAGTACGACCGGTCCTCAGGAATGGACGTCCCACGATTAAGGGCACACGAGGGTCCATCTCGTAGTCGACGACAACGAAATCGGTAGGAAAAGTGAATTTGTCGACTCCTACAAAGACGTCTTCGGCTATCCCCACTGGATAAGCAACCGTACGGTTAGCTAATTCCAAAGTCATTTTGGTGGGGACTAGCTCAGGGAGAGATAATTGCTTCCAAACGCTTAGAGGCATTAAATTAATACTGGCACCTAGATCGGCTAGGGCCATGCAATTCTCTACTCCCGGGAAATTGCAAGGGATTAAGATACGACCCGGATCACCAAGCTTGGTTGGCAATTTCCTTAAGAGCACTGCAGAGCAATTCTCATTAAGTTGGGTGTTAGCAATATCAAGAAGCTTCTCCTTGTCACTAAGAAGATCTTTGAACATTTTCGCGTATTTGGGCATGTGACCAAGAGCCTCAGCGAAGGAGATGTTGAAATTCATTTTTTTAAACATTTTAAGAAAGTTCGAAACCTGAATATCGTCCTTGCTTTTGAGCTTCTCTTTCCGCAACCTTGATGGATAAGGTATATCAGAAGAAGAGGAAGGCTTTGGGAGAATAGGATCACTCACATCCTTGGGTGGAGGAGGGGTAGAAGTAATAGGTGGAGGAATTGGGGAAGTAGAAGGTTGAGGAATAGGAGCAGGTGACTCGTTCTCCTTAGTCACAATCACCGGTGGAGGTATAGGAAGCTCGGGTTCCTTGGTACCTTTGCCACTACGAGTGGTGATTGCTTTCATCTCCCCTCTTGGATTCGCAACGGTGTTACTCGGAAGAGTACCCGAAGAAGAGGGTTGATTACCTTGGAAGAAACTAGCCATCATATTCCTTAAGTCATTCGTTTGACTATCCAAAGTGTGTCTCATATCAGCTCTCAGATCGTTCCCTTGTTTCACCAGGTCTGCTTTTTAGTTGCGCACTTCCTGTTGGAGATTTTCCACGATCACATCGTTAGTCCTCATGTAGGTTCCAATGTCTTGGTGTAATGCGGTGGGTTGGTTGGGAGGAGCATTGTATGCGGGTGGTTGATAAGCAGGTTGCTGGTAAACTTGGTTGTTTCTTTGAGGTGGATATGGTTGTTTGTGAGGTGGTATGTATGGTCCACGATGTTGTTGTTGTTGTTGAGGAGGGCGATTGAGGTTTTGTTGTTGGTTTGGGTTGGTAGGAGGAAAACCGGGTGGTGAGAGATAGTTGTTTGAGCGGTAGCTAAGCAAATTGCGGTCACCTTGAGGACGAGCTTGATAAGCTGGTTGAGGATAGGTACCGTATGCTGCATTCACATTCTCAGAAGGGTAGTCTTGGGTGGCAGTACAAGTGGTGTAAGAGTGAGGACCCCCGCATATTTCACAAGGTTGATTGACAGCATTGACTTGAGCGTTTTTAGCGTTGATGCTGTTGGTGTTGTTAGCGGTTTGGGTAGCAAGCGCTTCAAGAAGCGCAGTGATTTTGTCAATTCGCTTGTCGCTGTCACTAGTACTAGCACTAGCGACATTGGTTCGTACACTCTTGGTTTGCACACGAGACTTATTCTCAATAATATCCCAAGCGGCATTGGAAGTCTTAACCAAAATATTACCCCCCGAGGCACTGTTTAGTGAATCTTGGTCATTCATGCGTAAACCATTATAAAAAGTGTTAATTTGGTGCACTCTGGTAAAACCATGTTGTGGGCATTTTCTTAAAAGATCTTTGAAATGATCCCAAGATTCACTATGTTGGGTCTACTAGATGTAGATCTTGCAGCCTGTCAGGACCGGTGAATGACTTCTGTAATCACAAGTCAAATCACAAAGAGACTCTATACACAATATGAATGTAGAATACAAATATAATCAAGAAGAACAGAATAACTATAAAGACTTGATCCTTTCTAAGGATTTCTAATATTGATAATGACTAGAACTACGTTTTGTGAAGGTGTGTCTAACCCTTCTGCCTAAGGTTCCTTTTATACTACAAGGAAACCCTAATACATCATTAAAGAAAACGTCTAAAACTGATATGCATATCCTTTCCTAACATATCTCATGCATATCCTAACAGAATATTAAGTAAATAATAAAGTTTGACTTCGACTAGAACCAGGAGCAGGACTTGCTCCTACTACGACTAGGACCAGGAGGAACTACATACCTCCTAGTCTACCTATTACATATAACTATTACAATGGTCCTAACAATCCTCCCCTAAACTTGAATTTGACCTGTTGAGTTCAAGTTTCCTGGAAAACGTGCAAAGAAAGCCCGAGGATTGTCTCAGCAAAACAAATAGCAGCATCAACAAGATAAGAATCAGAGTAACAGCCGCAACATGAAACACTAGAAGCTTCTCCAAAGCTTGTAACAAATCAGCATCGTGTTGAATCTTTTCAGCAACATGAGCAGATTTGATGAGCCTTTACCAAGTAGCTGCTCGCTCTTGGGCTAGCTAGTCATTCTGGTGGAATAAGCATCACCCTGGGAGACTAGAACCCAACCCAACTCTTAGAACGTGAATCAATGGTGAGTGGGAGTACCCTGATGATTTTAGGAAAACCATCACAGCCGTCAACGGATTTGATGCGTCTTTACCAGAAGCCGTACCCCTCTGGACTCGCCAACTCTTAGCAATGAAGCATCGGTGAGTTGAACACCCTATAGCTTTAAGCAAGCTATTACAGCTATCAACGGATTTGATAAGATCTTTACCAAGAGCCGTACCCCCTTGGATTAGCCACTTTTCAGTCTAAGACTATGGCAAGTGAAAACCATCCAGTTTTGGGTAACCTGGCAACCATCAACGGATTTGAGAATCGCACCAGGAGCCGTACCCTCAAGGTGAATCAACTTTTTCTTGTCGATTAGACATGGTAAGTTGAGAACCATTTGTTGTGTGGACCACGTCCAACACCAAGTGAAACCAAGTACCAGGACAAGCTCAAATCAGTAACCAGAACCACATTGTGAAGCAGCCAAGGGATATTATGTACAAGTATAAAATCTAAACTGTGTTTAAAGTATAAGCAGATATTATATAAAAAGTATATATATTTTTTTATTTTTTTTTAACTATAAAGAATGAAATTCACCAATCACTGTACATATTGGTGAAAAGAATAAAAATAAGAACAAATGAACAAAAATACAAAGCATAAACACTTACAACCCAATCACCTTACAAACCAGAAGCAGCCTTCTTATCTGCTAGCAACCGCGCCTGAATACCCTCTACCAATGCCGTGGCCATACTTGACTCATTTCCAGAAGGAGCAGTAGAAATTTGCAAGTGGCTCGCCAACATCGCCTCCATGGAAGAAATAGTCAAAGGATACTCCACATCCGTCAGCATAAACACCATATGACCAGATTCTAATTCCAACATATGAACTCCACATCCAGCATATAGCTTCCATCACAGAATCTCCCATTGCATTTGATCCTTCCATATGCCCGAAACAGGAGCATTTGGAGGAGGATCCAACATCAGCTTGAGATCAGCCCAGATACGCAGACCAGACCAGGAAGACACAACCATTGGGTCAAACGGCATACTAGAATCAACAAGTCCATACAACGCCATAAGATCCATACGGTCAGCCCAAAACAATACACCCTGCAAACTCGTTGCCAATCGCACAGACCCATCACTCAAAGTAATCCGATGGGACACACCACCAGGAAGTGTAGTAGAATGCTCAACCGTATAACCAGTAATGTTCCCATTGCCCAAGGGCAAGTCAGAATCGCTGTCGGAAGCTGCATCAATTAAATTCTAAGGATCACGCTTCTCAAAAGGAACGGTCTTACCACGGCGAACATGACGAGCTTGTTTCTGGCGAATGGAACGTCGAGGTGTGGGAGCAGAAGGTGTTGATTCAACCTTTACCTTAACCTCAGCAACAACAGGGGAAGCAGTAGAAGTAGACTCATGAACGTGTCCACCCAATGGACCACTAGGAGCTGCATCAGAAGTAAGATGAGGTTGAGTTCCAGGAACTGGTGGTGATGGAGATGGCACATCAGATGTAGTAGCAGTAGGTGTGGTGGTATCAACAAAGGTGCTTGCAGGAACATGTGTGGTGGTGGTAGTAACAGGTGTGGTGGTGGAAGCATGAGTGGTGGTGGTGGTAACAAAGATGGTAGTAGCAGGACCAGCAGTAGAACCCATAGGAGCAACCAAAGGTGTAGTAGAAGGACCAACAGAAGTAGCAACAAAACCAGAAGGACTACCAGCAGAACCAGGAGTGGGTGCAGACGAAGGACCAGTAGAATCAGCAGGCATAGAAGCAGTCACACCACGAGGATGGTAAATAAATCTTTCCGGAATAGGTTGACTCTGACGCTTCACCATCTTTTCATAAAGGGCCTTAAGCTCATCAAAAGTCAAAGCCCTCACCCGAGCCCAAGTCCACGGAGCATTGAAATGAGCAGCAGATTGATATTTCACATAACATTGCATCTGTTGGCGCTCCTCAGCCCGAGATAAAGGTATGTTCCTTCTCTGTTTCTTAAGTTCTGCAGCAAGAGCCAACTGATGCTTACGCATCAATACCATAGCCTTTGGTATACAATTGTGTTCATCAACGTCGTCACCCAAAAGATCCTTAAACTGAGCATAATCCCGAGTGAGAACAGTCAACACTTGCATCCATTCACCATCACTCCAATGCATGGCATCATGCTGAATTTGTGCACGCCTGCGCTCTCGAAGCTCTTCCTCAGCAGCCCTATCCGCTTCATCAATATCAGCCTGAACCCGACGAGCAGCCTCTTCACCAAGCCTTTCTTCTTCAATCTGTCGACGAGTACGCTTGTGAGATGGAGATGGAGCATCAGTCATTGGGGCTTTTCCCTTCGGATCATGAGAGGGACCAGCATGAGAACCATCAGCAGGATCAGAATCACCACCCATAGAAGGGGGAATAGCACCAGGAGAAGGAACATTGGAGGACGTTGGAGGAACCGGCAAATCATCATAAACTTTATCAGCAAAGGCAGCCTTTGCCAACAATGTCAAGCCATCCTCAACATTCTCCGCACCCTCATCCTCAGAATCTGAATGGACCACATGTTTCTTGCGACGACGTTGTTGAGTTTCCAACGCCTTGATACGATCAGCCAGAGGAAGAACAAACTCCCTTGTAAGCTTCCGATGTTGGTTTAAGTCAGCTTACAAACAAATCATCCTCTCATGGTACCTGCGCATAAGTTTAAGCAAAGATATCAGTGTAGTAGGCTCCTCCGCCTGCCCACCAAGAGAACTTGGATCAGGGAAAGCATCACGGGAGCCCGAAGCAACATGTGGGTCAACCTGTGGAGAACTAGCATCAAACAGGATATCAGTCGAGTGTGGGGCATGACTAGGAGGTGGAGTCTCCACAAATGGAGACCTTTGTGGAACTGAGGAAGGACCAGCCTTGGTAGGAGATGGATTTTCAACCACCACCTCCTCAACTAGCTCCTCCTCTACCACAGGAGTGGCACCAGCAGTAGGAGCCTCCTCCTTCATGGGGTCATCATCTATTACAACAAACTCAGGAGCCTCCTCCTCCTCACCCATAGGACCCTGAGCCAACCCTAACATGGCTTCAGTCAGGGGCCTCCAATCCCCCGTAAACCCATTCATCATATTGTAATACACTTTAGCTGTAAGATTAGACGGCACATGCTCAGTCCTATCACGTGGAATGCAAACAAGGATTTGTTGAAGAAACCTAGGGTACATAAGAAATTTCTTTCTCGAACCAGCAGTAGACAAATTACTAGCCATCCCCTCAAATAGATAATGAGAAAAATTAAACACTCTACCCTGGGCTAAACAAATAAGACCAGTAGCCAAAGGAGTAGGGAAAGCATCCCAACCCCCAGACTTGGGACTCATACAATAGATTAAAAAGTGAACCAGAAGCTTCCATTGGGGGGAAAACCTATTTTTCTGGAAGTTAAACTTCCCCCCATGTTCATAACCTATAGCAGCCATCCCCTCCAGTACTTCTGAATTGGGGATTGATTCAACACCCCCCTCATCCTGAAGATGAAGAGAAGAGAATGGAAGCTTCAGTCACCACATATGCACGTCCATCTATGGTAGCATGGAGTGCACGTGGACGACCAGCCACATTCACAAGTTGAGCAGACGCCCAAAATTGACGAATCACACTATCATATATGGTGGGACAGACAGTAAATGCAAACCTTAAGTTAGAAGCTTCAATGAAATCCAAGATGTCAGCAAAATGTTCACGATTTGGACCATCACCCAGATAAGCAACACGGTTGTGAGCAGGTTGGTAAGCAAGAGCAGCCATGGATCTTGATGAATTGATGGAAGAAGGATTGGGATTAGGGTGTAAAGAGTAGAAGCGGCTTTGTGTGTGTGTTAATTGTAATGAGTGAGTCAAGGGTGTATGTTGACTATATATAAAGAAAGTGGTAACTGTTCATTGACCCGTATTAATGGGGGGTTGCCCTTTCAAATGAAACCATAATTGCATAGTAACCACTTGCCCTTTTTAACATAATAAACAACTCCCAATTAACATGCGGAATTCAAACTTGTAAATACCAGGAATGGGAGCGTTGACCAAAAGTCAAAGCACACAATGGTCAGACCAGGAGCAAAACGTGATTAACAAAGGACAAAAGGAATGAACAGGATGCCAGACCAGTACCAGGAGCCAAACACCACTTGACCTGGAAGAATTTTAAACCACCAGAAGCCAACCAATTATAACTAGAAGCTGACCAAAGAGGACCAGAAGCCAGTCATGTAAGGCCATATCTACCAGAAGAGAGCAAAAATCCTCCATCATAAGCACCACACACAATCAGAACCAAGAAACTAGGTTGTTAAACACTAGCAATACGTTAGTCTGACCTAATATGTACACAAAGCCTCCCCTTAGGCTTTGCCTCCCCTCAATCCTAGACTTCAAGGATTGACCATCCCAATATGAACCACCAAGTGATTAAACCGAGGACCATCAAAAGCTTTAGTCAGCAAATCAGCAACATTGTCATCTGTATGAACTTTAAGAACCTGTATCAGCTTCTTCTCATTAGCATCCGTATAAAATGATGCCGAATCTCAATATGCTTCGTCCGCTGATGAAAGACAGGATTCTTCACAATGCAAATAGTGCTTTGATTGTCAATAAAAATTTTGGTATTCATAAAATTGAAACCATAATCCAACATCTGATTTTGGATCCATAAAACTTGTCCACAACAACTAGCAACAGCAACGTATTCAGCTTCTGTTGAAGAAGTAGCGACGATTGTCTGTTTCTTACATTGCCATGAAATAAACCGACGACCCAAAAATTGACAACCACCAGTAGTAGACTTCCTATCATTATTAGCACCAGCATAGTCACTATCACTATATGCTTCTAGAACAAAAGGAGATTCTCTAGGATACCATAGACCCAATTTAGGTTGAGCCTTGATATACTTGAAAATCTTCTTCACTGCATTTAAGTTCGAAACCGTTGGAGTCACCTGGTGTCTAGAACAAGCACTTACTGCAAACATAATATCCGGACGTGATGCAGTCAAATACATGAGGGAGCCAATCATAGACCTGTACATGTGAACATTTACCGGGGGGTCTGGCTCATTCTTAAGTTTGATTTTAGCAACTTCATAAGGAGTTGCTGCTGGTCTAAGAGGATCCATGTCAAACTTCTGAAGAATCTCATGAACATATTTATCTTGACTGATGAAAATCCCATCCGATTGTTGCTTGACCTGAAGACCAAGGAAAAATAACAGTTCACCCAATGCACTCATCTGAAATTCGCCTTTCATCAAGTGTTCAAACTCATCACACCACTCCTTCCTTGTAGAACCAAAGATAATGTCGTCCACATAAACCTGGACAAGGATAATATCCTTCGAATTCCGCCGAAGAAATAGTGTTTTGTCAATAGTACCTCTTCTATAGCCATTCTTTAACAAGAAAGTTGACAGACGCTCATACCAAGCTCTAGGAGCCTGATGTAACCCATAAAGAGCCTTGACCACCTTGTAGACTTTCTTGGGATGAAGTGGATCTACAAACCCCTTAGGTTGAGTAACATACACTTCCTCGTCAATTTTGCCATAGAGAAATGCACTCTTGACATCCATCTGGAACACCGTAAAGCCAACATAAGAAGCAAAGGCCAAAAATAGACGAATGGCCTCGATCCTGGCAACCGGCGCAAAGACTTCAGTATAGTCAATGCCCTCAATTTGAGTGTGTCCTTGTGCGACAAGCCTAGCTTTATTCCGTACGACAATTCCCCGTGCATCCTTCTTGTTCTTCAGAATCCATTTGGTATTGATAGCTGTCTTTCCATCTGGTAAGTCAACCAGAATCCAAACATTCTGAAACAATAATTGCTGCATTTCCTCCTGCATAGCCTCCACCCAACTTTGATCCTCAAGAGCATGAGAAACAGACCTAGGTTCCACCTGTGAAAGAAAACAAGCAAACAAACAGTGCTGAAAGTCCGTATGATTATTACGCTTTTGATCCTCAATATAGCCCACAAGAGCATGATGATCAGACGAGGCCCTCTGCTGCATTCTGCGTGTCTTGACAGTAGAACCAGGATCTCCAATAATATGAGTAGTAGGATGATCTTTATGTGATTGCAAGACTGGATTGGAAGAAACCTCCACTTCTGGTTCCAAGTTATTGAGATCACCAACAAAGTCAGCATCATATGAAGCGTTTTGGAAAATCCCATCGACCGGTTGTTTATGAATATCATCCAGCTTGGTAGAAGACTTCTTTTCATGGTTCCCCAAATCAGAAGGACTGGAGAAGCGAGTATTGGAAGCAGACTCACTAGCCGGAGTACCAGTAGATGATAAGCTAGCACTAGGAGCAGAAGCTGGAGTACCAGGAGCAACTTTTTCAGTAGGCTCAACCAAGGGAAACTCAAAACTACCTTGAGCAGCTGCTTTAGTAGCTTCTTGTTGCTGTTTGAGAAGAGTGTCAAGAGCTGCTTGGGAATCCTGTACATCCAATGGAGATGCATCACTAGGAGGAGTGGGAGAAACCGTGGTGGAATAGGATGGAACCACAAAAATATCATCCTCATCATCTGAATCAGAAAGACTAGACGGAACACCAGCACTAGAAGTTACAAACACTTGTGGTCCTGCATCATGGTTAGTTTTGAAACGAATATATCCTAACGAATCACTAAGATAGATCAAAATACCATTCTGGACCTTTACCTTGGATGTTTGACTTCTCCTCAAAATACCTGAGATTAATAGTTTCAATTATTCGTTTGGTTTGAAGATTGTAGACACGATACGCCCGAGAATGAGCTGAATATCCCACAATGTATCCTTCATCTGCCTTGCCATCAAACTTCCCCAAATAGTCACTAGTATTCAGAATGGTGACTGGACACCCAAAAGGCTTCAAATGAGCAATATTTGGAACTTTGCCCGTGAGCAGCTCATAAGGAGTCTTCTTGTGAGGATTGGTAATAGAAACCCTATTCAAAACATAACTTGCAGTATCAACAGCTTCTGTCCAGAACATGGTTAGAAGCTTGGAATCGGCAAGCATAGTTCTTGCTGCTTCTATTAGTGTCCTGTTCTTTCTTTCTGCCACACCATTCTGTTGAGGAGTCCTAGCAGCACTATAATCTCTTTTGATGCCCTTAGCATTGCAAAGTGCGATGATGTCTTTATTTTTAAACTCGGTTCCATTGTCGCAACGAATACCTTTAACTTTCTTGGACAACTGATTCTCTATCAAGGTAAGAAAATCTCTAAGAATTGAGTAGGTCTCACTTTTTGCAGCCATGAAGAACACCCACGTAAACCTGCTATAACCATCAGTCACCACCAAACAGATTTGCTTGTGGTCAATGCTCCTGATGGAAGTAGGACCAAATAAGTCCATGTGTAGAAGCTGCAATGGTTCAGTAATAAGACTTAGAGCAGTAATGGCCTTGAAGGATGCTTTGTGCTGTTTGCCTTTGCTGCAGGCAATACAATTTATATCATTTCTAAACGTCTTGGGAGGTAAACCAGAGACCAGATTCCGATTGGCAAGTTTGTGAATGGTCTTGAAGTTCACATGTCCCATCCTTCGGTGCCATTTAGTGGCTTCATCTTCTGAGGCTTTTGCAACCAGACAAGCTAGTTGACCAGTAGGGTTGACTTCATTCAATTTGATGCTATACAGATTGTGTCTTCTAGGGATTCTGAGTAAAACTTGTGTGTCATCCGGAAGCTTAAAGTCTTTGGAAAGCAAAAGTGCATCAGTATCGGTGAAGAGAACAAACTGCTTCTTGTCACAAATCTGAGAGACCGATATCAAGTTGAAATGTTGAAGTGCTTCCACATAGTAGACCTGCTCAAAATTAAGATTTGGAGTCTTTATCGTTCCTTTGCCAGTGATTATGCCTTCACCCCCACCAAAATAGACCTTGCCACCATGAAATGGCACAAAGTTAGAGAGAAGACTCTTATTGCCAGTCATGCTCCTGGAGCAACCGCTATCAACAATACCTAGACTAGGATCCTGGTATGGAGTAACCTACAACAACAAGAGAACAAAAATGCAAAAGTTAGTGTCTTAAGGGGACCCAAACCTTTTCAGGTTTGAGCCTGCCTTGTGGATCATTAGAAGAGTGCCAAGAAGATTGATGAGATCCACCATTGTTCCTTGGTTGCCTATGCATCATATGGGTATTATTATTCGACCAAGAACAACCTGCTGAGGGCTTAACAGCAGTTCCCAAATTTCCCAAACCAAAATACGTGTGGTCGAAATTATGTGGATAGATTGGATTAAAATTTTGAAAATAATTACTGGTTGTATGGAATCCACTATCTCTCCAATAATCAGACGCGAAAGGAGAGGATACTCTAGAAGTATTAAACGTTGGAGCACTAGGATTAAGTCTTCTAGTAGCATATGAAGCAGCTCCTGGTAGACCAGGAGCAGGAAAAACATGATTAACAGATGCACGTGTGTCATAATAATCACAATCTTTAATTAAATGAAAGGCACTGCCACAAACAAAACATGTTTTGAAAGACCTTTTATTAGAATGAGATTGTTTCATACTGCCTACTTTATTACACACATTTCTAGGAAAAACATTCTTCCTAGGACTCAATAAACAAGGACCAGACACACTTGACTTGACAGCAACTTTTTCTTCACACTTCCTAGCACCAGTAGCAGCATGTTCATTCAACTTGGAACTTGTAGGTCTTGACTCTTCACTTGAACCACTAGATGCAGAGTCACCGGCTTTGTCACTGAAAGTACATGAGACAAAGTCATTAGTATTAGTAGAACTTATTGGGGACTCAAGCATCTGTGATCCATCCGAGTCATTATGCCATGAGGTGGGCATAAGAGTTCCAGTAAGAGGAGGAGGGACAGCATGCATTTCTGCTGCTGGTTTAAACCTATTGTAACTAGGTTTGCCCTCATCCTCTTTGTCGGCATCAAAGACACTTGAGAAAGATAAATCAAATACATCTTCTGAATCAATATATTTTTCAAATCCTAAGCCTCTTTTAGTTCTGCCAGACATGCTACTATCAATTAATTTTGAAAGATTTTTAGGTGCCTTTTGCCATTTGTCAAATCTTAGCATTGTAGCATCTAATTTAGCTTGCATCGCCTCTTTTTCCTTGATACTAGCATCTCTTTCAGTTTCTGTATATTTAAGCATATTTGTAGTGTTTTCTAAATCAATGCTTAGAATCCTGATTTTATCCTCATACGCACGTTGTGTATCTTGTAACCACCTCTTTTGTTGTTCCAATGTGTTTAATGAAGCCTTATAGGCTTGAACCTCTAAAAAATACTTATCATTTTGATCATTTACTTCATTAAATTGGGACAACAATTCTGAGTATTTATCATGACAACCAAGAGGACAATGTTGTACCTGAGGTGAGATGCCCATAAGAGCAAACTCGTCTGCTTCTTCTGCATCAGAGAGATTCCCAGCAATCATTGCAAACACGTCAGTCAAGGACTCAGCTGATTCCAGGGTAGAAGCCTGATGATCATTCTAGTTGACCATAGAGTCAACAGATACCAATGCCTTCTTGTCATCTTTTATCTCCTGAACCTTGAAAGCGGAGTACCTGCTCTTGTCCTGATCATTCTTGCTAGGGCACTCCCTTGCAAAGTGACCCTGTTGCTGGCAGTTATAGCATTGTACCTTGCTTCTATCGAATCTTGCTGGCTCCCGAGGGTTGTAATTAAATTTCCTTCCTGCTTTCTTCTCGAACTTGTGAATCCTAAGGGTAAGCATGGCCATCTGCCATTTAAGATCCATCTCATCCAGGTCAAGTTTATCAACCTGTTTGAAGTCATCAAAAGCAAGTTGTTGTTCAGCATTAACATCAGCAACAAACGAATGAAGAACAGCTTCTACCATACTACCAGACTTGGCAGCAGGATCAGGAGTAGAAGTATGCTGAACAGTATGCTGAGAGGAGACAATATTGCTTGGGCTACTTGCATATGACATGGGACTAGATGCCATAGAACTCACAAAGGCTGAATTAGCAGGAGTGGGAAAAGAGTCACTAGGAAATCCTCTCACATGGGGTTCGAAAGTTCTGACACTATGAAATAGATCATCAAAGGTGAGATAGTCAAGCCCACCTTTGGCTTTGAGAGAGATCACCACCTGATTCCATGAGTAGGGTAAGGCTTTAAGAAACCTTGCATTAATGTCACCATCATCAGGCTTTGACCGAAGTTGGTTCAACTGGCTTAGTATCTTCTGGAACCTATCATACCCTTGATTTAGACCTTCAGTTTCTGAGATTTTGAATTCGGTAAATTCATCTCTTAGCATGGACCTTCGCATTTTCTTTGATTCCTCATTCCCACCGAACCTTGCTTTTATGCCATTCCAGATCTCTCTGGCATCATCCAAATGGTAGAAGTCACCCATGTGATCTTCAGGAAGAGATTGAAGCAAAATCGTTTTTGCTTTTACCTCCTTCTGAATAGCTATGATTTCCTCATGAGATTTAGGGTCAAGAAGAGTAATATTACCGTTCTTGTCTCGTCCAGTAAGCTTCCTGCTGTTCCCATTCAGGATGATCTTCCAAAGATCTTGATCAGTGTTGGTGATCCACCATTCCATCTTCATTGCCCAGTTATCATATTCACCCTTCTTCAGAAGAGGGAATTTACCATTCGTGTTAGAGACCGTAGCCAGGATCTGCTGAGGTTGCACAATTTAGGAGTGCCTTCTTCTCCTGTTTGAGTAGAAGTTGAGGCAGACATGATAAAAAAAATGTCAGAAATAAGAAAACTTGATTCTTCTTGTATAGAGACCCTCCCAGGCTCTGATACCACTTGTTGGGTCTACTAGATGTAGATCTTGCAGCCTGTCAGGACCGGTGAATGACTTCTGTAATCACAAGTCAAATCACAAAGAGACTCTATACACAATATGAATGTAGAATACAAATATAATCAAGAAGAACAGAATAACTATAAAGACTTGATCCTTTCTAAGGATTTCTAATATTGATAATGACTAGAACTACGTTTTGTGAAGGTGTGTCTAACCCTTCTGCCTAAGGTTCCTTTTATACTACAAGGAAACCTTAATACATCATTAAAGAAAACGTGTAAAACTGATATGCATATCCTTTCCTAACATATCTCATGCATATCCTAACAGAATATTAAGTAAATAATAAAGTTTGACTTCGACTAGAACCAGGAGCAGGACTTGCTCCTACTACGACTAGGACCAGGAGGAACTACATACCTCCTAGTCTACCTATTACATATAACTATTACAATGGTCCTCACACACTAAAAGACTCATCGTACTTTTGTTCAAAATTGATAATTTCATTCCGCAAAGCGGTAGTACGAGAGGGTGGGAAGAAGTAGTTGATAAATTTGGTCTCCAAATCCGTCCATGTAAGAATACTTTGTGGCGGTTCCTTAGCAAGCCAATGTCGGGCTTGTCCCTCTAAAGAAAAGGGAAAAAGTTGTAATCGGATTACCTCTTGTGGAACACCAATGAACTTGACCGTATTCGTGAGTTGCAGGAATCTTTTGATGTGGTCATGTGGATCATCAATGGTACGCCCCAAGAATGGTTGAGCAGAGACCATCTGGATAAAGCCGGATTTGAGCTCAAAATTGTTGGCTGCAATCGCGGGTATGACAATTGGATCATCGTTACCATCTACATGTGTTTGCACAAGTTCAATCATCGGGCGATTATCCGGTAGAGGCTCATTGTTGTTAAGAGGAGGATTGTTATTGTTGTTGTTATTATTGTTGAGAGGTGGGTTATTGTTGTTGTTTTGTACACTGGCCATGTCTAAGTCTTCGAGAGGCTCGGGCTCTTGATAAGACGTTGATCGTGTACGCATGCACCTACAAAAGAACTAACAAGGCAAAAACAAAGCAAAAATATTTTTGGTTTTTATGTTTTTTAATTTTTTTTTGTATTTTTGAAAATTTTATATTTTTTAGGGTTTTTTTGAAAATTTTAGTGAAAAAGTAACGTTCACGGTGAACGGATCCCAAAATCCAAGTTCTCACAAAAAACTGTTGATCGTAACGAGAAGAGCCGGCAGCGGCGCCATTTGATACTAGCTTTTTGTATGGGGTTCAAGATTATTCTTGGTATCTTCTCGAATTGATCACGGTTCCAAGTGGAATGATTGTTCTTGGTTAATAAAAAGGTTTTGGTTTGTTTATCTATTTTAAACTAATAGCAATTAAATGTAAATGTCATTAAGTGAAAAGAGTTTTAAAGATTAAACTAAAAAGACGAGTTTTAAAAATAAATGCTTGAAAACTTAAAGACTATATTAGAAAAATACTTGAACACTTAGTAAATCTAGAACTTGAAACTTTGCAAAAACAAGAAATTAAACAATTGGAAAATTGCCAAATCGGAATATCTAAAGTGCATTGATCAGAATATGCTGTCGGAAAGGAAATCGGAATATGGAAGTAAGCGCCAATCGGAATGTTTAACAAAAACACTCCAATCGGAATGTTATAAACTCCACCGTCGGAATAACTAAAAAAACAGTCAGATCGGAATGTGGGGTAGACACCTAATCGGAATATAGTAACTTCTTGCTATCGGAATATCACAAAAGCTTACAATCGGAATGCCCCAAAACTTGAACCCAATCGGAATAGCTAAACCCTAATCCGATCTATAGATCAGAATGAGGGGAAGGGTGCCAATCGGAATACACTAATCAGAAAAGGGTTTACCCTTTCCGATTATCCTTTTGATCCGAGATTAAAGCTAAGGCAATAAGCTATTTTGATAAGCTTATCACCAAAACTAAAACGAATCTATAGGGAAATATACCAAATAAGCACAAATAAGAACTTATCTAACTTCAAATAAACAACTTTTTAATAAAAAGAAGAACTTTTTAAGAAAACTTTTTAAAGAAGTAAATAAGCTAAACTTACAAATAAGCCAATAAGCACAAAGATCTTAAAGCTGATTCGTATGAAAACTCAAATAAACATAAAAAGATTAACTTTTTAAGCACGAAAACATTGATGAACAACACGGATCATAAGTAATTCGCACCAAAAGTGAACCAAAATCAAAGAAAGGTAGAAAGAGATGAAGGATTAAAAGCTTAAACTTAAACTTGATTAATGAAATAAACAATACAAAAGGTTTAATCTTTGAAAGATTAAAAGAAAGAAAGATGAAAACTAGTGAGAGAAAGTTGAGAACTTTCTCTCTCTAAAACTAGAGAAAATGAAAAACTAAAAACTAACTAAAAAACTAAATAAGTAACTCCAAATTTTGTGAAGTAAAGTCCTATTTATAGGCGTGTGATGGTGGGCTTGTGAATGGGCTTTGGTTTGGGCTTCTTTTCTTCTTTCTTCTTTAGTCTTCACGTTTCTTTTAAATAAACGTTTCCGACTTTGGATTTTGAGAAGTGTCGGTGAATAATTCCAACTCGTCTTATAATCTTTTGTTTAATAGACTCGAGTTCTTCGACATATATGAATCTTCCATCTTTGGCTCTATTCTTCGATAAATCTTCAAATAGGCACAATGACTTCAAATCTTTTGCATCTCTCGGACAGTAGACTTCGTCTTGAGTCTTTTTCCTCGATAAAACCCGTGCAATCCCATGTTTTCTTCAATATTAAATACGTGTTTTGGTCTTGTTTTAGCCAGAAATAAGTGGTAAAAGGATGGGTGTTTTCACAACTATCAGTATACTTGTATTAGAGTTGTGTAAATCCATTGTATATGTGAATACTTGGATTATCGTTGTGTAGATCCAATGTATATGTGTATACTTGGATTAGAGTTATGTAGATCCATTGTATATGTGTATACTTGGATTTGTCTTGTGTGAATCCATGTTACATGTGTGTACTTGGATATATCTTATTGAGTTGTAAGTGTTGTGTGTTAGTTCTCACTAAACTATAAAGTGATGTGTGTATGTGTCTTGTGAGTTATCACTTAGCTTCAAAGTGAAGAGTTGTGAAGATTGGTTCTAGCTTTGGAATAGAACTCGACGTGTAGCCTTGTGTCGGAAAATGGTGAAGTAGGCAACGTGTGTAGATTAGTCTTAGCTAAGATTAGGTCTCGACATTTAGCTTAGTGTCGAAAAATAATGTAAGCGACGTTGTATGGTTTTCTCCGCCAAAAGGGAGCTTGTGGATATAGTGTAAATCTCGAGTAAAGTGTACTCGAGGAGTGGAGTAGGAACGAAGATAGAGCTTCGTTGCCGAACCACTATAAATCATGGTGTCTCCCTATTAGGTTGCTTCTTTCCTTACTCTTTACTTACTTTCATTATTACATCACATACAACAACCACTTGTCATTGTTAAAGCATTATAATTGAATCTAATCATTATGAACTAGCTTTTAAGTAAAAGGCAGTTTTGGGATAAACCTAATTGAAAGAAATTTTAATTAGGACTTAAACCGAAGAGAAACTATTCACCCCCCCCCCCCCCCCCCCCCCTCACCTCTAGTTTCTACAACTGGTATCAGAGCGATGCTCACTCAAGGTCTTTGAAGTATATTTTACTTTAAAACTTGGATCGATCCATTTTCTCCGCAAATTAGAAGGTTTTGTTGTACTAAAGTTTATCTTTGGTCAAAACTATTTTTCATTGAAAATAGACCTTTTAATTGTTAATATAGCATCTCATCTAGATTAGTAGTATTTATACATTTTAGATTTACTCTTGAAATGTATCTACTAGTTTTTACCTTGCTTTGTGTAGGTACTCATGAAGACTAGTCATTTAATTGATTGTGGATTGAGTTGATAACACTTATATAAGACTTATCTTCTTTGATTTAGAACATCATTGAATGATGATATCAAGATGGATGAGAGTGATACTAGTCTTTGAAGACTTAGTAGTCACTTTAGTCATGATTGAGCCCTGCATTGGTTCTTAGAAGACTTGAAATGCATTTTGTGGCTAAGGTACGCTTTCGTCCTTCCACACACCCTATTGATCATTCTTTTGATCATTACTTGACTATGTGCTTGTTCTTGGAATCCTTTACTTGACATTTGTTTGTGGTATATGATTCTATTCTTATACCCTCTCAAACCGTCATTGCTTGGATACTTGACTCACTTAGGAGATGTAGAGTGAGTTAGCTATAGCTTAAAGTATCAAACATGATTTCCATGGTTTGCACCCATACGGTTAGTAGGCCCTATATCATGTGTATATTTGCAATTGAGCTCATCTCTAGGATGATTGATAAATCCCTTGAGATACCAAACTACTCTATAATTTGTAGTTAGGATATTATACATATGGAATTGAAATATTCCAAGGATATTGTTATTGTAAACCCTAGGAATAATAATTGTCCGATCATGTGGGAGAGAAAGTGAATCTAAACTTTGCTCGCATTTTGAAATAGATCAAGATTATCCTTGAAAGTGATCTTACTCTATTTATCAAAATTGCTTAATATGGTTCATTACCAAAGACGTTTAGACTTACGCTGGAAAGGCACGTCTTATACCACTATAGATGACTAATAAGTGTGTAAACACTTATCCTTTTACCACTAAAATCAATGAAAAACAAGACCTAATCATGTGTTTAATATCGTAAAAGTCGGAATTACGCATGGTTTTGTGTTTTTGTGTGAAATAGGTACAAAAGATCAACAGGAAAGAAAACACGGGATTTCACGGTCAATTGTTGAAGAAAAGTCAAAGAAAGAGACAAAGTCAACGTCAAAGAACCAAAAGTGAAAAAATTCCAAAGGTACCGAAGTTCACGAAAACCCGCAAAATCTACATGGGTTTTGAAGAAAAGATCGAGAAGCCAAAATCAAGTTCGTTTTTAATGGATTTAATCTTAATGAATTTATTTGGGCCTTATGGGTCCCATATTGGATTAATGGGACAAAAAGCCCAATAAGGAAGCAAGTATTGAGTATCTTTGGTAAACAAGCCCATCACAAGCCCATTACACCTTAATTTTGGGACAGATTGATTAATTGGGCTACAAGCCCAAAACATTTCACTAACTAATAAACGTGGGTTGTACATGGGCTTTTTAAATGCCTGTTAGGTCAAATGAAAACTTGGCCAGTTATCCAACGAAAAGTTATATTTATTAACTTTTCTCACATTCGGTCAAAACCATTTACACACTCACCCACACACTTGACTTTCAATACAAACCAAGTAAATCCATCTCTCTCACCTCTCAACCAAAATAACCAATTAACTATTTAGCCAAACCCTAAATTCACATTTGGGGCTTTATTGATTCAAGCGCATGTAGACTCACGCTCTTTAATTAATTCCCAAGTATTTCGGATCAAGAAGATGGGTAGAGATCAAGTGACGTGGCTCTTTTCTCTCATCTGATTGGATGAGACACCTCAACCACCTTCACTCATCCAATAAAGAGATGACAACTCAGCTTTCAAGAAGTACAACTAGCACACCTAATTGCCAAGTTAGCAATCCGTGTGCTAGTGTGTTATTTACAACTGTGAGATCAAGAGAAAGAAAAGAAGATGCTATATCAATGTTCAAGATGAGTATTCTCTTCAATAAACCCTCACCAGCAAGCCTTGGGGGTTGGCTATAAAAACCCCCAAATCTGTAATTTTTATTCGTCCTATTTTTTTATCTTAGAGTTATTATGCAGAAAGAGATTAGGAATAATTGTAATTTCTTTTTTCATAGTATTGTAATTAGATTCTATTATTATTATAAAAGTTTGATTTGAGTTAATAAATTTTCGATTCACTTACTGTTTAAATTTATATTGCAAATTTTAATTCCTTCTTAAGTTTATTTTGTCATGATAATGTTAATTTTATTTGATTAAGCTAATTAATAACTTCAATTAAATAATTAAAGTAATATTTGGGAAAAACTCTTCCCCACTGGAAAGTTTGATATAAGAAAAATCTTTTGGTTCGAGTTTTGGGTTCAAAGGAGTTCGAGTTATGGGGGTTCATATGGTTCGAATGTGGTGTTGATTCGGTTTAGATAAGGAGGCTCAACGCCTATCTTCTTACCAAAGGTTTTCTCCATAAAGGTTCTGTTAATTTACTTTTATAAATTTAATTTATGTGTTTCTTGCTAAGTAGTTTATGTTTTATTGAATCTGTTTGGATTATGGTTATTGGTGTTAATCAGTAGTCTTTTGATAATATTTGTTTAGACGTGATATTATAAGTTTGATTTAGATATATGTTTTGTTATTTAGAATTTAGTCTGCTAAGATTGAGTTTGGATATTTATTTGGGCTTATGAATATGTTAAACCTAGATGTTTAAGTCTACTTTAAATATTGAGTCTGCACTTGTTTATTCACATCTGAAATTAGTTTTAAGCTTCTTTAGAATTTTGCAAAGTTTTGTTATCTGATATTTGTGAGTTGCTGAAAAAAAAATATTTCACAAAAAGTGTCCCTCTCGAACCCGTGACCTCACGGGTAATACACAACGTGTTTTCCAGCTGATCTAGTTTCTTATTTTGGTTTAAATACAGTCATAGTAATTAATATAGGGTAAGTTAGGCTGTCAGATTTTATTAAGTATTAGTACAAGTTTTCATTAATTACTTTTTAAATCAATTATTTATATTTACTTTATAAACTTTTAAAAAGGAAATTAAAAAAAATATATTGTTTTACTTTTAGAAATTTAAAATTAGTTTTTTTAAATAAATTAGTTTTTAAATAAATTAGATTTTAAATAATTTTGTTTTAAATATAAATAGTTTTAACTATATTTTGTTAATTAAAAAGTAAAAATAGTTTTCTTTACATTTTTAGAATAAATTTGTCATTTTCAATTTTAGGATAATTTTACATTTACGTTTTTGGCATTTAGTATTTTGCATTTTTTATTTGTCATTTTTATTTAGCATTTTTATAATTCTAGTTTAATTGTGCATTTTAATTTCGTACTTTGTGTTTTATTTAACTCACGGTATTTGCAATTTGTTTTAGATTAGTAAGTATTTACGTATTAATAGTATTAAATCTTTTTACGTGCATTCAAGTAACATAAAAACCAAAAATATATCTTAACCAAAAACGAATAAATCTTGTGAAATATTTGAGATCAATTCGAGACGATTTGAGGAACGATAAATAGATTAAAAAAGAATTGAAAAATGCATATATTAAATTGGCGCCCCTGTCGCTTTGCTCGTTACGATTGACGATTTTTCGTGAGAAGATTTGGATTTAGGATCCGTTCAATTTTGAACGTTATTTTTATTATTCAAAAATCAAAAACATAAAAAATAAAAAATATAAAAACACAAAAACAATAAAAAAATCACAAAAGCAAATTCTTTCCTAAGATTTGCACCAAAAAAAATAAAAAAAATCCAAAAGTAGTACTTTTCCTAAAGTATTATACCAAAAATATTAAGTATTATTGTTATTTTTCTTTTTTCGATTTCTTTCGCTTTTTATTGTGAATATATATTTTTCTAAAAAATACAAAAATATTTTTCTTTTACAATAAGATATTACGTATACCAACTTTAATAAACAATATTCCAAAAGTATTGCCGAGGAATTACACCGTATTTGGAGGCGTTCCGGTTCCTTATACGTGTATCGATCAAACAAAAATAAAGGCAAAAATAGATAAATACTTTCGTTAAGCAATAATTCGAAAACTACGAACTATAAGGTGAATAGAAAGACGACGCGCTATAAAAGGACGTCTAAGGGAAGCTAGGTACTTAAGTGCTTCGCGCCACCTCATTCCCCCCGTTCATTTGTGAGTATTTTGAGAAGGGAGGCTCATCGAGGGTTTTGTCGCCCAAGTAGTATTACGTATATATTTTTGTAGCTTTTTAATATTAAACCTCGAGAGGGATAATCCCTTTCCTCTCAAAGTCGACCGAGGTCTCCTACCTCATTCCTCGTGTTTAATTGTATGCGCACTCACGCGCGTGCACACATACCGAGTGGTGTACCAAATACTTCTAATTCTTCCAAAAAGAAGAAGAAGAACAAAAAGACCGTCAATCAAGCCGATCCCGAGAATCAAGCTTTGAACAAAACGATGGCAATGGATAATCGACCAATGATTGAGATTTTGCAATCTCACGTTGAAGGAAATGATGACGTGATTGTGGTGTCGGATACTGGAGCGAATAATTTTGAACTAAAAACGGGTTTTATTCAAATGGTTTCCGCTACACCATTTTTAGGGCGTACTCATGATGACCCACGCGCTCATATAAAACGTTTCATACAATTGGCAAACACCGTCAAATACAATGGGGTGCCACAAGAGGCCATTCGTTTACTCCTCTTTCCTTTTTCCCTCGAGGGACAAGCCCGGATTTGGCTTGATAAGGAACCACCCCAAAGTATTCTTACATGGGCGGATTTAGAGACCAAGTTCATTAACTACTTTTTCCCACCATCACACACCACCTCTTTAAGGAATGACATCATTACCTTTGAACATAAATATGGGGAAACTTTTAGTGAGTCTTGGGACCGTTTTAAGGAGCTTTTACGAAAATGTCCACAACATGGTTTTACAAAAGTGCATCAAATCAATACGTTTTACAATGGTTTAACTCTTAATGACCAAAAATCACTTAATAGTGCCGCGGGGGGGTAATATTCTTTTGAAATCCAAGAACGAGGCTTGGGCAATAATTGAAAACAAGGCAAAAGTTCAAACCAAGAGTGTAAGGGCTACTATGGCTAGTTCTACTACTAGTTAGACCAACAAGAAAATTGACGTGCTTACTTCAATCATGACCGACCTTGCTTTACATGTTAAGAACAATGTGCAAGTAAATGCCTTAAATGAGACTTGTGAAACGTGTGAAACTTGTGGTGGACCACATTCGTACTATAATTGTGACAAGGTTTACAATCAACAACAAGAAGTTTATGCGTATAAAAACAATGAAAATGAGCGGGTTCATTTCAAACCAAATGTTGAGTTTAACCATTTGTCTTATAAGTCTAATAACTATTTGGCTCCCCCAGGTTTTGTAGCTCCACAAAGACCACCCCCACCCGCCCAAAATAGGAACCAAGGTCCTCAACGGGGTAATTTTCAAGGGAATTCTAATACAAGGGGTTTTAATCAAAATCAAGGAAATTTTCAAGGGCAAAACCAAGGGTTTAATAATAAAAATCAAGGATTTAATAACCAAGGTTTTCAAATTTAAGGTTTTAATCAAGGTTTTCAAAATTATAATCTAAACCAAGGTTTTCCTAATCAATGGTATAATCAAATGAACATGCATAATCCTCAAATGGACTTGGTTCTATATAAATTAACCGAACATTGCGAACCATGAAAGAGATTTAAGAATCGACCGATAGGAAATTTATGCAAATGCTTCAAACCCTTCGTCCCCAAGGTGCCCTCCCTTCTAACACCGTGACCAATCCTATGGCTAACGTTATTTCCATCACTACTAGGAGCGGTAAGACCACCGAAGAACCTTCTTATTCCCCACCTAACCAAGGACCCGAGATTCCTTCTACTTCTACCCACCCTCCTTCACATTCTACTTGTGAGATACCACCCTTAATGCCTTCGTCTACACCTTATGTTCCACCTTTACCTCAATCTTATACCACACCTTCGGTTCCCAAACCGGTTCCTTCACCTTCCATTTCTACCTCTCCTCCACCAAAGGATGTGAGTGAGCAATCCACTCTAAAGCCTTCATCTCAACCCAATATACCTTATCCCTCAAGGTTGAGGAAAGAGAAATTGAAGAATAAGGATGATATTCAAGTTTCGAACTTCCTAAAAATGTTCAAACAATTAAATCTTAATATTAATAAGTGTGAAAACACTTATCCTTTTGCCACTTAATTATAATAATAACCAAGCCAAAACGTGTATTTTATGTCGTAAATGTCATAATTATGTGTGGGTTGTGTTTTTGTTGTGATTTAGGATAAAAATGTAAAAAGGGAAGAAAACACGGGCTTTCACGGGCTTTTATCAAAGAAAAAACACAAAAGACGAAGTCAAAAGATCAAGAGTGCAAAAAGAACGGAAGTCCAAGGCCTATTCTGAAGATCTATCGAAGAAAAAGTATAAAGACGGAAGTTTAATGAAGTCGAAGAACTCAAGTCTAATAAATGAAGAAATTATAAGATGAGTTCAAATAATCCCGAGACAAAGTCGAAAAAGTCGAAGAATTTAGAAGACGAAAAGACGAGAAAAGGAGGAAAAGATCAATACTTGTTAATCTTCCTATAAATATCCTCCTAATGTGTCATTAGGAGGTGTTGGCTATTCGACACATAGTTCTTACACCTTAAATTAATTGCACTTTCATATTGTAATTTACTTAATTGTCATTTAAATTCTTGCCTTTAATTTCAAGTAAGTTTAATTTTGGTGTTGAATCTTATTTTAAATCATGTTTTTAATTAATCTCTCATTCTACCTTTCTTGTTTTGCTTAATCTTTATGCTTATTTGCTTATTGTTATGCTTATTTGATTGTTTGTTATGTTTTTATGTGTTTGATTGTGTTAGCTTATTGATTTTATAGCTCATTGTGTGCTTTTCTTAAATTTAATTAAGTTTTTTTAAAAGTTATTTTATAAAAAGTTGATTTTAAATATTTTATTATTTAGTGTTTTTAAAAGTTTTTAAATTTTGGCTTATTAGCTTTTTCTTAAAATTATTTTGGTTAAGTTTTTAGATAAGTGCTTAATTGGTTTTAGCTTAATTTTCATTTTGCTTATTTTTGTTATAGTTCGGAATTTCTTAAAACCCTAGTTTCCCTAACTAGGTCCAGTATTCAGTTAATCCGAACTAGGTTCCGTTTCCCACTTCCCGAATTATGTGTTAGTCTGATTTCCCGAATTACATGTGGTATCAACATTCCGAACTATATACTTAATGTACATTCCGAACTAGGTCTCGATCCAAGGATTCCGAACTATGGGCTGAATGTGTATTCCAAACTACTACTTGCTTTCATTTTCCCAAACTAAACACAATAGTCAACATTCTGAGTTATATAATAGTCAACATTCCGAACAATTGGTTAACATTCCGAACAATTATTACATTGACATGCTTGCCTGCTTGGCAGCTTAGACTTTTCCCGCCATTTTGAGCAGCTTGCTTGGCTGCTTGAGCAGCTTGCCTGCTAGCTTGTTTATTATTTAATATTGTTCTGTAATCGTTTAGTTTTATCTGAAAGTTTTTCTGATTTTTATTCTGAAAGTCACGTATTTTAAGTTTAATTTTTTATCATTTTTTAGTATTAGTATTTTTTTCAAAAGTTTAAGTTTTATCTTTTATTTAGTGCCCGCTTTATTTTTTACCTCGTCTAGTTTTAAAGTACCCTCTTAGTTTTATTTTCTCCTTTTTCATTAGGTTAATTTTATTTTTCAGTCGAAAGTTAATTTCTTCGTTTAGTTTTATTTTTATTAATTGTTTCGTTTTAATTTACGTTTTATTATTTTTTTTGCTCCTTTATTATTAGTTATTTGTTTTTGATTTATTTTTATTATGTTTCGCTTTTACCTTTTAAGTAGAAATAGAAAAACCAAACTTCCCTTTTAGTTACCAAGAATAACTGAGTCACACGCTAAACCTTAGTCAATTCGAATTGAATCAAAAAAGAACCTAATAAATTCTAGTTATGAAAATGGCGCCGCTGCCGGCTCTTTTCGTAAAGATTAACGGTTTATTGTGAGAGACGCGTTGAATTTTGGGATAACGTTCACTCGTGAACGTTATTTTTTGTGTCGAAATTTTTCAAAAATCCTAAAAATTAAATTTTTTTCAAAAATACAAAAACATTAAAAAACTAATAAAAAGTAATTCTTTTTCAAAAGTTTTACACCAAAAAGATTTTTATTTTAACGTAAATATATTTTGTCTATTTCTTTGTTATCTTTTTCTTTTGAAGGTGTATGCGTACTAGATCTTCATCTTATTCTGAGCCCGAGACTCTTGAAGATTTAGATATGGCTGGTGTGCACAACAATAATAATACACCACACCCCAACATGAATAATAACAACAATGGCCCTCAACCAGACCTTTGAACGATGGAGGAGCTTTGTCAACCCACCATGAACGGACGAGGAGGACCGATTGCGTCGATGCAAATCACGGCTCCAGAGTTTTCGTTGAAGCATCACATGATCCAACAAGTTCAAAATACTTGTCCGTTTCGCGGATTGCCGGATGATGATGCCAACAAACACCTAGACAAATTCATTACCGTTACTCAAAGCATGAAGTTGCCCGGGGTTACTATGGATTTTCTTCGCCTTCACCTATTTCCACACACCTTATCCCACCATGTCGAAAAATGGTTTGACCGTCTTCCTAAGAATTCAATTCATACATTGGACGACATGACTCAAAGATTTTTGTCACGCTACTTTCCACCATCCATGGTCACGAGCCTTCGTAATCAAATCAGTGGTTTTATGCAAGAACCTGATGAATCACTTTTTGATGCTGGGGAACGATATAATGTTTTGATCGATAGATGTCAAAACCACAACATGCTACCCGTCACCTTAATTGATACTTTCTACAACGGTTTAACTTTTCGTGATCGTGATACGATTAATGCAGCCGCCGGTGGCACATTTATGAAAAGAAGACCCGAGGAGTGTAGAGAGCTTATAGAGAACATGACCACTCACCACAAAAATTGGGATTCATCCGCATCCTCAAGATCAAACTCGAGAGTCAATGTTTCTTCTACTTCTTCAAACCCTGATATGACCGAATTGACCCGCGCAATGGTTGAAATGAGCAAAAATATGCAACTTTTGGCTACTAACTAATTTCAACAAGCTAAAGCTGTAGCAACTTCTTGTGAGATTTGCGTGGGTCCTCATTCATACACTGATTGTCCTTCTACTCATGACAATCCGGAAAACGTGTATGCGACTATTCAACGGAAAGCTATCAAGTCCTACCTCAAGGTGATCTTAACTTGCTAAGTTACCATTCTAACAACTTTCTTTCACTCGGTTTTTCTCCTCAAAACCACAACCCCAACAACTACAATAGAAGCAACGCAAACCCACCTCGAGCTTTTAATCCTTATCACCCACCCGCTCAACAAGCACCACCCATCACTCATGATGTTGAAGCTTTCATGAGGACCCAAGGAGAGGTAGTTAAGAATCTGCAAAGCCAAATCATCAACTTGAAAGGAGATATCACTAAGCAAGGGAATGATATTAGACCCGAGCTTCGACATGATATACAAACCTCTTTTAGCAATCAAACAAATGATTTGAAGAATATGTTGGCTAGTTTCTTTCCAAGTACTCAACCCTCTACTTCGGGCTCTCTTCCTTCAAATACCGTCACTAACCCAAGAGCGAATGTGAGTGCTATTACTACACGCAGTGGAGCAACTTTAGTAGGACCATCTATTCATCCCCCAGTTACTCCATCTACACCTCCTCCACCACCATTTATCCCACCTACTTCCACGCCTAGTATTAGTTCTCCATTACCGGCTTCACCTCTTAATGAAGAAGTACCTAAGAAACACCCTTCACCAACCCCACCTTCCACCTTTAAACCTTTAACATCTCAACCTTTACCTGTTACACCTACACCACCTAAACCTAACATCCTATATCCTTCTCGGTTAGACAAGTGCAAATTTCTTACAAAGGAGGATTCTCAAGTTACTTCCTATTTCAAGATGATCTCTCAAATGAATTTCAACATTAGCCTTGTTGAAGTACGTGTCCACATGTCGAAATTCGTTAAGATGTTTAAGGAATTACTTAATAAGAAGGAAAAGATGGCCAAGTTTGTTAATACTCGATTAAATGAGAATTGTTCTGCATTCCTTCTTAAAGAACTTCCGGAGAAACTTGGAGATCCCGGTCGTTTTGTGATATCATGTACTTTTAACCAAACCGAAGAATTTACTGCCTTAGCTGATCTCGGGGCAAGTATAAATTTGATGCCTTTAAGTGTTTGGAAAAATTTATCATTACCCGATCTTACACCAACGAAGATGACTCTTGAGCTAGCAAATCGAACTCTCGCTTACCGTGTTGGTATTGCCGAAGATGTCTTTATTAAAGTTGGTAACTTCACTTTTCCGGTCGATTTTGTTGTTGTTGATTATGAAATGGACCCTCGTATTCCGTTAATACTTGGTCAGACATTCTTGAGAACCGGAAAAACTTTAATCGATGTTGCTGAAGGTGAATTAATCTTAAGGGTCGAGAATGATGCACATGTGTTTAAAATGGGGAAGATCACAAACAAATCCAATGGAAGAGAATCAACGATAATGATTAATGTGCTTCAAGACGAGATTGATACAACTACTTGTGAAAGTACAAAGCTTGATGATTTTGTCGTCTGCAACAATCCTCTTTTTGATTCCTGCTAGGATAATCCACTTTTCCAAGATGATGTGGATGATTCTCTCTCCAATTTGGATCCTCCACCAATTTATGAGTCTCCACCAATCTATAATGACTATGATGATGATTCTAGTTTAGATGTGGATGATTCTGATGATTTTACTTTAGAGTATAAAGACATGCCAACATATGATGATTTTGATGATGTTGATACTCTTTTGAGTAATTCTTCACATGATGACCTTGTTCCTACTTTTGATGAAGATCCTCCACCAACAATGCTTGATCCTACATTGGATGACTACTCATTTGAGGAAGACTTTGCTACTTTTCTCAACACTTACTTCCCCAATGAGATTTATTCTCCTCCTTTGGACTTTGATGATGCTCTTTATCCTCTTTCGGATATGAAGAAACCCGTTTCAAAGGAGAAGAAGCCGGAAGTCACCGATATCCATAGTACCTATGTCTTGACACCTCTCTATCCACCTTCTGAGGATGAGATTGTGTGATTTATGAGCGGATCCTCTTCAAATTCTACTGAGCCTGAGTGTTATTTTCCCCCAAAGGAAAAGGTGTTCGATACCGGTATTGCAATTCTTAATCCATCTCAGTATCCATCTGATGAAATAAAAGGAAAGATTTTTGGAAACAATGGAGATATGCTTGAACTTCATCCTACTTTCTACCACCGTGCTCAATCTTTGCTTAAGGGAACCTTGCCTACTCTTCTTTGGCTTGCCTTGTTCGCCTTAAGCTTGTGCTACTTGATGGATGAAAACCATGTATTTGATCCCAGTGGATGTTCTTCTAGTTTCTTCCCATGCTAATCAAGGTCGAGTCAGGCTCACGACTCGGTTAACAAAAACAAGCGCTTCTCGGGAGGCAACCCGCAGTATCTATCCTTTTTCTCTGTTTTTTATAAAAAGTGTAGGGGGAGACCCTAGTATGTGTTTGTTGTTTTCTTTCTTATCATGTGCAGGGATTCGAGCTTTCAAAGATCCATTCTTGATAACTTTTGACGATCTGTGATTCCGTGTACCCGTCTTCCCGTTATATCCTAAACTCTTTTGATTCTCTATTTTCTATTCTTCAATATTAAAATAGGAATCACTTTAGTTGTCTCTTCCTTAGCAAGATTTAAACAACGTGCACAATGTCCTAAGTGTAGGGGATTTTACTTCCACATGCTTAAACATTGAGGACAATGTTTATGTTAAGTGTAGGGGTGACTTCTATTGAAGTTAAGTGGGCTTTTCCTTGTATTTGTCCTCATTTTAACCGGAAAATTGATTTTTCGACATTTTTCAAAATTTTTGATCTATTTTGGTCTAGTTTTTTTTTACCTTTGTATAGTTATTTTCTTTCTTTGTTGGAATAAAATTTTAAATAAAGTTGTTTTAATTTTTAACCGTCATGAATCTTTTGACTCAATCCGAGTTTACTTATCTCAGTTTACTCTAGCTAGTATCCTTAACGTGTTTAAGTCAAGTTTTGCTAGTCTTTTATATAGGGAACTTTAAAACACGAAAGTCTTAACTCTTACGGGTTAAGAACAATAACTTTTAGCAAGTTCCTATAATTGATCCTAAAAAGTCGTTTATCAAGGGAACTTTAAAATGCGAATTCTAAACTTGAAAAAGTCTAAGAAGTTGCAAGATCCTATAGATGACTTGAAAACCCAAAACTTTGATTGAATTGGCTAAGCATCCACGAGTCTCATTCCTTGAGATTTTAAATTGTGGAGAATGAGAGATGATAGAGTCAATTATAAGTTTGGTATTCTTTCATGAATTTATGTGAGTTGATTATGAGCCTTTTCTCCCATCGCTTGTTAATAAATTTAATTGCAATAAATAAGGTCGTATGATTTGAAAAGTTACTTAGCTTCTAGCCCAAGATCGTTTAAAAGTTGCTCGGTATTAATTAGAGTTCATACCCAAGGCATAACTTATTGAAGCGGGATGCGAAGATTGGCGAGTTCGAAAAGGCCCTAACAAGGCATGAGGGCTACATTTTGTTGCTAAAGATCCAAAAGTGATGTGAAGAATCATTTATCAAAAATCAATATGAAGGATCGAGACACACGACGAAAAGCAAATACTCCCGTAAAGATCATGGAGAAGTCTATCCAAAAAGACCCTGACAAGGTATAAGGATAAATAGATCCAAGTCCTAAAAGGAGGCGGATCGTTGTATATCAAAATCCCAAATAAAGATTGGAGAAAAATGAAGAAGTCGTGTTCCAAATATGAAGAATCTCTCAAAAAGTTCAAGTGAAGAAATTTCTATTATGAAGAGAAGCCCATTATTTCATTAACGTCTCTCAAGATTCGAAGTATCAAGTCACTACAAAATATCGGACCGAGAAAGGTCTCAAATCGTGAAGCGAGTTATGCCAAGATATGAACTTTATGAGGTCCCGAGAAGCAGTTTTAAAATATTTTGGGCTAGAAGCTAAGTAACTTTTTAAATCGTACGACCTTATTTATTGCAATTAAATTTATTAACAAGCGATGGGAGAAAAGTCTTATAATCAACTCACATAAATTCATGAAAGAATACCAAACTTATATTTGACTCTATCATCTCTCGTTCTCCACAATTTAAATTCTCAAGGAATGAGACTCGTGGATACTTATCCAATTAAATCAATGTTTTGGGTTTTCAACTCATCTATAGGATCTTGCAACTTCTTAGACTTTTTCAAGTTTACAATTCGCATTTTAAAGTTCCCTTGATAAACGACTTTCTAGGATCAATTATAGGAACTTGCGAAAAGTTCTTGTTCTTAACCCGTAAGAGTTATGACTTTCGCGTTTTAAAGTTCCCTATATAAAAGCCTAGCAAAACTTGACTTAAACACGTTAAGGATACTAGCTAGAGTAAACTTAGATAAGTAAACTCGGGTTGAGTCAAAAGATTCATGAAGGTTAAAAATTAAAACCAGTTTATTAAAAATTTTATTCTAACAAAGAAAGAAAATAACTATACAAAGGTAAAAACAACTAGGCCAAAATAGATCAAAAATTTTGAAAAATGTCGAAAAATCAATTTTCCGGTTAAAATGAGGACAAATACAAGGAAAAGCCCACCTAACTTCGATAACTGTTGATTAAATCGTCACTTTATTTTCAGCCTAAATAACTATCAAAATAAGTCAACAATGCATCCTCGTGATCATTCAAGACAACAATAAAATATAAGAGATACACCTAGGAATAAGGGAGTCTAAGTGAATAATTGGGCCAAATGAGTTTGTGTTAGTTTGCTAACTTATAATAACAATGATCTCGTTTTTAAGCTTCGTATGGGGAACGTGAAACTTGAGGGTGATAAACATTCATGACATTCCGAAACTCTAAGGTAAGTCTTTGATCTTTTTACTTGTCTTGTGTTTAATAAAGGCCAAGGTGGATTGATTATGATGGAAAATGTAAAACTTGCTTTGTAATTAATGCATTCCATGAGGGCATTGCAATGGTCAAGTGTAGGAGATTTAATAAGTGTGAAAACACTTATCCTTTTTCCACTTAAGTATAATAATAACCAAGCCAAAACGTGTATTTTATGTCGTAAATGTCGGAATTATGTGTGGTTTGCGTTTTTGTTGTGATTTAGGATCAATATGTAAACAGAGAAGAAAACAAGGGCTTTCACGGGCTTTTATCAAAGAAAAAAGACAAAAGACGAAGTCAAAAGATCAAGAGTGCAAAAAGAACGAAAGTCCAAGGCCTATTCTGAAGATCTATCGATGAAAAAGTCTAAAGACGGAAGTTTAATGAAGTCGAAGAACTCAAGTCTAATAAATGAAGAAATTATAAGACGAGTTCAAATAATCCCGAGACAAAGTCGAAAAAGTCGAAGAATTTAGAAGACGAATAGATGAGAAAAGGAGGAAAAGATCAACACTTGCTAATCTTCCTATAAATACCCTCCTAATGTGTCATTAGGAGGTGTTAGCTATTTTACACATAGTTCTTCCACCTTTAATTACTTGCACTTTCATATTGTAATTTACTTAATTTTCATTTAAATTATTCCCTTTAATTTCAAGTAAGTTTAATTTTGGTGTTGAATCTTATTTTTAATCAAGTTTTTAATTAATCTCTCATTCTACCTTTCTTGTTTTGCTTAATCTTTATGCTTATTTGCTTATTGTTATGCTTATTTGATTGTTTGTTATGTTTTTATGTGTTTGATTGTGTTAGCTTATTGATTTTATAGCTTATTGTTTGCTTTTTTAAATTTAATTAAGTGTTTTTAAAAGTTATTTTATAAAAAGTTGATTTTAAATATTTTTATTATTTAGTATTTTTAAAAGTTTTTAAATTTTGGCTTATTAGATTTTTCTTAAAATTATTTTGGTTAAGTTTTTAGATAAGTTCCTAATTGGTTTTAGCTAAATTTTCATTTTGCTTATTTTTGTTATAGTTCGGAATTTCTTAAAACCCTAGTTTCCCTAACTAGGTCCAGTATTCAGTTAATCCGAACTAGATTCAGTTTCCCACTTCCCGAATTATGTGTTAGTCTGATTTCCCGAATTACATGTGGTATCAACATTCCGAACTATATCCTTAATGTACATTCCGAACTAGGTCTCGATCCAAGGGTTCCGAACTATGGGTTGAATGTGTATTCCGAACTACTACTTGCTTTCCTTTTCCCGAACTAAACACAATAGTCAACATTCCGAGTTATATAATAGTCAACAATCCGAACAGTTGGTCAACATTCCGAACAGTTATTACATTGACATGCTTGCCTGCTTGGCAGCTTAGACTTTTCCCGCCATTTTGAGCAGCTTGCCTGCTAGCTTGTTTATTAATTAATATTGTTCCGTAATCGTTTAGTTTTATCTGAAAGTTGTTCTGATTTTTATTCTGAAAGTCACATATTTTTAGTTGAATTTTTCGTCAATTTTTAGTATTAGTATTTTTTTCCAAAGGTTTAAGTTTTATCTTTTTTTAGTGCCCGCTTTAGCTTTTACCTCGTCTAGTTTTAAAGTACCCTCTTAGTTTTATTTTCTCCTTTTTCATTAGGTTAATTTTATTTTTCAGTCGAAAGTTAATTTCTTCGTTTAGTTTTATTTTTATTAATTGTTTCATTTTAATTTACGTTTTATTATTTTTTTGCTCCTTTATTATTAGTTATTTGTTTTTGATTTATTTTTATTACGTTTCGCTTTTACCTTTTAAGTAGAAATAGAAAACCAAACTTCCCTTTTAGTTACCAAGAACAACTGAGTCACATGCTAAACCTTAGTCAATTGGAATTGAATCGAAAAGAACCTAATAAAATCTAGTTATTAAATATCACCTTTGCCGAGGCTCTCGCTCACATGCCTAAGTATGATAAAATGTTTAAGGACCTTTTAAGTGATAAGGAAAAGTTGCTCGATATTGCTAATACCTAATTGAATGAGAATTGTTCCGCGGTTCTTTTGAGAAAATTACCGGTTAAGTTAGGAGATCCCGGTCGATTCCTTATTCCTTGCAATTTTCCGGGTATAAAAAATTGTATGGCCTTGGCGGATCTCGGAGCGAGTATCAATCTTATGCCATTGTTCGTATGGAAACAATTATCTTTACCTGAGCTAGTCCCCACTCGTATGACTTAGCTAACCGTTCGGTTGCTTATCCGATGGGGATAGCCGAGGATGTTTTCGTAGGAGTCGACAAATTTACTTTCCCCGCCGATTTCGTTGTAGTCGACTATGAGATGGATCCCCGTGTTCCCCTAATTGTGGGACGACCCTTCTTGAGGATCGGGCGTACATTGATTGATGTAGCCGCGGGTGAACTTATTATGAGGGTAGGGGATGATAAAATCGTCTTTAACATTGGTAAACTTTCCAAACTTCCCAATGAGCCCAAATCCGTGAAGAACATTTTCACGAGGCTTGTAAGAGCGGGATTTCTCATTTACCTCATGTTGAGACCGTAGTTCTATTTCTCCTTCATTGACTCCATTTGGAGAAAGTGACTTTCTTTTACAAGAATTTGAAGCAAGTTTAGGAGACGTGGATTTAAAATATGACGATTCTCCCACCGATTGGGAAGAAGACATCCGTACCATTGACAGATTTCTCAATGAGGACCATATTTCTCCACCTACTCCTAAGTAAGTTACAAACGATGACCCAAATTTGACTAAGCCTTCTATCGATAATCCGCCGGATTTAGAGCTTAAGGATTTACCGTCTCATTTAGAATACGTTTTCTTAGAAGAGGATAATAAGTTACCCGTCATTATTGCTAAAGACTTAAAAGAGGATGAAAAATCTCGACTTATCGAAGTGCTTAAGAATCATAAGAAAGAAATTGCTTGGAAAATATCCGACATCCGCGGAATTGATCCTAACTTTTGCACTCATAAAATTCACATGGAAGATAACTTTAAACCTGCAATCCAAAGCCAAAGAAGGGTCAATCCAAAAATTCATGAAGTCATTAAGAAAGAAATTATCAAACTTCTAGATGCTGGCATGATTTACCCTATTTTGGATTCGCCATGGGTTAGTCCCGTCCATTGTGTGCCTAAGAAAGGTGGAATAATCATTTTTCCCAATGAAAACAACGAGTTGATTCCTACTCGACTCGTAGTCGGGTTGGCGAGGTTGCATAGATTATCGTAAGCTCAATGATGCCACTCGTAAGCATCATATTCCTCTTCTTTTCATGGATCAAATGCTCGAGCATTTAGCGGGTAATGACTACTATTGCTTCTTAGATTGTTTCTCTGGATAATTTCAAATCCCTATCGATCCAAAAGACCAAGAGAAAACCACATTCACTTGTCCTTATGGAACATTTGCTTACAAAAGAATGCCTTTCGGCTTATGTAATGCTCCCGGGACTTTCCAAAGGTGTATGATGGCTATATTACATGACATGGTTGAAGAAACTATGGAAGTCTTTATGGACGATTTCTCGGTCTATGGTGATTCTTTCTCTTCTTGCCTTGCCAATTTAGAACGTATGCTTAAACGGTGTGAAGACACTCGTCTCGTTCTTAATTGGGAAAAATGCCATTTCATGGTAAAATAAGGCATCGTCCTCGGTCATAAAATTTCCAAAGCCGGTATCGAAGTCGACCGTGCTAAAGTTGACGTCATTGCTAAGTTGCTCCACCTACCAACGTCAAAGGAGTTAGGAGTTTTTTAGGTCATGCGGGATTTTATCGGCGTTTCATTCAAGATTTTTCTAAGATAGCTAGACCAATGACTCATCTCTTAGATAAGGATGCTCCTTTCATCTTTTCTCAAATTATCTCGAATCTTTCGAACTTCTTAAAGGTAAATTAACTAAGGCACCGATCTTAGTCTCTCCAAATTGGGAGTTACCTTTCGATCTCATGTGCGATGCTAGTGATTTCGCGATAGGAGTGGTTTTAGGTCAACGAGTAAACAAACACTTCCAACCAATCAATTATGCTATTAAGACAATGACGGGGCTCAATTGCATTATACCACTACCGAAAAAGAGCTTTTAGCTGTAGTGTATGCTTTTAAGAAATTCTGCCCCTATCTTGTGCTTTCCACCACCATCGTTTACACCGACCATTCCGCCTTTAAATACTTGTTGACCAAGCAAGATGCTAAAACGAGACTCCTTCGTTGGGTTTTTCTCCTACAAGAATTTAAAATCGAAATTCGTGATAAAAATGGAGCGGAAAACGTAGCGGCGGATCATCTTAGTAGACTCGAGGATCCTTATCAAGGGGAACTTCCAAATCAAGAGATCAATGAATCTTTTCGCCTTGAGACCTTAATGTCTATTAATTCCAATCTTGATGATACCCCATGGTTTACGGACATTGCAAACTATTTGGCGGGTGGTGTTCTTATCGAAGGGTTAACGTCCCAACAAAAGAAAAAATTATTTAAGGATGTTAAGCACTATTATTTAGACGACCCTTATCTTTTCAAGCAATGTGCGGATCTTATCATTCGTAGGTGTGTTGATGGGCAGGCCGCTTTACAAATCCTTGAAGCTTGCCACAAAGGACCCACCGGTGGTCACTTTGGTCCTAACTACACCGCTAAGAAAGTTTTCGACTGCGGATTCTATTGGCCCACCATTTATCATGATGCTCATGAAATGGTTAATAATTTTGATGCTTGCCAAAGACAAGCCAAGATCACACATAAAGACGAGATGCCTCAAAATTTCATCCAAGAATGTGAAATCTTTGACATATTGGGCATCGACTTTATGGGGCCATTTCCATCATCCAAAGGGAACAAGTACATCCTCATAGCCGTTGACTACGTATCAAAATGGGTCGAAGCGAAGGCTTTACCTACTAACGATGCGAGGGTGGTTGTGAACTTCTTGAAACAATTATTTGCTCGATTCGGTGTGCCTCGTGCTATTATTAGTGATCGCGGGACTCATTTTTGCAATGATCAGTTCGCACGAGTCATGGCTAAGTATGGTGTCAATCACCGACTTTCCACCGCGTATTATCCACAAACTAATGGTCAAGCCGAGGTTTCCAACCGTGGAATTAAGCGAATCCTAGAGCGTATCGTGGGATAGCATCGTGCCTCATGGGCTGATAAATTAGATGATGCTTTGTGGGCTTTCCGTATCGCTTATAAGACACCTATAGGTTGTAATCCTTATCTCCTTGTGTACGGAAAGGCATGCCACCTCCCCATTGAGTTGGAGCATAAGGCTTATTGGGCCTTGAAATGGTCTAATTTTGACATAAACAAAGCCGGTGATCTTAGGAAAATCCAACTCAATGAACTTAATGAACTTAGCAATGAGGCTTATGAGATTTCATTGATCTATAAGGAGAAGACTAAGCTCATTCATGATTCCAAGATAAAACCGAGAGTTCAACGTTGGTGATCAAGTTTTACTCTTTAACTCTCGGTTGAAAATCTTTTCGGGTAAACTTAAGAGCCGTTGGTCCGGTCCATTCACCGTGGCCTAAATCTTCCCTTATGGCACCATTAAGCTATCTCAACCAAATGGGCCTAATTTTAAGGTGAATGGCCAACGGGTTAAGTTGTACTTTGGAGAGGACATCTCTCACGAGATGATTCCATCCCTATCCACGTTTCCCTTGACTTAATTCGGGAAATCGAGTCGAGCTAGAGACTCGTGATAAATAAATCAAGCATCGTATAACTAGGTTAGATTTTTACCTTTTCCACCCTTTCCACCCTTTTTCACCTTCACCCATTTCCACCAATAAGTGTAGGGGGAGCCAAGTAGGTTTTGTTTTGTGATATTGTGTAGGAATGTGTGCTTTAATGAACCAGTTTTGGTGTTTTTGACGCAACCCGTGATCCCCTGTTCCCGTGTACCCAGTTTCTTCGATTCGTTTTTGCTATTGTGATTCAATTTTGTATATAAATAAAACGTGAAATTGATCACTTTAGTTGTCTCTTCCTTAGCAAGATTTAAACAAAGTGCACAATGTCCTAAGTATAGGGAAGTTTATTCTCCCACATGCTTAAACATTCAGGACAAAGTTTATATTAAGTGTAGGGGGGACTTCTATCGAATTTTAGTCGGCTTTTCCATGAATTTGACCTCATTTAACCGGAAAATTTAATTTTTCAACGTTTTTCAAAATTTTTGATCTATTTTGGCCTAGTAGTATTGTCCATTTATTTTCTTTTATTTTCTTTCCATTTGTCATCACATCGTATGTATATATTCCATTTCAAAAATAAAGTCAAAAATAAATAAATAAATAAAATGGTTTTAACAAGTTTAGATATCTTTGATATATTAGGCCCGTCGTGAATATTTTGACTCAACCCGATTTTACTTATCCAAGTTTACTCTAGCTACTATCCTTATACATATGGACCTTAATTGCTTTATTAGGCTAAGCATCCACGAGTCTCAAAACTTGAGATTTTAAATTGTGGAGAACGAGAGATGATAGAGTTGATAATAAGTTTAAGGGTTAATTCTTGCTTATATGAGTTTTGTGGCTCTTTCTTCCCGCTTGTATATTTAATTGCTTAATAAATGAGGATTTTTGCGGTGTAGATTCGATATCTTAGCTCTTTGCCAAATCTTTTATCTCCTTGTAATTAAAGCATGAACACATTGAGGATGCCAGCGTTGTGGACTTCCGACTAAGGTGGCTCATAACCACTAAATAGGAGGTATTCAGACCATGGGACCGCGGAATTTGGCCTGATATATATATCATAAATAAAGAAAGAATAAGATTAAAACATGACCTCAAGGAGCCTTAGGGTGTGGGGCATGTAGCACGAACCTTGTCATTAGAGCCTTAGGGTGTATGGCATGGTATGTGTTGAATAAAAATTGATCAAAAATCAATTCCCTTGTTTATGGTTCAAGGAGCCTTAGGGTGTGGACCATAGATGAGGAGCATTTTTACATCTTAAATAACCTAAAGGGTATATGATGTGAACTTGCTAAACTCTACATAAAGTCTACATGACTTTGGAGGAAATAGTAAGTAGTACTATTGGCCAAATTTCGGATCCGGGAATTTATTCCCCAAATCATGTTAAATTAGCCTTGATGTGGGCTTAGTTTAGTAACAACGTTTTTTAGGACGAGGTTAGGTTCTGAGTGTCGGGTTTGCACTGTTTTTCCTTCATTTTTTGGACTAAAGAAGTCAAATGAGCCTACGGGTGAATGACAATCTTTAAAATCTAGATATACAACTTAGGAACTGGATAAAGAGTATTACACAATTGTCTTATATAAGTAGTTTTAACTTGAGAACTTATGGTAAACAATGATCTTACTTTTAAGCTTGGTATGGGGAACGTGAAACTTGAGGGTGATTAATATTCATGACACCAAATCCCTAATCTAAGACTTAGATTTCTTTACGAGTTTCTTCCATCAAAAAAATTTCAAAGTTAATAAATTAATGGAAATTGTTATAACTTTTGTTTCCTTGAATATAGTTTTTATCTTTTCATCGTTTTTTAGTTTCTTTTTATTGTAGTAGTAATAGTATATCGTAATAAAGGCCAAGACGGGTTAATTATGAGGAAAATGTAACTTTATGCTTTAAAATTGTGCATTGCATGGGGCCATTGCAATGGTCAAGTGTAGGGATTTAATAATTGTGTAAACAATTATCCTTTTACCACAAAAATCAATGAAAAACAAGACCTAATCATGTGTTTAATATCGTAAAAGTCGGAATTACGCGTGGTTTTGTGTTTTTGTGTGAAATAGGTACAAAAGATCAAAAGGAAAGAAAACACGGGATTTCATGGTCAATTGTTGAATAAAAGTCAAAGAAAGAGACAAAGTCAAAGTTAAAGAACCAAAAGTGCAAAAATTCCAAAGGTACCGAAGTTCACGAAAACCGGCAAAATCGACACGGGTTTTGAAGAAAAGATCGACAAGCCAAAATCGAGTTCGTTTTTAGTGGATTTAATCTTAATGAAGTTATTTGGGCCTTGTGGGTCCCACATTGGATTAATGGGCCCAAAAGCCCAATAAGGAAGCGAGTATTGAGTATCTTTGGTAAACAAGCCCATCACAAGCCCATTACACCTTAATTTTGGGACGGATTGATTAATTGGGCTACAAGCCCAAAACTTTTCACTAACTAATAAACGTGGGTTGTACAAGGGCTTTTTAAAGGCCTGTTAGGTGAAATGAAAACTTGGTCAGTTATCAAACGAAAATTTATATTTATTAACTTTTCTCACATTCGGTCAAAACCATTTACACACTCACCCACACACTTGACTTTCGATACAAACCAAGTAAATCCATCTCTCTCACCTCTCAACTAAAATAACCAGTTAACTATTCACCCAAACCCTAAATTCACGTTTGGTGCTTTATTGATTCAAAGCGCGTGTAGACTCACGCTCTTTATATAATTCCCAAGTATTTCGGATCAAGAAGATGGGTAGAGATCAAGTGACGTGGCTCTTTTCTCTCATCTGATTGGATGAGACACCTCAACCACCTTCATGCATCCAATAAAGAGATGACAACTCATCTTTCAAGAAGCAAAACTAGCACACCTAATTTCAAGAAGATGCTATATCAACGGTCAAGATGAGTATTCGCTTCAACAAACCCTCACCAGCAAGCCTTGGGGGTTGGGTATAAAAACCCCCAAATCTGTAATTTTTATTCGTCCCATTTTTTTTATCTTAGAGTTATTATGTAGAAAGAGATTAGGAATAATTGTAATTTCTTTTTCATAGTATTATAATTAGTTTTGATAATTAATATAAAAGTTTGATTTGAGTTAATAAATTTTCGATTCACTTATTGTTTAAATTTATATTGCAATTTTTAATTCCTTGTTAATTCTATTTTGTCATGATAATGTTAATTTTATTTGATTAAGCTAATTAATAGCTTCAATTAAATAATTAAATTAATATTTAGGAAAAACTCTTCCCCACTGAAAGTTTGATATAAAAAAAATCTTTTGGTTCGAGTTTGGGGTTCAAATGAGTTCGAGTTACGGAGGTTCATATGGTTCGATGGTGGTGTTGATTCGGTTTAGATAAGGAGGCTCAGCGCCTACCTTCTTCCAAAGGTTTTCTCCATAAAGGTTCTGTTAATTTACTTTTATAAATTTAATTTCTAAGTTTCTTGCTAAGTAGTTTATGTTTTATTAAATCTGTTTGGATTATGGTTATTGGTGTTAGTCAGTAGTCTTTTAATAATATTTGTTTAGACGTGATATTATAAGTTTGAATTAGATATCTGTTTTGTTATTTAGAATTTAGTCTGCTAAGATTGAGTTTGGATACATGTTTGGGCTTATGAATCTGTTAAACCTAGAAGTTTAAGTCTGCTTTAAACATTGAGTCTGCACTTGTTTATTCACATCTGGAATTAGTTTTAAGCTTCTTTAGAATTTTTCAAGGTTTTGTTATCTGATATTTGTGAGTGGCTGAAAAAAATATATATTTCACAAAAAGTGTCCCTCGTGGGACTCGAACCCGTGACCTCACGGATAATACACAACGTGTTTTCCAGCTAATCTAGTTTTTTATTTTGGTTTATATACAGTGATAGTAATTAATATAGGGTAAGTTAGGCTGTCAGATTTTATTAAGTCTTAATAAAATTTTTCATTAATTACTTTTTAAATCAATTATTAATATTTACTTTATAATGTTTTAAAAAAGAAATAAATAAAAATATATATATACATTGTTTTAATTTTATAAATTTAAAATTAGTTTTTTTTTAAATAAATTAGTTTTTAAATAAATAAGATTTTAAATAATTTTGGTTTAAACAAAAATAGTTTTAACCAGATTTTGTTAATTAAAAAGTAAAAATAGTTTTCTTTACATTTTTAGAATAAATTAATTTTAGGATAATTTTACATTTACGTTTTTGGCATTTAGTATTTTGCATTTTTTACTTGTCATTTTTATTTAGCATTTTTATAATTCTAGTTTAATTGTGCATTTTAATTTTGTACTTTGTGTTTTATTTAACTTGCGGTATTTGCAATTTGTTTTAGATTAGTAAGTATTTACATATTAATAGTATTATTTTTATCTTTTTACGTGCAATTAAGTAACATAAAAACCAAAAATATATCTTAACCAAAAACGAATAAATCTTGTGAATTATTTGAGATCAATTCGAGACGATTTGAGTAACGATAAATAGATTAAAAAAGAATTGAAAAATTCATATATTAATGACACAAGCTCTTAGTTTCTACTACTTGAAGATTGTAACTTGTCTATTGAGCATTGAACTTGGTCTTGATTCACTCCCCTTGGTTTCTCTCTTCTTTGTTTCTTTCTACGAGTAGTCGTTCTTCCGTTTCGATCGTTTTCGGTTTCGATTTAACTCGTAATCCTTCATTAATGCATTATCACCTAGTATTGAAGTGGTCCAATGATTTCCAAAAGGCTTGAGATATATTTTAAGTATTTTAGAAAAACTTGGTTTTGAAAATTTCATTGATTTTCTTGGTTAATAACCACCCACTATAGGCGGTTCCTTAATTGTCACGGCTCAAAGGCACGGTACTTTATCAATAAAGAACCGCGGCCCACCAGTGACTAAAATACTCATAGAGGAGACGGGTTTATCCTTTTCCACCATTTTTTATCTTCCAAAAGCTTCAAACACTCAAGATTAATTGATTCCAAGTCGTGGGTTTCACTCGTCCCTATTCCAACATCAATTAATTGTAAGTACATTCATTCAATTTCAATCATTTTGTTATTGGTTCTTATTTTTATAATTGGGGATTTTTAAAATTGATATTGAATTAGAACCTTACTAGGAATGTAGGTTGACATAGTTATATTACCATGATTCCTTAGGTTCGAATTCATTGCGATTTCACTAAAACACACTTGTAGACCAATCCTAATTTTGGCTAAGTTATTTTGGTTAAATAATAGAATTGGTATGAACCCACGAACAAATTGGTAATTGCATTGTTAATGCCTACCTAAAAACGAATTTTTGATAAACCAATGTTCAAGTTCATGGTTGATTTTACATAGTTCATATGTTCTAGTCAATGATGAATTTGGTACATTGTAAACATGGGAATGATAAGGATTAACCCTTTGTTTGTCAAGTAATTGATCAAACACATTCTCACGATTTTGACTTTTACTCTTTATGTAGCATATGTATGATTGTAGAAATATTTTCTATGTTGTTTATAGGTGATTAATCATGCCTTCGGAATATCGACAAGACCACCAACGTACTAAAGGTTACATGTCTAATCTTGCCGACATTTGTCCTTCGGTAACTCTTGCTCATACTTTTCGTTCAATTCAAAATCGCTGTTTTCATGAGGGTAGACTTGTTCATGAGGATATTGAGGATTATGGCTACATCAAGTTCATGTTTGCTCAAATTCGGTTTGATTGTTTATTAAAATTTGATGAAGTCATTTATCCTCACTTCCTCTTGGAGTTCTTTAGCACATATTCCCTTGTTTCTAGTGATAATGTAATGTTTGTTAAGTTCATCATTGATGGCAAGCTCATTCAATACTCCCTCGAGGAATTTGGCGAGGAACTTGGTGTGCCATATGTTAGTCAATGTCGTTTTACTGATTCATGGAGAATTGATGCTCTAAATGAGTGTGATGATAACCCTCCATATGACACCGAAGTTCCGGATCTTGACCTCATCCTTGAAGTGATCACCAAAGGTCGTGGTAGATCCGTTGTACGAAGTATCCATTCTACCAAGCGAGCTTTGAATCGCTATGAGATACTCGTAAGCGACCTTAATGATTGTATGCTCCGTTGGGCCGACATTCTTAGGGAAAATGTGTTTTGTCTTGGTGGAAACCGGGATCATATCCCGACGTGTATGGCACATATGATATATTGCATATTTACTGACACCAAGTACAATCTTGCATATTATATCGCTCGACGGATCAACTATGCTCTTTCTCGAACACCCACAAACCTTCCTTACGCCATGCTCCTCACTTGACTTTTTGAAAGGTTGGTCAAGACTTCCCCGAACTCGATTTTTCTCGCTTTCAATCGGTTAGCCGTGTGATGCTACCAATTCGAGCGGTTCAACCACGAAAGCCTAGAAGTGATCGAGGCACGAGAAGGTATGACCCACAAGAGTCCGACGATGAGGACACTCCTATGTCACCAAGTGATGGTGATGACGTAGGTACTAGTGCTCACTTTAGTTCTTCGAGTGACTCCACCGCATCCATGAACACTTTCATGGACGGGTTAGACCAAATTGTTCCTCCTCCTCACTATGCCACTAATGCTCTTCCAGAAAATTTCGGACTTGAACATGTTTATCATTCAAACCTTCAAACGCGTGGTGAGTTGTATGTGTGGAATCCTAAGATTTCGGATCTTTAGGCTGCTAGGAACACATATCATTCACTTGATTGAATCAAGACGGAATAGAATGAAACGTGTTAACAAGGTGTTATGAACAAGATGAATTTTCCCAACGTTACTTGTATTAAAACATTAAAACATTAAAACAAATAACATCTAGGCATATATACATTGAATCCCATGCCTAGAACACACGAATTGCTTGTAGGTTACATTGTGAATGAATGTTATGAATAAAAACCTACGTATGTTTTCTTTAGATATTAGAAAACATAGCTTACAAAGAAAGCTAATAATAAGACAACTAAATCTTCTATTATTCTGTGATAATATCTTCTACAAGTTTCTCCACCAGCTTGTAGAATTCTTCATTATCAGATTTAGTTATTGTCTTTTGTGTTTTGACTTATCAACTCAATAATTCGACCCAACAATGTTCCCCTAGTTGATGATGTCAAAACACTTCCCTTAAGCGCGAATCCTTTGTATGTAGTACATGATCTCCAAGAAGCTTCCCCTTAAGTATAGCACATCCTCCCTTTTTGACATGATCAAATAGGAAACCATGACAAAGTATGCAATCTTGAAGATTCTCCAAAAGTAGGCTCCATGTAATGACCTTGAAGTAAAAGAAATATAATAATCTTGATGTAGAAGTAGAATAACCCAAACCTGTGTTTCATGTCTTGTAATATCCACGTAACAAAGAACTTATACTCTAGATGAAAAATATAAGTAAACCTCGATCCCTTTGTCAAAATCCTCATCCTTAAAATGAGACACTGAGGAAAAATAACGTAGTCTTTAAGTGATAACAGTCCTACTACTAGATTTGAGCACGAACAAGTTATCTTAAAAGTCAGTGGTTATGAGTTCACGACATTAAGATATAATAAAACACAAACTTGCGAAAATCTACTTCGAACATCAATCTTATCATAAGAATTCTTCCCCTTAATCATATTCTTCTTCTAAGAAAAATATCCAAGCCATATATCAAAATGATATTCTGTAAAAAAATCAGAGATCCCATGTACCTGCGTGTGTAAATACCTCGTTTTAAGTGCAAAAACTCGACCAAAATTCACAACAGCAGCAAATCTTTCATTGCCAGAGATCCTTTGTTGTCCAATATCTCTACAGCATGTGTTGTCCTATATTGGACAACACGTGTCAGCGGCTAAAATCATATCTCGGACGAGCTTCTGTCAGCGCCTTATAAATGCTTTGTCATCGGCTGAACCATCAGTGGCAACTTTTCTCTTGTCAGTGGCTAAAATAATAACATTACTGCAGCCAAACTCGACAAGCTGTATCTTGAGATTGGAAGCTCAGATCTAATATCGCTCTGGTAAGATCCTAGAAACATGTATCAAGAACCTATAGAAATAATTTCACGACGATCCAACGGTTAACGAAGGAGAAATCGCGTTTTTACCACTGCTATCCACATAAAACTGCACATAACGACACATTATGCTTCTTTGGCAGGCTATAACTTCTTCTCGGAGACTGATCTAGACAATCCCTCTAGTATACATCTAGATATGTGTGTGTGGAACACCCATACCAAATTTCGTGGCGATCCAACGGTTCAAAGAAAAGTTATGGCCTTCTAACTGCTGTTGCGCACACAAAATCCCCCAGAAAATCCTATACGGATTTTTTAATTACTTCACGATACGAACACCTTTTTGATCCTAGCATCGAGATCCACTAGGCTCTGATACTAATAGTGGAATCCTAAGATTCCGGATCTTTAGGCTGCTAGGAACACATATCATTCACTTGATTGAATCAAGACGGAATATAATGAAACGTGTTAACAAGGTGTTATGAACAAGATGAATTTTCCCAACATTACTTGTATTAAAACATTGAAACAAATAACATCTAGGAATGTATACATTGAATCCCATGCCTAGAACACATGAATTGCTTGTAGGTTACATTGTAAATGAATGTTATGAACAAAAACCTACGTATGTTTTCTTCATATATTAGAAAACATAGCTTACAAAGAAAGCTAATAATAAGACAACTAAATCATCTATTATTCTATGATAATATCTTCTACAAGTTTGTCCACCATCTTGGAAAATTCTTCATTGTCAGATTTAGTCCTTGTCTTTTGTGTTTTGACTTATCAACTCAATAATTCGACCCAACAGTATGATCATAGAGTGTAGTCAAGGGTGCTTTCAAGAGCTTGGGGAAGATGATCAAGGGCTTTGGCAAAAAGAAAAAGTGATGATCAAGTGAAGCTATCGTAATGGTGCAAGGTTGACATGTTCGTTAACATGTTGTGTAATGTTGAACTATATCCATTTCATTAGACTTATTTATGTTTCTTGCATTTAGGATTTGTATTTGTTTAACTAATACTTTGTTTTTGGATTACTAGATATGTTAATCCTAATGTGTTCATGCTATCGATCTTTCGATTTACATGACTTAGTGCAATTTATGTGTTAGTTAGCTATCTAGATTTTGGTTAGTGGTCTACTTTGGCTTGATAAATCCATGCCTAAAACCTGGGCTGTTAAAAGTTGCTGGAAGTCCACCATTTAGAGCCCTCTACCCACGGTTCTTTAAATCTGGGCGGTTCTTTATCAATAAAAAATCGCAGCCTTATTTAAGGAACTACAGGCTCTAGATTCGAAAAAATCTTTGCTTTACACTGTTTTCTCTAAAACTTTGTAAACATTGATGAAATTTTTGCTAAAACCCAGCTTTTTCCCATTTTAGCCTATCTAATTTCATTATTCATCAAAATGAATTTTGACCTATTACTAGTTTGGATCATACCTTCTCCTTCTTAAACCTACCTTGGTTATTCTTTTCTTCATCCTCTAAGCCTTCTTCTAAACCTAGACACACAACCATGGTGTCCACTAGATCATCAAACTCTTCCAAACAATCCTCATCCAAAAGAAACCTTAAGATTAAGATCAAGTTACCTAAACTTGGCTCTTCATCTTTTATTACACCTAAAATGTTATTTCTCTAATTATCATTTCTTCATCACCTTCACCACCTCTTGCTCCATGCAAGACTAGCTCAAATGATGGTACTAACCATTCACATGGTTCTACCTCCTCTTTATTCCAATATAGGCTGAATGAGTTGTCTTCTCCCTTCACTCCAAGTCCTCTCTCGGATGTGAACCCTCAAAATATTCAAAGCATTCCCTTTGAGAATGACTTTGTTAAGCCTCTGATTACTTCTCCTTTCACTCTACCAAACTCACCCATTTCACCGTTGGACACCATGCCTCCTCCTCCTCCCTCTAACACTCCAATTTTGGGTGTTCACATTTCCCATTTCATGGGTGATCCATACTTCTTCGGTTTCCTAGAAGCCCATGGCTCTAATTGTCTATGTTGCCTCTATAACTACATCATTCAAAACCTAAGAATGGAGATGTTTGGACTTCATAGGAGGTTTCAAGATTTCTTGTTAACCTTGTTCACCAATGCTCCTCCGCCTAGGAGATGAATGATGATTTTCTAAAAATAAATGCTTTTAAAAGAAAATCAAGCCAAGGAAGTCTACCATATCAAGAACTAGTTTAGCTAACTTTGTAATAGTTAGTAGTCATTTAATTTCTTGTATTTCCTTTTCCTTCATGAGTTTTTCATGAGGATGTTTAATTGATTAAGTGTTTGTATGTTTCAACCTATGTGTTGACACTAATTAACTTCAATTTAGTTAAAATTGAACCTTAATCTATCATAACCTCTAAAACTTGACTAAAATTGGATCAAAATGTTATCTAAATATTTTATCACCCTTTGTCAAGACACTCTTTGTGAGTTTATTGCTTTTTGTGCAACCAAAGCATAATATCATGCTAATAGAGGTATAAATTCAAAATTTGCAAAATTTTAAAAGTCTTATTTTTCCTCAAAACTTTGTAAAACTGAATTTTCACGTCTACTGTATGCCGCTCAGTAAATGTCGCACGGTTCTTTTTAAATATAGAACTGCGTGTTCATTTAAAGAACCGCAGACAGCAAGCCAGTTTCTGGCTCCTTGTTGGTCTTTTTTCTTTGACTACAGTCTTTTTCAAGATTCTTTGTGTGCTGATTTTGGCTAAACATTCCTTGAACCTTTTGTTTTCATTTCAAATCTTTGCCTTGTATACTTTCTTTAAATCCTCTTGTTTTGGGAGTTCTTCTTCTCATCCCTTACAATGTCTAACTCTTCTAATCTTAACCTTGACATCTCTTTGTCACCTAAAGCTTCTTCTTCTAAGCTTTCTAAGATACCGAAAATCTCGTTTCGACTCGTTTGGATCAACAAGAAAAAGGATCATCATGACTCCTCTTCTCCTAAACCTTGCAAGACTTCTTCTTTCTCTCTTGTTGAGTATTTGAATGAGACTTTCTCTATCAATCCAATTACTAGAGAAAGAGAATCTCTTCCACCACCACCTAAACCTTGCAACATACCTCACCTTAATGACCTCTTTTCTTTCCCAAATCTCACTAGGCATTGTGAAAACACGTCAATGACCACCTTCTCATTTTTATGGTCCTCCCCCATCAAACGACTTTTTTTGCATCATGGAAGCTCGTGTGCTTGTTTTCAATTTCAAAAAATTGAACTTGCTGATAGGTGTGAAAACACCCATCCTTTTTACCACTTAATTACAACAATAACCGGGCCAAAACGTATATTTTATGTCATTTATGTCGGAATTATGCGTGGTTTGTGTTTTTGTTGTGATTTAGGACGAAATTGTGAAAAGTGGAGAAAACACGGGCATTCACGGGCTTTTATCAAAGAAAAAGACGAAAGACGAAGTCAAGAAGTCAAGAGTGCAAAAAGAACGGAAGTCCAAGACCAATTCTAAAGATTTATCGAAGGAAATGTCAAAAGACGGAAGTTTACTAAAAGCCGAAGAACTCGAGTCTTATTTACGAAGAAAATTCAAAGACAAGTTCAAAGAAATCCCGAGACAAAGCCATTAAAGTCCAAGATTAACAAAAGATTAGGAAGAGAAGGACTTAAATGTGCAATTAAGGAAAAGATGAAAGAGGGAGGAAGCTTCCGAAGCTCCTCCCTAATCTCCCTATATATAGTTTTCTATGTTTTCATTTCATAGTTGTTGGGTGGCTTGACAAACCACCACTTCCACCATTTTCATACCTTCTTATTTAATTTCTTCTTGTATTTGCACCTTTAATTTCTTACCTTTAATTCAAGTAAGTGTTCTTAATTTTGTTGTTTTAATCTTCTTTACCTTTGATCAAGCTTTCTATCTTTCATCTCTTTCTACCTTTCTTTACTTTTAGTTGATTTTGGTGCGAATTACATTTGATCCGTGTTGATCTTGATGTTTTCGTGCTTAAAAAGTTCATCTTTTTATGGTTTGATTTAAAAGTTTGCTTATTTTAAGTTTGGATAAGTTGTTATTTGAGCTTATTTAGTCCTTTCCACTTTATATTCGTTCAAGTTTTGGTGAGAGCTTATCAAAATAGCTTATCACCTTTGCTAATTTTCGAATCAAAAAGCAATCGGAAAGGGTAAACCCCTTTCCGATCTAACATTCCGATCAGCCCCCCTTATTCCGATCAGTAGATCGGAAAAGGGTTTATAAACATTCCGATTGTGGTGGTTTTAAGACATTCCGATTTGGATTATTTTATTGTATTCCGATTGGGTGTTTTTCTATACATTCCGATTGACCAGTTTAGTATTCCGATAAGGCTTATTTTCCGACCAATGCATTCCGATTATGTCCCTTTTTGCATCATTCCGATCTCACTTTCCGATAGGGTACATTCCGATCGGATTCCGATTGGATTCCGATCGGGTGTATTCCGATTGGTTGTTTTGTTTTATTTTAATATTTTGTTTTAGTAAAAGTGAAAATTTTCTCGTTTTGTTTTTAGTCTATTTTAATTTTGTTTTGCATTTTTATTTGATTAACAATTTACTTTTCGTTAAGTTTTAATTTTACGTCATTTAATTTCTCGTCATTTACTTTTACAGTTTTAAATATTGCACCGTTTACGTTTCATCTAGTTTTAGTTTTAATTACCCGTCCTTTATTTTAAAGTCTTGCACATTTATTTTACCAAAACCAAAAATATTATTCTTTACCAAAAACGACTGAGTTACACTTTAAACCGGAAATCAATTCGAGAAGATAACGAGAAATCGAACTTTTTCAACTAGCAAAATCTATACATTAAAATGGCGCCGCTGCCGGCTCTTTTCGTGAAGATTAACGGTTTTTTGTGAGAGACGCGTTGGATTTTGGGATCCGTTCACTCGTGAACGTTATTTTTCGTGTCCAAAATTTTCAAAAATCCAAAAACATTTGAAAAATCATAAAAAGCATTTCTTTTTTAAAGTTTTACACCAAAAACATTCTTCTTTCTTATCTATTTTTCTTTATGGATTTTTATGTCCATTGCATTGGGTGTGGGAGACGATTATACGGGAACGACTCTTGTCAATGGTGTACATGTGAGCGGTGCGGAAACGATATCGACAACACACAATTCGGATTTTGTCCTTTGTGCAACTCGACTAATTCGTCCTTTTTGAACCCACCTCCTGTTCCCCCGTGCATCTATTGTGGAAGCGATTCTCATTGGCATGTTTCATGCCCGGTTCAATACCCGTATGGTCACGAGCAAGAATTGGGTTACAATTATGACAATGGTAATAGCTATCCACAAGAAGCACCCAATTTCTCTCCTTACCCATGGTGCTATATTTGTGGGGGCCCTCACGATGCTTCTTCTTGTGATCCGTCGATGGTCTTTGAGAAAGTTTCGTGCTATCATCCCAGTGTCTATAACTTTGAGCCCCCACATCACACCCTCAATCATCAATCCTCTCAGCAAATTAGTCTTGACCAACAACTCACTTCTTTGAACCATATTCTAGAAGGTCTAGCTCAACTCCGAGCTGACTTGCATCAGGAAAGGCAACCTTTTCTTGATATGGACGTAACCTTGAAAACCACCGACACCTTTTTGAGCCAATTTAGTCGTTTTCCCTTCTTTTCTACACCAAAATGTTTAATTACAGCGTGGGATAGAATTGGTGAAATTGAACATACTCGGGGAGATGAACAACAAAAGTTGCTGCATGAGCTTCTTAAAGATGTGGAGGTTATCAAGGAAGAGTTAGCCGACTACGTCACTCCTAACTGGACTCGTCCCAGCTATTATGATGATGACGACGACGACGATGTTTACACTTTCAACCAATCTTCTGAAGTTGCTGCTCCTACTCTCGATGTTCCTATTGCGTCTAAGGATCTAGATTCGTTGCATGAGCTTAGTAATGTTGGTCTCGACAAATTATTGGATGATGAGGTTCGTAACTTACCTGCTATGGAGCCTGAGGACGACGTTGCTCTTACGGAAGAGGTCGATTCTAGTGATGACGATTCTTCTCTCCGCTATGAGAATTTCACTTTTGAAATTTCTCAATCTCCACTGGGAGATGCGGGCGATGACGATTTATTCTCTCCGGCTAACGAGAAGTTCAGCGATGAACTTGATCTTGTGGATGAGGTGGAAGACGTGCTTCTTCGCGATAGATTACGGAAAGTGAACCTTCTTATTGCTCAAATCGAAGAGTTGACTTCTCCTTCTCTTTCCAAGTCTTTACCTACATCTATTCCTCCCGTTGAAGATAATGACCCATTGCTGGAAGAAATCGATATCCACTCCATCCCTCCAGGTATTGATGATTATGACATGGAGGGGGACATTATTTATGACAATTTGCTGCAGGAAGATATTGACCCAAGTCCCCCTCCCGAGCACCTTTCATCCTCCACTTTAGCCACTATCACGGAGGATGAGTGCTTTGACCCGGGAGGTGCAATTGATTATGCTATCATTGATCACATTACGGCTTTGCCGAATGCTCAGCCTCCATTGTGTTTGGGGGATGACAATGTGCTTACTTTACCCAACCCACCTCCCATGGATCTTGATTTCACATATTATACGTATGTTGAAAGGGCTTTTCTCCCATTCAAGACTTATCCCCCCGCCTCTCCTTTGTTGATGTCAACTGGGAACGAGGACAAGATCTTTGATCCCGGTATTGCATTCGAGGCTTCCCTATGGACCATTTAATTTGGGGACGAGTCAGGCTCGTGACTCGGTTAATAAAAACAAGCGCTTTTTGGGAGGCAACCCAATTATCTATCTATCTTTACCATAAGTGTAGGGGGAGCCCCGTGGTGTTACTTGCTTTCTTTCTTATCATGTGCAGGGACTAGAGCTTCAAAGACACACTCTTGATGACTTTTGACGAACCGTAATTCTGTGCTCCCTTCTTCCTCGTTCTATCCTAAACTCTTTTCGATTCACTATTTTTATTTCTCAATATTAAAATAGGAATCTGTTTAGTTGTCTCTTCCTTAGCAAGATTTAAACAAAGTGCACAATGTCCTAAGTGTAGGGGAGTTTACTCCCACATGCTTAAACATTGAGGACAATGTTTATATTAAGTGTAGGGGGACTTCCATCGAAGTTAAGTGGCCTTTTCCTTGTATTTGTCCTCATTTTAACCGGAAAATCAATTTTTCGACATTTTTCAAAATTTTTGATCTATTTTGGCCCATTAGTTTTTCCCTTTGTATAGTTATTTTCTTTCTTTGCTAGAATAAATCTTTAATAAAGTGGTTTTAATTTTCAAACGTTGTGAATCTTTTGACTCAACCCGAGTTTACTTATCTAAGTTACTCTAGCTAGTATCCTTAACGTGTTTAAGTCAAGTTTTGCTAGGCTTTTATATAGGGAGCTATAAAACGCGAAAGTCTTAACTCTCACGGGTTAAGAACAAGAACTTTTCGCAAGTTCCTATAATTGATCCTAGAGAGTTGTCTATCAAGGGAACTTTAAAATGCGATTTCTAAACATGAATGAGTCTAAGAATTTGCAAGATCCTATAGGCAACTCGAAAACCCAAAGCTTTGATTTAATAGGCTAAGCATCCACGAGTCTCATTCTTTGAGATTTTAAACTGTGGAGGACGAGAGATGATAGAGTCAATTATAAGTTTGGTATTCTTTCGGGAATTTATGTGAGTTAATTATGAGCCTATTCTCCCATTGCTTGCTAATAAATTTATCTGCAATAAATAAGGTTGTACGATTTGAAAAGTTACTTAGCTTCTAGCCCAAGATCGTTTAAAAGTTGCTAGGTATGGATTAGGGTTCATAGCCAAGGCATAACTTATTGAAGCGGGATGCGAAGATTGGCGAGTCCAAAAAGGTCCTAACAAGGCATGAGGGCTATATTTTGTTGCTAAAAATCCAAAAGTGATGTGAAGAATCATTTATTGAAAATCAATATAAAGGATTGAGACACACGATGAAAAGCAAAAACTCCCCAAAAGTCATGGAGAAGTCTATCCGAAAAGACCCTAACAAGGTATGAGGATAAATAGATCCAAGTCCAAAAAGGAGGCGGATCGTTGTATATCAAAGTCCAAAATAAAGATTGGAGAAAAATGAAGAAGTCGTGGTCCATATATGAAGAATCTCTCAAAATTTCAAGTGAAGAAATTCCTATTATGAAGAGAAGACCATAATTTCATGAACGTCTCTCAAGGTTTGAAGTATGAAGTCGCTGCCAAATATCGGTCCGAGAAAGGTCTCAAATCGCGAAGCGAGTTATGCCAAGATATGAACTTTATGAGGTCCCGAGAAGCAGTTTTAAAAGATTTTGTCCTTTAGCTAAGTATTGATTAAATCGTTCACCTTATTTTCGGACTAAATAACTATCGAAATAAGTCAACAATGCATCCTCGTGATCATTCAAGACAATAATAAAATATAAGAGATACACCTAGGAATAAGGGAGTCTAAGTGAATAATTGGCCCACATGAGTTCGTGTTAGTTTACTAACTTATAATAACAATGATCTCGTTTTTAAGCTTGGTTTGGAGAAAGTGAAAACTTGAGGATGATGATCATTCATAACATTTTCAAAACCCAAGGTATGTTTTTGATTTCTTTACTTTGAATTTTTATAGTTTTCTATCTCTTTAATAAAGGCCAACGTGGATTAATTGTGATGAAAAATGTAAACATGCTTTGTAACTAATGCATTGCATGAGAACATTGTAATGGTCAAGTGTAGGGGATTTGATAGGTGTGAAAACACCCATCCTTTTTACCACTTAATTACAACAATAACCGGGCCAAAACATATATTTTATGTCATTTATGTCAGAATTATGCGTGGTTTGTGTTTTTGTTGTGATTTAGGACGAAATTATGAAAAGTGGAGAAAACACGGGAATTCACGGGCTTTTATCAAAGAAAAAGACGAAAGACGAAGTCAAGAAGTCAATAGTGCAAAAAGAACGGAAGTCCAAGACAAATTCTGAAGATTTATCGAAGAAAATGGCAAAAGACGAAAGTTTACTAAAAGACGAAGAACTCGAGTCTTATTTACGAAGAAAATTAAAAGACAAGTTCAAAGAAATCCCGAGACAAAGCCATTAAAGTCCAAGATTAACAAAAGATTAAGAAGAGAAGGACTTAAATGTGCAATTAAGGAAAAGATGAAAGAGGGAGGAAGCTTCCTAAGCTCCTCCCTAATCTCCCTATATATAGTTTTCTATGTTTTTATTTCATAGTTGTTGGGTGGCTTGACAAGCCACCACTTCCACCATTTTCATACCTTGTTATTTAATTTCTTCTTGTATTTGCACCTTTAATTTCTTACCTTTAATTCAAGTAAGTGTTCTTAATTTTGTTGTTTTAATCTTCTTTACCTTTGATCAAGCTTTCTATCTTTCATCTCTTTCTACCTTTCTTTATTTTTAGTTGATTTTGGTGCGAATTACATTTGATCCGTGTTGATCTTGATGTTTTCGTGCTTAAAAAGTTCATCTTTTTATGGTTTGATTTAAAAGTTTGCTTATTTTAAGTTTGGATAAGTTGTTATTTGAGCTTATTTAGTCCTTTCCACTTTATATTCGTTCAAGTTTTGGTGAGAGCTTATCAAAATAGCTTATCACCTTTGCTAATTTTCGAATCAAAAAGCAATCGGAAAAGGTAAACCCCTTTCTGATCTAACATTCCGATCAGCCCCCCTTATTCAGATCACTAGATCGGAAAAGGGTTTATAAACATTCCGATTGTGGTGGTTTTAAGACATTCCGATTTGGATTATTTTATTGTATTCCGATTGGGTGTTTTTCTAGACATTCCGATTGACCAGTTTAGTATTCCGATAAGGCTTATTTTCCAACCAATGCATTCCGATGATGTCCCTTTTTGCATCATTCCGATCTCACTTTTCGATAGGGGTACATTCCGATCGGATTCCGATTGGATTCCGATCGGGTGTATTCCGATTGGTTTTTTTGTTTTATTTTAATATTTTGTTTTAGTAAAAGTGAAAATTTTCTCGTTTTGTTTTTAGTCTATTTTAATTTCGTTTTGCATTTTTATTTGATTGTCAATTTACTTTTCGTTAAGTTTTAATTTTACGTCATTTAATTTCTCGTCATCTACTTTTGAAGTTTTAAATATTGCACCGTTTACGTTTCATCTAGTTTTAGTTTTAATTACCCGTCCTTTATTCTAAAGTCTTGCACATTTATTTTACCAAAACCAAAAATATTATTCTTTACCAAAAACGACTGAGTCACACTTTAAACCGGAAATCAATTCGAGAAGATACCGAGAAAACGAACTTTTTCAACTAGCAAAATCTATACATTACTCGCTCATGCGTATGACAAGCTAAATTTTCTTGAATTTATTCTCACTCGACCTCCTCTCAAAGTATTTATTCCCATGAATAAATCTTCGAATGATGCCTCATCGTCTTATTTTTTCCAATTAAAGCACACTTTGTGTTTGAGTTGTTTGAGTCAAATACAAACTTAAGCAATCTTGGAGGATTATTACTACTAGAGTAGCTTATGATTATGTTGTTTATTTTCCTTGTTTGTTGTTTTAATATTCATATTGTGTGTATGAATATTTTTCTTTTATGTTAATTCATATTTTTGTAATATGAATGTTATGTGTGTTATTTCCTTTCCCGCTAATTCTTTATCATACATATTGTTAAGAATTAATCATGGTTAAAATTTACAATTGTTTTTCGGTGATTCCAAAAATTCTAAGTTTCTAACCCTTTGACACATTATCATTTCAATTGGTATGGATGTTTTTTTCTACCTTTATTCCACCAATTGCACTTTGATTTTGTCATAACACCCTCCTTGGACATACTTACCAAATACTTACTTCTAATTTGAGATTTCTTTTCTTCCTCCCATCTCAAGTTATCTAGTAGGTAGTCACTATTATATACATTGGTGTTTCTTTTCTCTCTACTAACCTTTGTATGTAGCATGTCACCTTGGCTAATTCACTTGGTGCCCCAAGCTAGGGGGAGTAAGCACCAAGGAGGAGCAACTAGCAAAGTCGATTCGTCTCTTCTTCAAAGACTTGTGGTAACCTTTTTGCTTTGACAAAGGGGGAGAAATGATAGTGATAAACTCGTTAATAATTCGAATAATTTTGTATTTTACATAAATGAGTTTATAGTTTATCGAAATCAAAAATCATCAAGGTAATAATCATTTAAGTATTGCACTAACATATCTTAATCATGTTTTGTTATTCCCACTTCAATCCATAACACAATATAAGATGATATTTTAGAGAGAGAAATAGATGAAGGTAGAGAGAGAAACTAGAGAGATTATGGAAGGTTAAACCTAAACTAGATAGAGAAAGTGAATGTAACCAACACCCTCTTCCACACATGGAAGAGGGTATTTATATGCCACACCTTAAAGGCATTTGTGGGCTTGTTCATGGGCCGGGATTCGATTTGCTTGGGCTTACGCCCCTAACTTAGACAATATTAGCTTAAAGTCCAAGCCCGGTTTTCCCGACTAACCTATTACAATACAAGACCAATAACGACTAAGATGACCTATTACATTCTTGTTCGACTATATAAAATATAGAGCTAACAATCTCCCCCAATGTATCGGTCATCTTTAAATGCATAAGATGATTGAGTGAATACATCTTTGTGGAGGTGATCTTCATTCTTTGGTCTTGTATCTTGGTCTTGATCTTGTTTGCAATGGAATTGTTCCTTCATGCTTTTGTGATCCTTATCTTAAGCCTTTGTCATTTGACTTTGAGTGCTTGAGATCTTCATCATGTGCTCCTTGTGACTAAGATGACATATTACATTCTTACATTCTTAGGTATCTTGATTATCGCCATCTTGTGCTCTTGTGACTTCTGAATCGACATCGGGTACTACACAGCTACGCCACCTTCTTGATATTCAACAACATATATAGACACGGATAAAATGGCTTTGAACATTTCATCCTAACTCGGTAGCGTTTTACCTCCGGTCGGTGAAGACCGTTAAACGGTATTATATACCGTACCTGTGATCGGGTAGATTCGATTAAGAACCTCCTTGACAGGATTTCCCGGCGGTAGTAGCCAGTTCTCTTTACTCGACCGTCTCAAAGCAGATTGCGAACGTAAAGAGTGAATCATAAGGATAAATTATCCGTCTGATTAGATTCGTCAATTCAGAATTCCTGGAACAAGTTTGATTCTATAAGAATCGCACCATTGTTGCTTTCCAGTTTGTCACAAGCTTGATTCATATAGAATCTTGCGAGTTACCTACCGCATTGCTGTTTGATATTGACACTAGAAGGATTTCCATTCGTCACTGTGAACACTAATGAGTGTCACTCTGAATGTTCTGGCAAGATCACACGGATTTTGCGAAGAAACCTGGAATCAAGTTTGAATCAATTAAGAATCGAAACTTAGTTGCTTTCCAGTTCTCACAAGTTTGATTCATGTAGAATCGCACAAGTTACCTACCATGAGCTTGTTTGATGCTGGCTCAAGCAGGATTTCCATCTTCATTGTGAATCGTATCACTCAGATGTTCTGGCAATATCACAAGGATAATGCGTAGGACTCGATTGTGTCGTAATGAGATGATAGATTGATCTCGTTTGGCTCTAGACTCGATAAGTGCATTTTGGTAATCGGAGGATGGAGCAGACTGTCACCTTTTCAATATTAACTAACTCGGAGTGAGAAAGTCAATAGATACGTGTTGATCTCCGTGATAATGAGACAAGTTTTTTTTAAGAGAAACTCGAATGGCTGGGAAGGGTTGTGCATTTCATCACTGGGTCCATGATGACTTGTCTTCAATAGATGTATTGACCCGGTTTCTGCCTAAGTTGCATAGAATATTCAACTCCTTCAATGCTTACCAATACGTCATCACTAGCACCTTGTTGTGATTGTTCTAGTGTTAACTTAAGTAATTGGTCGGCATTCAGCTTCATTCAACTCCATCTTTCGTAAGGACAACTATTTCTAGCTATGGAATGTCCTTGGGTAGATCCCTCCGGTTCTGGTTGGATCAAAGGACTTAGTTTCCTATCCTAAACCACCTTTTGACTCCAACGTTTCGTCGTGGATAGTAGGTTGTTTTGGGTATAGATCGTAACCATAAAACCATTAAAAACCATTAATACGAGGCTTTTACCTAGTAAGAAAATATTATTGTCCGATCTCTTCGAATTGAAAAAGGGAAAACGTGCGACTCAGCTGTCTTTTGGTGGAAACAATAGTTTTGTAGTTGTTTGAAAAATAAAAAGGAAAAGTGCACAAACTTTAACGTAAATGGTAGGTAATTAAATCTAAAACTAGTTGAAAAATAAATGACGGGAAATAAAAATGTGACGATAAATTAAAAGGCAAACTTAAACGTAAATAAGGCAAACTTAAAACTATCCTAAAGGCAAGCTTAAAATAAATCTAAGGCAAGTAAACTAAAAGTGCTACTAAGAAAAAAGGCGGGAAAAGTGAAGTTTAAAACTTAAAATAAACTAAAAATGCTCATTCGGAAAAACACCTTCGTTCGGAATAATCCTTGGTTTGGAATGATTCTTCTTTACTCAGAATGTTCTCTTCATGCGGAATAAAACACGTTCATTCGAAAAAATGGCTCATTCGGAAAAATGGCTCATCCGGAATATTGCTTCATCCGGAATAAACTATTGATCCGGAATAAATACTGATACGAAATAAAAGACTTCGTTCGGAATATTAGCTTTATCCGGAATAGTCCTTCGTCCGGAATAATTGCTTATTCGGAATAAAGGGTTCTTTCGGAATAATGCGTTGGTTCGGAATAAAGGCTCATCCGGAATAGTAGTTCATCCGGAATAACAGATTCGTCTGGAATAATTGCTTATTCGGAATAAAGCTTTTGTTCGGAATAACCCACTTATCCGGAATAAACTGCTTTGATTCGGTATAAAGTGTTGATCCGGAATAATCTAGACTAAACCCTTCATTCAGAATGTTTGCTGGTTCGGAATATTAGCTTTATGCGGAATAAAAATAAGAAAACCTTCACTCGGAATATTTGTTCATCCGGAATAAAAGCATTGATTCGGAATAACCTGGGAAAACTAATTCGCGAAGAACAAGGAAGGACGAAGGCTATGAATTTAATCAAAACCTAACCAAATCAATCTAAAGATTATTCAAAACTAACCAAATAACATCTACTAATCATAAACCAACAATCCGAATCAATAAAACTAACAAATAAACACCAACAAAATCAAAACCCACTTGATCAAATCAATAAAAACTTAAGAACATAAACATAAACATAAACATGAAGATCAATTTCAAAACAAGAAAGGTAGATGAGAGATTAACAAGAAAAGTAAAGATTCAATAAACATAAAAAGTAAACTTACTTGATAATTAAAGTGCAAGACAAGGTAATTAGATGGCAATGAAATAAAGGTGCAAGTAATTAAAAATGGAGAGACTAATTTTGTCAAAATTAGCTAACAACAATTAAGAATGACTAATGGTCCTATTTATAGGAGGAGGAGAGGTTGGAAGCTTCCTCCTCTCTTTCTTCTTTCTTTATTTCTCGTTTAGTCCTCAGTCTTCTTAATTCTTCGACTTTTTTCGACTTTTATCTTGGGATTACTTTAAACTCGTCTTGTGATTTCTTCATAAATTAGACTTGAGTTCTTCGGATTTATTAAACTTCCGTCTTTGGACTTTTTCTACGATAAATCTTTAGAATAAGACATGGACTTCCGTTCTTTTTGCACTCTTCATTTCTTGACTTCGTCTTTTGTCTTTTTCTTTGATAAAAGCCCCTGAAAGCCCGTGTTTTCTCCACTTTTCACATTTTCGTCGTAAATCACAACAAAAACACAAACCACACATAATTCCGACATTTACGGTATAAAATACACGTTTTGGCCTGGTTATTATTGTAATTAAGTGGTAAAAGGATGGGTGTTTTCACACCTATCAAATCCCCTACACTTGACCATTGAAATGTCCTCATGCAATGCATTAATTACAAAGCAAGATTACACTTTTCATCACAATCAATCTACATTGGCCTTTATTAAAGAGATAGAAAATAACAAAACAAGTAAAGAAATCAAAGACTTACCTTAGGGTTTTAGAATGTCATGAATGATTATCATCCTCAAGTTTCACGTTCCCCATACCAAGCTTAAAAACGATATCATTGTTATTATAAGTTAGCAAACTAACATGAACTCATGTGGGCCAATTATTTACTTAGACTCCCTTATTCCTAGGTGTATCTCTTATATTTTATTATTGTCTTGAATGATCACGAGGATGCATTGTTGGCTTATTTCGATAGTTATTAAGGCTGAAAATAAAGTGGGACGATTTAAGCAATAGTTAGCTAAAGGACAAAATCTTTTAAAATTGCTTCTCGGGACCTCATAAAGTTCATATCTTGGCATAACTCGCTTCACGATTTGAGACCTTTCTCGGACCGATATTTGGCAGCGACTTTATACTTCAAATCTTGAGAGACGTTCTTGAAATTATGGTCATCTCTTCATTATGGGAATTTCTTCACTTGAACTTTTTGAGAGATACTTCATATTTGGACCATGAATTCTTCATTTTTCTCCAATCTTTATTTGGTATTTTGATATACAACGATCCACCTCCTTTTAGGACTTGGATCTATTTATCCTCATACCTTGTTAGGGCCTTTTTGGATAGACTTCTCCATGATCTTTACGGGAGTATTTGCTTTTCGTCGTGTGTCTCGATCCTTCATATTGATTTTTGATAAATGATTCTTCACATCACTTGGGATCTTTAGCAACAAAATGTAGCCCTCATGCCTTGTTAGGGCCTTTCCGGACTCTCCAATCTTCGCATCCCGCTTCAGTAAGTTATGCCTTGGTTATGAACTCTAATTAATACCGAGCAACTTTTAAACGATCTTGGGCTAGAAGCTAAGTAACTTTTCAAATCGTACGACCTTACTTATTGCAGATAAATTAATTAACAAGCGATGGGAGAATAGGCTTATAATCAACTCACATAAATTCACGAAAGAATACCAAACTTATAATTGTCTCTATCATCTCTCGTTCTCCATATTTTAAAATCTCAAGGAATGAGACTTGTGAATGCTTAGCCAATTAAATCAAAGTTTTGGGTTTTCGAGTCATCTATAGGATCTTGCAAATTCTTAGACTTTTTCAAGTTTAGAATTCGCATTTTAAAGTTCCCTGGATAAACGACTCTCTAGGATCAATTATAGGAACTTGCGAAAAGTTCTTGTTCTTAACCCGTGAGAGTTAAGACTTTCACGTCTTAAGGCTCCCTATATAAAAGCCTAGCAAAACTTGACTTAAACACGTTAAGGATACTAGGTAGAGTAAACTTAGATAAGTAAACTCGGGTTGAGTCAAAATATTCACAACGTTGAAAATTAAAACCACTGTATTGAAATTTATTCTAGTAAAGAAAGAAAATAACTATACAAAGGTAAAACTACTAGGCCAAAATAGATCAAAAATTTTGAAAAATGTCGAAAAATCAATTTTCCGGTTAAAATGAGGACAAATACAAGGAAAAGGCCACTTAACTTCGATAGAAGTCCCCCCTACACTTGATATAAACATTGTCCTTAATGTTTAAGCATGTGGGAGTAAACTCCCCTACACTTAGGACATTGTGCACGTTGTTTAAATCTTGTTAAGAAAGAGACACCTAAAGAGATTCCTATTTTAATATTGAGAAATATAAAATAGTGAATCGAAAAGAGTTTAGGATAGAATCGGGAAGACGGAAACACGGAATCACGGGTCGTCAAATATCATCAAGAGTGGATCATTGAACGCTCGAATCCCTGAATATGAGAAGAGAGAAAATAGAAAACACCAACGGGTTTCCCCTACACATAGGATATAGATAGATAAAAGATAGATACATGGGTTGCCTCCCAAGAAGCGCTTGATTTTTGATCACCGAGTCGTGAGCCTGACTCGACCTTGATTAGCATAGGAAGAAGCTTGAAAAACATCCATCGAGATCAAATACATAGTTTTCGTCCATCAAATAACACAAGCTTAAGGCGAACAAGGCAAGCCAAAGAAGAGTAGGCAAGGTTCCTTTAAGCAAAGATGGAGCACGGTGGGAGCAAGGATGAAGAGGTGCTAGTATATCTCCTTGGTTTCCAAAAATATTTCCTTTTATTCAGATGGATACTGAGATAGCTTAACAATTGCAATAACGGGGTCGAACACCTTTTCCTTCAGGGGAAAATAACACTCAGGCTCAACAGATCTTGAAGAAGATCTGATCATAAATCTAGCAATCTCATCCTCAGAAGGAGGGTAGAGAGGAGTTAAGACATAAGTGCTGCTGATATCGGTGTCAGCCGGCTTCTTCTCCTTTGAAGCGGGTTTCTTCATATCCAAAGTAGGATAAAGACCATAATCATCAAAGTCTAAAGGAGGAGCATCACTCTCATGAAGGAAGTATGTATTGAGAAAAGTAGAAAAGTCTTCCTCAAATTAGTAGTCATCCAAAGTAGGATCAAGCATGGATGGCGGAGGATCTTCATCATGTGAAGAATCACTCGAAAGAGTATCCGCCTCATCAAAATCATCATAAGTGGGCATGTCTGGATACTCAGAAGTAAAATCATCATAAGCATCCCCATCGGAGCTAGAATCATCATCATAAGCATCATAGATCGGTGGAGAATCATATGTGGGTGGAGGTTCCAAATTGGAGAGAGAATCATCCACATCATCTTGAAACAGTGGATTATCATTGCAAGAATCGAATAGAGGATTGTTGTAGACGACAAAATCATCAAGCACATTAATCATATTCGCCGATTCTCTTCCATTATATTTGCTTGTAAGCTTCCCCATTTCAAAAACTTGTGCATCATCCCCGACTCTTAAGATGAGTTCACCCTTATCCACATCTACTAAAGCTTTACCGGTTCTCAAAAATAGGCGTCGAAGTATTAACGGAATACGAGGGTCCATTTCATAATCTACAACGATGAAGTCGACCAGAAAAGTGAATGTGCCAACTTTAATGAACACATCTTCGGCAATACCAAGGGGGTAAGTGAGAGTGCGGTTTGCAAGCTCAAGAATCATCTTAGTTGGTGTAATATCGGGCAATGATAACTTTTTCCAAACACTTAAAGGCATCAAATTAATACTTGCCCCGAGATCGGCTAAGGCAGTAAATTCGTCGGTTTGGTTAAAAGTACAAGGTAACACAAAACGACCGGGATCTCCAAGTTTCTCCGGAAGTTCTTTAAGAAGGACGACAGAACAATTTTCATTCAATCGAGACTCGGCCATCTTCTCCTTCTTATTAAGCAATTACTTAAACATCTTGACAAATTGTGGCATTTGGGCAAGAGCTTCAACAAGGGTAAAGGTGACGGTCATGCCGGCAATCTTGTCCAAAAAGTTAGAGACTTGAACGTCATTCTTAGTAAAAATTCTAGCCTTGTTGAGTCGAGAATGGTAAGGAATGCTGGGGTTATAGGTGGAAGGTGGGGTTGGTGAAGGGTTCTTCTTGGGTACTTCTTCATGACAAGGCGGAGACGGTAATGGTGAACTAATACTAGGTGTGGGAGTAGTAGGGATAAATGGTGGTGGAGGAGGTGTAGATGGTGTAACTGGGGGTGGGATAGATGGTCCTACTAAAGTTGCTCCACTACGGGTAGTAATAGCACTCACATTTGCTCTCGGGTTGGTGACGGTGTTTGAAGGTAGAGAGCCCGAAGTAGAGGGTTGAGTGGTTGGTAAGAAACTAGCCAGCATATTCTTCAAATCATTCGTTTGAGTGCTGAAGGAGTTTTGTATATCATTTTGAAGCTCAGATCTAATGTCATTCCCTTGCTTAGTGATATCCCCTTTCAAGTTGATAATTTGGCTTTGTAGATTCTTAATTTTCTCTCCTTGGGTTCTCATTAAATCTTCAACATCTTGATTAATGGGTGGGGCTTGTTGAGCAGGTGGGTGATAAGGATTAGAAGCTCGAGGTGGGATTTGGTTGCTTCTATTGTAATTTTTGTTGGGGTTTTGGTTTTGAGGAGAAAAACCGGGTGAAAGATAGTTGTTAGACCGGTAACTTAGCAAATTTCGATCCCCTTGAGGTCGGGCTTGGTAATTTTCCGGTGAATAGTTACCATATGCCGCATACACGTTTTCCGGATTGCCTTGAGTAGAAGGACAATCAGTGTATAAGTGAGGACCGCCGCATGTCTCAAAAGAATTTGCTACAACTTTAACTTGTTGATGTTGGTTTGTAGCGATGAGCAAGATATTTTTGTTCATTTCGGCTATCATGCGGGTGAATTCGGTCATATCGGGGTTTGTTGAAGTAGAAGAAACATTGACTCTCGGGTTATTCCTTGAAGAAGCGGAGGAATCCCAATTTTAGTGATGAGTAGTCATGTTCTCAATAAGCTCTGTACACTCCTCGGGTCTCCTTTTCATAAATGTGCCACCGACGGCTGCATTAATCGTATCACGATCATGAAAAGTCAAACCGTTGTAGAAAGTATCAATTAAGGTAACGGGAAGCATGTTGTGGTTTGGACATCGATCGATCAAAACATTATATCTTTCGCAAGCATCAAAGAGAGATTCATCGGGTACTTGCATGAAACCGCTGATTTGATTTCGAAGGCTCGTGACCATGGATGGTGGAAAGTAGCGCGACAAAAATCGTTGAGTCATGTCGTCCCAAGTATGAATGGAATTCTTCGGGAGACGACCAAACCATTTTTCTACGTGGTGTGATAAAGTATGTGGAAAGAGTTGAAGGTGAAGGACATCCATAGTAGCACCGGGCAACTTCATGCTTTGAGTAATAGTAATGAATTTGTCAAGGTGCTTGTTGGCATCATCTTCAGACAATCCGCGAAATCGATTAGTTTGCACTTGTTGGATCATGTGATGCTTCAACGAAAACTCCGGAGCCGTGATTTGCATCGGCGCAATCGGTCCTCCTCGTCCAAACATTGTGGGTTGACAAAGCTCCTCCATTGTCCGAAGATCGGGCTGTGGAAGAACATTGTTGTTGTTATTGTTGAGGTGCGGTGGATTATTGTTGTTGTTCACACCTGCCATACCTAAATCTTCATGAGTCTCGGGCTCTGGATAAGTTGAAGATCTAGTACGCATACACCTGCGAAAGCAAAAGAAAAAGATACCAAAGCAATAGACAATATATATACACTATAGAAATAAAAATAAAATGTTTTTGGATTTTTGAAAATTTTTAATTTTTATGGATTTTTAAACGTTTTTAATTTTTATGGATTTTTGAAAATTTTTTGACACGAAAAATAACGCTCACGAATGTACGGATCCCAAAAAGCAACACGTCTCTCACAGAAAAACGTTAATCTTAACAAAAAGAGCCGGCAGCGGCGCCATTTAATACGAGGCTTTTACCTAGTAAGAAAATATTATCGTCCGATCTCTTCGAATTGAAAAAGGGAAAACGTGCGACTCAGCTGTCTTTTGGTGGAAACAATAGTTTTGTCGTTGTTTGAAAAATAAAAAGGAAAAGTGCACAAACTTTAACGTAAATGGCAGGTAATAAAATCTAAAACTAATTGAAAAATAAATGACGGGAAATAAAAACGTGACGAGAAATTAAAAAGCAAACTGAAACGTAAATAAGACAAACTTAAAACTATCCTAAAGGCAAGCTTAAAGTAAATCTAAGGCAAGTAAACTAAAAGTGCTACTAAGAAAAAAGGCGAGAAAAGTAAAGTTTAAAACTTAAAATAAACTAAAAATGCTCATTTGGAAAAACACCTTCGTTCGGAATAATCCTTCGTTCGGAATGATTCTTCTTTACTCGGAATGTTCTCTTCATGCGGAATAAAACACGTTCATTCGGAAAAATGCCTCATTCGAAATAATCACTCATCCGGAATATTGCTTCATCCGGAATAAACTATTGATCCGGAATAAATACTGATCCGGAATAAAAGACTTCGTTCGGAATATTAGCTTTATCCGGAATAGTCCTTCGTCCGGAATAATTGCTTATTCGGAATAAAGGGTTCGTTCGGAATAATGCGTTGGTCCGGAATAAAGGCTCATCCGGAATAGTAGTTCATCCGGAATAACAGATTCATCCGGAATAATTGCTTATTCGGAATAAAGCTTTCGTTCAGAATAACCCACTTATCCAGAATAAACTGCTTTGATTCGGAATAAAGTGCTGATCCGGAATAATCTAGACTAAACCCTTCATTCGGAATGTTAAACTACAACTACTGGTTTGGAATATTAGCTTTATGCGGAATAAAAATAAGAAAACCTTCACTCGGAATATTTGTTCATCCGGAATAAAAGCATTGATTCGGAATAACCTGGGAAAACTAATTCGCGAAGAACAAGGAAGGAAGAAGGCTAAGAATTTAATCAAAACCTAACCAAATCAAACTAAAGATTAAACAAAACTAACTAAATAACATCTACTAATCATAAACCAACAATCCAAATCAATAAAACTAACAAATAAACACCAACAAAATCAAAACCCACTTGATCCAATCAATAAAAACTTAAGAACATAAACATAAACATAAACATGAAGATCAATTTCAAAACAAGAAAGGTAGATGAGAGATTAAAAAAGTAAAGATTCAATAAACATAAAAAGTAAACTTACTTGATAATTAAAGTGCAAGACAAGGTAATTAAATGGCAATGAAATAAATGTGCAAGTAATTAAAAATGGAGAGACTAATTTTGTCAAAATTAGCTAACAACAATTAAGAGTGACTAATGGTCCTATTTATTGGAGGAGGAGAGGTTGGAAGCTTCCTCCTCTCTTTCTTCTTTCTTTATTTCTCGTTTAGTGCTCAGTCTTCTTAATTCTTTGACTTTTTTCGACTTTTGTCTCGGGATTACTTTAAACTAGTCTTGTGATTTCTTCATAAATTAGACTTGAGTTCTTAGACTTTATTAAACTTCCGTCTTTGGACTTTTTCTTCGATAAATCTATATAATAAGCCTTGGACTTCCGTTCTTTTTGCACTCTTGATTTCTTGACTTCGTCTTTTGTCTTTTTCTTCGATAAAAGCCTGTGAAAGCCCGTGTTTTCTCCCCTTTTCACATTTTCGTCCTAAATCATAACAAAAACACAAACCACGCATAATGCTGACATTTACGGCATAAAATACACGTTTTGGCCTGGTTATTATTGTAATTAAGTGGTAAAAGGATGGGTGTTTTCACACCTATCAACCATTCAAAGTGCTTGATAAATCAAAACTTTCAACACTTTGAAAGTTTTACATTTCCGAAAAGCCCCCCCTACACACATGTATCAATATTCGAAATAGTTTAGCATGTGAAGAAAAGAGTTGCACTTGAGTCATTAAGATCACATGTTACGATATATTACATTTTAATCACATTTTCTCCCCCTATCTCTAATATAAAAACATAATATTAGAGATACCAATGGATTAAAATATGACAATTTCTGAAATCGGTTGATAAGGAGGTTTCCCCAAGACAGACTGTTTTGCAAACTTAGTATCCACACTATTTCCTTTTAACTTCCTTATTCATTTTTCGCAGCTGTAAGTGCAAAAACCTTTTCCTGAATCTGATCTTTTAATTGCTCATTTTGTAGAAGTAACTGAGCGACACATTGTTCTGACTTTATATTCATATTGTCAAATATGTCGTTATCAGCATTCGCGTCATTACTATTTACAGTGTCGATAGGTTGCACAGATATTTCACTTAATGAATCATGTGGAGGACTTGGATTTGGAGAAGCCAACTTTGATTCTAATAAATTTATTTGTTTCACTAAATGTTCTTTTTCTGCATTAAAATCTTGAATCTTACGATCCGGTTTTTGTTCAAGAACAACATTTGCTTTTTCAAGTTTTTGTAAATAAGCTTCAAATTTGTCACTTTTCTTTGAGAAATTGGAGTTTGGCATCCTCAATCTTTTGTCTTCCGAGCTAACAGAATTTCAAGCTCGTGAATCTTAGAATCAACATCCTGGGCACTCTCTCCTCCATTAGTACTCGTATCTGATGAATCAGGTGTGGTATTGCTATCAACCTTTTCCACTAGATACGTGTCAAAAATGGGTTTAGATTGCTCAGTATGTTGATAAACATCATATACAGCATTTAATTGTACCTTAGCCATTGGCTCATCATCAAAAATGGGTCTGATATCCGCATCATTGGCTGTGTGATCATTCCCTGAGCTGTTGCTGGTATGCTGCTTTTCGGATTCTGTCCCGCTGCTTTCTGTATCAACCGAACAAGCATCCTATGCTTGACCCTTATCGACGTTGCTGTCTTTCGTCTGCATCAGTCTTTGATTCACCCTTCTTTCAAATTGCCTTTGATGGCGTGTTCTTTCAATAGTTGACTTCTTTATATTACTCATATGTAGAAGGAGTGTCTCTTTAAACGCTTGAGGATCTACGAGAGTATATTTGGTAAAATATGAACTTGCGAACTCTCGATCATTGTTGGATAAGCCACTTAATGAATTGCTGGAGTTGAATGTTGAGAGATAAAAGGATGTCCATTGATAGAGTCTCGTGAACATCATCTCTGTTAAGTTCGAGTTGAAGATGGTCCACATTAAATAGCATCGTTCGGATGAATGTCTCAACATCTAGACTAAATAGTAGAACGAATACCCATTTGAATCCAATTTCAAGACGAGTGCCTTTTAGGTCTTCTCTTGAAAGAACCTGAAGGTGTGACTTAAGAAACTTTAAGTGTTCCATGCATCTTTCTATTGCTTTCGACATCTTGTATTTGATTGCATGAAAGGTTTTGGTTGTTGAATCCTTGTTAGTAGGTTTACTGATTGGAGTCTTTGTCTGAACCTCTGGATTATGCATCTTCTCTTTAATCACCTCATTCATAGACGCAGTTGTTGTTGTGGAATCCGTTGTTTTGAAGATGTCCATTGAGCGTGATGTAGTAAGAGGATATGGTGTATATGGATTATGGATCTTTAGTAGATGTGTTATGATTCGATTGTGGTTGAATCCGGAAATTCCGATTTTTTCTCAGTCCGACAGTAAATTCCTCAGTCCGACAAAGAATTCCTCAGTCCGACAAAACGGTAAGCCCAAAAATTTTGATCACCAAATTTTGAAATCGAGATAGAAATAGCCAATAACTAGTAGGAAAATTTTGAAAAATGAAAATTTTAATGAAAAATAAAATCTGAATAATTTGAAATTTGGTCCGAAAATTTGAATTTTTGGTCGAAAATTTTTTTGCATCGTCAAAATTTGAAATCGAAGCTTAAATGGCCTAAAAATGGTCTAGGAAAAAAATAAAATTTTGCATGTTTTCCCGCCAAAAAACTTTTTTTTTACTTTAGGAATATGGCTATTTCGGATAAAATTGATTTTCGGATCAATGAGTATTCTCGGAAAAGTTGAACATTTTCGGAATAATTGAGATCTTCGGAATATTGGATGATCTTCGGAATATTGACAATCTTCGGAATATTGACAATCTTCGGAATATTGAACACTTTTCGGAATAATGTATGGTCTTCGGAAAATTGGATTATCTTCGAAATAATGGATGGTTTTCGGAATAAGTGACAATCTTCGGATAAAGTGACTATCTTCGGAATAAAACGACTATCTTCGGAATAAAGACTTCTTCGGATAAAGACAAATTTTCAGAATAAATGGGGGTTTTCGGATAATCCTACTTTCTTCAGAAAAAAACTCACTATTTCGGAATAACAGTATGTTTTCGGATAAAGTATTTCGGATAAACACCCCTATTTCGGATAATGGATTTTCGGAAAAAGGGACTTTTTGGAATAATTAACCCTATTCCGAAAATGTTCATTGTTTGTCCAACTTATGCTATTTTCTCAGATCTAACACACCAATTCGTGATTTTAAGCCAAATAATGATCCAAATACCAAAAATTTTGTGCTTTTAGCCAAACTAACAATACCAAATCTCTACCACATCTATGTAGATGATTTGTATAAAAAATAAACCATAAAAAACACAAAAAAAATTGGATCAAGGATTATTGATCAAATACCTCACAAAATCAATAAGAACACAACCACGGATCTTCAATCACCTATCCACTATAGGCTCTTGATACCAAATGTTATTCCCACTTCAATCCATAACACAATATAAGATGATATTTTAGAGATAGAAATAGATGAAGGTAGAGAGAGAAACTAGAGAGATTATGGAAGGTTAAACATAAACTAGAGAGGGAAAGTGAATGTAACCAACACCCTCTTCCACACATGTAAGAGGGTATTTATATGCCACGCCTTAAAGGCATTTGTGGGCTTGTTCATGGGCCGAGCTTGGCTTTGCTTGGGCTTACGCCCCTAACTTAGACAATATTAGCTTAAAGTCCAAGCCCAGTTTTCCCGACTAACCTATTACAATACAAGACCAATAACGACTAAGATGACCTATTACATTCTTGTTCGACTATATAAAATATAGAGCTAACATGTTTAGTGATCATAAAAGTGATTAGCCCTAAACTTACATTTTGTCAAATGTGACAAAAGATTTTTAATAAACTTTCTTTTTAAGAAAATATTTATTAAAATGGAAAATGTAAATTTGAATATGGCATATTTCAAATGCCACAGGAATATCCTTTGAACGTAAAACTTACCTCAGATATTACTACCCCACTAAAGGACAAAAAGGAGCGGAGTTTATGACCACGGTTCCTCAAATGGCTATGCGGCTCTTTAGTGATAAAGAACCGCAGGCACAATTAAGGAACCGCACTCAGAGATCCGGTGGCCTTTGTCTCTTATAAATAGTGGATCAAATCTACATTCTCCAAGAACCTTTTGGACATTCTTTCTGCCATCTTTCTCTTTTCTAAATCCTAATCATTAGTAAATGATCACTTAATGTGTTAAGTATGTTTACTTATGATTATCCTCTTGATTCCCTTATTTACCTTGTCCAAAGAGAAGATCACTCACACACTTGTGATGTCAATAAAGATGACGCCTTGATGAAGATCAACCTACCTTAGATCTAGTCACACTACAAAAATTCAGTCAAATTCCCACGGATGAATTTCGTGTGTAAAACACCCAAATTCGTGGGTAATAGATGAATACCCAAAAATTACCCATGAAACCATATAGATGGGTATATCCTTCGAGGCTAAATGATTACACACAAAATTTTGTGTTTCAGGGTAATTTTACCCGCTAAATGTTATGTGGGGAATCATGTTTTATTCGTGGGTATATAATTGATGGGATTTTATAAATGACCATGAATTTGCCACAAATTAAATCATAAGAAATATGTGGGTAAGTTTACCCATGTGTACCATAAATTACTATTTTTTGAGAAAATTATTTTTTAATCTATGTGTAAATTAATTCAGGTAAAAACTCAAAACATTCCTAGGTAAATTTCTAAGAAACGATCATAGTGATATACCTATAGATTATATAGTATAATTCTTGAATAAAGATGGAACTCTAACATGTGATATTACAACATTTTTTTACGTAGACTGATGACAAAAAAGTATCCATCCTTCTCGATTTTCAATAACAGAGAAAATGCATATATCATAATTTACATATTAAAGTATTAATACAACTTCTCGATGTATTGAATTGCCTTCCTCCTCAGCTAAGGTGCTTTAAGACAACGTCATCACTCACTTGCATTGCATATCATGGATCACTAACCATCAACTTCCTTCTTTAATCCTATTGTTCTGTAAGAAAAAGAAAACAAAATGCTCCAAATTCCAAAAGTAAAGGAACTCATATCTTCAAACGAGTCGAATCAAACCTAAGCAGACTATTTTGTTAAATACGAAAATAGATGAATAACTTAAAATCTGATTACATATAATATGATAAAATGATTCTTTTTACGTATTATAATAGTTAAAAAAAGAGTTATTAGACACAAATTAAGATACATAGTTTACCATCTTCGCATCATTTTAATTCTACTTGAGATGGAGAGTACATAATGCCATTATGATAAGATTTTGAATTATTTGAGTAACAATACAAAAGTAAAAGATCTAAAGCATCAACAATCTTATTGGGATAATTTTACCTAAATGATAACTGCTATCCTCATTATGTTTTTTGTAACTTGAAAGGAGTAAAAAGAGTCATTATACATGACAATTATACAAAATGATTAAATTGTATATAATTTATAGAATCTATTCCTTCACAACAATAACATCAACGGAACGCGCTGCACGAAAAAAATTATTATACGAAAGCAAACAGGATCATTATATTACATGATATTATAGATATCATTACTATCAAAACAAATTAACAAGGTAAACTCAAATCTCAAAAACCTCGATATTGATTTCATTAAAAATATATTACATGTAATTAGGGAAATATTTTAAATTTCTCCGTTTAATAGTTTTTAATACTACGAAATGTAAGAAATCAACTAGTTATAGATCTATAATGAATTAGCAAATTCTTCATAGACTAACTTAGATAAAAAAAAGCATGACCTATTTTATAAGGTATAATCTACAAATTTAACTATAGACTTCATACAATGTTGTTTTCATAGAAAAACTGAAATACACACTATGAATACAAAATTTACGAATTGATCATAGTCAAGAAGAACAATTACATGATGAATAAAAGAAAATCGTTGAAGACTTATACAAATGGTTACCATGTGATGATAAAAAATCGAACTGACACACATAAGGAATAAGGAGTTTCAATGGGTGGTGGATTAGTGGATCGTATTGTAACACCCCAAAATGTGATATGCGGAAGCGGTGAAGCTCGGGGGCTGTTACGTCATTGTATCATAGTTCAAGGTACAAGAGAACGATTCTAAATGAGATGTTTTATAAAAATACCTTGTTGAATTTAAATTAAAAAGCATCACAGTACAAAAGGTCTCAGTTTCAAAAGATAGTGCAGCGGAATGTAAAAGTTTTAAACATCAACGAGATAATAGTTCAAAAGCATAAGTAAATAAATGTACGAAGATAGCCAAGAAATGCATGCGGACTCCAAGTACTTCACAAAGCAGATACACATCATCATCAATTACCTGAGATAAATGCTAAATTGGGTCAACATAAAGTTGGTGAGAATATAGGTTTCAAGTAAAAATTCATAGTGATTCAATTTCATATTTCATTTCATGTACACGTGCAACTATAGGAGATATAGTGCCAAGTGTAGGATAAATTGGGTGTTCACAATATTTATGATAGCTAAGCTCGTGACATGGAAACTAGTGATCTAGTGCATACAATAGATTGGATACATAAATTTTGCCCCAATGGAGTACCTAGCCAAGATAACTCCGTTCATACAAATGGTACACACTCGTCCGGTGTCAGAATGCCCGAGTGGAGGTTGTCAACCCTCAATAGATCTATCCGTAACATAAGAGCTTACTCCAGCAGAGTAACTAACGATTCACGATAGTGGGGACTATGGCTAAAGCAACTTAAGCTATCTCATAAATAGTGTTCACAAAGCGTTCACAGAAATTAAGTTTTACTTGCGTCCAGAAGCAAGTCATCAAAGCATTTATCACATCCCAAAACATTAAACATACAAAAATAGTTTAATAGGGATCTATAAACTCACCTCTAGCAACGATTCAAACCGCACAAGTATGATCAAATAGTAGCGAGCAACTCTAGCAACAACCTAAATATAATACTATAGTTTAGGCGCTAGCAAATAAGTCACAAAAGTTCATCACGTACGTTACTCATCGATCAAGTATATATTTTGTTGTTAAAATCGTGTCTTGTAAATGTTACATCGTTATAACATTATAGTATATATATATACTTAGGCAAAAATATTTATTTTTGACTCGACGAAATTTCGACAGCCTTTCGGCGTAAATTTTAATTTACCAAAATTTATCTCAACAAATTTTCCTACGTGAATTCTAACGAAAATTCGGCAGCCTTTCGGCGTCACATAAAAATTTGCCATTTTTAGTAAATACTCAAATCTCGTCCTAAAACCCCTATTTTCAACAATTTCTCAATCGCCAACAATTCAACAATTCATTTTTGACAATCGTAACAATTTCAACTTCCAACGTTCAAACTTTCAATAGTACAACAAGTATTCACATTTCGAGCTAACACGCTTTTACAAAACAAGTCCAACATCCATACATACCATTTAGTAACTATTTCGACACTAAAAACAACTTCGTTTAACTCGAAAATGTCGTTTCGACCACTTTAAAAATCTGGACAGCAACCACTTATAGTGTTGTTCTCCAAAAATAAAGTTTTCCGACAACGTAATTTAAACAACCACAACTTACTCATTTTAGCTCCGTTTTTAGCCCATAATATATCGAAACGAAGGTATTCACTTATATTTTCATAATATCGTAGTAAACTAGTGTCAAAACAATTTTTACGACTCTCTACGCCTCTTACAAAAGTCGGACAGATTGTACGTATTCCGTAAAAACTCATTTTCGACCGTTTTCGAGCGTAACCACTAGTAGTAACACTACTAGTTTCTTCTAATTTTTCATATACATCAACAAAATCAAAGATTTTTCTTCAAGTTTACAAATCCAAAATATACGTACTTATGTTTTTCACAAATCTTTCAATTATCCCATTTTCATGTATGGATCTAATAGATCCACACTTAATTTCCACAAATCTTGAAATATTTCATGACCAAAAATAGTTTTCATCATTTAATTTCATAAAAATACTTGATGAGTAACATGCATGCATAGATCTACAAAGATCATGCATGGAAAAATGAAAAGATGAAAAGGTTTAAGAAATGACCTTGTGTAACGATTCTACGTAACCACAACGATCCGATCTACAATAATACCCACTAATAATCAACAAGAACTCTACCCTAATCTTCAACCCAAAAACTTCTCAAATCGTCAAACCAAGAAAATCCATTCTTCTATATGCTTATACAAGCTCTAGGGTGTATTTGTTTGTGTTGAATCTTGGTAAAATGAAGCTTTTTAAAAATCAACAATGGTGGAAATGGATATGTGTTTGTGCCGTGTGCTTAGAGAGAGAGAGAGGAGTTGTGTGTGTTTTTGATTGAGTGATGTGAAGTAAATAAGTGTGAAGTGATTTTGAGGTTATAAGGTTAATAAGTTAAAATGTGTAGGAGTAGTGTAAGTTAAGCTCAATTTGGCAAAGAGTGAAAATATGGTGTATCTTGCATGTGGGTTGTTTTTGGCCGGTTATGGGGGGTCCCAATGGGGGTAAATTATTCAAAATTTTTACTATGGTAATTAGTTAAAAGGTTTAAGGTAAAAAGGTTAGTTAGTTTTAGGTAAATATCAAAAAGTATATAGTTAAGTTCAAAATTACGTAAAACTTAAAAATTTGACGAAATATATTAAATTTACGATTTTTCGACGAAAACTGACATTTTACGATTGGTAAAGTATCTTATGCATGTTAACGACGGTTAAACGTAAAAACGACGTAAAATACGAAAACGCGATACGTTAGTTAAATATTCATAGTAATTACGATTTATTACTATAAATAGCAAAAATACTAAAATACAGGCATATATAAACATATACAGTAATATTTAAATACGCTGCTCAAGAAATTACGATCACGCTGTTAAAAACTAAACAGTTAAGCACATAATTCATAGATAACGAATAATCTCATGGATTATCGTCAATTCATTGACCGTCTCAGCACTTTGGTCAGGTTCACAGAAAATGTTCAGATTAATGACTGAGCTCAGAGTCAGGCCATTACTCGTCAGCAAACAGTTTTTCAGAAAACGCGGGATAACTTCCCGGTTCCAACACTGTTAAATCACATAGTTGACTAAATAAAAAGTCAAAGGGTAAAATAGTCATTTTACAAAGTAGGGAAAATTACCAGGTGTTACATCATCCCCTTGATAGAGAAGCTTTGTCCTCAAAGCTTAGGAGTGTCACGGTTTCTAGAATTGTCAAAGAGTTGCGGATATTTCTTGCGAAATTGATCCTCACGCTCCCAGGTGAATTCAGGTCCACGTTTAGAATTCCACCTCACCTTGATGATAGGAATACGACTCTGTTTCAATCGTTTGACCTCACGGTCCAGGATTTCAACAGGTTCTTCGACAAATTGCATCTTGTCGTCGATTCGGAGTTCCTCCAATGGTATAACGAGTGTTTCATCAGAAAGGCACTTCTTCAAGTTCGACACATGAAAAGTACTGTGCACGCGGCTCAACGCTTGCGGTAATTCGAGACGATAGGCTACAGTTCCAACCTTTGCCAGAATTTTGAAAGGTCCAATATAACGGGGGTTCAGCTTTCCTCGCTTGCCAAAACGTACCACACCTTTCCAAGGCGATACTTTTAGCATCACTTTGTCTCCCACTTGAAATTCGAGAGGCTTACGTCGAACGTCGGCGTAACTCTTTTGACGATCACAGGCTGCTTGAATTCGGCTCTTGATTTGAACAAACTTCTCAGTCGTTTCACGGATGAGTTCAGGGCCAGTGAGTTGACTATCCCCAACCTCACTCCAACACACAGGCGAGCGACATTTACGACCATACAACGCTTCAAACGGTACAGCCTTAATACTGGTATGATAACTATTGTTGTAAGAGAATTCCACTAGAGGCAAATGTCTGTCCTATTGCTTTCCAAAGTCAAGCACACAAGCACGCAACATGTCCTCCAGCGTTTGAATAGTTCTCTCACTCTGTCCGTCAGTCTGCGGGTGATAAGCAGTACTCATGTCCAATTGCGTACCCAACGCTTTCTGAAGTGATTTCCAGAATTCCGAAGTAAATCTACCATCTCTATTAGAAATTATCGAGATCGGTATTCCATGTTTTGTGACTATTTCCTTCAGATAAAGTCTCGTAAGCTTATCCATTGAATCATCTTCCTTCATAGCCAAAAAGTGTGCAGATTTCGTAAGTCGATCCACAATTACCCAAATTGTGTCGTATCCGTTGGTCGTTTTAGGTAGCTTAGTTATGAAGTCCATGGTTATATTTTCCCATTTCCACATAGGAATTATAGGTTGAACCAACAATCCAGATGGTTTTTGGTGTTCTGTTTTCACTCTAGCACAAGTCAGGCACTTCCCTACATACGTAGCGATTTCAGCTTTCATATTTGGCCAACAATATAGCTTCTTCATATCCTGATACATTTTGTCAGATCCTGGGTGAATCGAATACTTAGATTTATGCGACTCGTGCATAATCACGTCCCTTAGTCCTCCAAACCGTGGTAACCAACTTCTACCATTCAGACATAGCGTTCCATTAGTGCTAGTCTCCAATTTCTTAGTAACCATTCCTCCTAATTTCTCAGCTTCAACATGTTCAGGCTTAAGAGCTTCAGTTTGTGCTTCACGAATTTGCACAGGTAAGTTCGGATTGATAACCATAGCTAACGATCTAACTCTACGTGTCACCAGTTGTTTCTTTCTACTTAGCGCATCCGCCACTACATTGGCCTTCCCAGGGTGGTAACGGATTTCACAGTCATAATCGCTGAGCAACTGGATCCATCGACGTTGTCTCATGTTCAGTTCCTTCGGATCAAGAATATGTTGTAAACTCTTGTGATCGGTATAGACGACCCACTTGGTTCCATACAAGCAGTGTCTCCACAACTTCAAGGCAAATACTACCGCTCCTAGCTCCAAGTCGTGCGTAGTATAGTTTTTCTCATGCGTTTTCAATTGTCGTGACGCGTAGGCGATAACTTTCTTCCTTTGCATCAACACAGCTCCCAATCCTTTTGCCGATGCATCATAGTAGACCACAAAGTATTCTGATCCTTCTGTTAACGATAGAATAGGCGCACTACACAACATTTGTTTCAACTTCTGGAATGCTAATTCCTCCTTATCTCCCCATTCGTATTTCACCTTCTTTTGAGTCAACTTCGTCAATGGTTTCACGATCTTCGAGAATCCCTCGATGAATCTTCGGTAATATCCGGCGAGTCCTAAGAATTGGCGAATTTCAGTCGGTGTCGTAGGAGCAGTCCACTCCCTAATCGATTCGATCTTGGCAGTATCAACATGAATCCCCTTGCTATCTATAACGTGTCCTATAAATTGTACTCTTGGCAACCAAAAATCACACTTCGAGAACTTAGTGTACAATTCCTCCTTCTTAAGTAATTCCAATATTATCTTAAGATGCTCCTCATGTTCTTTCTCATTCCTTGAGTAAATCAGTATGTCATCGATGAACACAATGACAAACTTGTCCAAATACGGTTTACACACCCGGTTCATGAGGTCCATAAACACAGCAGGTGCGTTTGTCAAACCGAACGGCATCACATGGAATTCATAGTGTCCATACCTAGTCCTAAAAGCAGTCTTTGCAACATCTTCCTCACGGACTCTTAATTGGTGATAACCAGACCTAAGGTCAATCTTCGAGTAAACGCTCGATCCTTGCAACTGATCAAACAGATCATCGATCCTAGGTAACGGGTAACGGTTCTTGATGGTAAGTTTGTTCAACTCACGATAGTCGATACACATCCGAAAACTCCCATACTTCTTCTTTACAAATAATACTGGAGCTCCCCAGGGTGAAGAACTCGGTCTTATGAATCCTTTATCAGTCAACTCTTGTAGTTGCGTCGCTAGTTCTTGTAATTCCGACGGTGCTAAACGGTAAGGCGCTCGAGCAACAGGTGCAGCTCCCGGTATTAAATCAATCTGGAATTCAACTTGTCTAGTCGGCGATAATCCAGGCAAATCTTCATGAAAGACTTTCGGAAAATCCCGTACGATAGGTACATCTTCCAACCGTTTTTCTTCCGTCTGCTTTTCAGTAACACGGGCTAAAAATACGTGGCAACCTTCCGACAACAACTTCTGAGCCTTGACACGCGAGATAATGTTCAGTCGTGACTTCCCTTTTCCGTCACTTGTATCCCCTTGTACCTCCCAAACTTCATCACCAAATGGTAAACGAACGATCTTCTCGTCACATACAATCGTAGCACGATATCTCGACAACGAATCCATTCCGACAATCATGTCAAAACTCCCTAACTCAACAGGCATAAGGTCTATTACGAAAGGATGACCTAGAAGATTTAAAGTGCATCCACGAAGTATAGTGTCGGCTTCTATCAACTTCCCATTAGCTAACTCAATAGTGTACTTAGTGTCTAAGGGCGAAGGGGTCACATCAAGTAAAACACTAAAAGCAGTCGACACAAAACTCCTATCGGCTCCAGTATCAAATAAAATAGAAGCATAACGACCATTGAGAAGAAACGTACCCGTCACGACGTCGGGGTTTTGTTGCACTTCTCCTCCTCCTATCACATAGACCCTTCCACGAGCTTCCCCAGCTTTAGCATTCTTTCCTTGGTCCTTGTCCTTGTTCTTTTTCTTTGGGCACTCATTGCTGTAGTGTCCCTTTTGCTGACATTCAAAGCAAGTGACGTTGGCTTTCGTGTTGGGTGGTGACTTACAATCCTTAGCAATGTGTCAAGTTTTCTTACAGTTGTGACACTTTACATTGCATTGTCCATTATGGTGACGCTTGCATCGATTGCACAGAGGTAACGTCCCATTGTACACTCCCTTTTCCCCAGTACCAGCAGTGTACGCTTTCACAGTGTCTTGCCTCTTATTCGGATAGTTCCCATGGTTATTCCTTTGGTTATTACCCCACTTTCTCTTGTTGTCTGCGGCATACCCAACATTTGCTCGAACAACTTGGTCCATCAGACTGTGAGCCATCCTTATAGCATCACTAACTTTTGTCGGTCCAAACGATGTCACATTCCCTTGAACTCTACCCGGTAAACCCCAAATGTACCGCTCGACCTTCTTCTCTTCATCCGGAACCATTCCAGGACATAGCAAACACAATTCTTGAAACCTCCTAGTGTACGTACCAATATCATTGTTCTTCACAGTCAAGTTCCACAGTTTGATTTCCATTTTCTGAATCTCATTACGAGGACAGTACTCCTTAGTCAACAACTTCTTAAGTTCCTCCCAACTCATTCCATACGCCTCCTCGGCTCTAGCCGTCTGCATATGTGTGTTCCACCAGGTCAACGCTCTAGTAGCTAAAGTACAAGTAGAATAAGTCACTTGGTTCTCAACAGCACATCCACTAACACGGAACACAGCTTCCATCTTTTCAACCCAACGAGCTAATCCGACAGCTCCTTCAACACCATTAAATGTCAAAGGGTCACAGCTCCTAAAGTCCTTGTAAGTACATGGCTTAGGCGGTCGATTGTCAACATTGTTCGGTGGTGCTTCGTTCACGTTGTTGTTAGCTTGAACGTTTGCTAGTGCAGCAGTCACTCGTTGCGTAATCAGTGCTTCCAATTGAGCGTCAGTCATTCCGTTACGTGTGTTCACCATTGTTTCTCTGCGTTAAGACAACAATGCAATTAAGGTTCAAGCATGAATATACACTTTATATATTTCATATGCTAAAATAGAATGCAGAATTTAATAGTACAACAAACATAAAGAGGATAGTCATTGGTCAAGGTCATAAAGTTAAATTCCCATTCATAATCAAAATATCGAGTACATAGCCATAAAATAAGAGTATGATTACATCTAGTCTACTCCAACTAACCGAGTACTACTCTAGTTTAGTGGATACAATACCCAAAAGATAAAGATGTCAATCTACTCTAGAATTAAGCACAATAACGATGAATCTCTAAGTGTGACGACGACGATCACACTCAGCACATCTCGGTGAGTCACTCCTCGGGTCTCCATCTGCAGCTCGGTCTCCTCCACGAACTGACTCCAACTCACGCCTCAACCTAGCAACCTCCTCAAGTGTGGTATCCAACAAGTCACGGGTATCCTCGTTATCCTCTAACAATCCAAAAACCGCATCCTCAAGTAGACGAAAACGAACAGCATCTGAATCTCTAGCACATCCTATCATAACAACACATGACCTAGGTCTAGAGGGCTCTCCAACATGATGAGTAGGTGGTGTAGAAACAGTAGTAGCAGCTCGAATCACATGAGTAGGAGATGCCTCAGGTGTAGTGTGTGAATCAGACATACGAATCTTCTTCCGTGGGCATGGTGAATCAGAATCGGACAAAGCTCGAGATCTAACACCGGATGGTCCAGCTCCATCAGCAGGTGGTACAGTATCATCGGAATCAATATAAACCTCAGCTGGCGGCGTACCCCATAAAGCTTCCCTCTCCTCTCTAAATCGCTGACAGGGAATAGTAGGCTTCTTCCTCAAGTTGGACGTCTTCCTAATCTCACTCCTCCTACTAGGCTCAACTCTCTCAGGCACAACAGTCAAAGCATCAACCCTAATATCATCATCAGCCTCAGCACCCTCACTATCACTACTAGCCACAACCATCCTAACGTCAGTATCACTCTCAATCTCATCATCCATGTCCTCATCATCCTCACGATCTACCTCATATACATCCATATCATCATCACCCTCATGATCTACCTCAACACCATCCATATCATCCTCATGACCTACCTCATGTCCATCCATATCCTCATCACCCTCCTCCGGATCCTCGCCAGGGTCATACTCCGCACCTTCCTCCTCAGGATCAGCCTCCTCTTGGTCATTCTCTGGCTCAACATGATCTGGTACCATCTCAACCTAGTCTTCCCACTCTTCGTCGGCAAAGTCGGGCTGGTAAGAAACAGTAGATGACGACATAACCTGCAACAACCAAAATTCATATTAAGCAGTTGTAGGGTATGCATGAAATAATCATGTATAGAAATTAAAGTATGCAAATCAACGAGATGCATATGTATATAATACATGTTACGTATTACATAATATATATTACGTATTACTTATAGTGTTATCCTACGTAATACATTACGTAGTACACATATATATACAGAGTAACAAGTAGCCACATCAGTTATAGTCTAGGCCTAAGATGCAAACCTAGTTCTCTATAACCAAGGCTCTGATTACCAATTCTGTAACACCCCAAAATGTGATATGCGGAAGCGGTGAAGCTCGGGGGCTGTTACGTCATTGTATCATAGTTCAAGGTACAAGAGAACGACTCTAAATGAGACGTTTTATAAAAATACCTCGTTGAATTTAAATTAAAAAGCATCACAGTACAAAAGGTCTCAGTTTCAAAAGATAGTGCAGCGGAATGTAAAAGTTTTAAACATCAACGAGATAATAGTTCAAAAGCATAAGTAAATAAATGTCCGAAGATAGCCAAAAAATGCATGCGGACTCCAAGTACTTCACACAGCAGATACACATCATCATCAATTACCTGAGATAAATGCTAAATTGGGTCAACATAAAGTTGGTGAGAATATAGCTTTCAAGTAAAAATTCATAGTGATTAAATTTCATATTTCATTTCATGTACACGTGCAACTATAGGAGATATAGTGCCAAGTGTAGGATAAATTGGGTGTTCACAATATTTATGATAGCTAAGCTCGTGACATCGAAACTAGTGATCCAGTGCATACAATAGATTGCATACATAAATTTTGCCCCAATGGAGTACCTAGCCAAGATAACTCCGTTCATACAAATGGTACACACTCGTCCGGCGTCAGAATGCCCGAGTGGAGGTTGTCAAACCTCAATAGATCTATCCGTAAAATAAGAGCTTACTCCAGCAGAGTAACTAACGATTCACGATAGTGGGGACTATGGCTAAAGCAACTTAAGCTATCTCATAAATAGTGTTCACAAAGCGTTCACAGAAATTAAGTTTTACTTGCGTCCAGAAGCAAGTCATCAAAGCATTTATCACATCCCAAAACATTAAACATACAAAAATAGTTTAATAGGGATCTATAAATCCACCTCTAGCAACGATTCAAACCGGACAAGTATGATCAAATAGTAGCGAGCAACTCTAGCAACAACCTAAATATAATACTATAGTTTAGGCGCTAGCAAATAAGTCACAAAAGTTCATCACGTACTCATCGATCAAGTATATATTTTGTTGTTAAAATCGTGTCTTGTAAATGTTACATCGTTATAACATTATAGTATATATATATACTAAGGCAAAAATATTTATTTTTGACTCGACGAAATTTCGACAGCCTTTCGGCGTAAATTTTAATTTACCAAAATTTATCTCAACAAATTTTCCTACGTGAATTCTAACGAAAATTCGGCAGCCTTTCGGCGTCACATAAAAATTTGCCATTTTTAGTAAATACTCAAATCTCGTCCTAAAACCCCTATTTTCAACAATTTCTCAATCGCCAACAATTCAACAATTCATTTTTCACAATCGTAACAATTTCAACTTCCAACGTTCAAACTTTCAATAGTACAACAAGTATTCACATTTCAAGCTAACACGCTTTTACAAAACAAGTCCAACATCCATACATACCATTTAGTAACTATTTCGACACTAAAAACAACTCCGTTTAACTCGAAAATATCGTTTCGACCACTTTAAAAATCTAGACAGCAACCACTTATAGTGTTGTTCTCCAAAAATAAAGTTTTCCGACAACGTAATTTAAACAACCACAACTTACTCATTTTAGCTCCGTTTTTAGCCCATAATATATCGAAACGAAGGTATTCACTTATATTTTCATAATATCGTAGTAAACTAGTGTCAAAACAATTTTTACGACTCTCTACGCCTCTTACAAAAGTCGGACAGATTGTACGTATTCCGTAAAAACTCATTTTCGACCGTTTTCGAGCGTAACCACTAGTAGTGACACTACTAGTTTCTTCTAATTTTTCATATTCATCAACAAAATCAAAGATTTTTCTTCAAGTTTACAAATCCAAAATATACGTACTTATATTTTTCACAAATCTTTCAATTATCCCATTTTCATGTATGGATCTAATAGATCCACACTTAATTTCCACAAATCTTGAAATATTTCATGACCAAAAATAGTTTTCATCATTTTATTTCATAAAAATACTTGATGAGTAACATGCATGCATAGATCTACAAAGATCATGCATGTAAAAATGAAAAGATGAAAAGGTTTAAGAAATGACTTTGTGTAACGATTCTACGTAACCACAACGATCCGATCTACAATAATACCCACTAATAATCAACAAGAACTCTACCCTAATCTTCAACCCAAAAACTTCTCAAATCGTCAAACCAAGAAAATCCATTCTTCTATATGCTTATACAAGCTCTAGGGTGTATTTGTTTTGTGTTGAATCTTGGTACAATGAAGCTTTTTAAAAATCAACAATGGTGGAAATGGATATGTGTTTGAGCCGTGTGTTTAGAGAGAGAGAGAGGAGTTGTGTGTGTTTTTGGTTGAGTGAAGTGAAGTAAATAAGTGTGAAGTGATTTTGAGGTTATAAGGTTAATAAGTTAAAATGTGTAGGAGTAGTGTAAGTTAAGCTCAATGTAGAATATTGATAATCTTGTTAATCTATGAAGTGGGTTGAAGATTTCTAGAGAGAGAAACTAGTGACAGAAAGTGAGAGAGAACTATGTGTTTTTCATTAAATGATAAAATGGAATAATCAACAACCAACCCCTTTCCATGGTGGAAAGGGGTATTTATATCCAAGCCACTATTGGGCTTGGGCCGACCCATGACAAGCCCATGGGTCGGTTTCTTACTTAACTAAATAAGTACTCATTAACTACGAGCTATTAAAACATTAATAATATTGTGGAGTGACCGATACTTCTAATATACGTTAAAACGTATTTCTAACAATCTCCCCCTAAGGGAGGCCACTCCACGTTACAAAGTTCTAAACCTAGCATACTATACTAAGTCTTCGTTCTTTAGCTCGTAGTCTTTTCTTCTTTCTTTTTGTTGTGAATATGTTGATTTGATCTTTTAGGCTTTGGCTTGAGAGCATTGTTCTTTTGACCAATCACGTGTGATATTTGCCTTCTTGTGAATCTTGCCTCCTCGTGACTCCATGTTCCACACACTTATGTCTTTTTGTTGAATTCTCGAAAGCTTCAGAGTTTGGTACAGCGGAAGGCTTCATTTGGTACTTTCTTGAATTTTGCTAAACTTTGATGCAGAAAAACATAAGCATGTGGGAACGACTTCAGCTGGTACACCGCAACGCCACCGTCTTCGCAGCAACATGATAAGACACGAATGAAATGGCTTAGAACATTTCATTCTAAATCGGTAGCGTTTTTACCTCCGATCGGTGAAGACCGTTAGACGATATTAGATATCGTACCTGTGACGGATAGTTTCAATTAAGTAACTTCCTGACAGGATTTCGCGGGTAAACCCGTTCTCTTTATTCGACGATCACTAAGCTTGACTGCGAACATAAAGAGTGAATCACTTGGATAAATTATCCTTGTGATTGAAGCCGTCAATTCATGAAACCTGGAACAAGTGAATTTCAGTTAAGATTTTCACCATCGTTGCTTTCCAGTTATCACGAGCTTAATTCATAAAGAATCTTGCACGTCACCTACCAAGTGCTGTTTGATGTTAACACTAGAAGGATATCCACTCGTCACTGTGATCAATAAAGAATCACTCTGAGTGTTCTAGCAAGATCATATGATAATGCGTAGAGGCCTGGAACGAGTTTAAGTTCAATTAAGAATTAAACTACTGTTTCTTTCCAATTTTTCACAAGATTGGTTCTAAAAGAACCGCACGTGTAACCTACCATGAGCTTGTTTGATGTTGGCTCAAGCAGGATTTCCATCTTCATTGTAATACTTGCGTATTACTCGGATGTTCTGGCAATATTACAAGAATACTGCGTAGGACTCATAAAAATCTCTTACTTTTCACAGTGTGTGAGAAAGCAAGGAATAAATGGAAAGTGTCCTAATGAGACTTTTTATGATCTCGTGGCTCTAGACTTAATAGTGCGTTTTGATTTAGTGAGCGATGGCTGGAGAGGAGTGCCACCTTTTCAATATCAGTCTATTCGGAGTGAATAAACCAATAGATAACGTGTTGATCTCCGTGTGATTAAAACAAATACCTTTTGAGAGATATTTGAGTTAGCTAGGAAGGGTTGTGCATTGCATCACTGGGTCCATAATGTCTTTCTTCAATATCGAGAATCATTAATCAATGATCTCAATAGCATATGTATTGACCCGGTTTCTGCCTAAAGTTGTAAGGAGAGCTTCTTTCTTTACACCCTTTATCTTTACAATTCTTTTTCATTCTTCAACCCCTTCAATGCTTACCAATACGTCATAACTAGCACCTTGTTGTGATTGTTCCAGTGCTAGCTTAAGTACTTGGTCGGCATTCAGCTACGTTCACAATCTTTCTCCAACTTTCCTAGGACTTCTAATTCTATCTAGGGAATTGTCCTTGGGAAGATTCCATCGGCTCTGATGAATCATTGGACTAAACCTATTCCTACCACCCTTTTGTCACCACATTCGTCGTGAATTAAGCGTGTTTTGGGAAAGTATAGCCACCATGAAAGATCCTTGAAAATCACTTAAGGTACTTGTGATATTGAAATCAAAAGTTTTGTACCTTAGGTGTTTTGTTCATCAAAAACGCTCCCCCTTAACACGTGATTTACACATATTAAGTTGGATTATCGTTAAGTGTTTTTCATCTTTTAGCCAAGTATCATTTAAGTCTCCTTAATCCCATTTTCTCCCCTTATCTAAAATGTTAACCATTAATATTTGGGATATTGAATGGATTAACCGGTCTTTGGGTAAAAATGAAATCGATGTTTGGCCATAGAACATGTTACTGATCCCCCTTAAATTAATAAGGGATAGTTGTAGTGCTTTAGTATGATATATTTTGAAAGATTTAGAATCTCGTGAGAAATTCTTGAAAATTTATCATACCTTAACACTACATCAAGCCGTAAAAGCACAATATTCACAAATTTACATATTCACAATTAAAAACCAATATAAAGTAGACCTGAAATGTACGAACCATTAGATGGATCGTTGTAGTAACTTGTGGTGCACTCCATATGCTCCACCACCAACGAATCTTTCTAAGCTCCTCATCAATCTACGTTCACGTAGCTTTTGATCAATCTTCTTGATCACATATTTTGCCATTTGCTGATAACCCTGATGCCAGTCCTCGGTCATCTCTGGTAAAGACCCACCCGAATTAAGATGCTCCAATTTTCCTCTGACGTATATGAGAGTCCCATCACTGTACATATAAAGCTCACCTACCCTCATAAACTTCATTATCCCTCGACTGTTCAAGTAGAAAATCCCGTAACTCGGAACAGTAATGCTGGTATAGGGACATCTTGTGACATGTTGAGGTAGAACTTGATTCATTGGACGGGGTAGGTTAAGCTTCCTTTGGTAGCTTTCAACTCCGAATTGAAGATCTTCAACTCGTTTCTTGATAACAATGCTTCGTGTGAACATACGAAGTGCTGTATTCAAGGCAATGATTTCTTCACGAGTAAGATGGGTGAGTTGATCACGGGTCATCATAAGCAACATGTCTTCGATATCTTCAAGGCGAATGATAGAAAAATCTCCCTGCTGTATTATGTATTCTCTGTCATCCTCCCTTTTTATAAGAATCTCCGTCACATGATGATAGCCGTTCTTGGCTTCAGTTTTCAGTCCCAAAATGCTGGAGATGCGAATATTGGATCTAACGTTGCTTCCTGAATTGGCTAAGCAGCAACCTCTGTACGCCCTTCGGACTCGTTCGTCCCAATGGGATGCACCTATAACAGCATACATATCATAATTACGAGTTACCTTTGGGACCCATAGTCAGTTTACCTTTTCCTCGATCCACGGTATTGTCCCCCAGTTAGCAGCTTTCAGCAAGGTCAGGGAGGTTGCGTACTTTGATGAACCCTTGAGGAGATAATCAAGATCATAGGTGACGAAGAAGTCGAGAGCAATTTGATTATCTTGAGAAGGATCAAGTAGAGGTGGAGCTCTTTCTGATTCATGGAGGCCTGGCCTTTGAACGGTGTTAAGAGCTTTCAGGACCTCGTCAGCATAATACTCGTACTCCATGCGGCTTAACCTGGTTTTGGCGCGAATTCTCTTATCCTTTAGCGCTCTCTTCACCAAAGACGGAGTGACCGAAGATTTATACTCATGAGCCAGAAATGCACACAAGTTAATCGGACTACGGATACGAAGATATAGAACATCTCTGTCAACGTCCGTGATTGGATCATATTTAGCAGCTGCCGTGATCCAGGTTTGTGGCGGTGCAGTTTCATCAATCTCCAATGTGTCCGCCCAGTCCCATGTGCTTGACTCGGGGACAGTAGATTGTGGCAGAGGAGTAGAAACATGAACATCTGCTGGTTCTGATTCAGGCATCTCGGCGGTGTCATGAACAAGCGAGTGTTGTGCAGCTTCAGGTTCAGTTACTGATTCTGCAATCACAGGAGCAACAAAAGAACTAACAGGATTAGTGGTAACAGGTATAGAAACAGCAACAGATGTACCGGGAATCGATGATGCCGTAGTAGCATTCACATCATGGCGCCACTTGGATCGTCTTGACTCCGTTGAGGTGGATTTTTCCTTTTGCGCAGCATCTTTCAGAGACTTGGTACCAGACTTAGATGGTTTCTTTGTGCTGGCAACTTTATCCCCCGTTTCAGGCTGTTTACCATCATCATCCTCATCGTCATCCTCGTTGCTTCCCTTAGCACTTTCCTCATTTCGATCACCACCATCACCACCATCATCATCATCATCCTCATCATCATCACCATCATTGTCACCATCATCATCTCCTTCTTCTTCTTCTTCTTCTTCTTCTTCTTCACCGTCACCCTCTTCTTGTTCACTATCATCCTTTTCCTCCTCAAGCAGAATGTGGTAAGTTACCACACTTCCAAACATTTTAAACAACCGATCATCCTCCGAGATAGCTTCATTGAGTGACTTGTAGAGTGTCCGTTGAACTTTAGACTTGTCAAAAGATCCAATTTCCCTCATGCGAGCTTTGAGGATCTTCTTTAATTCAAAATCCGTCAGGTCATATGCAATTTTGTAGGCGGATTCGGAAGGATTGGACGACTTGATCATCAAATTATCAGCCGCGAGTTTCTTCATCTCATCACGCAGTTTTGGCATAAGGAACTCAACGGATTCTTTCACTCTCTCTTCAATAGAAGCGTCAAGTGTTTCTTTCTGCTCCTTGTATTTATCCTTCATAGCTTGAAGTCTCGTGATTCGTGCTGCATACTTATCAGCTTTAGCCTGCTTGACCTGAGCTAGTTCTTCTGCATGAGCTTTACGTGTCAACTCCATCTCTGCAGCGAACTTAGCTAGCATCTCTTCTTGGGCTTTCTTTGATGCTTCTTCACTTTGAACTCGTCTAAGTAGATCTTGGCGAAGATTATCCATCTCTTTTCTTTGATTATCCGTGTGTTTATCCAAGAGTTCTGCCATTACAAATGCAGCCATTGAAGATGATGCAGAGCTACTCTGGGTTGGTTGAAGAGGCTCGGTTGTGACTACAGTACTGAGGATGGGAGTTATTGGAGGTGGAAGGAATGGTGTTGGTACCGGTCGGGTTGGTAAGGGCTGAATTGGTGGAGGTTGAGTTACTAAAGGCTGGGTAGGTACCATGATTGTAGAGGCACCAGACTCCTTTTCAACACTTGCTGAAACAGCAATGGATGTCTCCTTCGATGTAGAATACCGTTCAGGTGATCCAAACTCATCAATATCATCTGGCTCCTCGTACTCTTCTTCAATATTCATCTGTGCACCCGAACCACTACCGCCCGTGTCTCTCCTACTCTTTTCAATAGCTATCTTCATTAATTGTTTCTCAGTCTTGTCAAGAGTAGGATCGACATCAACATCTTCTTCGTCGTGGAGAACGAACTCATCAGCCGTGCTCTTTCCCTTCTTAGCCTCAGTCTTCTTCTTCTTGGTTTCGGGTTCAGATAAATCAGCTGGTTGCTTGCGTTTACCTTTACTCTTGACCGTAGTAGACGAGTCTTCTCCTGTCTGACGGCTTGCTTTTAGCTTCTTGATTTCTAGTAGCAGTAGTTTGTAATCAGCAGAAGCTTTAATTTTATCCGTCAGAAGATAATCGGGAATAGGACCAGGAATAACAGCACTAGATGGTCCTTCATGTCTTAGGTCCACAATGTGATCAGCCTCTTCAGTGTAATGACGACTTGCTGCATGCTTATCAATAGAGACATCATTCTTCATAAAATAATGAATTATTAGCTTGATAAACCGAGGGTAAGGAAAGAAATTAGCCTTCAGCTTCTTGTTATGGAAGAGTTGAAAGTTAAATTCTTCCCACATCAATAATGCATAATCTGCATTTGAGCCTTTGTACATTCCATAGAAGATGTTCATAACTGGACCACGCACAGCATCATGCCCACTTTTTTAGGTGTAAGACATCTACTGAGAATACCCAAGATTGCTCTCCAAGGTTGACCTACTTTAGCGGTGGTAAAATCGGACACAACTCGTAGGTCAGGACATCCAAGAGCATCGAACATCTCCAAGTGTTCGTCTTTAGTAGGATCCCTGGAAAATGACATACCTTTGGGTGTATCCCGTATTCCAAATATCTTACGGAAGTCTGAGCCGGTGAGTGTCTGTTGCTTGTTGTCGAGAGAGAAGGTGATCTTGTTTGAAGTACTTTCCTTGGTGGCCCAGAATTCATACATGTAATCATATGGCACCGAAGCAGTACTCCTTAAAGCATTCTTGAAGTGAGAGTGATCAAGGATTGCTATGGCGACTTTAAATCCATGGTGAGTGGTTTTTGAAACTTGCTTCAGTCGGTAATTGTTTGGTATAAACTTGAGGGCTCTTGCATCGGCAATTGCGGCCTCTCTAGCATCTTGGAGTTCTTGTACTGTTAGATTAGTCATCGTGTCTGCTTAAGATAAGACATAAAAGGTTGATGCACAGAAAAATATATAGATATATATCATTATGACTTCTAAGCATAACACATTTCAACAAGTAATTATAACAGGCAAACAACTATCAACCCAACAACTCTTCATTCGGAACTCTTCATTCGGAACTCTTCATCCGGAACTCTTTCATTCGGAACTCTTCATCCGGAAGTCCTTCATTCGGAACTCTTCATCCGGAAGTCCTTCATTCGGAACTCTTCATCCGGAAGTCCTTCATTCGGAACTCTTCATCCGGAAGTCCTTCATTCGGAACTCTTCATCCGGAAGTCCTTCATTCGGAACTCTTCATTCGGAAGTTCGTTCGGAACTCTTCATTCGGAAGTTCGTTCGAAACTCTTCATTCGGAAGTTCATTCGGAACTCTTCATTCGGAAGTGCGTTCGGAACTCTTCATTCGGAAGTTCGTTCGGAACTCCTTCATTCGGAAGTTCGTTCGGAACTCCTTCATTCGGAAGTTCATCTGGAACTCCTTAATTCGGAAGTTCATCCGGAACTTCTTCATTCGGAAGTTCATCCGGAACTCCTTCATTCGGAAGTTCATCCGGAACTCCTTCATTCGGAAGTTCATCCGGAACTCCTTCATTCGGAAGTTCATCCAGAACTCCTTCATTCGGAAGTTTGTTCAGAACATCATTCGGAAGTTTGTTTAGAACTTCATTCGGAAGTTTGTTCAGAACTTCATTCTGAAGTTTGTTCAGAACTTCATTCGGAAGTTTGTTCAGAACTTCATTCGGAAGTTTGTTCAGAACTTCATTCGGAAGTTTGTTCAGAACTTCATTCGGAAGTTTGTTCAGAACTTCATTCGGAAGTATGCCAGCCTTGTTCATCCGGAAGTCCTAAACCGTCCCCTATGAAAGATTATTCTAAGCGCGATAGTGAGTTTTAAGGCATTCTAAGGCAACCATAGTGTTCTAATCCTAATCCGATCCAAAACCCAGCAAAAACCCCTAATCAATTAACCCTTAATTAAACACAAACCCTAATCTTGATAAATTAATTAAAACGAGTCAATTAACTGGATTAAAGAATGAATTAGGCGAATTAGAAATCAAAGAATCGATGTTTGTACCTTTTTGATCGAATGAAACGGGTTGAGTGATTAAAACAAGAGTTTTGTGAGCTTGAGTGTGTTTTTGTGTGTGTCAATGGCGGCCAGAAAGAAAGAAGATAGAAACTAGAAAAAGAAAAACGGGGGAGGGGATTTGACTAAGTCAAATTTTTCAAAAAAAATTCACCCCTTGTCACATTTAACCCTATACTTTACTTTTCTTTTCCTTTTTAGTTAATAACTTTGTTTAGGCTAACATCCGTCTAATCACTTAACAATCGTTAGTCTATCTCATTGTAATAACTATTCTAACCCTCACACAACTTAAGCAACGCATCCTATTAGCAAAACTCCGAGATCTAAAGCAAGTCCTATCTCATTGAACGAGCACAAGTCGTATTCTAAAGCAAGACCACTCATAAACCATTTAGCCAATTAATTTTCCACAAACACTTTTGAAAATCGTTTTGATGACGAAGATGATTTAATATTTTCTCCCCCTTAAACGATGACCCGTTTTCTATTTAAAGAGCTGTAGTCATTGTTTAAAGAGTCAAATATTGATGAAAACATTTCCAATTAATGTCTTGAAAAGATTGATTCGTGGTGGCAATAAGATTTCTCTTATTTAGACAAATTAATGCATTGAGACGTACACTAACTCGTGTTAGACCAAGTTGTAAAGTAAACTTGATCCCTTTGCATGATTTGGCTTGTAAATCATGCCCGAGAAAATTAATTCCCGTTGTGAGCCAACGTTTTCCAAGGAAATACGTGACTTTAATGCAAAAAACGGGTTGCAGTCTGAAATAACTACAAGCCATAATGGGCATGTTTTAAAAATGTACAACTTTTATACGGACTCTATTTATGGCGTCGTGTCAATATTGATCGACATTTCTAAAGCCGTAAATATTACCGTACTAAAAGACATGCCCGTTTTAAAAAACGAAAAAAAATTTGGTTTTTCTTGATTTTATAATTTTTATGGTTTTTGTAGGTTTTATATTTTTTATGGTTTTTCTTGGTTTTATATTTTTGTATTTTTCTTTTTGTGGTTTATATATATACGATAATATACATGATCACGAACAAAGGATACGCCTGAATAGTTTACCACCACTATTCAGCTGATTCTTCTGCCAATTCTTTGAGAGTCGCTGGAGTGAATGATTTCATGCCAAGCTTGTCGATCAAAAACTCGATTCGTCCTCGATCTAAGGCTTTGGTGAACATATCTGCCAGCTGATACTCAGTGGTGACAAAATACAGCTCGATCACTCCGTTCTCCACCTGCTCTTTAATGAAATGGTAGCGAATGTCTATGTGCTTGGCCCGGGAGTGTTGAACGTAGTTGCAGCAAAGGGCAATGGCGCTCTTGTTGTCACAATACATCGGGATTTTGTTGAATCCCAAACCGTAGTCAGTTAGTTGTGATCTCATCCAAAGGACTTGAGCACAACAACCGGACATGGCGATGTATTCAGCCTCCGTGCTAGAAATTGCAGCGCTTTTCTGCATTTTTGAAGACCAACTAATCAATCTGTCTCCAAGGAGTTGCACAGACCCAGAAGTGCTACGCCTCGTGTCTTGACACCCAGCATGATCGGCATCTGCGTATGATATTAAAGCAATGGAGGAATCTTTCGGATACCATAGACCACGATGAAGTGTTCCTTTGAGATACCGAAAGATCCTTTTAACAACATGTAGGTGCTTTTCGGTAGGCCGAGCCTGATACCGGGCACACATGCATACGGCAAATTGCAAATCAGGCCTGCTAGCAGTCAGATAGAGAAGGGTGCCGATCATCCCACGGTAAAGTTTTGGATCGACAATAGTCCCATTCCTATCTTCATCTAACTTGGATTTCTCCACCATTGGAGTGTCCACGGGGTCACAATTTTCAAAGTTATATTTCTTTAAAGATTCTAGAGCATATTTGGATTGATTAATAAAGATGCCTCTGGGATTCTGAGAAATTTGTAATCCTAAGAAAAATGAAATTTTTCCCATCATTGACATCTGAAAGCGTGTGGACATTATCTTCTCAAAGCGTTTTGACAATTCTATGTTAGAGGCAGCAAATATTATATCATCAACATAAATTTGTACCAGTATCATGTCGTTGTCCTCCTTGAGAGTGAATAGAGTGGGGTCCACCTTGCCTTTGGAGAAGCCTTCCGAAATGAGATATGTTGAAAGGAGATCATACCACGCGCGTGGAGCTTGTTTCAACCCATAGAGAGCCTTCTTAAGCTTGTACACATGATTAGGAAACTTCGTGCTAACGAACCCATCCGGCTGACTAACATAGACTTCTTCCCTTAGTTCACCATTCAAAAATGTCGTCTTCACATCCATTTGATAGACAATCATGTTCATATGAGCAGCATACGCAAGGAATAGTCTAATAGCCTCCAATCTTGCAACAGGAGCAAAAGATTCTTCAAAGTCGATACCCAAGGCTTGTTTGTATCCTCTAGCAACCAATCTAGCCTTATTCTTCAAGACATCACCCATCTCATCGAGTTTAACCTTATAAACCCACAACAAAGTAAGGATGTTAACTTTGTCAGGGAGAGGAACTAATTCCCATACTTCAAGTCTTTGGAATTCATTTAGTTCCTCCTGCATGGCTTCAATCCAAGAGAATTGAGTCATAGCCTGTTGCCAATTTTTAGGTTCAACTTCGGGGAGAAATGCATCAAAATAGCAATAGAGTGCACTCTCTTGTAATTGATGGCGTGTAGAGACTGGTCGATCGAGACTTCCAATGACATTCCTAATTGGGTGATCTTTTGTCCATTTGGTGCTATGTTTTTCAATTCGTGGTGTTCTGGAATGAACAATTGAAGGAGCTTCTTCTGAGGTAGACGCGGCTGAAGGGTTTTCAGGTATCGGTACACCAAAGAAAGGAAGCTCTTGTAGGTGAGCATATTCCAAATCGTGATCAATAGAATCCTCTTCAACATCATTAGGCACAAGTAAGGGTGACGATTCAGGTGTAGTTTGAGAATCACTTGGTAGAGGTGCATCCGGTTCAATGTTAATTGAAGATGCATTTGATAAAGCCTCATTAGCTTGAGCAACAACTTCAGGGATTGGACCTATCACTACAGGTGCTAGAACTTCATCATTTGGGGGATCAAAGAATTCATCAAACAACGGTTGAAACAGTTTATCCCACTCGGGCCTTGTAGGTGGTAAAAATGATGTAGAAGTAGGATTATTGGGAACTAATAGCACCGGTTCCCATCTCGTGAAGCGCGGGTTCAGAGCTGCGTTGCTCAGAAGCCATCGCTGTCAGCTCATCGAAATCTGCGTCCATAGTTTCTACTATCTTACCAAGACGACGGTTGTAAATTCGGTATGCCTTCTTGGAAGGTGAGTAACCAATGAAAATACCTATATCGGCTTTCGGTTGAAGTTTGCCCAAGTTCTCACTATTAATGTTTGGATAACAAAGAGCACCAAACACATGAAAGAAGGAAACATCGGGTTTACGATCATGTAGAAGCTCGTAAGGTGTTTTTCCATGGCATTTCCGAATGATAGAGCGGTTTTGGGTGAAACATGCAGTAGAGACAGCTTCTGCCCACAAGAACAATGGAGCGTTCGCATAAATCAGCATAGTCCTAGCAGCTTCCATAAGCGTACAATTCCGTCTTTCAACGACACCGTTTTGTTGTGGAGTACGTGCAGCGGATGTTTCATGTGAGATACCAACTTCTTCATAGTAATCACGAAGAGTCTGGTTGACGAACTCTGTTCCATTATCTGTACGAATACGGCGGACAGTAGTATTTAAACGTACATGAATGAATTTCAGAAAAGTGATGATAGCCTTCGGTGCTTCATCCTTTGTACGTAGAAATCTAACCCATGTAAACCTGGTGAAATCATCCACAATAACAAGGATGAATTTCTTACCGCTCACACTTTCGGTTCACATTGGCCCACAAAGATCCATATGCAAAAGATGAAGTTTTTCTTGATTGGTGTCTTCAGCTTTGGGCTTGTATGATTTCTTTGTACTTTTCCCCCTTGAACACGCAGAACATAAATGGTCCTTGTGAAATTTGAGCTTTGGAAGACCACGAACTAATTCGTTTTTAGCCAGATGATTAATAGCTTCAAAGTTGAGATGAGATAATCTGTGATGCCATAACCATGACTTGGTCTTAGATGCTTTAGAGAGAAGAAATACTGGAGAGGCGGTCATCATGTCTTGTAAGGATAAAGTATAAAGATTTGCACCACGAGACCCCTTCAACAAATCTTTTCCTTCCAAGTTGCGGATGAAACAAGTATGTTGTCGAAAAGCAACCTCTAGGTTGGAATCACAAAACTGTCCTACTGAAAATAAATTATGACCAAGACCTTCTACATAGTATACCCTTGAAATCGTAACATTTCCAATCTGATATTCACCATACCCCATTATCTTTGCAATATGATCATTACCGAATTTAACCGTTCCAAGAAACTTGCCGACGAAATTTCGGAGCATCGAGCGATCTCTGGTCATATGCTTTGAACAACCGGAGTCCAAATACCAGAGGATGATTTGGACCACCTAAAAATATCTCCAGACGAGGAAAATGTATAGGTTTCGGAATCTGAATTTTCCTTGTTATTAGCAGGTACAGATTTAATAATCTTAGATTTGCTAACTTTAGGTTTCTTAGATTTCCTATCCTTCTTCCTAGTTGGTGGTGTAGATTCTAGTTGGCTTAAATCCTGGGGTATTTCATCACTGATAGGCACTATAGTGGGGGCTGACCTAATTAAAGGGCGCTGTTTCCATACTTTAGTGCTAGTGTGCCTAACTAAAGGACGCTGAGACCTAACCTCAATGGATGCATTCCTAGTTAAAGGGCACATTTTTCTATCTAATGTAAAGGTCCTACCAGTGGGACGCCATTGCCATCCAACTTGGGTACAAGTTCTCCCAGTTGGTTTCCATTCAAGATCATTCCTAATAGCATTCATTTCATTCACATGATCAATAAGACACAAATCATGACGTTGGGAAAACATGCATTCATTACAATTCCAACATTTCAAATTAGAATTCACAAATGGTTTAGGCTTCTGCACAGGCGTAGAGCTTTTAGTCTTAACATGATTCTTTTTATTTAAATCTGAACTGATATTCCTAGTATGAGCTTCTACTTTCTTCTTGTTGGTACTACTAGTGGAGGGCTTGATCTTATCTTTCTTGAGTGGCGATCCTTTAGCCTTAGTAGACTCTTTTAATCCTGTAGAAGGCAAAGTGGGAACATTAGCAACAGATTTTAAAGGTGCCTTACTTGATGGTGTGAATGACGGTTTTGCTCCTGGGGTCTTATTGAATGGAGTTACAGCAATGGATCGATTAGTGAGTAGTGCAGAACCCGATTTACCTATGTATTGCAAATATGCTAAGCAATATTGAACTCGCTTAATATATTCATGAGCTGAATAAAAGTAACTGCTTGAGGGATCTAACGCATATAAATCATCTAAAATATCCCTAACAAGATCTACATGCTTAATTGCATTCCTCATATAATCATTGTAGGTAACCGGGTTTTTCTTATGGAGCGGGTTCTTATAAAGCACTACTGAGTAGGTTGTTGGATCACTAGAGGACGGTGCAGAGTTGGTAGCTAAGTTATTAACAACTTCTTGTCGGGTGAGAAGAAGTGTCTCCTTTAACTCGGCCAAAACCATGTTTTTGTCAATGAGCTGGATATTTAAGTCAGAGATTTCCTCACATTTTTGGTTCAATTGGTCAACATAAGATTGTTGCTGTGCCGCATTAAAAGCGAAGCGTTCTTCTAGTGAACCATAAAGTTTGGACATTCCCTGTCTTGCACGATCCATCTCCCCTAGAATAGACGAAAGTCTAATTTCTAAGTCATGGTTTTTAGACTCTGCAGCCTCTAGTTCCAATTTTAGTGATTCATTTGATGACACATCTCTCTTTAATCTCATAATCTCTTCCTCTAATGCCTTAACTATTGCAATCATCTTGTCACTCGTCTCAACACTGTTTTCACAACCATTTGTTATCAAAAGATCCTCATTTTGAGTTTGTTGTTTTAATTCTAAAGATATACAATGTTGTTCAAGTTGATTAAAGCGTTTTGAAAGTAAATTGTAAGAATCTTGAAGCTTTAAAAATTCAGCGTTAGATTCGTGACAAGAATGATTATCTACCTCATTTACAGTATCAGCAACATTTACAGAGAGATCACACACATCATCACATATATTCACAGTATCACATTTAATCATAGCGGATGTAAGCTCATTCGAATAATTAACATTCACAGTAGTAAGCACATCACACGAAATTACTTGGGACAAGAATCGGTCATATTCGGATAAAATCTTTTCCTTTTCAATTAATTGTAGTTCGTAAGCGGTGTCTATTTCATAAAACACTTTTTGAACTTCTGCAATTTCAAACTCAATATTTTTTGAAAGAGATGCAAAACTTCCTTTTAGACTTTCGACAAACGGATTGATCTCATTCTTAAACACCTCGTTCATGTGTTCGAAAGCCCATTCTCTGGCGTTTAGGCCATTTGAAGTCGTACATTCCAAAATGACCTTGTCAAAACTAGCAAAGTATTGATTAATCTCTTGCAAGTTTAACCATACAGTGCTAACAGGTGGAAGTGTACTAGGGTTTTCTTCATTTAACATGTAGGTTGGTGCTGTGATGAGATCTTTATCCATATGTAAGCGAATTCTAAAATCTGTTTTTGCAAGCTCCTGATTCATTTTAAAATAATCACACTCGGGATATTTTGCAAAGTTATATGACCGATTCTCATCAACTAGATCCTTATTTGTGCGATCATCGAAAATAACAATCGGGTCTAAGACCAATCCTAATTGGGTTGCATTATAAAGTCTTGGACTATGGATAAAAGCTTGTTTTGCATACCGTGGGTTAGGGGGAAGGCCTTTTTGACGTGATAAGTTAAATTCTCTAAACGAAGCATCAAATAAGTGCACTAGTTGAGAGGCAGCGTATTGGCTTAAAAGCAAATAATCTAAACTTCTAATCTTATTAGCCGCATTAATTTCCATTTCATTCTTTTTAGACTCGAGTAACTCAAAATCCGTTTGAAGTTTGTTAAAATTAGTGACAACTAACTCTTTTTCTTTAAGTTCGTTAGAAAGATCTTCTCTTAAGGTTTCAATTTCTTGCAAATGACTCATTTGTTTGTTTCGAAAATGATCATATTCGGGATTTGTTAGAACAGTGGATGAAGGAACTAATTCCAAAGTTTGAACCTTTTCGTTGCACAAAGCAAGCTCAGTAGACAAATTCTTATTCTTAGCTAGGGTTTCTAAGAGTGCAGTATTCATTTGGCTAAGTAATGTAGCAGGAACCATGACCAAATCTTGTTGAGCAGGAATATGCGTATGCGAAATGGCTCCCGGTTGTGATTCACTCAAAGTCTAGGGACTCACATTGATATTACTATCATTGATTCTCTCCTCATTTGAAAGACTCACCACCGAAGACTCATTCGGATCAGCACCCTCTTGCCCAACTTGATGTGGTTGAATACTAGTATCAGTGGTATTAGTAAGTACCTCAGATATTTTTTCTGGCCCTAAGCTAGAGATAGTTGCCATAAGAGCTGCCTGTGCAGATTGAAGTTCATCACAGTCTGAATCGTAAGCATCAAGATCATCTGCTTGGTATGCTGCATTCTGTGTGGTGACAACGTCTTGTTCAGCAATCCCTGGATCAGCAAGAAATGCAAGCTCCTCTTCATCAAGTTCCCTTCCTTGTGCCTGAGCGTTTACCAGATAAATCTTCTCTGCAAACCATTGACCATCCCTTCTCCTCTTGGGTTTTTAGCAATCCCTGGACATGTGACCTTCTTCCTTACAGTTGTAGCATGTAATCATTCTCAACTTGCCTGTGGAATTAGCCCGTGGAGGAGTGTTGACCATTGGAGCAGGATTGACCGTGCGTGCATTGGTGGTTGATGTAGTAGGTCTCCCCTGATAAGGTTGAATAGGTTGAACCATTACCCTGCCATTCTCAATAGTAGCTTGTTGGCGAGAATTGGATGAATTCCTCAGCTGATTGTTAGTAGGAGCTGGTCCTCTAAATCCTCGTTTGCTTAAAGTCCTTGTGAGATAAAAAGACATAGTGGCTAACACTTCAACTGGGTCAGTTCCTTGTTTGAATTCAGGAATGGGGACTTCATCATTATCACAATACAGTGCTTGGTCTTGTTGAGCTGCATAAGCACTAGAAGGAATACTCATGTGATCAGAGTAGCTTGATGGATATGCTGCATTTTCTTGATAAGAAGAATATGATGACTGAGCATAAGGTGCAATGCTTGCTGGTGAATATGGGTGAGGTTGTGAAGCATATTGTGATGCTTGTGGTTCTCTCTGAGGCGAAGGTGTATTAAACTGATATTGTTGCTGATGTGAGGTGGGTGGTTGCGGTAGAATCGAATATTGGGGGACGCTTGGAGTCATGTATGGTGATGGATGATATGCTTGGTGTCCCATGATATAAGGAGTGTTGTTGTATGACAAGCTTGGTTGATTCGCCATCAAAGCTAAAGAATCAGGGTACAAACCTCGAGGCGAACGGTGCATGATCACATGTTTCTCATGCTGCTGAAGAAAAGCATAGAGTTGATCCAAATTGCACTTATGCAAATCCCTGGTTAACTTAACATCGGTAATATACTCACCCCATTCAGCTTGAGGTAAAGTATTCAAAAACTTGGTGTTAACCTGGAATGGAGAAATCACGAGATTGTATACATTCAGATCATTCATGAGAGTAGTGAATCTGAAGTAGTAGTCGTGAAGCGTTTCCCCTGGGCTGTACGTGAATCTATCAAACAGATCATATAACTGACATTCCCTTTCCTGTTTGGTAAGAGACGTACCTTGTAGCAACACCTTTATACGTTCCCATAAATCCTTTGCAACCGTATATTGACTGACCATTCGATAGATGTCATGTGGAACATCTTGGAGAATGGTTTGAAGAGCCTTTTCGTCTGCATCGGCAACAAGTTGTTGAGCTGGTGTGAGTTCTTCAAACTCCCGTGGTCGAGTCACATTGTTAACCACGATGGTACCATAATCAAGTGGACCATTTAGAATTGACTTGACCATAAGCCTCCCATATGTCGGTTTTCCCTTAATGTATGACATCATACGGCCTTGCCATGCTTCAAAGACTTCTTTAATGAGCATTGGAGGGCGATTATCCGTTCCCGTAATGACGGAAATATCCGTAAGTGATGTCATTTGAGGCATTAATGAATTCGGATTCATTTTGATCACTTCAAAGAGACAAAGATTATCGGTTGATCGAGCAGTGAAGTAAAGTTTGTGATTTGTGTTGAGTTTTTGTGTAAGAAACCAAGATTAAATCCTCTAAAAAAATCGTCGAAAAAACAAGTAAAATATCCCTTGGTTCGGAACAATTGTTGATTCGGAAGTGTTGATTCGGAAGATTTTGGCTCGGAACTCCTTGATCCGGAACTTTTGGTTCGGAAGATTTGATCCGGAACTTTCCTTGATCCGGAACTTTTGGTTCGGAAGAACTGAGTCGGAACTTTCCTTGATCCGGAACTTTTGGTTCGGAAGAACTGATTCGGAACTTTCCTTGATCCGGAACTTTCCTTTGATCCGGAACTTTCCTTTGATCCGGAACTTTCCCTTGATCCGGAACTTTCCTTTGATCCGGAACTTTCCTTTGATCCGGAACTTTCCCTTGATCCGGAACTTTCCTTTGATCTGGAACTTTCCTTTGATCCGGAACTTTTTGATCCGGAACTTTTTGATCCGGAACTTTACTGGGAAACAGAAGCTGGTTCGTGTAACAGTCGATCAAATAAATGAAGAACAACCCAGATTTTTTACCAAATTACCCAAAAAGTTTTGTGATTTCTACTAAAATAAGTAAAACCCAATACTTATCTACTAATACCAATCAACAAAATCACCAAAAACTCCAAGAATCAAGATAAATTTTCTTAAAGAACACTAATACAATCAAAAACTAAATAACAACACAAATCATTACCTTAAATCACCCCATAGCTCTTGATACCAAATGTAGAATATTGATAATCTTGTTAATCTATGAAGTGGGTTGAAGATTTCTAGAGAGAGAAACTAGTGAGAGAAAGTGAGAGAGAACTATGTGTTTTTTATTAAATGATAAAATGGAATAATCAACAACCAACCCCTTTCCATGGTGGAAAGGGGTATTTATATCCAAGCCACTATTGGGCTTGGGCCGACCCATGACAAGCCCATGGGTCGGTTTCTTACTTAACTAAATAAGTACTCATTAACTACGAGCTATTACAACATTAATAATATTGTGGAGTGACCGATACTTCTAATATACGTTAAAACGTATTTCTAACACTCAATTTGGCAAAGAGTGAAAATATGGTGTATCTTGCATGTGGGTTGTTTTTGGCCGGTTATGGGGGGTCCCAATGGGGATAAATTATTCAAAATTTTTACTATGGTAATTAGTTAAAAGGTTTAAGGTAAAAATGTTAGTTAGTGTTAGGTAAATATCAAAAAGTATATAGTTAAGTTCAAAATTACGTAAAACTTAAAAATTTGACGAAATATATTAAATTTACGATTTTTCGACGAAAACTGACATTTTACGATTGGTAAAGTATTTTATGCATGTTAACGACGGTTAAACGTAAAAACGACGTAAAATACGAAAACACGATACGTTAGTTAAATATTCACAGTAATTACGATTTATTACTATAAATAGCAAAAATACTAAAATACAGACATATATAAACATATACAGTAGTATTTAAATACGCTGCTCAAGAAATTACGATCACGCTGTTAAAAACTAAACAGTTAAGCACATAATTCACAGATAACGAATAATCTCATGGATTATCGTCAATTCATTGACCGTCTCAGCACTTTGGTCAGGTTCACAGAAAATGTTCAGATTAATGACTGAGCTCAGAGTCAGGCCATTACTCGTCAGCAAACAGTTTTTCAGAAAACGCGGGATAACTTCCCGGTTCCAACACAGTTAAATCACATAGTTGACTAAATAAAAAGTCAAAGGGTAAAATAAACATTTTACAAAGTAGGGAAAATTACCAGGTGTTACACGTATGATAGGAGTTAATTCTCCTATATTTTGGAAAACAGTTAAACAAAAATATTCGTTTGAAATTAAAATAAGCGCCCAATTTGTGCGCCATTTTGTTTTGCTAATTGTAATTGGTTTAAAAAAAGATTATTTAGTGTATATTTGGTGTGACTAGGAGTGTCAATAAATTCAACCCAACCCGAATCTGATCTGAATATATTCGTGTAGGGTTAATCGGGTTCAATATTTAACTCGGTTTAATTGGGTTAACCCGACAACTTAAAATCGGGTCGAGTATCACGTAATTTTTTTGTCTAACTCGGGTTCGAGTTAACCCCATTGACCCGAATAAGATTTTTTTATTTTTTTATATACATTGTACATAATTTCTAATTAAAAAAAGTAAAAAATAGTATTTAAATATTTTACCCATATTCGGTTTGACCCGAACCTAAATTGACCCGATTGAGTAGACCCGGCCTGAATAGACCCGAACCCGACTAACCCAAGTTGAAATCGGGTAAATTACTTTTAGCCTTGACTCGAGTTGAGCCTGACTCAAATGACTCAAACCTGACCAACCCGACCCATTCTCACCCTAGGTGTAACAGGTTAGCGTTGGGTTTGCACATATTATAAGCTGAAAGCTAAAGTTTATATTTTATAAAGTAATTTGACAAATTATCTAGATTTAAATCTTATTAATATAGAATCTTATAGGATTACATCAAATTATATTCATCTATACTTTCAGTTTTTGCGTAATAAAACATTATATTTACCTACAAATCGACCACAAAAAGATATTTGTAAAACTGTTCTCACAAAAGTTATGTACTAAACTAAATTTGGTAAAATGAATGTTATATACATTATCAACAATCATAAGAAGCAGTGGGTTATATATTTACCTACAAATCGACCACAAAAAGTGTTGGTAAAACTGTTCTAACAAAAGTTAGACGTGGGTAACTCGTGGTTACATATTTATCCACAATATACCCATTTAAAATTACCCACAAACATAATTTTATGGTATCGATGGGTAACATATATTAACCCACAATATTAACCATGTTATTACACACCGTACTTATGTTGGTGGCTAATTCGTGAGAAATATGTTACACGAAATAATATTCCCATGGTTTACACACTAAAAAGTCTTTTGTAGGTAATTTGGTGGGTAAATATATGGGAAAATCGAGGGTAAAATGTATTTTTTATTTTAATATCTACATCATGTCTAACACGTAGGGATACTGTGGGTATCTTACCATAAACAAGTTTTTGTGGGTATTTTTCGTGGGTAAATGTTTGAATTCTTGTAGTGATGTTCATCATTTGTATTTGTGTCTTGTGTAGATCCAATGTATATGTGTATACTTGGATTAGAGTCGTGTAGATCCATTGTATATGTGTATACTTGGATTATAGTTGTGTAGATCCAATGTATATGTGGATACTTAGATTAGAGTTGTGTAGATCCATTGTATATGTGTATACTTGGATTTATCTTGTGTGAATCCAAGTTACATGTGTGTACTTGGATATATCTTATAGAGTTGTAAGTGTTGTGTGTTAGTTCTCACTAAACAATAAAGTGATTTGTGTATGTGTCTTGTGAGTTCTCACTTAGCTTCAAAGTAAAGAGTTGTGAAGATTGGTTCTACCTTTGAATTAGAACTCGACATCTCGCCTTGTGGCGGAAAATGGTGAAGTAGCCAATGTGTATAGATTGGTCCTAGCTTAGATTAAGTCTCGACATTTAGCTTAGTGTCAGAAAATAATGTAAGCGACGTTGTAAGGTTTTCTCCGCCAAGAAGGGAGCTTGTGGATATAGTGTAAATCTCGAGTAAGGTGTACTCGAGGAGTGGATTAGGAATGAAGATAGAGCTTCATTGCCGAACCACTATAAATCTTGGTGTCTCCCTATTAGGTTGTTTCTTTCCTTACTCTTTACTTACTTTCATTATTATATCACATACAACAACTACTTGTCAATGTTAATGCATTAGAATTGAACCTAATCATTATGAAACTAGCTTTCAAGTAAAAGGTAGTTTTGGGACAAACCTAATTGAAAGAATTTTTAATTAGGACTTAAATCAAAGAGAAACTATTCAACCCCCCCCCCCCTTCTAGTTTATACAAGTTTTGACAAGTAGGCTGTGAGATGGTTCAAAACATCAGTTCGAGAATTATTTTAACTAAGGACTGGTACTTGAATTGTTGGAAGTTCATTGGAGTAAAAGGCTTGTGTTTGTGGTGCTTCAATTGAAAAATATCCTTGTTGAGGAGTATAGCCCATTGGAGAAGTGATAGCTTGTTATGAAGATTCCTGATGTTATAGTTGTTGTGTATAAGGCTGTTGTAGAAAACTTGGTTGTTGAAATGCTTGTTGTGGCATCATTTGTTGTTGATATGATAGTTGTTGTGGTTGCTGATAGGTGTGTTGATGTTGCATATATGAAGGTTGTTGATAAGAGTAAGCCAAGTTGTGTTGAGGAGTCATTTGTTGAGAAGCAATCATGGCAAGTGGATCATAAACTTGAGATTTAGACAACCGAATCCCTTGCACGTGGCGTTCCTGATGTTGAAGATAAGCTTGAAGTTGATCCACGTTGGTTTGACGCAAATCCTTAACCAATTTAACATCCGTCACAAACTTTATCCATTCGGGAGGAAGAGTATTTAAATACTTGGTGTTGAGATGAAACGGCGGTATCTTCATGTCAAAAATATTAAGCTCATTCATCAATAAAGTGCATCTCAAATAGTAATCATTAAGAGTCTCCCTTAGAACATAGGTAAACTTATCAAACGTGTCATATAACTTACACACTCGTTCTTGTTGAGTTAACGAGGTGACTTGCATCAAAGTGCAAATTCTCTCCCATAACGCTTTGGCAACTTTGTAATGACTCATGAGTTTGTAGACATCTATAGCTAGACCTTGGAGAATGATATTGGTAGCTTGAATATCACACTTAGCTTGAATCTTATCATCTCCGGACAAGTCGACCATTGTGCGAGCACGAGTAACCGTACCCTCTGTCACGGTACCATAATCAAATGGTCCATTTTGACCCGATGCCAAAATGAGATTTTCATTATCACGATTCATCATATAAAGTTCCATTATAGACATCCATGCCTCGTACATTTCCTTCACCAACATTGGTGGACGATTATCCGTAATCGAGAGGATGGACTTATCCGTAATATACTCCATTGCGATAATTAAGATTTACAAACGTTGATCGAACAATGAGAGAAAGTAAATGTGCTTGTTGTCGAAAGAACAATACGGAGTTTTACAATTCGTGGAGAAACCAAAAAATAAATTCGCGGGATTTTACAAACCACCAAATAAACCGTAAAAGTTCTTGAGTCCTTGATTATTGATGAAAAGTTGATTAAATCTCCTAAACATGTGTTGTTGAATAACCAAAACCTCCTAGACCAAATTTCTCACGAATTTGTTTTCTAATTCACGTTTTTTTATGATCTCGGAATATTTCCCTTTTGTGATTTCGGAATGTTGGCCTTTTGATGATTTCTAAATATTTATTTCGACGCCAAATCGGAATATAGTAAACCCACGATTTCGGAATAATTCATTTTCTCATTTCAGAATATTTTGCTAGACCTGATTTCGGAATAATCTTAAACTTCTGATTTCGGAATAATCTGAAACTTGCTATTTCGGAATAAACTGAAGAATTATATTTCGGAATAAAGAGGGTTTGTGATTTCGTAATATCACAACAAAACCCTATTTCGGAATAAACAGTAAAACCCTATTTCAGAATAAACAGCAAAACCCTATTTTGGAATAACTAGGGTTTATGATTTCAGAATAATGAGGGTTTTAGGAAACTTTTTGATTCTCGAAAAGGCAACTTTTTCAAGTTTTTCCAGCGAAATGACTTGTACTTTCAAGGTATATAGCAATGTAGGGACTATAAATATACAATCTTTTTCAACTTTATGACGAAAAATTTGAAATCAAGATTTGTGCTTTATATAAACTTTTCTTCAAAAAATCAATCCAAACACCAAATAAATTTGTGTTTTTAACCAAATGATGAAACCCAAATCACTACCACAACTTTGTAGTTGATTTATAAGAAGATTAAACCACAAAAAAACACACAAAAAAAATTTGGACGAGGTGTTTTAGATCAAAATCACATTAATTCAACTCAAAATAAACACATAAATAAAACTCTTATCCCATGGCTCTTGATATCATTTGTTAGAGTTATGTAAATTTATAAATCTAGAGAGAGAAAGAGTTGAGAAATAAAGGGTTACACACACTTAGAGAGAGAAAACACATAAAATGTGTGTGAAATTATGAGAGCAACCACCCCACTCTAACTAAGGAAATGGGTTATATACTCAAGCCCACGAGAAGGGCTTGGGCCGCTACCTATATGTAAATAGGTGGGCTTTGCCCTTGTTTACTTAACTTTACAATGACTACGAGCTACTAACTATGTATTGTTGAAGTGACCGATCCTTCCTAAATACGTAAAAACGTATTTCTAACAGTTAGGTTGGTTGATCTTATAACCCAAACTTTACATATAACCAAAATACAACTTACTAGTCATGTTTGTAGTTAATCGGTTACACGCGGTGGGAAACTTAAACGGATTAAAGGCTTATGAGGTGAGATTCGTATATGATATGATTAAGGGCCCGTTTGTTTTCATGATATGGAATAAAAGGAATAAAGTGATTCACTCACCTAAGTGTTTGTTTAAAATATTTACTATTAAATTTGAGATTGATTGTATAAAATAACGGGCCAACCCATAGGGGAGGATAAATCAGTGTCTTTGAATAAAAAAGTGGGACCCATACATCCTTGTGTGTGTCTTTAAACATTTATTTAAATAAAATAAATTAAATTCATTTTATGTTCATCTACTAAATATTAAAATAACATTATTATTATTTTTTTATTTTTTTCATTTCAATCAAGTTTCTTTCATACCTTTATCAAATAAAAATTTTATGGCTCGTTTGTTTTCATGATATGGAATAAAAGGAATGAAATGTTGATCCCAAACTTAGATCGATTAGCTTTGTGTATACGAGATTAGATCAAGTATAGCACGTAGAGAAACCTTTGTATATGCTTTGTGAATCTAAGTGTTATGCGGAATTTAACACTTAAACAAGAACACAAGATGTAAACAAAACTTTCACTTTGATTATGAATGTCGAACTTGCTTACAATGAAAGATGTTTACGAATGAAAACTTATATAAAACTTGATATTGAACATTAACCTAAAGGCCTTCTTTTATAGACTAAGAAGCCTTGTACAATAAGCTACGTATCAACTATTCTAGGTAAAGATAAACATAGAAAATACATTGTCGTTTGTATCCTTACTAGAAGTATTCTAGAATATAATAAACGTGTAGATTATATCTTCCATCAGTGCTTGTCTTCAATGTGTCAACGCTTGACTTTAACTTGTCAACGCTTGAGTTGTCAGCGCTTGCTTTGTTCCTGTCAACGCTTGTTTTGTTCTTGTCAGCGCTCAAGTGATCTGACCTTAATTTATTCCCAACAATCCTCCCCTAAACTTGATATCCACTCTTATGATCAAGTTTCTGAATAAGCATTAAGAACTTGGAGGAGTCTGACAAATCTTCTCATACTGGTAATGAATAAATCTGATCAAATCCTTTGCCACGTCACTTGAATAATCTATCTCCAGCTGAGTGTCCTTCATCTTTTCCAAAACAGCCTTGGATATGAAATACTGAGCATCCACAAGTAGATACTCAGCAAACTTTGTAGAACTCAAATGGTATACACCAGCAGCTGAATATAACCTCCATTGAAGACCACTGAGGTCATCTTCAAGATCCTTCCATATTTCAGGATCTTCCTCTTTTATCCCACACATTCTTTTGAATGTGGTCCAAAGTTTTATTCCATTAGCTGAAGTTGGTGCTTCAGACTCATACTTGGTCTCCAGTAACCTCCAAAGGTCCACCAAGTCTTCTCTATCACAACTTGCAAATAAAGATATAAGAGTGGTAAAAGTGTGTACCTCTTTACCAAATCTGCCAATCTTCCAGAATCCACATTCATCCTCATCATAACTCACAATTGGATTCCTGGAATCTAATGGTAACACCTACACCATATCTGAAGCTTCTAATGGGGAGAGCTTGAGGCTCTTTCTTATAACTGCTTCACTTGGATATAGTGGATCCATATCTTTTGGAAACTCAAGTTTAAATCCCTTCTTCACTGGCCTGGGAATCATCATAGCTTTCTTGATTTCCATTTCTTCTGCAAATTGCTCCTTTCTTTCATTTGAAAGAAGTCTGAGAGTGTTTGCTTCCTGCACTCTCTCCCAAATGGGATAAGCCCTATGTTCCAACTCATCAAATGTCAAAGCCTTCAACTTCTGATGTGTCCATCCAACTCTATGACATCTGAGCAACATAAAATAGAGCTCCCTTCTATCCCTTTTTAACTCTGAGAGAATATTGCTTGCCTTGTGCTTCAAAATCATCTTACAATCCTTCTGAACTCTAAGAAGAAGCTCCAAACCCTATATTTGATCTGAAATGGTCAAGTCTGGATTATCCATGCAGCTTTCTTCCCAAGAATTGTACATTTGAACCACCTCTGGCATGTCAAAGTCAACCTGCAATTTTAAGTCTCTCAACTTTTCCCTAGCAAGCTCATCACCATACTCAAGCCTTTCTGGTTCTAAAATCATCACACTTGAGTCTAAGCTAGCTCCATCACTTTCTTCTTCAGAAGTCACAACAAATGGTGACTTTTCCTTTTCACCTTGTTTCATCATTTGTTCAGCCAATCTTCTATCAAATTCAACTTGGGCTGCATCCTTTGGAACAATTTCTTCTACCAATTTACCCTTACCCTTATCTAATGGTGCAATGGTTGGTAAGGTAGATGGTAACACCTGAGTAGAAACTTCCTTGATGATAGATGATGAATGGAATACATCACCTTCATGTGCAAGTCTGTCAACGTCCAAATTTATCCTATCAGCGCCCAAAATACTTTTATCAACGTCCAAATTTGCCTTGTCAACGCTCAAATATTTTCCATCAGCGCCTTGTGTAACCTCTCTCAACATAGCTGTAAATGATAAATTTAGATTGGTTGGAGAGATTAAAGACGTATCAAAACCTGTTTGTTCCTTCAAAGTTGTAAGGGCTTCAGCAACATCCATTGATTGACCATCTTGGGTGCCCTTATCACTCAGATTTCTTTGATCTTCCTCCCCTTTGGAAGACTCCTCCATACCCCTCCTAGCATGATCACCCTCCAAAACAACAATCCTGTCCCTCAATTGCTTGAGTTCAAGGCCTTGAGAGCTAACAATTTGTACTAAGTCTGCATTTTGCTTTTGCAAGCTAATGTAGACTGCCGTCAATTCCAAAAGAGTCATTGGTTCCAGTCTGCCCTCTTCTGAAATGGGAATTTGACCTCCCAAGTCAGATTCATTGGGCATGGATGAGGACTTAATTATGGTGGGACTGCCTTGGCCAGCATCTAAGCCAGAACCAATAGTCCCAGCCTCATCCAGGTCATCAGCCACACTTATGGTGGTGGTTCTCTCTTCTTCATGGCTAGGACCACCAGAGGAGAACACTCCAGTAGTCCTTTGGCGTTTCATCAACCTATATTCAGGTGGTGTGGAAGATGGTGTGGAATAATGGGTAGATGTGGGTTGGTTAAGGGGTGTTTGGGATTGTGAAGGTTGTGTGTCAGCGTTGGAAATAGGCACATCAACGCCAACATTTGATGTGTCAGCGTCAAAGGGTTCTTGATCAATTTGCATTTGTTCAGGTGAGGGTAAAGGTTCAGGAATGGGTTCAAGTTGTGGTTGAGGGTCAATTTGAGGTTGGGGGTCTGGTTGGGGTTGTGCTGCTGCAATAACAGCAAGCATGGTTGGGGTTAAAGGTAAGTCTCTATGAGGTGGTGAATTCATCTTCGTAAAAATAGCTTTCTTTTGCTCAGGGATCTTATAAAAATCATTGTGATCCCTTGAGCAGTAACCTTGAGCATCAAAAATCATTTGTAGAAAACGGGGATAAGCTAAAGTCATTTTTGTCCCCTTGTTTTTACACATCCCTTCATAAATCATTTTAGAATAGTTATATTTTTGCCCTGTTGCAATGCACACAATAGCACTAGCAATGGATCTATTGATCTCATTGTGTGCAGTACATTTGGGACTCAAACATTGAAGGAGGATGTGGATGAGGTACTTCCAGGCTGGAGGAAATTCCTGCTTATGATACTTATTAAGAGTACCTTCATCAGGAAAAGGATATCCCAAAGCCCTAAGCCCTTGTTCTATTTCATTTATGGGAAGGATGGCTACACCATCAGCATCATCAAGATGCAAGGCTTGGCGTACCAAGGCCTCAGTAACCACCCAAGACCTCCCATGAACAATAGAAGTCAATGTGGTCACTCCATTAACTGTTGAGGAACTAACAGTGTTCCAAAACTGCTTAATGTGTGTGACTGGAATGAGTGGTGCATGAGAAAGAGCATACCTTAGTGGGGATGCGTTCAAATACGCCACCATTTGTGTGTATTGAGGAAAGAGATCATTATCAGCAACAAGATAAGCAATCATGTTGTGTTGAGACTTGAACCCCAATTCCAATTCTGCAGAGTTAAACTTTGGTGCCATTGATGAAAGCTGTTAATTTTAAGTGTAGAAGATGAAGTTGATAAGAGAAAAGTGTTAGACAAGAATTATAGATACCCTGTTTAAAAATAGGAGCCAAATTTATAGGAGAGAAAGAATGCATGTGATTGGCCCAAAAAGAGGCAAAGATTTTCAAAAATCAATCATGAAAATATTGAAAAAGTTTATAAGTTATCTCATGCATTAAATGAAAGTAACAACTCTTAAAATTACGGCTTGAAAATATGTCAAAAAGTAACAACTGGGTAGGTCCCATTGAGTGTCAACGGTAAAAAATAACCTATCAACGCCCAACGGCTATAATCTTGTCAACGTTCGCCTAAAGCCATGTCAGCGTCCAATTTGCTCACAACAACGCTTGGAAAAATCTTGTCAGCGTCCAAAAATAAAATTGTTTTTAAAAAGTGAAAAATGACCTTAACAAGTAATTTATCCTAGAGAAGATAACCAAAAGCTGATAATTATTATAGGGCGGCAAGCACTGTCCAGTTATGCACACTTGCATAAGCAAGATAAACATAACAGTCCTCTAGTGTCCCTTGCTAACCAAAATTCTTAACAACAAAGTCACCTTATAAAATCCTTGTTATTCCCAGGTAAATCCCATATCAAAATCATTCCCAAGTCTCCCAACAGACCACAACCAATTCTAGGCCAAAAATGTCTTGGCAGCATGCAAAGTTGATATACTATGCATGCTACAGTGCCTCATGGTTTAGTAAAACTAACCCATAATCACCTGTAGACACAATCTAGAATTGTGATAAGAGTATCATATGGATACCCAAAAATCCTAAAGGTTCCTAAAACCTCCCCTTAAACTATGATACAAAAAGTTTGCTAAAATCGTGCATGACCATAAAAATTTATGTCAAAATAGGAATGAAACATTCCAACCATCATCCATAAATAAAAACTTGTCCAAACGCTTCTCCATTGATCCATAGGCAACTTTGTATCCAATGGTATACTGCTACCACCATCTGCACATTTAGATTGAAAACCACAAAACTAACATTGTTGCTGACAACGCCCCGATAACACATGACAACGTTGAAGGAAGCTTTGTCAGCGTTAGACAATTTTATTGCTGACAACGTTGCAAAAACACTTATCAGTGTTCAAGCAACCTTTGTCAGTGTTAGAAAAATATAGTGGAAAATCTAAATCATCAATAAGACCAATAATAATAATGCATCATCCTGTACATACTTTTACAAAAAGAATCCAAAACACATATTAAGTGAGATTAACCATTCCAATACTTGTTACCAAGTATTGAAATCTTCCAGCATCAAAAGGTTTAGTTAATAAATCTGACACATTTTCCTCGGTGTCAACCCTATCTGGTTGTATTAAACCTTTCTCAAAGCAATCTCTTATAAAATGGTGTCTAATTTCTATGTGTTTAGTTTTAGAATGATGTACAGGATTCTTAATGATGCATAAAGTACTATTATTGTCAACAAATATCTTAGTATGCATGAAATTATACCCATAGTCCAACAGCTGTATCTGAATCCACAACACTTGACCACAACATGCTGCTGCAGCCACATACTCTGCTTCAGTTGTAGAATTAGCCACCACTGTTTGTTTCTTGCATTGCCAAGATATTAACCTGCTCCCAAGAAACTGACATCCACCAATTGTGGATTTCCTATCAAACTTATCACCTCCATAATCACTATCTGAATATGCAATCAGCTCTAATGGTGAATCCTTTGGGTACCACAAACCAAGACTGGGGTAGCATCTTAGGTACCTAAAGATCCTCTTCACAGGATAAAGGTGACATTCTTTGGGAGTCACTTGATGGCGTGCACAAGCACACACAGCAAACATAATGTCAAGTCTGGAGGCAGTAAGATACATCAAGGATCCAATCATGGATCTATAATGCCTGACATCAACATCTTTCCCATCTCCAATCTTTCCCCAAGGGTGTTCTCTATCCATAGGAGTAGTAGCCCTCTTTTCATGTGGAGAAAAGCCAAACTTCTTCAAGATCTCAGCAACATATTTGTCCTGGGAGATGAAGATACCATCCTCTTTCTGCTGAACTTGTAAACCAAGAAAGAAGTTCATCTCCCCCATAGCACTCATCTTGAATTTGTCTGTCATAAGCTTGGAGAAATCCTCACTCATCTTTGGATCAGTAGACCCAAAAATGATATCATCAACATAGACCTGCACAAGCAACACATCTTTGCCTTTCTTCTTTGTAAATAGTGTCTGGTCTATGGTGCCCCTCTTGAATCCATTGTCCACCAAATAGGTAGACAAAGTACCATACCATGATCTAGGGGCTTGATGAAGGCCATACATAGCCTTTTTTACTCTATACACTTTATCTGGATGCTCTGGATCCTCAAAACCAGGAGGTTGCATTACATATACTTCCTCAACAATGGGGCCATACGAGAAAGTACTCTTGACATCCATTTGATAGACTGTGAAGCCCATGCAGGAAGCATAGGCTAGAAAAATCCTAATAGCTTCAATCCTTGCAACTGGTGCAAAGACCTGCTCATAGTCTATCCCCTCCTCTTGTGTATAACCTTGAGCAACTAACCTTGCCTTGTTTCTGACCACAATACCTCTTTCATCTCTTTTGTTCCTTAGAACCCATCTTGTCCCTATAGGTCTGACATATCTAGGACAATCAACCAGCTCCCAAACATCATGAATTGCAAATTGGTGAAGCTCATCCTGCATTGCTTCCACCCAACTTGGTTCTTTGAGAGCATCAAATATTTTCTTGGGTTCTTCTTGTGACAGAAAACATGCAAACAAACATGCTTGCACAAGAGGGGTATCAACCTTCTTGTGTATATTGGCAATAAACCCACCAAGACCTTGATGAGATCTTCTTGTCTGAACTGGAGTCATAATATCACCAATGATCTGAGATGTGGGGTGATTCTTCATTATGGAAGTGAGAACCCCTCCTTCAAAAAGTCTGGTGTCCTCAACTTCACGCTCCATGTTGCCAATATCTTCTTCATCAGACTCTATTTGATCAACAGGAATCTCTTCATGAACATGGGAAGGTCCACCTTGTTCAAAACTGGAAGAGAAAAGATGCCCATAAGTGTTGTCAACGTTTGAATCTTGGTTGTCAGCGTCTGGGCTAACAGCGCTTGAAATGTTGTTGTCAACATCTGAGCCATCAACGTCTGAATTGGTCTTGTCAGCGCTAGATTTGCCTTTGTCAGCGCCTGAAGAACCATGCATGTTTGTATCTGGTGGTATTTGGAAACCACCATTATCTTGTCCAGCAGCAGCAGCAGCAGCAAAAGCATCTGTCCAAATGGGAATTGTGACATATTCAAATGTAGGAGATGCCTTTTCTGCTTGTGATCCAACCCTCTCATTAACCTGTGGACCTGAAACATCAACAACTTGTTCCTCCACAACATTTGAAGTTACCTTCACAATGTCTGGATTAGTGACAGGCATATAATTTAAAGTTCTAGATAAGGGTTCCAAATCAAACAACCAATTAGGACCACTTTTAGGATCACTAGGTTTATTCTCTAAGAACCTAACATGTACTCTCTCAACTATCCGTTTGTCCTCTTTAAGATAAACCCTATAACCCTTGCTCTGGACTGAAAACCCCATGAAGTAACCTTCATCACCTTTTGCACTAAATTTCCCTAACGCATAACTAGTATCCAATACTACTACATGACATCCAAAAGGTCTGAGAAAACCAATATTAGGTTTTCTTCCCCAAAGTAACTCATAAGGTGTTTTGTTCTGAATTTTGTTAACCAATGCTCTATTTTGCACATAGCATGCTGTATTAACAGCCTCAACCCAAAAGGCTATCGGAAAGTGAGCATCAGCCAACATTGTTCTGGCTGCTTCAATTAGGGTTCTATTTTTCCTTTCAGCAACCCCATTTTGCTGTGGGGTTCTAGCAATACTGAATTGCCTAGTAATTCCTTTCCTGGCACAAAAATCATCTAGCTTCTTGTTCCTAAATTCTCCACCATTATCACTCCTAAGCATTTTAACCTCATTTCCAGACCTTTTCTCAATCTGAGTGATAAAATCAATAAGAACATCAGCTGTGTCACTCTTCATGGCTAGAAAGAATGTCAAAGTAAACCTAGAAAAGTCATCTGTGATTACAAAACAATATGACTTGCCATTCAAACTTTCTATATTAGTTGGACCAAAGAGGTCCATGTGAAGCATATGAAGAGGTCTGGAACTAGTATGCACCTGTTTGGACTTAAATGAGACCTTGTGCTGCTTGCCTTTAAGACATGCAACACAAGAGTGGTCATTGTGGAAGGCCTTCTCAGGCACACCATCAACTAAACCAAGCCTCACAAGTCTATTTATATTTTTAAAATTTATGTGCCCTAGTCTCCTGTGCCACAAATTACTTTCATCTACTGAGGCCTTAGCATAAAAGAAAGACATATTGGTATTCACTTTAATCCAATTTAAATTCACATTATATATGTCCTTATGCCTAGGTGTTCTATACTCAATATATTTCTCATCAGGAATCTTAAAATCCTTGCTTAACACCAAACACTCAGTATTAGTGAAAAGAACCTTATTTTTGTTATCACAAACTTGTGATACACTAAACAGATTATAATCAAGTTCTTTTACCAGGAAGACATTCTCAAAACGCAGATTGTTGGTGAGAAGGGTTCCTTTGCCTGTAATGGTGCCATAGCCCCCTCCAAAGTATACCTTATCACCATCTTTAATAGGAGTGAAGTTCGTCAGATAGTCTTCCTTTCCTGTCATGTGCCTTGAGCATCCACTATCCCAATATCCATAATCATTGATCTGTCTTTGAATGCCCTGCACATAAAGAAAACAAATTAGTTTTCTTTGGGAACCCAAGTCTCAGAAGACTTGGATTCATCTGGTTGTTCAATAAGAACAGACTTAGTTCTCACAACAACCCCATTCTCATCCTTTTTAGGATGAAATACCCAGTTAACCCCAATAGGTTTTGTGATGACCTTTGAAATGTAATTAAATCTATTGCAAGTCATTGAAATTCCATTATCATTAGGGTTTTGATCTTTCTTGGGTCTCCATGTTAAGCTTGAAGAAGCTTTAGACCTCTTACCTTGTGGCTGCAAATATTTAGGCCTGGTCACGTTTCTGTCAGCGTTGGATTTTGTCCTGTCAACGCTGAAATTAACCTTGTCAGCGTTGAACCTAGGGTTTGCTACAGGAACCCATTGCCTATTTGACCAGGTGTTTGTCTTTTGAAAAGGTCTTTGTCCATGAGTGTTAGACCTTCTAGAAAAGAATGGGGCAGGTCTAATCACTTGTGGACTTTGCTGCACACAAGGTTTGGGTCTGACAACGTTTGACTTCCTAACAACGTTGACTTTCTTCCTATCAGCGCTAAAATTGTTCCTATCAGCGCTGGCTTTGGGAGCGTTGACACACTTGTATGCCAAATGTGAAAAGCTACCACAAGTGTAACAGGCTTTCTTAGACATAACCTTAGGTTTAGTAGAGAAGAAACATGTTCCATGATTGCTAACTTGGCTCTTGGGTGACCTATTATTCCTATACATCTCTACATATTTAATGGTAGGTCTTCTAACAGTGTTTGAGCCTAGGTCAACAGCTTTACCAGTGATTGGATGAGTAACCTTAATGGGTGGTGTTTCATTGGGACTTTCACATAGCAAACCTCCCTTAACAAATAAAGTAGGGTTAGCTTTCTTCCACTCATTTAGGTCAGTCAGTTTTTGTTGATACTCTTCCACTGGAGTGACAACTCTTGGTGGAGGAATGAAGTCCTCCTCTTGGCATTCTAGTATACCAGTCCAAGACAAATCCTTTCTAAGGACACCATAGAAGTCACCAGCTGGTGGTGGAACCAGAGAGTAATTATTCATCCCAATCCCAGTCATGTCCTTAGGATCCTTTTGTTTAGCTACACAGCCTCCTAGGGTTTGGGTGGCTCTATCAAATCTTTGAATCTTGAGGTCAACATTATCTTTATTCTTAATGGCCTCATCTAACTTAGCCTGTAGGTCTCTATTGACCTTTGTCATGATATTTCTAATATCCATACTACCCTCTAGCTCATGTTTTAAGATATTTATCTTATCTTTTAAGTCAAATTCCATTTTCTTGTATTCAGAAACGGTTTTCTCAGTTTCAGTAAGAGCTAGTTGGTAATTGGACAATTTACACCTTTCAGTGCTCATATCATCTTTTAGTTTTAACACCTCTTTGTTAAGTCTATCAGTGTTTAACCTACAACCTTTGCTACAAAAAGCATCATCATATACCTCATTGTCAGATGAAGAGGAGGAGTGTGCCATGAGAGCATATTCAGCATGCTCTTCTTCTTCAATATCAGCAACCAAAGCTTTATCCTCTTCAGCATTCTTAGCCAGATAGCTCCAATCCCATCATGTACCATCAATTCCTTGAACTGCAACCATGGATTTGGAATCTTGATCTTTAACAATATGACTTGAGGGTTTACCAGCATCAGATCTTCTAGGAGATCTGCATTCCCTCATGAAGTGCCCCATACGATGACAGTTGTAGCATTCAACTTTGGATTTATCAAATCCAGCTGTGTCTTTAGCATTGAAGGTCATCTTCTTCTTGAACCTTCTATTCTACCTATTTGCTCTTATACTAGCAAGAGCCATGTTCCACTTGATGTCCATCTCTTCCAAGTGCTCATCACTTATCTACTCAAGGTCCTCATATGTAATCACTGAACCATTGGGCAAAGAAGCAATGTAAGCACAAACAGTATCCAAATCCAAACCAGCAGGTTTAACTCTTGGAGAGTCATTCTTGAATGTGTCAGCGTCTGAAAAAGAGACGTTGACAGGACTTGTTCCAGCGCTGACATATGATGATCCAGTAACTGGATGCATATAAGAGTCCTTCTGATTGAATTGACCTTCACTAGGAGAGAAGAAGGCCATGTTGATGGTGCTAGATTTGCTTCCATGATCTGAAAGAGTTTCATCCTCCAACAGTCTTAGTTTGTTGTAGATGTCATCAAACGAGGAGCTCTTGTAAGTATTGTTGGCAAGAATAGATCTTGCCTCAATCTTCCATGCCTCACCAAGACTTCTAAGGAAGGTAGCATTGGTGTCAACATCACCTACTTGTGTCCCCATGAAGGACAACTTGCTTGTGATGTCAAGCAATCTGCTTCTTACACTACTCAGTTTCTCATTGGGTTGAGCTTTGAAGACAGCATAATCATGCAGAAGTTGCTTTTTCTTTTCTTCCTTAGTGTCTGCATTGCCACCATATGCAACTTCAAGTGCTTCCCAAAGATCCTTAGCAGATTCATAGCCTCTATATTTGTGCTGGTTTTCTTGTCCCAAAGAGACCTTTAGAATATTTAGGGCTTTCATGTCAACCCTTTTCTTTGCAATATCTTCAGCACCTACAGCTCTACCATCTCCTGGTTTTTCTTTCTTATCCTCATCAGGGCATCCTTCAACAGCTGATCTTTGAGTAATGGCATCAAGAATCTTTTGAGCCTTATTGAATGAGTTTCCATATTCAATAATCTCCCAGAGTGTGTAGTCATAGATCCCCAGATATTGTTCAAAGTTGAACTTCCATAAGTCAAAGTGGGTTGCATCAAGCATGGGAATCTTGATGTTAGGTAAGGCTAAGGAGGAGGAGGTTATTGCTTCAGACATGATGTTGTTAGGGTTTCTGAGAAAATTAGGGTTTTGGTGTTCGTGTATGGTTCTGGTGTTCTTCAAAGATCAAAAGTTCCTCAACAAGCTCTGATACCACTTGTTGATCCCAAACTTAGATCGATTAGCTTTGTGTATGCGAGATTAGATCAAGTATAGCACGTAGAGAAACCTTTGTATATGCTTTATGAATCTAAGTGTTATGCGGAATTTAACACTTAAACAAGAACACAAGATATAAACAAAACTTTCACTTTGATTATGAATGTCGAACTTGCTTACAATGAAAGATGTTTACGAATGAAAACTTATATAAAACTTGATATTGAACATTAACCTAAAGGCCTTCTTTTATAGACTAAGAAGCCTTGTACAATAAGCTACGTATCAACTATTCTAGGTAAAGATAAACATAGAAAATACATTGTCGTTTCTATCCTTACTAGAAGTATTCTAGAATATAATAAACGTGTAGATTATATCTTCCATCAGTGCTTGTCTTCAGTGTGTCAACGCTTGACTTTAACCTGTCAACGCTTGAGCTGTCAGCGCTTGCTTTGTTCCTGTCAACGCTTGTTTTGTTCTTGTCAGTGCTCAAGTGATCTGACCTTAATTTATTCCCAACATGAAATAATTCACTCGATTAAGTGATATTTACTATTAAATTTGGGATTGGTTGTATAAAATAGTGGGCCATCCTATAGGAGGAAATCAATGTATTTGAAAGTAAAAGTAGAACTCGGGATAGAATTCAAACTAATACTGGGGATGTTGATTTCAGTTTGTTTCGGTGCCCTCTATATGGGGATGAACCGGACATACATGGTCATTTATTTTCTGAATGGAGGTTCTCGGCTCAGGTGTGGCTTTACATTCAGGAGCTTGCTGAGCTTGATCACCTTCTTCCTATGATGCATTTGATTGTTCTTCATCTTATACCCATTGCAATACGTCGAACCGCAAGGAGTGTTATGGGGAGACTAGTGCTTGGAGCGGCTTCGTATTTTATATGGATGGAGTACAACAATCACTTGTTTAAGAACGTCAAGCAATTGCCAGAAGAGATTCAGGATCATATCAAGGTAACGGTGCGTGTGAAGCTGCTTACGTCGTGGTTCAAGAGTACTACCGATGTTGATACAAAAGTTGGATGGACCGAGTTTGTAACACCCCATTTGTTAAAATGGAATATCACAGTAATATATGGTGTGTCATCAAAGCATGCAAGGTAAATGTCTAAACATTCATGACCATAAATAGAAATACCGGAAACAAACATCGGTAGTATAAGTAACTCAACACAAGCAAATATAAGTACTGTAAAGGAAAAGGACTATGCAATGTCCAACATGAAATAAAGTAAGATAAAGTCTGATAAATGCATAAGATATAGAAGGCTGGATAGCTTCCATCCGAATGCACATACTCTTGAGATCCTACTTGTAACCTTGGGTACCTGTCGTTTGGGAACATGGAAATGGAAAACGGCTGAGCATAACGCCCAGTGCACGGATATACAATAAAGCATAGAAACATAGAGTATGAAAGCATAAAAGAGCATATAAATCATGAAAGGCAACGGAAATGAATAAGTCCTGGGAAGCCTAGATGTATAACATGTTTACTGGTTATAGTTCAGAAAACATAGCTTATGTTACTTATGAAAATATGTATTAGTTTAATATACCAAAAGCCAATATAGGTCATAAGGTCAACAACGTGCATGAATGCTTGGAGGGGTGACCTCGTCATGCAAATTAGAGGGGATGCCTCTAATTAATATGGTAATGGATAGGAGGGATCAACTACTTGTGAAGGATGCAAGTCACACACCACATTCACCATGAATTCCAAAATGACACTCTAACTAGGATCCACCCATACACCCCACATGACAATATAATAATAAAGGCCAAATAAACTGTAAGGGATGCCACGGGCTATCACTCTCCCGTGGTGAAGTCATAACACTAGTGCCTCTAGTGTTATGGTTATGGTACCTCCATAACTGGCATGCATGTATATGGCTAAGGTAACTAATAAACATAAGCATTTAAATCTGTAACTATTGGGAAAACAGTTGGCTGCATACGGGAAATCCTAATAAAAGAAGAGATTGTCCTTACTGAAGGTCGGGAAATACGTATCTTGAGTCCAGTAGAAGCTAACGAAAACGCTGAAGAACCTACTCCGCCTTGACGGAAAATACTACATATGAATAGGGACATGTATGTGTTGTCTGAATTACATGTGTTTTACTGGTTCTGTATGTTCTTAGTTTATTATTCATGTTCGGTCATGTTTTAACTGTTTAAAGTGTTAACTATAGTTATTCTTGTATTTTGTTGTTTATTATTCAGGTTGTATTGTATTATAATACTTGTATTGTAATACTAATTAACTTTCTAAAAATAGCAGGTTCCCATAAATAGTAAGTTTCTAAAAATAGAAAGTTTCCAAAAATAGTAAGTTTCCATAATCAGAAATAAGATGGATTATTAATGGATTATTAATATCAAGTAAAGTTTATTTACTAAAATACAAGTCATGGTTCAAGTATTATAGCTTATTAATTAAATAACTTGATTTTTTAATTAAACTATACATTATAAGAATTTAATTAAAATACATGTTTTAATTAAATTAAGCTAAGTAAAATACTTAGGTTATACATGAAATAATAATTTAATATTTAAACCTAAGTCGTGCATTTAATTAAATTAAATAGTCTAGAAAGTAATTTAATTAAATATATTTTTCTGATTTTTACACTTTCCCGAACCCGAACCCGTGATTTAAAATTTAGCTCGAGCCGCACCCGTGTTTATAAATAAGCCGAGACAAACACCCTTGACAGTGGCTACCCGGCCTAGCTGGTTGCCGCTGTCCGAGCCATGTACCCACTGCCAAGCCACATCCAGCCGCTGCTCGACTCGGTTTACATCGGTTCACTACCGGTTCCCACTGTTCTTGTTATACCGAGCCACACCGAGATCCTAGTGGTCTCGGTTAGCCTTGAAACCAAACAAAACACCCACCCCGACTTGGGGTCGGGGTCCCTTCGCCTGCGTCCGAGCCAAACCACCCCACACCGAGACCTTGGGGTCTCGGTTGGGCGAATCAAACACCACCGAGAGCTTCATTTCTCTCGGTTTGGGTCTCGGCTGAACAAGCAAACACCAACACCCCTTAATGCATGATTTAATTAATCCCCACATGTTTTTACTTGTATTTTTTTAAGATTAATTAAATAAGATCCTGAATTCAAAAAAGAATTAAAAAGAAAAAGGGTTTTGATTATATCGAACACGTGGAAGAGAAAGTTATGATCACGAACACGTACACATAAAAATCAAAATAGAAAAAATCGTCCCGAACACCCCTTGGTGATCAATATGGCCGGTGGCAAGAGGAAGGAAGAGGCAAAGCTTTCTTGATTTTTCTGTAACCTAACTTTTGATAAAACCATTCTTGTGTTTTATTATTATTTAGTTATAATGGGTCATGGTCCAAAAGGCCCACTCCCTTTCTTTTGCTCTCTTAGCTGCAGCACCCTTAAGGCCCACAAGGAAAGCCGAAGTTTTTCCCGAGTTAAATTATATGTCGTAAATGTTCGTGTTTTATTTATCGTGGATTTAATTATCGTGATCGTAACACATTTATAATATATATACGTACATACATGTTATTTAATATCGTGACACGTGAAATATATTATAAATGGAAAGTTTTAAGTTTATCATATTTTCGTGTATTTACTATTCATGTTTACTGTTCATGATATTTTAATGCGGGTTTTACAACTCTTCCCCTCTAAAAGAACAATTCGTCCTCGAATTGGAGAAAACATAAATTGAAAGAAACATACTCGAATCAGAACTGGAAATGAGGGTAAGAAGCCCGTATAGACTCCTACGTCTCCCAAGTGGCTTCCCGCTCATGATGATCCCTCCAGAGGATTTTGACGAACGGGATCGTCTTCCTACACATGACACGATCATGTCGCTCGAGAACTCTCTCGGGTTCTTCCACATATGAAAGATCCTCTCGAATCTGATCAAGCGGATACTGGACAACATGAACCTGGATGATAGTTGTATCCTCTGAGTAAGGACACATGGAACATGTTGTGAACGTGTGATAGCTGAGGCGGTAACTCTAAACGATATGTGATGAGATGGCATTTATACATGATCTCATCGTTCTTTTCAGGCTTTAAATGCATAAAATGTCGTAAAAATACCATATATATGCTTGTGTTTGTTTACTTGTGTTTTTAGGTATGGATATTGTGAAAAAGACAAAAGATCACAAGAAACAAGAAAAAACGAACACGAGAAACGAAACCGTACAATGAACCGGGACCTAGCTCGTGATTTCTCAAAGAAAAGACCTTGAAGACTTGAAGATATCCAAGAATGATCCCTTATTAATGAAGAAATGACACTTAATACCCTTGTATACTCATAATTACAAGTTTGGTCCCTTAAGTTTGTCAAAATTTCAAAAAGGTTCCTCAACTTTGAAGATTTGGCAAGTTTAGTCCCTCAAGATTTCACAATTGTCAACAATGGTCCTCCAATATGTCAAACATTCATTGAAGACCTTCAAAGATGAGAAATGTCCAAGATCAGTCCTTGAATTATCCAAAAATGGCAAAACAAGTCCTTTGAAAACCTTGGAAAACTATTTGGGGCAAAAGTGTGAAATCTGAAACTTGAATAACAAAGGAATAGAGTTTGGACGGCTAAAATACTTGATATAACCTTTTTCCCAAAACACAAGGACCAAAGGTGTACAACTGAAACATTCAAACTCTAAATTGCGCCAAACAAAACACAATCTCCTAATTTCGGGTCAAACCCTACTATTTACCCACCTTCCCCACCCACAATTTACTTTTGCAAATGAAAGGGTAAATTGAAATTAAAATAACCCGCGTGTGATTCACCATCGCAGCACACATCCCACACTTAAACTCTCATACCCCATCACCCATGGACCCCACCCAAGCCACCCCTGCACCAATCATGTGACGACTTCCTCCCCAAGTAATCCTACGTGTCCAAATCAAAGGCTCATATCAACTGCTTGCTGCCTACGTTCAAGATAAAAGGTTTAGATCACATTTGACAACTCACACACCTCAACACGCCTTCAAGCACTCAAGGGCATTTTAGAGATTTTCTAGCTAGGGATTCATGTATTTCTCATTCTAGAAGCGTCTATCATTGTCTATAAAAGGAGACCCAAGATGTGGTGATCCCTTTGTTCCAGGCTTGCTATTTACCTTTTATAATTCCTTTTTATTCAAATAAAAGTTGGTGTTTTTTTAAAATATAGTTCCTTTTTATTTTGTTAAAAGTTAGTGTTAAGCATAGCAAGTTTGAGTTCAAATATCTTAATCTGTTTTCATTCGTGTTTGAAAAGTTTTCAAAAGAGGTTTTGAAATATTTTTGGAATTTTGAAAAATATTGCATATTTGTGTTTTTGGTGTTCTAATCATTTTCAGGTACAAAAGTGGGAAGTTAGTGGCTTTTTAAGATGTCTCTTAAGCTCAATACCCTCCAAGGTGTGGATGTACATCTTGGAGGTTTGATCTCTCAACCCTTTTTACTATATTATCATATTTCTATGATATTATGTGACTTGGATGAGTTTTGTGGTTTTGTGGCATTAATCTGTTTAATCCTGCTTTATATCAGTTATTTAAGTGATTTGTGATCCATTTGTGTTGAGTGTTCTTGATTTGTGGAGTTTTATGAGTATTTGTATGCATAATCTTTTTATTCAGCTATTAAGGGGTGTTTGGGAGTAGGTTTTTAGATAGGTCCTTGACCAATCTGTTGCTTTAAAACTGGATAAACACACCTAGATAGTGGTAATAGGGTTATATCTGTCACTAGTTTTTAGTAGGATAGCTTAAAACAAAGTATGCATTAGTATTATTTGGTAAAATAATCAGCAAGCTTAAAACTAGCTTTTGGATTCTGTTAGAGTTAATGGTAACCTAGGGTTTAGACTTGTTATTTGCAGTTTGGTTGTGTATTGTGAGGGATTGGGTGGTTTGAAATTCACTTATTGGCCAGCTAGATCAGCAAAATCTCATCAGACCATCTATGCATGTCAGTAACTGGTTTTTGCCATTTCTTGTGATTCTTTTGCTTTGGACTTGTTGTTTTCTTTGCTTATTGTGACTCCATACACTCCAATGGGTGTAGGGGTGCCCTTTTTTCCATTTAAAACCAACAAACCAAGCTTGAAATCAAGCTTAAATCAAGCCTGTTTAATTAGCAGTGGGAACTCCTTTCCCGCTACTTGTTACCACTGATAGTACATAACCTGTTTCAGCTTATTATTAAGCCATTTGAGATTATTGATCGTGCAACAACTTAAATTTGGTAATCAATCTTCCTCAACTGACCCATTTAACCATTCTTGAGCTTTTGGGCTTTTGACTTTAGGGTTTCACTAGAAAAACAACTTATTTGACTTTTTCATAAGTGCTTATTGTCTTATTTAGCTTATTTGGCTTAGCTTATTGGATTTTTCTTGATTTATTTGTCTTAATTAAGTCATTTAGAGTCTTTTGCAAGTTAAATCAAGTTCTGAGGTGGTCTAAATCTCCAAGTCGACTACTTTGTCTTTTAGTGAAAACATGCTTGGCTTATTTTTGGCTTATTGGTTGAGTTTTTTCAAAATTTCTTTTTACCGATCTCTTAAACATCCCAAAAGAAGGTTGTGTGTCAAATTAGAGCTTATGACATTGGCTTATAGCTTAATGGTCCAAAAAGCCCAATAAGAATAAGTTGTTATTCATCTAAGCTGTGATAAGCTCATATTCAGCTTTTGGGCCTTTAGAGTTTTGTGTTTAGAATTAAATTTTGAGTCAGACTAGAACGTTTCAGCTTATTTGGTTGATTCTTGGCTTATTGGACTAAAAAGCCCATTAAGTTGGACTATTTTTATTTTTATCCCATTTGGGGGCCCATTAGGGGTATTTTGGTAATTTCACTTTCATTTTATATTTATTTAGGTTAAAATAAACTATTTTCAAGTTTTTAGAAATTTTTATAATTTTTGGATTTTTATATTATTTTATTATTATTTTATTATTAAAAATTGTTTTTAAGGTAAAAATAGTATTTTTGCAACTTTTTCATTTTTCTTAAGTTAAATAATTTAAGTTAGGATTTTTAAAACAACTAGATTATTTTTCTCATCATTTTATTAATTTTTAGGATTATTTTGATATTTTAATAGTTTTTAATCATTTAAAAATAGCTTTGATTGGTTTTAAATTTCATAAAAATAATTTTTAGTCTAATTAAGTCATTTTAGAGTTTTACAAATTGAAAAATCCTAATTTGGGCTTTTTATTAATTATTTTGATTTTTAGGGCTTTAATTAGCATTTAAAACTAATATTTAATTAATTAAAAGGTTTGAAAAAGTTTTGATCATTTGTAAACTCTTAGTTCATTTTTAGTTATTCTTGGTAATTTTTTGGAAATTTTTAGAATTAATTTTTATTTTGTCACTTTTTACGGTTTTTTCGTTTTATCGTCGTAGTGTAATTTTAACGTATCCGTCATTATAATTTCTCATCTTTTCTTTCTCTCATATTAATCCAAAATCATATCAAGTTATTCACACACAAATACCTCCATGGGAAAAGAACTTTTCACTTCATTTGGGTCATTAGTGCACGGTTTTCCTAAACCGTCGTACTTAATACTTACCGCTTTTACGCCTTTTTCCAAAAAGGTCGTGTTGGGAATAAAATGTAGCCAGTCCACTTGAGCGCTGACATGAGGAAAACAAGCGTTGATAAGAAGAAAACAAACGCTGACAGATCAAGCGTTGACAAGAAGAAGTCAAGCGTTGATAGATTGAAGACAAGCACTGATAGAAAGATATGGTCTACGCGTATTATGTTTCTAGTTTGTTTCTAGTAAAGATAAGTTCAACATTGTATTTTCTATAATTATCTTTACCTAGAATAGTTGATACGTAGACTCTTGTTTCAATATAAGTTTTCATACGTTAAACACTTTCATTGTAAGCAAGTTCGCTATTATCAATCTAGTGAAAGTTTGTTTTACATCTTTGTGTGTTCTTGTTTAAGTGTTAATTCCGCATAGCACTTAGATTACTTTATACATAAACAAAGTTTCTCTACGTGTATAACTTGATCTAATCTCGTATACACAAGCTTAATCGATCTAAGTTTGGGATCAACAAGTGGTATCAGAGCTTGTTGAGAAACTTTGATTTGAAGAACGAGATCCAATATCGTGAGGTGAACCAAGCTAAGGAAGAAGGTGAAGAAGAATCTGATGATGTTTTCAGTTAAGGCCACGTCTACTTCAAGTTCCACAAGTTCTAATTCTTCTTCATGTTCTGATAATGAGGTATGTAATGACTCTTCTTGTAGGTTAAATACTGAAAGACTTAACAAAGAGGTTTTAAGACTGTTATCAGATGTGAGTACTGAGAGATGCAAGTTGTCTAACTATCAACTTGCTCTTACTCAAACTGAAAAGATTGTGTCTGAGTATAAGAAAATGGAGTTTGACCTAAAAGATCAAATCAATATTTTAAAACATGATTTAAATGCTAGTACTGATATTAGAAACATCATGGAGAGGGTCAATGCTGAATTACATGCTAAGTTAGATGAGGCTATCAAAAATAAGTATAATATAGACCTTAAAATTCAGAGATTTGATAAAGCCTCGCAAACCTTAGAAAAGTGTGTTAGTGAACAAAGGGATTCTAGGGATATGTCTGGGATTGGGTTGAAAGAATATGTTGTCGTTCCACCACCTGCTGGGAACTTCTATGGTGTCCATAGAAAGGATCTCTCTTGCACTGGTATTCCAGAACTCCAAGAAGAGGAATTTATTCCTCCACCTAGAGTCCTTTCTCTAGTTGAGGAATATCAACAAAAGGTTATTGACATAGAAGAATGGAAGAAGGCTAACCCCACTTTGTTTGTTAGGGGTGGGATGCTTAGTGATAGTCCATTTGTGCCTACACCTATTGACAGTCCAGTAGTATCTACACCTATCACTGTGACCAATCCCATCACTGGAAAAGCTGTTAATCTTGGCTCCCCAATTAAGAAACAACTTAGTGTTAAATACGCTAAAATGTATACAAAACCTAGGTCTCTCAAAAGCCAAGCAAGTGTTAATGGGACAGGGTTTTATCAGTCTAAGCCTAAGTTTGTGTAGGATATGTAAATCTTTCTTTACACCCTTTAGAGAGAGAAAGAGATAGAGAGATGGTGAGAACACACACATTTAGAGAGAGAAAGTGAAAGAAAAACACTTTTTCACTATGTGTAAAAATGAAGAACACACACCCTCTCCATCAAAGGAGAGGGTTTATATACCCAAGCCTTGTAATGGGCTTGGGCTTACACGTTTGGGCCGGCCTACACATGTTGTAGGCTAGGCTTGGACTTGTTTGACAAATAAAGAAGGTTAACTAAACTACGAGCTATTACATGGACTATCGTTGGAGTGACAGATCCTTCTTAATACGAAAAACGTATTTCCAACAATCTCCCCCTAAGGGAGGTCACTCCAAACAAGGGCGTTACCCAAGTTACAATAACCTAGCATACTATGATTGTCTTGAGCTCGTAGTCTTCGTCTTTCTTTTTCTTTTTTCTTTTCTGGTGAACATGCTGATGTGATCTTTGATATCAATCTTTGAGCATTAATCTCTTGCCTTGATCTCGTGCTTCCATCACTTGTGATCTTCGCCTCTTCGTGACACCATGTCCCACATACTTATACCTTCGTAATTCTTGAAAGCTTCAGAGTTCGATACAGCGGAAGACTTAACTTTTAGGCTTTCTTGAATTTGATGAAGTTTTAAGTGCATAAAGTATAAGCATGCGGGTACGACTTCTTCTTGGATCCCGCAACGCCACCGTCTTCAAATGCCGCAACATAAGTAGACACGAACGAAATGGCTTTGAACATTTCATTCTAAATCGGTAGCATTTTACCTCCGATCGGTGAAGACCGTTGGACGATATTAGATATCATACCCGTGACGGATAGTTTCAATTAAGTAACTTCCTGACAGGATTTCGCGGGTAAACCCGTTCTCTTTATTCGACCGTCCAAAGTTGACTGCGAACATAAAGAGTGAATCATTTGGATAATAATATCCGCATGATTTGAAGCCGTCAATTCATGTTCCTTGAACAAGTGAAATTCAATTAAGAACCGCACCATCGTTGCTTTCCAGTTGTCACGAGCTTGATTCGTATAGAATCTTGCAAGTTACCTACCAAGTGCTGTTTGAGGTTAACACTAGAAGGATTTCCACTCATCACTGTGAACACTAAGGTATCACTCTGAGTGTTCTGGCAAGATCACTAAGATATTGCGTAGAGGCCTGGAACGTGTTTAAATTCAGTTAAGAATTAAACAGCTGTTGCTTTCCAGTTATCACAAGTTTGATTCATAAAGAATCGCACAAGTCACCTACCATGAGCTTTTTGATATTCGCTCAAGAAGGATCTCCATCTTCATTTTAAATACTTTCGTATTACTCGGATGTTCAGGCAAGATCATGAAGATTTTGCGTAGGACTCTTAAAATCTTTCTTACTTTTCACAGTGTGTGAAGAAGCAAGGAAATATGAAAGTGTGTCCTAATGTGATATTTGATGATCTCAAATGGCTCTAGACTCGATCGTGCATTTTGGATTTTAGTGATCGGAGGCTGGAGAGGAGTGCCACCTTTTCAATACCAATTTATTCGGAGTGAATAAATCAATAGATTATGTGTTGTCTCCGTGTGATTAAAACAAATACCTTTTGAGAGATATCTGAGTTAGCTGGGATGGGTTGTGCATTGCATCACTGGGTCCATGATGTCTGTCTTTAATATCGAAAATCATTAAAATGATCTCAATAGCATATGTGTTGACCCGGTTTCTGCCTAAAGTTGTAAGGAGGGCTTCTTTCTTTACACCCTTTATCTTTAAAATTCTTTTTCATTCTTCAACCCCTTCAATGCTTACCAATACGTCATAACTAGCACCTTGTTGTGATTGTTCCAGTGCTAACTTAAGTACTTGGTCGACATTCAGCTACGTTCACAATCTTTCTCCATCTTTCCTAAGGACTACTATTTCTAGCTATGGAATGTCCTTGGGAAGATTCCTCCGGTTCTGGAAGAATCATAGGACTTAACCTATCCTACCATCCTTATGTCACCACAATCTTTATCGTCGTGAAATAAATGGGTTTTGGGTAAGTATATTTCACCATGAAAATCCATTTTGATATGCAAATCCGTTTTGCTCCCCCTTAACATATGCCACGATATTCGAAAACATTTCGCACATGTCGGGATGAGCCATCACGTTAAGTCAAACCATTTGTGATAATATCCCATATTAAATCACATTTTCTCCCCCATATTAAAAATATTAACCCAATCGATGTTTTTAATATCAATTGATTTAATGAAGTTTTAACAAAGGTTTTGGGAAGAGAAATGCAAGTCCGTTTTATCTTCATGATACCAAATGTATAAGATATGATATCGATTTGTAGCATGATCACATATTCACCATATTAAAAAAGAATTGACAAGGTTGGACCTGATAGATGAGAACATCATATGATAAGATCAAATGGTTCTTGTCAGCATATGTTGGTCGCCTCGTCACGTCTGAAGTCATCTCTTGACACCACATGTACGATTGGTATGGTTGTCTTGACACCAACTTGTGAACTTGGCACGTTCGGCATCGAAGATTCTGAATTCTTGACAATTGCTCCCCCTCAATTGTTGACCCGTGTTTTATTGAAAGAGCTGTAGTCGTCGGTTGAGTAGTCGCATCGTCGAGTATATAGATACCAATTGTAGATTGCTATGGTTGTAGAGATGATAGCTTCATAAAAACAAGACTTCTCTTGTTTTAACAAATAAATGCACTGAAACGTACATAGATTTGTGTTAGACCAAGTTATAAAGTAAAATTGATCCCTTACAAGGTTTTAAAGTAAACCTTGCCCGAGAAAATTAATTCCTGTTGTTAGCCAAAGCTTTCATAAGAAATACCTGACTTTAATGTGAAAACCGCGTTGCAGTCTGAAATAACTACAAGCCATTAGGGCATGTTTTATGAAATATTTACAACTTTTGTAAGAACTATATTTATGGCGCCGTGTCAATATTAACCAACATTTCTAAGGCCGTAAACATTATCGTACCAAAAGACATGCCTTTGAAAAAAAATAAAGTAAAAATATTTTTGGATTTTTCTAGATTTTTCAATTTTTATGGTTTTTATATGTTTTTATATTTTTGTATTTTGCTTTTGTGGATAAAGATATAAACAATATATACAAATGATCACCAAGGATACGGAGAATAGTTTTACCACCACTATTCTTTCGCTTCATCTGCCAATTACTTAAGACTCTCAGGCGAGAAGGTTCCATTCCTAGCTTGTCGGCCAAAAATTCAATTCGAGCGCGATCTAAAGCCTTCGTGAAAATATCCGCCAATTGATACTCAGATCGGAAAAAGTAAAGCTCTATTACTCCATTTTCCACCTGCTCCTTGATGAAATGGTAGCGAATGTCAATATGCTTCGACCGGGATAATTGAACATTGTTGCAGCATAAGGCAATTGCACTTTTGTTGTCGCAGTACATCGGAATCTTGTTGAAACCTAGACCATAGTCGGTTAATTGCGATTTCATCCAAAGAATTTGAGCACAGCAACCGGACATAGCTATGTATTCTTCTTCGTACTTGAAATTGCAGCGCTTTTCTGCCTTTTCGATGCCCAACTGATTAGTCGATCTCCTAGTATTTGTAAAGTTCCACTCGTGCTACGCCTTGTATCTTGACAACCCGCGTGATCCGCATCTGCATATGCCATTAGTGAAATAGAAGAGTCCTTCTAATACCAAAGTTCCCGATTAATGGTTCCTTTAAGATATCGAAAGATCCTTTTAACAGTGGCCAAGTGTAACTCAGTAGGTCGAGTTTGATACCGAGCACACATACATATAGCAAACTGAAGATCAGGTCGACTAGCTGTGATATACAGAAGAGTACCGATCATTCCATGATAAAGTGTCGGATCAACAACAATTCCATGTGGATCTGCATCAAGCTTAGTTCGTTCCACCATTGGAGTATCCACGGGGTCACAAGATTCCATCTTATACTTCTTAAGCGATTCAAGGGCATACTTGGATTGATTGATAAAGATGCCTCTGGGACTCTGAGATATCTGAAGACCTAAGAAGAATGATACCTTGCCCATCATTGACATCTTAAACTTGGAAGACATGAGTGTCCCAAACTCATCCGATAAGGTTTGGGTCGAGGCTGCAAATATAATATCATCAACATATATTTGTACCATAATCATATCGTTACCTCGTTTCTGAATGAACAGCGTAGGATCCACCTTGCCTTTTGCGAAGCCTTGTGTAATGAGGAATTGTGACAATAGATCGTACCATGCGCGAGGAGCTTGCTTCAACCCATAGAGAGCCTTCTTAAGCTTGTACACATGGTTAGGATAATTAGGATTCAAAAAACCATCCGGTTGTTGAACATAGACCTCTTCCTTGAGTTCACCATTAAGAAATGCCGTCTTCACGTCCATCCGATAGACAATCATATTCATATGGGCTGCATAAGCGAGGAATAGTCGAATAGCTTCCAAACGGGCAACAGGTGCAAAGGATTCCATAAAGTCGATGCCCAATAATTGCTTGTATCCACGAGCTACTAGTCGAGCTTTGTTCTTCATTATTCCGCCTAACTCATCGAGTTTCACCTTGTAAACCCATTTCAAAGTGAGTAACTGCACTTGATCCGGGCATGGGACAAGTTCCCATACTTCAAGACGTATAAATTCATTAAGTTCTTCTTGCATAGCTTCTATCCAACAGGATTGAGTAAAAGCTTGTTGCCATGTCTTAGGTTCAACTTCAGTGAGAAAAGCATCAAAATGACAAAACATTGCATTTTCTTGTAGCCGACTTCGTGTGGATACCGGACGATTAGGGTCACCAATAATAGAATCTATAGGATGATCCTTTGTCCACTCGCTGTCATGTTCACGAATCCGTGGATTGGAGTAAACCGTACTAGGAGCTTCCTCTGAGGTGGACGACCCGGCTTGATTAGGGTCGGGAATTGGTACATCAAAGAATGGAAGTTCACGCATTTGAGCGAATTCCAAATCGTGATCATCATCATCCTCTTCATCATCAATAGGCATGACATGGGTAGTTGAAACATGTGTTGGTTGAGAATTACTTGTTGAAGGTATATCTTGACCAATAGGTGCAGATGTATCTGATTGTGCAACTGTTGCTGGAGCGACAACTTCGGTTACTGGAGCTATTGCTTCAGTTTCCGGAGCAACGATACTTGGAGGAGTAAAGAATTCATCAAAGAACGGTTGAAACAACGTATCCCATTCAGTCCTAGAAGGTGGTGTAAATGATGATGAAGGAGGGTTGTTTGGGACAAGACCAGAGCTAATGTTACTGGGTCCCATTTCATGAAGTGCGGGTTCAGAGCTGCTTTGCTCAGAAGCCATAGCTGTCAGCTCATCAAAATCAACATTCATAGTTTCGAGGATCTTGCGAGAGTTACGGTTGTAGATTCGGTATGCCTTCTTTGCGGGGGCGTAACCAATGAAAATACCAATATCAGCCTTTGGTTGAAGTTTTCCCAAATTGTCACCATCATTATTTAGATAGCATAGAGAACCAAATACATGAAGATATGATAAATCTGGTACTTTTCCATGGAGAAGCTCATAAGGTGTTTTACCATGGCGTTTACGAATTAGTGACCGGTTTTGGGTGTACACTGCTGTAGATACTGCTTCTGCCCATAAAAACAATGGAGCCTTTGCGTAAATTAACAGCGTTCGAGCAGCTTCCATAAGTGTGCGATTTCGCCTTTCAACGACACCGTTTTGTTGTGGAGTGCGTGCAACGGATGTTTCATGAGATATGCCAACTTCTTCATAATAATCACGCAAGATTTGATTCACAAATTCGGTTCCATTATCTGTACGAATGCGTCGTACAGTAGTGTTGAGACGCACTTGAATCATCTTGAGAAATCTGATGATGAATTTAGGTGCCTCATTTTTGGCTTTAAGAAATTTCACCCATGTAAACCGAGAGTAATCATCGACAATGACGAGGATGTACTTTTTGCCACTAAGACTTTCAACACGCATTGGTCCACAAAGATCCATATGCAACAGATACAGTTTCTCTTGGTTGGTGTCTTCCGTCTTGGGTTTGTATGATTTCTTAGTGCTTTTCCCCATTGTACACGCGGAACACAAATGATCCTTATGAAATGATAGTTTAGGAAGACCACAAACAAGTTCGTTTTTTGCCAAGTGATTAATAGCGTCAAAGTTAAGATGAGATAACCGTCGATGCCATAACCATGACTTAGTATTCGATGCTTTGGAGAGAAGACATACGGGAGAAGCGGCCATCATGTCTTGTAGAGACAAAGTATACAAATTATTCCCTCGAGTACCTTTCAATAAATCAACCCCTTCCAAATTACGAATGAAGCAGGTATGCTCTCGAAAAGCAACTTCTAGGTTTGCATCACAAAATTGTCCCACAGAAAATAAGTTGTGACCAAGACCTTCCATATAATACACTCTTGAAATAATAACATTCCCAATATGATATTCACCATAACCCATTATCTTTGCAATATGATCATTTCCAAATCGAACCGTACCAAGAAACATGCTGACGAAATTTCTGAGCTGAGAGCGATCTCCGGTCATATGCTTGGAGCAACCAGAGTCCAAATACCAGAGAACAATTTGGACCACCTGTTTTCAACAACAACAACAGTAGACAATGCATTGGAAACTATTGGTTCCGGAGTGTTAGCAGATACAGATATAGAATTATCATAATTGCTAACATTTTTGAGACCCTTAGATTTCCTGCGTTTTCTAATGATAGTTTTAGCACTAACAGGTTTTACTGTTCCAACTTTCTTAGGTTTTGGATTATTCGCGGGCACTATAGTGGGAGTAGACCTATTTAAAGGGCACTTAGTTCCTACAGTAGTGTCGGTGTTCCTAGTTAAAGGACACGCTTGTGTTTTGGTAGTCTTGGTACTCCTAGTTAAAGGGCATGCTTTCTTCGCTTTAGTGGGAGTGATCCTAGTTAAAGGGCACGTATTTCCTACTATAGTGAAATTTCTACCAGTGGGGCGCCACATCCAGCCAACTTGGGTTAACACTTTCCCAGTCGGTTTCCATTCTAATCCATTTTTCCGGGCATACATCTCATTCACATGGTCAATAAGGCAAGAATCATGACGACTAGAAAACATACATTCATTGCAATTCCAACATTTCAAATTAGAATTCACAGTAGGCTTAGAACGTTGCACAATCGCAGAGCCTTTAGGTTTAGCTACATGATTCTTTTTATTCAAAACAGAAATAACATTCCTAGGATGGGCTTCTACTTTCTTCTTCACTTGACTACTAGATGGGGGCAAGATCCTATCATTCTTCTTGTTTCTTTTAAGCGTAGATCTTTAAGCCTTAGTAGTGGTGCTTACTCCTGTAGAAGGCAACACGAGAATATTAGAAGCTGTTTTTGATTCCGCCTTATCTTTAGTGACCAAAGTTTGAGATGGTTTAGTCCTAGGGCCCTTGTTAAGTGGTGTGACGGCTATAAGGTTCCTTTTGATTTCACTAGAGGACGATGCTGAGACAATGGTTGCATTATCCACAACATTCTTACCTTTTAAAGTACGAAGTGTTTCCTTTAACTCATCCAAGACCAGATTTTTATCACAAATTTGTTCCCTCAAATCAGATATTTCCACCGACTTTCGATTCAATTGTTCAATCAACGATTGATTCTGTGCAGTGGTATTAGCACATGCGGGTTTACTGAATCGAAGAGTCGTGTATTTTTCTGTTTTAAGTTATCAACTTTGGACAAAATCTTGGAAACTCGATTATCTAGATCAAGTTTTAAATTCTCAGCGGCCTCAAGTACGTTCACACAGTTAAGCTCCTTAGATTTCTCTATGTCTATCGGCAAAGATTGAGCAACCTTGTCACTTGGCTGACGCTGTTTTGATTGTAAATTCAATCAAAAATTCTTTTAAAAGTTTGCATCATCGATATTAACACCTTCGAATGACGTTCAAAGATTTCTTGAATAAATTGTTGCTTGCATTCAAGCGAAATACAATGTGTTCGAATCTCATCAAAACGTTTTGAAAGCGAAGAATATGAATCTTGAAGCTTTAAAAATGCAGCGTCAGATTCGTGACAAGTACTATCTACCACATTATCCACAGATTCAACATTATGCACAATAGAATCATTATCAACACTGTTATTCACACAGACGGAAACTAGATCATGAGACATCACTTGCTTCAGAAGTAGATCATTTTGGCGTGAAACCCGTTCTATTTCAAGTAAACTGTTTTCATAAGCATCTTCCATTTCATTGAAAACACGTCTAACTTCTTCTAGTTCCAAAAACAAATCTTGATCAAGATTACTAAGACAAGCCATAACATTGTCTACAAACGGAACAATTTCATTTCGGAACGCAGCTCTAGTGTGCTCAAAGTTCCATTCACCTTCCGTTATGGCCGAAGCCGTCGTACGTTCCAAAATGACCTTGTCAAAATCGGCTAAGTGTTGGTGTACCGCATTTAAGTTAACGGACGCCTTACTTACCGGTGGAATTAACTTCGTTAAATCCGTTTTAACAAGTGTAGGAGACGTACTAGAAAGGTTTTCATTTGACAAACTTTGGGGCACAAGAACTGTCAATTCAGCTAATTCATTTTGTAAGTGAATGCGTGTCTTTTTCGAAAATTGATCTTTGTTATGTTGATCATAATCAATTGTATGGAATTTTGAAAGCATTTGAGAATGAGTTTCATCCGCAAGTTATTGTGTCTCCTCAGTACTACGAACAAAAGGTGCTTCTTTCGATTTGCCAATTATGGTCATAACATAAAGACCGAGAATATATTCCTGAGCTTGTTTTGCATAACCGGGATTAGGTGGTAAATCTTGAAGACGTTTGAGTTCGAGTACCTTAAATGATTTAGTTAAAAGATGAACCTTTTCTGTGGAAGCGTATTGTTTTAAAAGCTGTTGTTCTTTAAATTTAAGAAGTTTGGTAGCATTAATTTCCGATTCAACCTTTTTAGACTCGAGAGTTTCGAAATCTATTTTAAGTTTCTGAAAATCATTGACAACCGACTCTTTTTCTTTTAATTCATTGGAAATATTAGCTTTTAATGATTCTATTTCTTTCAAGTGTTCAATCTTTTCAAAACGAAATTGGTCAAATTCAGAACATGTTATTTTCTCTGCTTGAGGGACCATTTCAAAAGTTTTGACTTTTTCTTTATGCAACGCAAGCTCAGCAGTTAGGGTGGAGTTCGTATCTACGGATTGTCTGAGGGACATATGCATTTGATCAATAATATGTTTAGGCACCATGACCAAATCATGTTGAGCATAAGATGCCATACCCGTCGTAGCATTTGGTTGAGGTTCACTCAAATGTGTAGGATTGGGTACCACATCATTTGAGTTACTAGTTCCCGAATGCTGTTCGAGGTTGTCATTTTCATGCCCAACTTGATGTTGGTTATCATCAGTATTATTAGATGTGGTTGGTACCTCACTGATGACATCAGAACCGTAGTGAGAGAGATTAGCAACGAGAGCAGCTTGGGCAGAGTGAATGTCATCACAATCCGAATCGTATGCATCAAGATCGTCCGCTTGATAAGCTACATTAGAAGTGGAAACAACTGCAATGCCTTCAGTATCCGCTGCCCCTGGGTCTGCAAGAAATGCTAACTCCTCTGAATCCAAAATCTTCCCCTTAGACTGAGCATTAACCAAATACATCTTCTCACGAAACCATGCATCATCCCTTCTCCTTTTCGGCTGAGTGCATTCCTTAGCCATATGACCTTGTCCTCGGCAATTGTAGCAAGTCACAACCTTTTTAGGACCAATGGGACTTCCATTTCCACTAGCTTTAGAATTCACAGCTTGATTGTTCCCAGTCCTTGTAGGAGGTCCATATGAATTTTGCCTTCCCTGAATAGGTTGCACTGTTACTTGACCATCTTGAACAGTAGCTTGTTGTCGAGGATTTGATGAGGTGCGAAGCTGATTGTTTGTTGGTGGAAATCCTCTAGTTGCAACAAGTTTTTACAAATAGGTTGTGAGATGGTTTAGAACATCAGCTGGCGTATCATTTGGAGTAAAGACCGGTGCTTGGATTGGTGGAAGTTTATTAGAGTAGAAAGCTTGTGCTGGTTGTGCTTCTATAGGAAAATATCCTTGCTAAGGAGTATAGCCCATTGGAGAAGTGTTGGCTTGTGATGGTGATGTCTGATATTGTGGTTGCTGTGGAAAATATTGTTGATGAACACTTTGTTGATATTCTTGTTGTGGCATCATTGGTGGTTGATAAGATGGTTGCTGATAGATGTGTGGTGGTGGCTGCTGCAAGTATGATGGTTGTTGATAAGTATAAGCCATGTTTTGTTGAGAAGCATACATTGCAAGTGGATCATGAACTTGAGGTGTAGAAAACCGAGCCTCGATCACATGGCATTCATGTTGTTGAAGAAAAGCTTGAAGTTGATCCACATTGGTGTTATGCAAGTCCTTAGCCAATTTAACATCCGTCACGTATTTTTTCCATTCTGAAGGAAGAGTGTTCAAATACTTGGTGTTCAATTGAAAGGTAGGAATTGTCATGCCATAGATATTGAGCTCATTCAACAATAGGGTAAATCTCAGATAGTAATCATTGAGAGTCTCCCTTGGCACATAGGCAAACTTATCAAAAGTATCATAAAGCTTACACTCTCGTTCTTGTTTAGTTAACGAGGTGCCTTGCATTAGAACCCGAATTCTATCCCATAACTCTTTGGAAACTTTGTGTTTGCTGACGAGTTTGTAGACATCTGGAGGAAGGGCTTGGAGAATGATGTTTGTAGCATACTTATCACATTTATCTTGAATCTTCATATCTCCAGTCAACTCACCCGTTGTGCGAGGACGAGTAGTCGTACCTTCCGTCACTGTACCATAATCTAATGGTCCATTGAGCACCGATGCCCAAATTAGATGTCCATTCTCCTTGTTCAACATATAAAGTTCCATTCGGGAAGCCCATTCCTCATACATAGTCTTCACCAACATTGGTGGACGATTATCCGTACCCGAGAGGATGGACTTATCCGTAAGAGATGTGTACTCCATTTCAATAAGTTAAGATTTACAAACGTTGATCGATCAATGAAAGAAAGTAAATGTGTTTGTTGTTGTGAGTTTAAGTCGAGAAACAATGTTAAAATCCCCTAAAATATGTCCTCGATAAACCAAAATTCCAAGTCAAAATTATACACGGAATGTTGATCGGAATAGTGATCTGAATGCTGATCGGAATGTCCTATCGGAATACTTTATAGGAATGCTGATCAGAATGTGATTATCTGAATGCTGATCGGAATGTGATTATCAGAATACTGATCGGAATACCTTGATCGAAATACCTAATCGGAATACCTAATCGGAATACCTTGATCGGAATACCTAATCGGAATACCTAATCGGAATACCTAATCGGAATACCTAATCGGAATACCTAATCGGAATACATAATCGGAATACCTGATCGGAATGTACCCAAAATCGGAATCCCTAAACCCTATTCCGATTACACTGATCGGAATGTCCTATAAACCCTTTTCCGATGACCTGATCGGAATAATTCCCACTTTTCTCGGACAAAACTCAACCAATTCGTGATTTTAAGCCAAAAAATGATCAAAACACCCAAAAAATTTGTGTTTTTAGCCAAAGTAACTATACCAAATCCCTACCACAACTATGTAGAAGATTTGTATCAAGAAAAAACCATCAAAAACACAAAAAAAAAATTTGGACGTGTGAAAATGGATCAAAAATGGCGTATGAATCAAGAACACAAACACATGAACAATACAATCATCCCATGGCTCTTGATACCATTTGTAGGATATGTAAATCTTTCTTTACACCCTTTAGAGAGAGAAAGAGATAGAGAGATGGTGAGAACACACACACTTAGAGAGAGAAAGTGAAAGAAAAACACTTTTTCACTATGTGTAAAAATGAAGAACACACACCCTCTCCATCAAAGGAGAGGGTTTATATACCCAAGCCTTGTAATGGGCTTGGGCTTACACGTTTGGGCCAGCCTACACATGTTGTAGGCTAGGCTTGGACTTGTTTGATAAATAAAGAAGGTTAACTAAACTACGAGCTATTACATGGACTATCGTTGGAGTGACCGATCCTTCTTAATACGAAAAACGTATTTCCAACAGTTTGTGTACAAAAAGGCGTGTTACTCATGTGGGAGCTTCTCACATTTGGCCTATAATTGTGTTAGTGGATACAATTCATTCGTTGACAATAGGTCATCCAATGTCAACCATAAACCTTTTGTCCACACTAGACCACAGGCTAATAGACCATCTCCTTTCTTCTCTAAGGCAGCTAATACCCATGGACAAAGGCCCTTTCAAAAGACCAACACTTGGTCAAACATACAGTATGTTCCTGTAGCAAACCCTAATTTAGGCGCTGACAAGAACAAATTCAGTGCTGACAAGATAAAATTCAGCGCTGACAGGAACAAGTTCAACGCTGACAGGAACAAATGCAACGTTGACAGCTCCAAGTGTTGTATGAGACCTTATTTTAGACCATATAAACAAATATACTTGGTTAATAAGGGTCAAGGGTCTAAAGCATCATCTCACTTAACATGGAAACCTAAACAAGAGCAAAACTCCAATTTTAATGGTATTTCAATGAGTTGCAATAGATTTAAATATCTTGAGAAGGTCAATACTAGACTCATTGGAACAAATTGGGTGATTAGGTCCCAAAGGGATGAACAGGGATTTGTGGTAAAGAATAAGTCCACTCTAGTTGAACAACTAGACAGATCCAGGTCTGACAAGGCTTGTATCTCCAAAGAAAAATAATTTGTTTTCTTTTTGAGCAGCCTATCCAAAAACAGGTTAATGATCAAGGATATTGGGATAGTGGATGCTCAAGGAACATGCATTGTTGGTCAGTCCACTGTTATTATTTTTATCCACTGACATGTTATCTCTACCCATTATTGTGGGAAATGGAAGCATCTGTTGGTGTGTTTTTGTGGTTTTTGTCTAACTATACAGGTATGTGGAGCTACATTTGGATGGATATAGAATTGCAAACTTTTATTTATGATGGTTGGAGTGTTTACATTCCTATCTTGAGATAAAATTTTGCTTCTTCACATATAATGATTTGTATGCTTCTGTTAAGGGGAGGTAAACCTCTAGGTTTTTGGGTACTCTTAGAGCACTCTTGCACAATTCTAGATTGTGTCCACTGGTGAGTACGATTTAGTTTTCTAATTCGTGAGGCACTGTAGCATGCAAAGTTGATATACTGTGCATGCTGTCAAGACATTTGACCTAGATTTGGGTTTGGTCGGTTGGGAGACTTTGGGTATATGTTTGGGTTACTTGGGGAGTTGCAAAGGTTTTATATGAGTTAACTTTCTATTTGGGGCATTTGTGAACAAAGGACTCTAGAGTTCATGTGTGTCTATTATGATTTTGCATGAGTGTATGCATGAACAGTGTTTGTCACTCTTGCTTATTAGAGACTAGTTAATTTCCTTAGGATTATTACCTTTGTTTATGTTCTAACTAGTTCCAAGTTCCTCTTGTCAGCGTCTAGGGACTTGGTCAATTTTATTCCCAACAACCTCCCCTAAACTTGATATCTACTCTAGTAATCAAGTTTCTGAATAAAATAAAACACATAGAGAGGATTCTTACAAACATGTTATATCCTTCAATTTGAGTATGAATAAACCTCAAAAAGTCAACACTCAAACTTGATCTTAATCATCTTCTACAATACATCTTATAACAGCAAGCTTCTTCAGTTACCTATAGAGTCTTTGGAGCCTTTTCTATAACATTTGTCACTCAAATTCAATTACTCCTCCCCTTTTTAAGACTCCTCTCCAAGATTAGTATCAAAGGACGGTACCATGAATATCCTTCATAGCTTCATATCAGCTTCCAAAACAACAAGTCTATCATTTCAAAACGGTGATCCTTGACAATTTGTAACAGTTCTATATTTTTCTTTTGCAAGCTAATACAGATTTTCTTCAATTCCATTAATGTCAAAGGTTTCATACTGTCCTCATCCATATTCGGGAAATTAATCCTCAATATTGATTCATAGGACATAGGGATGGACTTACTGATGATAAGACTGACTTGACCTGCATTAAAGCTAGTGCCAATAGTCTCAGCCATCTCCATAACACTATACACCCTCGTGAAAGTGATCTATGCTGCTACTAGATGTCAATCACTAGGAAAAACATCTCAATGATCATTAGGCTTCCAGATATCCAAAACTTTGAAAAATGAAAGGGTGATGAAATATTTTGGGACTATAAAAAAGTTTATAAATGACACCAGCTAAGATGTCATAGCATAAAATAGACTTGGGAATGACTTTATCATGGGTTTACTTGGGAGTTACAAGGAATTTTATGAGATAACTTAGTTGTTAAGAGTTTTGGTTAGCAAGGGACACTAGAGGACTGTTATGTCTTTCTTGCATAAGCAAGTGTGCATAAATGAACAGTGCTTGCCGCCCTATAATAATTATTAACTTATAGGTTATCTTCACTAGGATAAATTACTTTGTTAAGGTCCTTTTTCATTTTTCTTACTTTTATTTTTGGACGCTGACAAGTATTTTTCCAAGCGTTGTTATGACCAATTTAGACGCTGACATGGATTTGGCAAACGTTGACAAGAATATAGCCGTTGGGCGTTGATGGGTTATTTTTGACCGTTGACACTCATTGGGTCCTACCCAGTTGTTACTTTTTGACGAATTTTGGGGCCGTAATTTTGGGAGCAGATAACTTTTAATTAATGCATGAGATAACTTATTTTCTTTTCAATATTTTCATCATTATTTTTTTTAAAATAGTTGCCTCATTTTTTACCAATCACATGCACCTATCTCTCCTATATATTGGGCTCCTATTTTTAAACAGGGTACCTCATATTCTTGTCTAACAATTTTCTCCTATAATTCATCTTTCTAAATATTCACAAACAGCTTTCTTCTACAATGGCACCAAAATTTAAACCAAGTGACTTGGTATTGGGATTCAAAAGTCAACACAACATGATTGCATATTTGGACGCTGATGACACTCTGTTTCCTCAATACACCCAAATGGTGGCGTATTTGAATGCATCTCCTATTAGGTATGCTCTTTCTCATGCTCCTCTCATCTCTGTCACCCATATTAAATAGTTTTGGAACACTGTTAGTTCCTCAACAGTTAATAATGTGACTACATTATCATCTATTGTTCATGGGCGTACATGGGTGGTTACTGAAGCCTTGGTTCGCCAGGCTTTGCATCTTGATGATGCAGATGGTATAACCACCGTCCCCAATCATGAAATAGAACAAGGGCTTCGGGCATTGGGGTATCCTTTCCCTGATGATGGCACTTTAAACAAATATCATAAACAAGAGTTTCCCCCAGCCTAGAAGTACCTCATACATGTCATCTTACAATGTTTGAGTCCCAAGTGTACTGCACACAATGAGATTAATAGATCAATTGCTAGTGATATTGTGTGCATTGCATCTGGGCAAAAGTTTAATTATTCTATAATGATTTTTGATGGCATGTGTAAAAACAAAGGGAATAAGATGACTTTGGCTTATCCAAGATTTTAACAAATGGTTTTTGATGTGCAAAATTACTGCACAAGGGACCATGATGACTTTTATGAGATCCATGTGCAAAAGAAAGCTATTTTTACCAAGATGAACTCACCCCCTCACCGTGAATTACCCCTCACCCCAGCTATGCTTGCTGTTATTGCAGCAGCACAACCCCAACCAGACCCCCAACCACAACTTGACCCAATACCAGAACCTTTACCTTCACCTCAACACATGGAAGTTGATCAAGAACCCTTCAACGCTGACACATTAAATGCTGGCGTTGACACAAGTAATCCAGACGTTGACACTTTTCCTTTACAGACCCAAATACCCCTTAACCATCCAACATCCATCCAATCCACATCATCTTCTACCCCACCACAATATAGGTTGCAAAAACGCCAAAGGACTACTGGAGTGTTCTCCTCTAGTGGTCCTAGCCATGTAGCAGAGAGAACCACCCCCACAAGTGTGGTTGGTGCTATGGATGAGGCTGGGACTATTGGTTCTGGCTTAGATGCAGGCCAAGACAGTCCTGACATCTTTAAGACCTCATCCATGCCCCATGAATCTAACTTGGGATGTCAAATACCCATTTTAGAGGAGGGCAGATTAGAACCATACACATTAATGGAATTGCGGCTGTCTGCATTAGCTTGTAAAAGAAAAATGCAGAATTGGTACAAATTGTCAGTACACAAGGCCTTGAACTCAAGAAATTGAGGGAGAGGATTTTTATTTTAGAGAATGCTAGCACAAGGCGTGGGATGGAGGAATCTTCCAAAGGGGAGGATGAGCAGATTAATGTGAGTGATAAAGGCTCACATGATGGAGAATCTTTGGGTATTGCTGAAGCCCTAACTGAATTGAAGAAGCAACCAGGTTTTGACAGATCTCTGGTAACTCCTACCAATTTAAACTTGTCTTTTACAGCTATGTTGGAGCAATTTACAAGAGGCGCTGAGACAAGTAATTTGGGCGTTGACAAGAAAAATTTGAACGCTAACACACCAAGCGCTGACATGAGCAAATTGGGCGCTGACACAAGAAATTTGAGCGTTGACAGACCTGCAGATGAGGTTGATGTATTCCAGTCATCAGCTATCATCAAAGAAGTATCTTCACAGGTATTACCATCATCCTTACCCATCATTGATCCATTAGATAAGGGTAAAGGAATCATGGTAGAGGTAGAAGTTCCAAAGGATGCAGCACAGGTAGAGTTTGATAGAAGGTTGGTTGCACAACTTGTGGAACAAGAAAGAAAGAAGGTTGGTGAATCACCCTTTGTTGTCACTTCAGAGGAACAAGAAGGAAGTGATGAAGCAAGTTCAGATTTAAGTGTGATGGTAATAGAACAACCAGAAAGACTTGAATATGGTGATGATTTGGCAAGAGAGAAGCTTAGAGAGTTGAAATTGCAAGTAGATTTTGATATGCCCCAAGTTGTTCAGATGTACCATGCTTGGGAGAATAGGTGTATGGAGAATCCTTATTTGACTATTTCAGACCAAATTTGGGGTTTGGAGATTCTTCTAAGAGTTCAAAAAGACTGCAAGGTAATTCTAGAACACAAAGCTAGCAATGTTCTCTCACTGCTAAAGAAGGATAGAAGGGAGCTTTACTATATGCTACTCAGATGTCATGGAACAGGATGGACCTATAAGAAATTGTTGGGATTATCCTTTGATGAGTTGGAGTACAAGGCTTATCCCATTTGGGTAAAAGTGCAGGAAATGAACATTCTGAGACTTCTTTCAGATGAAAGGAAAGAAGAACTTGCAGAAGAGATGGAGCTTAAGAAGGCAATGATTGTTCCAAGACCTTTGAAGAAGGGAGTTCCTCTTGAGTTTCCTAAAGATATGGATAGATTGAAGCCCAGTGAAGCTGTTATAAGAAGGAGCATCAAGCTCTCACCCCTGGAAGCTTCAGATATGGTACAAGTATTACCTCTTGATGCCAGAAACCCTATTATAAGCTATAAAGAAGATGCAAGTGGGTATTGGAAGATTGGCAGGTATGGGAAAGAGGTACACACTTTTACTACTCTTGTGTCTCTCTTTGCAAGTGTGGATAGAGAAGACTTGGTAGACCTTTGGAGGTTGTTGGAGGCAAAGTATGAGACTGAAGCTCCTACTTCAGTTAATGGAATAAAACTTTGGTCAACATTCAAGAGAATGTGTGGACCAAAAGAAGAAGATCCTGCTGTTTGGAAGGATCTTGAGGATGATCTTAGTGGTCTTCAATGTCGTTTGTATTCAGCTGTTGGTGTGTACTACTTGAGCTCTACAAAGTTTGCTGAGTATCTTCTTGTAGATGGTCAGTATTCCATGTCCAAAGAAGTTTTGGAGAAGATGAAAACAACACAGCTGGATATTGACTATTCAAGTGACGTGGCCAAAGATTTGATCACACATGTTTATTACCAATATGATAAGATTTGTAAGATTCCGCCTAGTTCTTAATTTTTATTCCGAAACTTGATTACTAGAGTAGATATAAAGTTTAGGGGAGGATTGTTGGGAATAAAATGTAGCCAGTCCACTTGAGCGCTGACAAGAGGAAAACAAGCGTTGATAAGAAGAAAACAAACGCTGACAGATCAAGCGTTGACAAGAAGAAGTCAAGCGTTGATAGGTTGAAGACAAGCACTGATAGAAAGATATGGTCTACGCGTATTATGTTTCTAGTTTGTTTCTAGTAAAGATAAGTTCAACATTGTATTTTCTATAATTATCTTTACCTAGAATAGTTGATACGTAGACTCTTGTACAAGGCTTCTTATGTCTATAAAAGAAGACCTTTAGGTTATGTTTCAATATAAGTTTTCATACGTTAAACACTTCCATTGTAAGCAAGTTCGTTATTATCAATATAGTGAAAGTTTGTTTTACATCTTTGTGTGTTCTTGTTTAAGTGTTAATTCCGCATAACACTTAGATTACTTTATACATAAACAAAGTTTCTCTACGTGTATAACTTGATCTAATCTCGTATACACAAGCTTAATCGATCTAAGTTTGGGATCAACAGGTCGTATTTTTCCTACAATCATTTTAGCGCCACTGCCGGGGAGGTGTGTCGTGATTAATTTGACCATTTTGTTTTTAATATCTAACCATAAATAGTAATTGTGTTAAATAGAAATTTATTAACACGTATTATCAGTTTTTTCGTTTTTCTTGTGAAATTATTATTACTATATTGTATAAGTATCACAACAAATACAAAATATCTCCAAAAGTGTGAAGACACCACCTTAATTGGGATTTGATCTCCTAATTATTGTATTCGAATCTCAAACAAAAAGAAAAAGGAAAAAATATATAAATACTTTCGTGAAGCTCGATTTTGAAAAATACGAACTATAAGGTGAATAGATAGGCAACGTGCTATAAAAGGCTGTTAAAGGGAAGCTAGGTACTTAAGTGCTTCACGCCACCTCATTCCCCCGTTCACTTGTGAGTATTTGATATCGAAGGCTAATCGAGGGTTTTGCCGCCCAAAGTATTATTACGTATCATATATATTTGCTTGGTTTCTTTGTGATTAAACCCTCTTGAACAATTTGGTTTTCACCAAAGTTCTAAAGTCAATCGAAGGCGTTCACTCCACGTGATCGTTTTCATTCTTTTGAGGCTTCTTTAATCAAGAGTTTGATTCGAGGAGAGATTTGGTAGATTGTTGTCTACAAATATACACAAAATCTAAAAAAATTTAAAAACAATCAAAAACACAAAAAAATTGAAAATCAACAAAACACCCAAAAGAATCTTTTTTGCTCACCTCCACGTTCTACGTCAAGTTTATGCTAACTCGTAATTAAGCAAAACGAGCTTGTAAACATCGTCAAAACCAAGGAAATCAATATCCCATAATTAAAGAAGAAACTCCAATTGTCGAACCCGTTGTAGAACCAATAGTCAGCATGGCAAATCGTACTACGATGGAGTTGCTTCCAGCACCCACCGAGGGTTTTGGAGAAGCTATTGTGATTCCTGCCATCCTTGCGGAGAATTTTGAGATCAAGACGGATTTAATGTCGATGCTACAAGCAAACAAGTTTCGAGGTCATGAAAAAGACAACCCGCATTATCACATAAGGAATTTCAATCGTCTCACCGCAACAAGCAAGTTTAAGGATGTTCTACATGATGTCATTAAGATGATTTTGTTTCCATAATCGTTAGATGGAACCGCAAAAATTTGGCTCGAGAAAGAACCGCCAAATTCAATTTTGACATGGGGTGATCTCGTCTCTAAGTTTGTGAACCAATTTTTTCCGCCATCTAAAACAACACATTTGAAAAATGAGATTTCAAGGTTTACACAACGTAATAATGAAAGTTTTTCAATGGCATGGGAACGATCTAAGGAAATGTTACATGATTTCCTCACCATGATTTTTCGGAATTGCATCAAATTCATACTTTTTATAATGGGCTTAACGATCATGAACGAGATTATTTGAATGTCGTCGCGGGTGGTAAGTTTTTTTTTGCAAAACGACCGATAAAGAGTTAAATATTATCAAGAATAGATCTAAGGTTTATAACCCTCGTAACACACCGAGTGTTGCCAATATGGGTTCATCGTCATCGTCTCGCAACATAAATGCCTTACATGATGAAGCAAATGAGGAAAATCGGTTTTTCGATAGATTTTCGACGCTTATGACACATTGGAAAGCACAAGATGCTTTGAATTACGCATCGGTTAAAGCGGTTGAAAAGAGTTGTATATCTTGTGGTGGAGCTCACGATTTTTCCGAGCGTATTACCGCCGGTGGTAACACTTTGAGTGCTTACGTAGCAACGGGAACTTACAACCAAAACGGCCAAGGTTCCTGACCAAATCAAGCTCCCCCAAATCAAAATGTTAACAACTATCGAAACAACAATAAAAATGGTGGTGATCAAGGTAATCAACGTAATTACAACAAGGGTAATTCCCAAAGTGGGAATGGGAAAGTTCAAAATCAAAACCGTGATTTCCAAACTACCACACAAGGTTTTAAAAATACTCACACTAAAAATCTTAATGGAGAGTTTTTGGATTATGCAAAAGTAAATGATGCTAAGTTTGATAACATGCAACGTGAGATGATTAGCTTAAAATCTGAGTTGAAAAACGAGCTTAAAAACGAACTTGCTAATGAATTGAAAACTCATGCTAATAAAATGGAAGGAAACGTTCAACGTCTTCAACAAAATCAACAAAAGATGGAACAAGGACAACATGAGATTAAGCAAGAGTTGTTAAAAGCGGATATAAGGCAATCAAAATTTAAAGATCGAATGGCTAAAATGTTTGAAGCAATCATGTGTAAACCCTCTTCCTCGGGTGGTCTTCCTAGTGATACCATTGCAAAACCGAAGGGAGAAATGAAGGTTATTACTACTCGTAGTGGTAAAACTTTCAAGGAACCAATCTCTCATCCTAGTACTTCTACGGAGAAGGAAATCGAGAACGAACCCGAGGTGATGGTCGAAAAGAAGCATATCACAAGCCCACGAAGTACCACTCATACCACACCTACGGTTGAACCAATACCGATTGTGGAACCCTAGATTCCAAGGTCGATGCCTACGCCCCAACCCACACCACCCTTACCTTACCCTTCAAGACGAAACAAAGAGAAATTGCAAGAACGTAACAAACAACAAATTGAGCTTTTTATAAAATGTTTCAACAAGTGCATTTTAATGTAAGTTTAGCTGACGCGTTGTTATCCATGCCTCGTTTCGCTTCCACTTTTAGAGGTATGATGAACGATAAGGAGAAGCTTTCAAAGCTATCTAATTGTTCTTCGGTTTATCTTAACCGAATACCGGAAAAAGTTGGTGACCCCGGAAAGTTTCTCATTCCTTGTGATATACAAGATATGAAAGAATGCCCCACCTTGGCCGATCTTGGTGCGAGCATTAACTTGATGCCATTTTCCATTTGGAAATCGCTATCGCTTACGACTCTTACTCCATCAAACATGTCTATTGAGATGGCCGATCATTCTACGATTCTCGCATGTCGAGTAGCCGAAGATGTTTTCGTTAAAGTTGGGAAGTTCTACTATCCCGTTGATTTTATAGTAGTTGACATCCCCGCGGATCCTCAAGTTCCTCTAATTTTAGGTCGTCCATTTTTAGACACCTCGAGATCGCTTATTGATAGGTGTGAAAACACCCATCCTTTTACGACTTAATTCTTGCTAAAACGAGACCAAAACACGTATTTAATATCATTTGTTTGGAATTGCGCGTGGTTTTTGTGCTTATTGTGTTTTCAGAGTCAACCGGATGAATATTGAAGAAAACATGGGATTGCACGGGTTTTATCGAAGAAAAAGACTTAAGACGAAGTCTATTGTCCAAGAGATGCAAAAGATTTGAAGTCAATGGGCCTATTTGAAGATTTATCAAAGAAAAGGACCAAAGATGGAAGATTTACATATGTCGAAGGAACTCAAGTCTATTAAACGAAGAAATTAAAAAGACGAGTTGAATTTAATCGTCGACAAATCCTGAATCAGAATTGAAAACGTCAACTTTACTGAAAAGACGAGAAGACGAAAAGAGAGAAGAAAGCCCACTCACCAACCAACCACGAGGACTATATAAGGACAAACCCCTCACACATTTGGAGCTAGTTTTTTCATTTCCAGTTTTCTTCTTTTTCTTTCGTAGGAAGCCAACACCATTAAGGTGTTGGTGATTTTTTATTCTTGTTGAATCTTTGATTTTGTAATTGTTTAATATTTCCTTTTGTTTACTCTAAATTAATCTATCAAATTAATCCTTCCATTAATCTTGTTCATCTTCATCTTTTTGATTTAAAGCTTAAAATTCTTATTTGGTTGATTTTGATCTTCAAAAGTTATTGGGTTTTGTGTTTTTATTGTTGGGATTTGATGTTTATGGTTAGTAAATGATTATTGGTTAGTTTGGTTTAAACCTTTTGGTTTATTTTGGTTTGATTTGGTGAAAATCGTATTCCCTGTGTCTTTACTGTTCTTCGTTTCCCCAGATTCCGAATCAAAGTATTATTCCGGATCAGCATTTTTATTCCTTGTCAAAGTCGTTCATCCGGAAAATCCAATATTCCGGATCAACCTTCATATTCCGCATCAAACCCCTTCATCCGGAATATCCAAATATTCCAGATCAGTGTCCTTCATCCGGAATAACCATTATTCCGGATCAAGTCATGTATTCCGCATCAACTTATTATTCCGCATGAACCAAGTATTCCGCATGAGTTATTTATTCCGCATGAACCAATTATTCCGCATGAGCATCTTATTCCGCATGAGCTATTATTCCGAATGAGTTTATTCCGCATGAGCATCTTATTTCGGGGCATGAACCATTTATTCCGGATGAGCTTTAATATTCCGGATCAACCTCCTTTTGTTAATTATTCCGCATCAATCAAACATTCCGCATGAAGGCCATATTCCGCATGAACAATTTATTCCGCATGAGTTGTTTATTCCGCATGAAGGAGTTTTTCTGATTTATTCCGGATCAAGCATACATTCCGAATCAAGCAAGTTTTCAGTGAGGTTATTCTACTATTTAATCGTTTATGTGTTTAATTTTAATTAAAGTTTTATTTCACTAACTGTTTTTGGTTTAAATCTTTTATTTACTTCAAGCATTTACCTTTTTAGTAGAATAGAAAACCAAACCCCCTATTTGTCACCAAGAACAACTATTCCACTTTGAGCTGTGATCAATTCGAGAAGATTCTGAGAATTTAAATCTGAACCCCATAGCAAATCACTTGTATCAAATGGCGCCACTGCTGGCTCTTCTCGTTAAGATTAACAGTTTTTTGTGAGAACTTGGATTTTGGGATCCGTTGGCCGTGAACGTTACTTTTTCATAAAAATTTTCTAAAAACCCTAAAAATATAAAATTTTCAAAAATAAAAAAAAATTAAAAAACCAAAAAACCAAAAAACCAAAAATATTTCTTGTTTGCTTTGTTAGTTCTTTTGCAGGTGCATGCGTACACGATCAACGTCTTATCAAGAGCCCGAGCCTCTCGAAGACTTAGACATGGCCGGTGTACACAACAACAACAATAACCCACCTCAAAACAACAATAATAACAACAACAATGAGCCTCTACCGGACAATCGCCCTATGATTGAACTTTTGCAAGCACATGTAGACGGCAACAATGATCCAATTGTCATTCCCGCGATTGCAGCCAACAACTTTGAGCTCAAATCCGGCTTTATTCAGATGGTCTCTGCTCAACCATTCTTGGGGCCTACCATTGATGATCCTCATGACCACATCAAAAGGTTCTTGCAACTCACAAATACGGTCAAATTCAATGGTGTTCCACAAGAGGTAATCCGTTTACAACTTTTTCCTTTCTCCTTAGAGGGACAAGCCCGGTATTGGCTTGCAAAGGAACCGCCATAAAGTATTCTGACGTGGACGGATTTGGAGACCAAGTTCATAAACTACTTTTTCCCACCCTCTCGTACTACCGCTTTGCGGAATGAAATTATTAGTTTTGAACAAAAGTACGATGAGTCTTTTAGTGAATCTTGGGACCGTTTTAAAGATCTTTTAAGAAAGTTCCCACAACATGGTTTTACCAAAGTGCACCAAATTAATACTTTTTATAATGGTTTAAGCATGAATGACCAAGATTCACTAAATAGTACCTCGGGGGGTAATATTTTGGTTAAGACTTCTAATGCCGCTTGGGATATTATTGAAAATAAGTCTCGTGTGCAAACCAAGAGTGTGCGGACCAATGCCGCTAGTGCTAGTACTAGTGACAACGACAAGAGACTTGACAAAATTACGTCGCTTCTTGAATCGCTTGCTACCCAAACCGCTAGCAACACCAACAACATCAACGCTAAAAACGCTCAAGTCAATGCTGTTAGCCAACCATGTGAAATATGCGGAGGTCCTCACTCTTACACCACTTGTACCATCACCCAAGACTATCCTTCTGAGAATGTGGACGCAGCATACGGTACCTATCCTCCGGTCACTTATCAAGGTCGTCCTCAATGTGACCGCAATTTGCTTAGCTACCGCTCAAACAACTTTCTTTCCCCACCCGGTTTTCCCCCACCCAATCAAAACCAACAACAAAACCTTAACCGACCAAACCAACAACAACCTCGTGCACCATACCAACCACCCCAAAGACAACCATATCCACCTCAAAGAAACAACCAAGTTTACCAACAACCTGCTTATCAACCAACCGCCTACCATGCTCCTCCTCCCAACCAACCCACCGCATTACACCAAGATGTTGAAACCTACATGAGGAATAATGATGTGATCGTGGAAAATCTCCAGCGGGAAGTGCTCAACTTGAAAGCAGATATGGTGAAACAAGGAAACGATCTTAGAGCTGCTATGCGAAACACTTTGGCAAGTCAAACGAATGACTTAAGGAACATGATGGCTGGTTTCTTCCAAGGTAATCAATCCTCTTCTTCGGGTACTCTTCCGAGTAACACCGTTGCGAATCCAAGAGGGGAGATGAAAGCAATCACCACTCGCAGTGGCAAAGGTACCAAGGAACCCGAGCTTCCTATACCTCCACCGGTGATTATGACTAAGGAAAACGAGTCACCTGCTCCTATTCCTTAACCTTCTACTTCCCCAATTCCTCCACCTCTTACTTCTACCCCTCCTCCACCCAAGGATGTGAGTGATCCTTCGATCCCAAAGCCTTCCTCTTCTTCCGATATACCTTATGCCTCAAGGTTGAGGAAAGAGAAGCTCAAAAGCAAGGATGATATTCAAGTTTCGAACTTTCTCAAAATGTTTAAACAATTGAATTTCAACATCTCATTCGCTGAGGCTCTCACTCACATGCCTAAATACGCGAAAATGTTCAAAGATCTTCTTAGCGACAAGGAGAAGCTTCTTGATATTTCTAATACCCAACTTAATGAGAATTGCTCTGCAGTGCTCTTAGGGAAATTGCCAACCAAGCTTGGTGATCCGGGTCGCTTCTTAATCCCTTGCAACTTCCCGGGAGTAGAGAATTGCATGGCCCTAGCCGATCTAGGTGCCAGTATTAACTTAATGCCTTTAAGTGTTTGGAAGCAATTATCTCTCCTTGAGCTAGTCCCCACCAAAATGACTTTGGAATTAGCTAACCGTACGGTTGCTTATCCAGTGGGGATAGCCGAAGACATTTTTGTAGGAGTCGACAAATTCACTTTTCCTGCCGATTTCGTCGTCGACGACTACGATATGGACCCTCGTGTGCCATTAATTGTTGGTCGTCCATTCTTGAGGACCGGTCGCACTCTCATCGATGTTGAAGCCGGTGAGCTTATCATGAGAGTGGGTGACGATCAAATCGTTTTCAACATGGGAAAGCTTTCTAAACAGCCTTATTCATACGAGAGTGTTAATTGTATCGACGTTCTTGATGAGGCTTGTGAAGAACACTTCAAAGATGCTTGCAAAAGTATTCCTACCTCTCCTCCCAATGTTGAGACCGTTTCCTCTATCGATTCATCACTATCTCTATTTGGAGAAAGTGATTTCCTTTGGAAATATTTTGAAGCAACCATGGGACATGTGAACTTAGAAAATGACGATTCTCCCACCGATTGGGATGAAGACATTCGTCTCATTGAGAATCTTCTCAAAGAGGACCATATTTCTCTACCATCTCCCAAGGCTATTTCTATCGATGAACCAACTTTGAATACGCCTACCATCGAAAATCCTCCGGATTTAGAGCTTAAGGAGTTGCCGTCCCATCTCGAGTGTGTGTTCCTTGAAGAAAACAAGAAGTCGCCCGTCATTATCGCAAAGGACTTGAAAGAAGAAGAGAATTCTCGCCTCATCGCCGTGCTTAAAGATCATAAGAAGGCAATTGCTTGGAAAATTTCCGATATCCGCGGAATTGATCCAAACTTTTGTACTCACAAGATTCTCATGGAAGATGACTTTAAACCCGCAATCCAGAGCCAAAGAAGGGTTAATCCTCGCATTCATGACATCATCAAACAAGAGGTTATCAAACTTCTTGATGCCGGCTTGATTTACCCTATTTCGGATTCGCCATGGGTAAGTCCCGTCCAATGTGTGCCCAAGAAGGGCGGAATAACCGTTGTTCCCAATGAACACAACGAGTTGATTCCCACTCGTCCCGTTACTGGGTGGAGAGTTTGTATCGACTACCGCAAACTCAATGATTCCACGAGAAAAGATCACTTTCCTCTTCCTTTCATGGATCAAATGCTCGAGCGTCTAGCGGGTAATGACTATTACTGCTTTTTAGACGGTTTCTCTGGGTATTTTCAAATTCCCATCGATCCCAAAGACCAAGAAAAGACCACATTCACTTGTCCCTACGGAACATTTGCTTACAAACGCATGCCTTTTAGTGTATGCAATGCTCCTGGGACGTTCCAAAGGTGTATGATGGCTATCTTCCATGACATGGTTGAAGAAACTATGGAAGTATTCATGGATGATTTCTCGGTTTATGGCGATTCTTTCTCTGCTTGCCTTGCCAATTTAGAACGTATGCTGAAGCGGTGTGAAGACACTCGCCTTGCTCTCAATTGGGAAAAATGCCATTTCATGGTAAAAGAGGGCATCGTGCTAGGACACAAGATCTCCAAAGCCGGTCTTGAAGTGGACCGTGCTAAAGTCGATGTTATTGCTAAATTTCCTCCACCTTCAACCGTGAAGGGTGTGAGAAGTTTCCTTGGTCATGCGGGCTTCTACCGTCTCTTTATCAAAGATTTTTCTAAAATTGCTCGCCCGATGACCCACCTCTTAGAGAAAGATACTCCTTTTATCTTTTCCAACGAGTGTATTGCTGCCTTCAACCTTCTTAAGGATAAACTAACTAAGGCACCGGTCTTGGTTACCCCTAATTGGGAGCTGCCTTTCGAGTTGATGTGCGATGCTAGCGACTTTGCTATTGGAGCGGTTTTGGGCCAAAGAGTGAATAAACACTTCCAACCGATCCATTACGCTAGCAAGACAATGACGGGGGCTCAATTGCATTACACGACAACCGAAAAGGAGCTTTTAGTTGTTGTCTATGCCTTTGAAAAGTTCCGCCCCTATCTTGTCCTTTCCACCACAATCGTCTATAACGATCATTCCGCGTTGAAGTACTTGTTAACTAAACAAGATTCCAAACTAAGACTTCTTCGCTGGTTTTTGCTACTTCAAGAATTTAAAATCGAAATTCGTGATAAGAAGGGAGCTGAAAACCTAGCCGCGGATCATCTCAGCAGACTTGAGGATCCTTATCAAGGGGATCATCCGAACAAAGAGATCAATGACTCTTTTCCCCTAGAGACCTTAATGTCTATCAACTCGAGTAATGATGAAGCCCCGTGGTTCGCAGACATTGCAAACTACTTGGCGGGTGGAATTCTCATCGACGGGTTAACATCCCAGCAAAAGAAAAAGTTCTTCAAAGACATTAAGACTTACTTTTGGGATGACCCGTATCTATTCAAACCACAATGTACTGATTTGATTATTCGCCGATGTGTTGATGGACCGACAGCTTTAGACATTCTCGAAGCTTGCCACAAAGGACCCACCGGTGGTCACTTTGATCCCAACTACACCGCCAAAAAAGTGTTTGACTCGGGATTTTATTGGCCCACCATTTATCGTGATGCTCACGAGATGGTTAAACATTGTGATGCTTGCCAAAAACAAGGCAAGATCACACATAAAGATGAGATGCCTCAAAATTTCATACAAGAATGTAAAATCTTTGATGTTTGGGGTATCGACTTTATGGGGCCATTCCCTTCATCTAAAGGAAACAAATACATCCTTGTTGCCATTGACTACGTTTCTAAGTGGGTTGAAGCCAAAGCTTTACCCACTAATGACGCAAGAGTGGTTTGTAACTTTTTGAAATCGCTGTTCGCTAGATTCGGTGTGCCTCGTGCCATTATTAGTGAACGCGGGACTCATTTTTGCAATGACCAATTCGCAAGAGTCATGGCTAAGTATGGTGTAAATCATCGTCTTTCCACCGCCTACCACGCACAAACTAATGGCCAGGCTGAAATCTCTAACCGAGGACTAAAGCGAATTCTTGAACGAACTGTGGGAGACCATCGTGCCTCATGGGCCGATAAACTTGATGATGCTTTGTGGGCTTTTCGTACCGCTTACAAGACTCCGATTGGTTGTACACCATATCGTCTCGTGTACGGGAAAGCATGCCACCTCCCCATTGAGTTGGAGCACAAGGCTTACTGGGCCTTGAAGTGGGCTAATTTCGATATCAACAAAGCCAGTGACCTACGCAAGATGCAACTCAATGAGCTGAATGAACTCCGGAATGAGGCTTATGAAAATTCTTTGATCTATAAGGAAAGGACTAAGCTCATTCACGATTCTAAGATTAAGAACCGAGAGTTCCAAGTTAGAGAAAAATTTTTACTCTTTAACTCTCGGTTGAAAATCTTTTCGGGCAAGCTAAAATCTCGTTGGTCCGGCCCATTCACCATTGCCCAAATTTTTCCATATGGTACTCTCAAGCTCGCTCATGAGATGATTCCATCCCTCATCATGTTTCCCATGAATTAATTTTTGGTCGAGTCAGGCTCGTGACTCGGTTATCAAAAACAAGCGCTCCTCGGGAGGCAACCCGAGTATCTATCCTTTTCCGTTTTAACCTCCTAAGTGTAGGGGGGCCTCTATAGGTTGTTTGTGTTTGTGTGGTGATGTGATTACAGGGATGAATGCACTTTTGGAACCTTTGATGAACCGTGCTCCCGTGTTATCCGCAATACCGGTTCTATCTCTCAACTATCGTGATTCAATTTTCTTCCTACTCACATTTGAAATTGATCACTTTAGTCGTCTCTTCCTTAACTTGATTTAACCAACGTGCACAATGTCATAAGTGTAGGGGAGACTTTTCCCACATGCTTAAACATTGAGGACAATGTTTATCTTAAGTGTAGGGGGGACTTCTATCGAAGTTTTAAGTGGACTTTTCCATGAAAACGCCTTCATTTAACCGGAAAATCATCTTTTTCAGCATTTTTCAAATAAAATTTATTAACTTTGGCCATATAGTCGTAATTTTTAAATTTTTATCGTTGCTTTCATATGTATATATCCCGCAATAAAGTCAAAAATATTAATAAAGTGGTGTAGCTAGTTTTGAAATCTTTGACATATTAGGCCCGTTGCGATTATTTTGACTCAACCCGAATAGACTTGTCCAAGTTTATTCTAGCTAGTATCCTTAACCATGTAGACCTTAATTGGTTTATTAGGCTAAGCATCCACGAGTCTCATTACTTGAGATTTTAAATTGTGTAGAACGAGAAATGATAGAGTCAATTATAAGTCGGTATTCTTGCACAAGCTCACTTGGTGTAATTATTTGCCTATTCTCCCATCACTTGCTAATAATTTATCTGCAATAAGTAAGGTCGTACGATTTGAAAAGTTACTTAGCTTCTAGCCCAAGATCATTTAAAAGTTGCTCGGTAATGATAAGAGTTCATAGCCAAGGCATAACTTATGAAGCGGAGCGCGAAGATTGGCGAGTCCGAAAAGGCCCTAACAAGGCATGAGGATTCAATCTTATTGCTAAAGATCCAAGGTGATGTGAAAAGCATTATTCCCAAAGTCAATATGAAGGATCAAGACTCACGACGAAAAGAAATCAACTCCCATAAAGATCATGGAGAAGTCTATCCGAAAAGACCCTAACAAGGTATGAGGATAAATAGATCCAAGTTCGAAAAGGAGGCGGATCGTTGTATCTCAAAATTCCAATTAGCGATTGAAGAAATAATCATGAAGTCGTGGTCAACAAAGTTGGAGTACCCCTCAAAAGTCTCCAAGTGAAGAAACTCTATTAACGAAGAGAAGACCATTATCTCAAGAACGTCTCTCAAGATATGAAGTATGAAGTACATGCCAAATATCGGCCCGAGAAAGGTCTCAAATCGTGAAGCGAGTTATGCCAAGATATGAACTTTTTGATATCCCGAGAAGCAGTTTTAAGAGATTTTGTCCTTTAGCTAACTATTGATCAAATCGTCCTACTTTGCTTTCAGCCTAAATAAACTATCGAACTAAGTCCAAAAATGCATCTTCATGATCATTCTAAGAAAAAAATAAAATATAAGAGATACAACTAGGAATAAGGGAGTTTAAGCATGTAATTAAGCCATGTGTCTAAGTGTTTGATTTGCTATCTTATAATAACAATGATCTCTGTTTTAAGCTTAGTTTGGGGAACCTGAAACTTGAGGGTGATAAATCTTCGCAGCACCGAAGCCCTAATGTAAGTCCTTGATCTCTTTGCAAGTTATTTCCATGTAGCTATTTTCTAGTAAAAATGGTTTTCTATCCTTTTGTTTCCTTTAAAGTTTTAATTTCTCTTAGTGCTCTAATTTTTGTTTTAGTAGTATGTTAATAAGGCCAAGGTTGATTGATTATGAGAAAAGTGTAAAATTGCTTTATCACTAAGCATTGCATGAGGGCATGGCAATGGTTAAGTCTAGGGGATTTGATAGGTGTGAAAACACCCATCCTTTTACCACTTAATTCTTGCTAAAACGAGACCAAAACACGTATTTAATATCATTTGTTTGGAATTATGCGTGGTTTTTGTGTTTATTGTGTTTTCAGAGTCAACCGGATGAATATTGAAGAAAACATGGGATTGCACGGGTAATATCGAAGAAAAAGACTCAAGACGAAGTCTATTGTCCAAGAGATGCAAAAGATTTGAAGTCAATGGGCCTATTTGAAGATTTATCAAAGAAAAGGACCAAAGATGGAAGATTTACATATGTCGAAGGAACTCAAGTCTATTAAACGAAGAAATTAAAAGGCGAGTTGAATTTAATCGTCGACAAATCCCGAATCAGAATCGAAAACGTCAACTTTACTAAAAAGACGAGAAGACGAAAAGAGTGAAGAAAGCCCACTCACCAACCAACCACAAGGACTATATAAGGACAAACCCCTCACACATTTGGAGCTAGTTTTTTATTTCCAGTTTTCTTCTTTTTCTTTCGTAGGAAGCCAACACCATTAAGGTGTTGGTGATTTTTCATTCTTGTTGAATCTTTGATTTTGTAAGTGTTTAATATTTCCTTTTTTTACTCTACATTAATCTATCAATTTAATCCTTCCATTAATCTTGTTCATCTTCATCTTTTTGATTTAAAGCTTAAAGTTCTTATTTGGTTGATTTTGATCTTCAAAAGTTATTGGGTTTTGTGTTTTTATTGTTGGGATTTGATGTTTATGGTTAGCAAATGATTATTGGTTAGTTTGGTTTAAATCTTTTGGTTTATTTTGGTTTGATTTGGTGAAAATCGTATTCCCTGTTTCTTTAATGTTCTTCGTTTCCCCAGATTCCGAATCAAAGTATTATTCCGGATCAGCATTTTTATTCCTTGTCAAAGTCGTTCATCCGGAATATCCAATATTCCGGATCAACCTTCATATTCCGCATCAAACCCCTTCATCCGGAATACCCAAATATTCCGAATCAGTGTCCTTCATCCGGAATAACCATTATTCCGGATCAACTCATTTATTCCGCATCAACTTATTATTCCGCATGAACCAAGTATTCCGCATGAGTTATTTATTCCGCATGAACCAATTATTCCGCATGAGCATCTTATTCCGCATGAGCTATTATTCCGAATGAGTTTATTCCGCATGAGCATCTTATTCCGCATGAACCATTTATTCTGGATGAGCTTTAATATTCCGGATCAACATCCTTTTGTTAATTATTCCGCATCAATCAAACATTCCGCATGAAGGCCATATTCCGCATGAACAGTTTATTCCGCATGAAGGATTTTTTCTGATTTATTCCGGATCAAGCATACATTCTGAATCAAGCAAGTTTTCAGTGAGGTTATTCTACTGTTTAATCGTTTAAGTGTTTAATTTTAATTCAAGTTTTATTTCACTAACTGTTTTTGGTTTAAATCTTTTATTTACTTCAAGCATTTACCTTTTTAGTAGAATAGAAAACCAAACCCCCTATTTGTCACCAAGAACAACTATTCCACTTTGAGCTGTGATCAATTCGAGAAGATTCCGAGAATTTATATCTGAACCCCATAGCAAATCACTTGTATTACTTATCGATGTTCATGCAAGAACTATTACTTTGAGATTCAACGAAGAGGAACTTGTTATAAACGCTACTCAAAACTCTTCACCGTCGCATGTTTATGCAATCGCTACCATCAACCATATTGACTTAGTCGATGTGGTTTACGATGAGTTTTCACAAGAAGTGTTAGGTTTTTCTGATAGTTCGTCAAGTGGCAATCCCACTATTATAGATCTGATTCTTGCTAATTCTACACCAAATCTCACTCCACTCCAAATAGGCGATTTTATTTCAAATGAAATCAACAATGAAGATGAGGTGATTATTAGTAATGATACTATCATTCCACCATTTCTTCCGTCGATGGAAGTTATGAGTGTTGAACAGAAATCATCAATCAAGGAACCACCAATCCTTGAATTGAAAGATCTCCCATCTCACCTAGAATACGTATTCTTGGAAGGTGATGACAAGTTGTTGGTTATTATTGCAAAAGATCTTGCCAATGATGAAAAAGCCGCACTTGTAAAAATTCTTAAAGCTCATAAAGGGGCAATTACGTGGAAAATTTCTGACATTAAGGGTATTGACCCAAAATTTTGTACTCACAAGATTTTAATAGAGGAGGACTATAAACCCGCAATTCAAATTCAAAGAAGGGTAAACCTCAAAATTCATGATGTCATCCAAAAGGAAGTCTTAAAACTTCTTGACGCGGGAATGATTTATCCTATCTTCGATAGCCCATGGTTGAGCCCAATCCATTGTGTCCCTAAGAAGGGAGGAATGACTGTTGTACCTAATGAAAACAACGAGTTAATTCCCACTCGTTTTGTGACCGGTTGGAGGGTGTGTATTGACTACTGAAAGTTAAATGACGCCACTCGTAAAGACCACTTTCCCTTTCCCTTCATGGATTAAATGTTGGAGCGACTTGCGGGAAATGACTTCTATTGCTTATTAGATGGTTTTTCCGGTTACTTTCAAATCCCTATCGACCCTCGTGATCAAGAGAAAACTACGTTTACGTGTCCTTATGGAACGTTTGCTTATCGAAGAATGCCATTCGGACTTTGCAATGCACCGGGAACATTTCAACAGTGTATGATGGCTATTTTTCATGATATGATCGAGAAGTCGATGGAAGTATTCATGGATGACTTTTCGGTGTTTGGTGATTCATTCACGTCATGTTTATCTAATCTCGAGAAAATGTTAAAAAGTTGTGAAGAAACCAACCTTGTTAAGATAGACGTCATCGCCAAGTTACCTCATCCCAAAACCGTTAAGGGAGTTAGGAGTTTCCTAGGCCACGTGGGCTTTTATCGTCGTTTCATCAAAGACTTTTTGAAAATCACTCGACCTATGACACATCTTCTTGAGAAGGATGCTCCTTTTAACTTCAATGAGGATTGTGTTAGAGCTTTCAAAACTCTTAAAAGGAAACTTACCAAAGCTCCCATTCTTGTTGCTCCAAATTGGGAATTACCCTTTGAAATCATGTGCGATGCAAGTGATTATGCAATTGGGGCCGTTTTAGGGAAACGTTATGAAAAGCACTTCCGTCCTATCCACTATGCTAGCAAGACGATGACCGAGGCTCAACTTAAGTACACCACAATTGAAAATGAATTCCTTGCCGTGGTCTATGCTTTTGAGAAATTCCGACCTTATCTCGTCTTGACAAAAAGCATCGTGTATACGGACGATTCGGCTATCAAGTACCTCTTAGCTAGGCAAGATGCTAAGCCGTGATTGCTTCGTTGGATGCTCCTCCTCCAAGAATTTGATGTCACCGTGCTTGACCAAAAAGGAGCTGAGAATCTAGCGGCCGATCATCTCTCTCGTTTAGAAGATCCTAAATAATATGTATTCGAGAATAAGGAAATTACCAAAACATTTCCTCTCGAGACTCTCGGTGTAGTGAATTCTAAGAACGACACCCCATGGTTTGCCGACATTGCAAATTACCATGCGGGGAACTTCATAATCAACGGTATGACGACACAACAAAAGCGGAAATTCTTTTGTGACGTCAAGTTCTATTTTTGGGACGACCCTTATCTCTTTCGGGTTTGTGCGGATCAACTCGTTCGACGTTCTGTCTTTGGTACCGAAGCTTCTAACATCCTTAGTGCTTGTCACGAGGGACCCACGGGTGGTCACCACGGTGCTAACTTCACGGCTAAGAAAGTGTTCGATGCCGGCTTCTTTTGGCCTATGATCTATCATGATGCACACGCACTTGTGAAGTCTTGTGATTCTTGCCAACGCCAAGGAAAATCGTCACAAAAGGATGAAATGTCGCACAACATAATTCAAGTGTGTGAGATTTTTGACATTTGGGGCATTGACTTTATGGGGCCGTTTCCATCGTCTCATGGAAACAAGTATATCCTCGTCGCCGTCGACTACCTATCAAAGTGGGTGGAAGTTAAGGCTTTGCCTACGAATGATGCTCGTGTGGTAGTGAAGTTTTTGAAGCAACTATTCTCTCGGTTTGGAACCCCTTGTGCTATTATAAGCGATCGTGGAACCTATTTTTGTAATGACTAATTCGAAAAGGTTTTAAAGAAATATGAAGTTACAAATCGTCTTTCTACGGCTTATCACCCGCAAACGAGTGGGCAAGTCGAGGTTTCAAACCGAGCATTGAAGAGGATTTTAGAGAGGTTGATTGGAGAGAACCGTGCTTCATGGTCTGATAAACTCGATGACGCTTTATGGGCCTTTCGAACCGCTTATAGGACACCTATCGGTTGTACTCCTTATAAGTTGGTTTATGAAAAGATTTGTCATTTGCCTATTGAATTGGAACACAAAGCATATTGGGCCCTAAAGCATGCCAACTATGACTTGAAGACCGCAGGAGATCACCGGAAAATACAATTAAATGAATTGGATGAATTAAGAGATAGTGCTTATTAAAATTCATTGATTTTTAAAGAAAATACTAAAAAGTTTCACGATTCAAAGATTAAAAATCGGGTTTTTAACGTTCGTGATCAAGTGTTACTTTTTAACTCTCGTTTGAAGATGTTTTCCGGAAAATTGAAATCTCGTTGGTCGGGTCCGTTCACCGTAACACAAGTGTTTCCTTATGGGACCATCGAGCTAGCTCAAAATGATGGTCCTAATTTGAAGGTGAATGGACATAGGCTTAAGCACTACTTCGGTGGGGAAGTCCCTTCTTTGGACGACCTCGACCAAGTCACCTTCCCCAATGATAATTAGCATTGAGGGGATCGAGTCGAGCTCCTTACTCGGTAATAAAAAATGAGGTGCCTCGTAGGGAGATTCCATGCTTATCATTGTATATATTATTGCTTTCTAATGTAGTTAATGTGAGGGGATTTGTGCCCTTCCAACTCGTTGTCTCGTGGTTGTTTGTGAATGTGTTATCTAGATCATCATCGCCACGATTGAAGTCTCTCGTATTCGTTTACGTGAGCCTCGATCGTTTGCTTGAAGAGTTTTTTCACGAATCCATGACATATCCTTTATTGTTCTAACAATTATCTTTTAGCATAATTCATAAACGGCTTTAGATATATTGTTGATCACCCTTTCCATGCTAGATCCTAAGCATTCGACTCTTCGTATCTAGTATGGGGGTACTCCACCTTTAGACTCGAAACATTGAGGACAATGTTTAATTTTAGTATGGGGGGTGAATTGATACTTGCCTTGCTACGCCCTCACGTTTTCCAACTTTCAACGTTTTGTTTTGTTTTGTTGCTAATAAGGCTAAAAACGGCCCAATTTTAAATTTTTTCTTAGTTTTCATAAGTGTTTTTTAAGACACGAATGTATATTTTCCGATGGGTAGAATAAGAGTTAATTTTTGACTTGATGGGCATTTGGAGCCCTTTTCATTCCTTAACCCGCTTAAATCAAGTTTACTAGACTTTTATATAGGGAACTTTAAAACGCAAAAGTCTTAGCTCATACGGGTTAAGAACAAGAACTTTCCGCAAGTTCCTATAATTGATCCTAGAAAGTCACTTATCAAGGGAACTTTAAAATGCATTCTCTAAACTTGAAAAAGTCTAAGAAAGTGCAAGATCTGATAGGTGACTTGAAAACACAAAACTTCGATTTAATATTGTCTTAATAAAGCTAATCCAAATTTGGCTTAATTTTGACTTGCATGGCTAAGTATTCACGAGTCTCTTTAATTAGAGGTCTTTAAATAGTGAAGAACGAGAAATGATAGAGTTAGACAAGTGATCATGCTAAACGTAGAACATGAAAATGTTCTTTCAAAAACTCATATGTTTTTAATTGTGGCTTTTTCTCCCATAAGATCAATGCATTAGAAATAAATTAATTGCAATAAGTAAGGTCGTACGATTTGAAAGGTTACTTAGCTTCTAGCCCAAGATCGTTTAAAAGTTGCTCGTGCTTGAATACAGTTCATAGTCAAGGCATAACTTATTGAAGCGGGACGCGAAGATTGGTGAAGATCCAAAAAGGCCCTAACAAGGCATGAGGAGCTCTATTTTGTTGCTAAAGATCCAAGATGATGTGAAGAATCATTATTCCAAAATCAATATGAAGGATCGAGACACACGACGAAAAGCAATTACTCCCCTAAAGATCATGGAGAAAGTCTATCCAAAAATACCCTCACAAGGTATGAGGATAAATATATCCAAGTCCTAAAAGGAGGCGGGTCGTTGTATATCAAAATCCAAAATAATAATTGAAGACGAATGATGAAGTCGTGGTCCAAGTATGAAGAATCTCTCAAAAATGTCAAGTGAAGAAATTCCAAAATATGAAGAGAAGACCATAATCTCAATAGCGTATTCCGAAGATTCAAAGTATGAAGTACATGCCAGATATCGGTCCGAGAAAGGTCTGAAATCGTGAAACGAGTTATGCCAAGATATGAACTTAAGGAGATACACGAGAAGCCGTTTTAAAAGATTTTTTTCCTTTAGCTAACTATCGATTAAATCGTGCTACTTTATTTTCGTACTAATAAATACTCAAATAAGTCAATACGAATCACTTGTGATCCATGACAAATAGTCAAAAAATTCTAGGAACCTTTTATTTTCTTAATAACTAGGATTGTAGGGAGAAAAAGTATTACACAATTTAGACGTATGAGTAGTGTTAGCATTGTGACTTGTACCAACAATGATCTCGTTTTTGCACTTAGCATGGAATGTATGACAATCAAGGATGACGAACTTTACTCTATGAGACATTCACTTGTTTCTATTCATTGACCCAAAAAGTCACATTCGTGATGAAAATCATACATTATGTCTTTAACATATCTTCGTAGTATTGTAGCAAGTTTTACTTTTCAATAAAGGTTAATAAAATTGAATTTTGAGATGCTTAGATACTTTATTCTAGCATTGCGTGAGGTCACGACAATAGTTTAGTATGGGGAGTGATGAGATGGCATTTATGCATGATCTCATCGTTCTTTACGGGCTTTAAATGCATAAAATGTCTTAAAAATACCATATCTATGCTTGTGTTTGTTTACTTGTGTATTTTTTGGTATGGATATCGTGATAAAGAAAAAAGATCACAAGAATGATCCCTCGTCAATGAAGAAATGACACGTAATACCCTTGTATAAGGACTTCCTTATGTGCATGATTAGGATTTCCCGTCCGCATCCAAATGTTTTCCCCAATTATATGTTATAAGTTTTATCAAAAATCAGTTTTATAATTAAGTTAAATTGCCTGAGCCTTATATACAAGCATGACCAGTTAGTAGTACTAGTTTCGGAGGTACCGTAACCATGACACTTGAGGCACCAGTGTCAATCTCCCGCAGCGTCCCACTCAGTTCAGCTTAGCCATATTATCAGTATTATTAGTGGGTCGTATTGATGCATCCTAGGCTTATCAGTTTACAGTTATCAGGTGAATGTGGTGTGTGCGCTACATCCTTCACATTAGAGCTGATCCCTCCACACAACACAGTTATTTAGAGGTCACCTATCTACAGCATGACGAGGTCACCCTCCAGTTATTCATGCAACGGTTGTTACAGCACATGACCTATATAAGCTCTTGGTAATTAAAATACAGTAAATGCATGTTTTCATATTTAACAGATAACGGTTCATTTTTATTATTTATAAATCAGACTTATCAGATTTTCTACAGTTTTCATCATACTCCGCATATCAGTCTTCCAGCTTCTGTAATTATAAATTATTTCAAGTTCAGTATATTCCTATTATGCATTATATCCGTTCACTGAGCGTTATGCTCAACCGTAGTTCTTTCATGTTCTAACGACAGGTACACCAGGATACTCTTAAGATTCTGAGAGCATGTGCATTGGATGGAAGCAGTCCATACTTCTTTACTTTATGCACTTCACCTTTTTATATTGTCGTTGGACATTGTTCAGTCCTTTCTTTCAGTATTTTTATTTTTCATGTTTTGAGCTTATGTTGGATTACCGATGTTTGATTCCGGTATTTATGTTATGGTCAGTTAATGTTTTAGGACATTTACCTTATGTTTTGATGACACGCCATAATACACGTAACAGTCCACTTATCCAAGTGGGGTGTTAAAATTATGGTATCAGAGCAAGGTTCGGCCTGTACGCTCTAAAAATTGACTTGTGACTAGTGGGTAGTCACTAGGAACTTCCCAGATTTTGGCGTTGTTATCTTTCAATTTTATCATGCAATTATCAGTCAGTTTTCTTCAGTTATCAGTCGATTTTCTTAAAGTTTTTTACTAAGTAAAAGGTTGGTACATAACTGGCCATAATTAGTCGCATGTGCTTTTTAGCGAATTTTCGTTTTGGTGAACTGACCATAGGCGTTCACCCTTGCCCGTTCAGATTTTTTTATAGATGAACTGACCATAGGTGTTCATCCTTACTCATGTCAGATTCATGTTTTATGTCGAATATTACTTGGTGAACTAGCCCATATACGTTCACCAATGTTCAGATCAAATTTTCATGCTTTACAGTCGAATGTTGTTTTATGAACTGGTCCATAGTTGTTCACCTTTGTCATATAAGGACATTACATAAAATTTTGACAAGTATGGATTGGACTACAACCACCCATATTTAGTCCCAGATCGTAAATTTCTATACATGATAGTTCTCAGAAAATTTGACAAGTATGGGAGAATCCAGAATCGCCCATACTTAGTCACATGCTTTTTCTTGTAAATTCTGTAGATTAAACCATAGCCATCCACACTAGTTGATATTAAACCTCAGTTGACTATACCTTTATGTTCTTGATAACAATCAAGTTTCATACCCTCAAGTGGATTTCGTTTTCATGTTGATTAAGTTCATGTCTCCTTACGAGGATTTCATTTTCAGCAAGGTGATGATGTTTTCATGCTAAGATACATAAGAGTTGTAGTGAAATCCTGTTTTCATAATAAATCATGTTTGATCTTCATCAGTCATTTCATCATGCTGATCATTGTTGAAATTCCATTTAAACATATTCTTGAAACTCTATACAACCAGCTTTAAGTCCACGCAGGAAGTACCAGGCTCTCATGTTACTCATTCAGTTCAGTTTACTACCGTTTAAATCAATTCATTTCTTTGATCATGTCAGACAAGCGACACCAGTATCGATCATCCCATATAATTTCCACCAGTGCCATGTATAGTATTCCATCTATACCCCATGTACAGTGTCTCAGTTACTCCATGTACAGTATTTTATGATTATTCCATGTACAATGTCTCAGATATGCTCCATGTGCAGTATTCATTTTGTACTTCACGTACAGTAGTCCAGGTGTACTCTAGGTACCCTACTCCATGGGTATTACTAATCGATCCTCAATCATCTCAGGCGTTGCCACTTGTCGATGTTCTACCAGATGCTGATGCTGCTCGTGAATTGAAGATGTTACTAGATACTGATGTTGTTAACACTTTGAAGACCTCGCAAATGCTGATGCTGCTGATGCTTTGGAGATTTCTCAAGCAACTGATGTTGTTTATATTATGAATACTCTTCAGAGCAAGGATGAAATCTATAGATCCAAAATTCCAGACAGTAATATAATTCAACCATCAGACGCTACCACCCCATTCCATGCCTTACTTCCTAAGTTAGCTATCACACGTCACTCAGCAAATCTTCCAGTAGGAATAGTGAGAACCGGTACCCATCTGGTCACTCAGCATAAATAGTTACATGAATCACGGTCATGATAACGACCGTCAGGAAACTGACAGACAAGGCGGGTAATGATAACCATCGTGCTTATAATTAACCAGTCAGTAACCATCAGAACTCCAGAACGGACGTGACAAGAAATAAAGAGGTCAACTGTCTAACCGGTCCGCCAACCCTAGCAGTTAACAGAAATTCTTAACCTTTTTCAAACTCACCCATTAAAATACATGTCCTGACAATAGTCAAGACACAAGTCCTAAGTATCATTTCGGAAGACACATGTCAGGACACCAGTCATAGTACACGTCATACGAATATCTTCTCAAAGTACGAGTCAAAATAATAACACTAGTATGCCTCCTAAACCAGGTCCTCAAAAATTCAGGGCACCCTTCAAGGTGGTATATCCCTTCTGTTAGGCCAGGCATTAATCAGACCATTAAAATTCAGTTACCACCACCGGAGTATTATTCAGGTTAGACACATAGTGTTCATTCTGTGAGGTTATAAATGAACACAATCAGTGAAAATTGTCACGTTTACTTCACGTGATCATATGTCAGCTTTATCTTAAATCAGGTAGTACCTACTTCCCAGCCAGAAAAGACTCCACGGTATCACCCATATTTATAAGGTTTTTCCTTCCATTTGAAGACAAGATCCGTCTTACTAACTCCCAAAGATAGCAATGTTATCTTCCGCCATAAAATCAGTACAAGTTGTTATGCTTTACATCAAGTGACTTATCATTCTAAAGCTACTAAGATCTTTATAGCCATCAAATATAAATCCACTTCTGAAGTTCCTTAAATTCATGATCAGCAGATTATTCCATTGTTTGCGGATAAAAATTTTAGAAGGTTTTCCCAGAATTCCTTCCTAACCACAAGACATGGTTTAGCATAAAGCTTGTCTCAAGTACAGAACCTGTTTTCAGAAATCCTTATCGCAGGGCTTTAGCTGAGTTTAAAAGAGTTGCGACATTTGCTGCAAGAATTATAGAATGAGGCTTATTCGCCCTAGCGCACCACCAAGAAGTGCACCGTTTATGTCTATCAGGAAGAAGGCCGATATTATGAGATTATCTATCGACCACTAAATTTTTTGACAAGATCACCATTCTTAATCAATGTTCATCCCATAAATAGTAGGTTTACCTAATCTGCTACGATGTCTTGAACATTGTGACAATTCATCAATTTATGGTTGATATTTTATTCTCAAGTATTATTTAAAAACATTATTTTAATGTTATATTATGAATTCACTCATTTTTGGGAAGAAATTTGGGTTTACATCTTGAAGTCATCGACTACGTTTAAACCGAAGGACTCTTCTTTACGTGCTTACGTTTACATACACCGTTTTTGGTGACAGTCCGACATTTCAGGAAATAAATTTATCCGTGAATATTATTTTGGAATTTTAAATTTGTGTTGGTTCATAAACTCACAAATTTACGAGAAAAGATTAGGACTTACGTGCATAATTTAACGTCCTTTACGACTAAACCGGAAAGCCTAGAATTACGTATTTACGTTTTTGAACTCCGTTTTTTTATGAGACAATTTTTGTTAGATTCGTTTTGTACCGTTGATTCATAATTTATAAAAACTTTTTTCGTAAAACGACCCAAGGGCACACAAATCGAGGAAACTAAAATCGAGGAGTACCCGTAAATAATTGGGGATGAGACAAAACAAGGTTTGCCCCACCCCCAACATGGACGGCTAAAACAAGCTAACAACACCCTTAGGTGTCAAGCTTACAAAGTAAGCCAAGACACATGTCTTGCTTACTTTGTAAACTATATACAAGATATCAAAACCACTTCCTCAAACCATTATCTCATTTTTACACATGCAAAACCACCAAAAATCCTCTCTTTCTCTTCATCTTTGTCGTCCCAAACTCAACCAAAACACCCCCATTTGATCAATTTTAACCACAATATCTTATGTTTTTCACACATATGATAGAAACCTCTTGAAGCTTTATTGATAGGTAGTGATTTTAACATCCAAGGAGGAGATTTGATTGTGTTCTAGGGCTGATTTTCTACAAGAATTTCTTGGAGATTGGTGATCTTTAAGATTATTTTGGTGTATCCCAAGTGTTGTCATCCAAAGTCAAGTTATAATCATGGTTGGTAAACAAGATCATCCTTCCCATTTTCATTGTTATTTTTGTAAATGTAAAATGTATTTTCTTTACTAATGTATATGTTTATGATGATATATGATGATGAAATATTGTGTGGGGATCATGTGTTGATAAACTTGGATAAAAAGATTGAAAACTACATGTAAAGGTGGTAAAATCTTGCTTAAATAAGTAGGTTGTATAAAAACAGTAAATAACCTTATGTTAAACTAATAAAATGGCATAGATGAATTAATATACAGTAAGTTATAAGACTTGTACACATGTGAGAGTTGGCCATACAACGGAATCCTTAAAATGAGTGAGATATGATCAAAATAATATTGAAGTACAAATCTGAGTAGTATGTTTTGGACGGACTGCTAGTGATATTTAGAGATAGATGGATGAAACTAGGATTTTATATGTCAATTAATATTTCTATTATCGTCCTCGACTCACTCGAATTGAAAGCCAATTTTAACGTTTTGACTTAACTTGTTTTTGGTAAAATCTATTTTTGTATTTTAAGAACTAAATCTAAAAACTATTTAAAGTAAAGCTTTTAAAAACTTAAATCTATTTTAAACTAAATTCAATAATACTATTTTAAAGAAAATCTAATTTAAATAAAAACTATTTTAATCTAATTTAAAAATTAAACTAATTTAAATGACAACTAATCTATATAAACTAATTTTAAAAACCAAATTTGACTTTTAATAAAACTTAAAAATTAAATGAAGACTTTTAAAAACTTTAAATGAAAAATATATTCTTAAAATAAAACTTAATTGAAAACTATTCTAAGGACTTTTATGTAAAATAAAAACTTTTAAATAAATAAAAAAAAAACTATTTCGAATCAAAACAAATAAAATATTTTTTTGTCTTTTTATTTTTATAAAAACCGAATTAAAAGAAAAATAAAACTTTTTAATTAAAATTTAATTGAACTAAAAACTTAATTTAATCTATTTATTAAAACTGCCAGCTATATCTAAGGCTATATTAATTGAATTATGTAAAGTAATACACAAAAGAAAGATTAGAGCAGTTGGTTATGCGTGTTGGCTGGTAAGCGAGGGGTCATAGGTTCGAACCCCAACAGACCTTGATTTTACTATTTATTTTCTATGACTTTTTAATCTTTGACTTTGGACAATTAACACACAGATCAAAAGGATCTGTGGTTCCAGCAAATATCAGCATTACACAAAAAAACAAATAAGCAGTTAAAAATTAAATTAAGCAAATAAGAGATGAAAATAGGCAAATAATAAACAAAAATAATCAAACCCAAAAGCTGAGGCAGCAAAACCGAATAAGCAGAAAAATCACATACCAAGAAACAAACATATCCTATAAGCTAGACAGAAACATGGTAAACAACTTAATAAGCAATATAATTCAAACCGAAAAGCAAAACTGAAACCAAACAGAAATTAGCAAGCAGATAAAAATTCAATCCAAAATTAAATAAGCAGAATAAGAAATTTTTAGAAATCTGGAAACTAAAAAGCAAGTAAAAAAAACGAAACCAAATGGCAATTTAATCAAATTATATCAAATAAGTAAAACGACTACATAATGCTAATCTAACTGCTCAAATAAAACATAACCAAGTCCTAACAATTCAGATTGAACATAAAAAAAAAACAAAACAAATATTAAATCAACCAAACTAAACAGATGAAATAGCATAAACAAAAGAAGCAAATATCAAATAACATAAAATTAATCAAGAACATTTAAAAGAAAAGAATAAGCACCTTTTTGAAGAAACCTTTGAGCCGAAGGATTGGCGCTGAGCCACCTTAAGATCGAATCAAATTAGTTCAATCACCAATTTCGAACCATCATCATCACCATCAGTGTCTCGAACAAAAGCCACTCCCTCGAACAGATATATTATTTTATTTTATTTTATTTTTTATTTTATTTTTTTTTATATCCGAATGATAATAATTAAGAATAACAGTAACCAAAAACTGGATTTAAAGATTTAAATAAAAACTTGACAGAAAATAAATTGAGACAGAAAATAAATTAAAGAAACTTTTCATTAATTAAAATCAAGATTACATTACTGAATTTAAAAAATACAAGAACCTAATCTAATTTAATCTACTCCTAAAAAAAACAGTAAATTAAAATTAAAGAAAAAGCTTCCATCCTACATCTTGGAGATGGGGTTTTTATAGCAAAACCCTAAACTTGGTGCCCACGGTCTTGAATCTTGATCGTTGATCATCTTTTCTCTTTCTTCTCTTTAAATCAACGGCTGAAAACATCTTGAGCCTTTTTTTTACTCGGATTGCCAGGGTGGATTGTGGAGACCACAAGGTGATTGCTTCCGTTTTTCTTTGGGATTAATATCCTTTTGATGTGAATTAAAGGATTAAGTGAAAACCCCCTTTTTTTACTTGGTTAATTTGGATGGGGTAATTAGGGTTTGTAAAAGGAGAGGGGTGTGTTACGGTAGAGATGAAAAAAAAAGTGAAAGGTTTTTTTTCTCTTTGGATGTAACGAAATGTGGTGTAGGGTTAAAAAAAAGAGTTTTATTTGGGAAGAGTGGGGAGTTAAAGAAAATCATGACACGTGTGGATGGGGAATGTGGGGGTCGGTTGGATGTGTATGGGGTTGATAAAGTATACGTTTTTTTTTTGTTAAAATGTAGTATATGAGTGTTTGACTGGAAATTGATAAACATTGCCAAAATCATACGCTTGTTACATGGGCTTAAGGCCCAATTCATCTTTCCAACAAAATTTAACCCGTGATTTAATATTGTAAGAATGGGCTTTTGGGCTTTTGATCCGAAAGTGAATAAATGTTTTCCAATTTTTGGCTTTTGGGCCCAATATTCATATGTGGGACCCACTTGGCCCGTTTATCTTCAAAAATATTAAATCCTCTTAAAACGAGCTCGACTTTGGCTTTCTTCAAACTTGTGTCGGTTTAACCGGTTTTCTTGATCTTGGGCACACTTTTGATCTTTTGACTTTGTCTTCGTCTCTTTTTGGACTTTTCTTCGACATTTGACCGTGAAATCCCGTGTTTTCTTTCCTTTTGATCTTTTGTACCTATTTAAACACAAAAACACAAAACCACGCGTAATTCCGACTTTTATGATATAAAACACATGATTAGGTCTTGTTTTTCCTTGTTTTTAGTGGCAAAAGGATAAGTGTTTACACACTTATTAAATCCCCTACACTTGACCATTGCAATGACCCCATGCAATGCATAGTTTTAAAGCATAAAATTACATTTTTCTAATAATTAATCCGTCTCGACCTTTATTATTATTACTACTACTAATACGATAAAAAGATAAGAACTTAAAAGGAGACAATCATTTATTAACATGGAAATTATTCGATGGAAGAAACTTGAAAAGAAATCTAAGACTTGAATTAGGGCTTTGGTGTCATGAATATAAATCACCCTCAAGTTTCACGTTCCCCATACCAAGCATAAAAACGAGATCATTGTCATTACAAGTTAACACAACTAACACTTGCTCATGTGGTTTAGTTAATCACTTAGACCCCCTTATTCCTACGGTGTATCTCTTGTATTTTATTATTTGTCTTGAATGATCACGAGGATGCATTTTTGACTTATTTCGATAATTTATTAAGGCTGAAAATAAAGTGGGACGATTTAATCAATAGTTAGCTAAAGGACAAAATCTTTTAAAACGGCTTCTCAAAACCTCATAAAGTTCATATCTTGGCATAACTCGTTTCACGATTTGAGACCTTTCTCGGACCGATATTTGGCTTGTACTTCAAACTTCAAATCTTGAGAGACGATCTTGAAATTATGGTCTTCTCTTCATTTTGGTACACATCTTCATTAGGAGTGAAAGATGCTTCAAACGTTGACCACGACTTCTTCATTTATCCTCTTCTTTATTTAGGATTTTGATATACAACGATCCGCCTCCTTTTCGGACTTGGATCTATTTATCCTCATACCTTGTTAGGGTCTTTTTGGATAGACTTCTCCATGATCTTTAGGGGAGTAATTGCTTCTCGTCGTGTGTCTTGATCCTTCATATTGATTTGGATAAATGATCTTCACATCATCTTAGGATCTTTAGCAAAAAGTGAATCCTCATGCCTTGTGAGGGCCTTTTTGGACTCGGGTATCCTCATGCCTTGTTAGGGCCTTTTTGGATAAGCCAATCTTCGCGTCCCGTTTCAATAAGTTATGCCTTGGCTATGAACTCTAATTAATACCGAGCAACTTTTAAACGATCTTGTGCTAGAAGCTAAGTAACCTTTTAAATCGTACAACCTTATTTATTGCAAATATATTTATTAACAAGTGATGGGAGAAAAAGCTCATAACTAACTCACATAAGTTAATGAAAGAATACCAAACTTATAATTAACTCTATCATCTCTCGTTCTCCACAATTTAAAATCTCAAGGAATGAGACTCGTGGATGCTTAGCCTAATAAACCAATTAAGGTCCATATAGTTAAGGATACTAGCTAGAGTAAACTTAGATAAGTAAACTCGGGTTGAGTCAAAATATTCACGACGGGCCTAATATATCAAAGATATCTAAACTTGTTAAAACCATTTTATTTATTTATTTATTCTTGACTTTATTTTTTTGAAATTAGAAAATATAAATACGATGCAAAGAAAAGAAAATAAAAGAAAAATACTACAAGGCCAAAATAGATCAAAATTTTGAAAAACGTTGAAAATTTTAAAAATTTTCCGGTTAAAATGGGGTCAAATTCATGGAAAAGGCCACTAAAATTTCGATAGAAATCCCCCCTACACTTAAGATAAACATTGCCCTCAATGTTTAAGCATATGGGAGAATAAACTCCCCTACACTTAGGACATTGAGTACGTTGTTTAAAATCGAGCTAAGGAAGGGACAACTAAAGTGATCACATTTATTTATATACAAGATTAAATCACAATAGCAAAAACTTATCGAAGGAACCGGGTACACGGGTAACACGGGAACACGTGTCTTGTCAAAAGTACCAAAAGTGGATCATTTAAGCACATGTCCCTGCACAATCACAACACAACACACAAACAAACAACCTACACGGCTCCCCCCTACACTTATTGTAGAAAATAAAAGATAGATCATCGGGTTGCCTCCCGAGAAGCGCTTGTTTTTGTTAACCGAGTCACGAGCCTGACTCGACCCCGAATTAAATGGTCCATGGGGAAGCCTCGAATGTTATACCGGGATCAAAGATCTTGTCCTCGGTCCCGGAGGAACATAATAAATGAGAGGCAGGAGGATAAGTCATCAAAGGTAAAAAGGTCCGCTCAACATACGAAAAGTATGTGAGGTCGTGAGCCACGGGAGGTGAGATGTGTAAAGGAGACAAATTATCATCCCCTAAAGACAAAGGATGGTCAATGTCACCTCCCGGGTCAAACCATCCATCCTCGTGAACGTGAATCTCTTCGATTTCTTCATCATAGATAGGCTCGTCAAACAAAGGTTTGTCGTTTCCCTCATTTAGGATTTTAGAAATTCTCTCGAAAAGATCACGATCAAGTACGAAACCATCATTCATTTGTGGGATTTGTTGATAAGTTAAATCCTCACGAATATGGTAAACGTAATTCTCATTAGAGGAGTGTTGATTAGGTAACTCCTCGAGAATTGGATGAGAATCGATGGTAGAATCAAAAGTAATTGGCGAAGAGGCAAATGTGAATTTGTCAAAATCCGAGTTCTCAAAATCAATATCAATATCAAGTTTTAAAATACCATTTGCCTTCTCATCAATACCATGATCACAATTAAGCTCATGCGAGAAATCCAATAACACGGGATCATAAAAAGCATCCTCGTGATGGAATTTCTCGATACTTGGGGTATAAAAGTCATCACTAAGGAGTAAAGAATCCGATAAATCATTAGTATCATGGTTTTCAAAAGTCGGTCTTTGTAAAATAGGCGAATCATCCTCATCCGATCCCGAGGAATAATTAAAAATGTAGTCAGAATCACAAGATAACTCGTCCCTATCTACAAACTCCTTAGGTGTAGGACAACTTGTGGGGTCTTCAATGTGTAATGGAGGCTCAAGAATAATCTCGGGAATTTCCTCAATAGGTGAGCTAATAGTATCCGTGGGTGTCAACACCGGAGGGTGAGTAAAACTCATGATAATCTCCGGGCCTTGTCTCTCCTTTATTGGCGGAGAGATGGAAGGATCCACAGTGGGAACATCACTACTAGTAGTGGTGTTAGCCTCAATATCATCACTCAAAGATGGCTCAATATCAAATTGATCTTGATAGGTTTCTAAAATGAGCATGAATTTCCTATCGGTGGACTCTTGCATTTGCCGAGTAGATTCTTGCATTTCTTCCATGATTTTCTCATGTTCGGTCAATTTTTGTAGAATCAAGTCCATTTGAGGGTTGTGCATGTCCATTTGATTAAAGTTTTGAAAATTGCCGTCATTTGGAAAACCTTCATTATTTGAAAACCCTTGATTTTGAAATTCCCCATAAAACCGTTGATCATATTGTGGTGGGTCACTAGTTGTAGGAAAACTAGGGGAGCCAAAATAAGTATTAGTATCATAACACATACTTTCCTCAATATTATAAATCTCCTCATAAGTTTTGTCACAATTAAAATAAGCATGAGGCCCACCACAAGTCGTACACTCCTCGGACATAATCTTATAACGCTCTTCTTGCAATGTTTCCCAAATCGGACGATTATCCATGGTAGTGTCGAAAGAAATCAAAAATAACAATAATTATTATACTACGTAATATATTATAATAAAAGAAAAATCTTTTTGTATTTTTTAGAAAAATATATATATATAAGAAAAATCGAAAGAAATCGAATTAAGAAAAATAATACTAATACGTAATATTTTTGGTGTAATACTTTTAGGAAAAAGTATTACTTTTGGATTTTTTTTAATTTTTTTGGTGCAAATCTTAGGAAAGAAATTGCTTTTGTGATTTTTTAATTTTTTTGGATTTTTATGTTTTTTATTTTTTTTGTGCAAGAAAATTAACGTTCAAGAAGAACGGATCCCAAAATCCAAACGTCTTCACGAAAAATCGTCAATCGTACGAGCGAAGCGGCAGCGGCGCCATTTGAAACTAGGATTTTATATGTCAATTAATATTTCTATTATCGTCCTCGACTCACTCGAATTGAAAGCCAATTTTAACGTTTTGACTTAACTTGTTTTTGGTAAAATCTATTTTTGTATTTTAAGAACTAAATCTAAAAACTATTTAAAGTAAAGCTTTTAAAAACTAAAATCTATTTTAAACTAAATTCAATAATACTATTTTAAAGAAAATCTAATTTAAATAAAAACTATTTTAATCTAATTTAAAAATTAAACTAATTTAAATGACAACTAATCTATATAAACTAATTTTAAAAACCAAATTTGACTTTTAATAAAACTTAAAAATTAAATGAAGACTTTTAAAAACTTTAAATGAAAAATATATTTTTAAGATAAAACTTAATTGAAAACTATTCTAAGGACTATTATGTAAAATAAAAACTTTTAAATAAAAAAAAAAACTATTTCGAATCAAAACAAATAAAATATTTTTTTGTCTTTTTATTTTTATAAAAACCGAATTAAAAGAAAAATAAAACTTTTTAATTAAAATTTAATTGAACTAAAAACTTAATTTAATCTATTTATTAAAACTGCCAGCTATATCTAAGGCTATATTAATTGAATTATGTAAAGTAATACACAAAAGAAAGATTAGAGCAGTTGGTTATGCGTGTTGGCTGGCAAGCGAGGGGTCACAGGTTCGAACCCCAACAGACCTTGATTTTACTATTTATTTTTTATGACTTTTTAATCTTTGACTTTGGACAACTAACACACAGATCAAAAGGATCTGTGGTTCCAGCAAATATCAGCATTACACAAAAAAACAAATAAGCAGTTAAAAATTAAATTAAGCAAATAAGAGATGAAAATAGGCAAATAATAAACAAAAATAATCAAACCCAAAAGCTGAGGCAGCAAAACCGAATAAGCAGAAAAATCACATACCAAGAAACAAACATATCCTATAAGCTAGACAGAAACATGGTAAACAACTTAATAAGCAATATAATTCAAACCGAAAAGCAAAACTGAAACCAAACAGAAATTAGCAAGCAGATAAAAATTCAATCCAAAATTAAATAAGCAGAATAAGAAATTTTTAGAAATCTGGAAACTAAAAAGCAAGTAAAAAAAACGAAACCAAATGGCAATTTAATCAAATTATATCAAATAAGTAAAACCACTACATAATGCTAATCTAACTTCTCAAATAAAACATAACCAAGTCCTAACAATTCAGATTGAACATAAAAAAAAACAAAACAAATATTAAATCAACCAAACTAAACAGATGAAATAGCATAAACAAAAGAAGCAAATATCAAATAAAATAAAATTAATCAAGAACATTTAAAAGAAAAGAATAAGCACCTTTTTGAAGAAACCTTTGAGCCGAAGGATTGGCGCTGAGCCACCTTAAGATCGAATCAAATTAGTTCAATCACCAATTTCGAACCATCATCATCACCATCAGTGTCTCGAACAAAAGCCACTCCCTCGAACAGATATATTATTTTATTTTATTTTATTTTTTATTTTTTATTTTTTATTTTTTTTTTATATCCGAATGATAATAATTAAGAATAACAGTAACCAAAAACTGGATTTAAAGATTTAAATAAAAACTTGACAGAAAATAAATTGAGACAGAAAATAAATTAAAGAAACTTTTCATTAATTAAAATCAAGATTACATTACTGAATTTAAAAAATACAAGAACCTAATCTAATTTAATCTACTCCTAAAAAAACAGTAAATTAAAATTAAAGAAAAAGCTTCCATCCTACATCTTGGAGATGGGGTTTTTATAGCAAAACCCTAAACTTGGTGCCCACGGTCTTGAATCTTGATCGTTGATCATCTTTTCTCTTTCTTCTCTTTAAATCAACGGCTGAAAACATCTTGAGCCTTTTTTTTACTCGGATTGCCAGGGTGGATTGTGGAGACCACAAGGTGATTGCTTCCGTTTTTCTTGGGGATTAATATCCTTTAGATGTGAATTAAAGGATTAAGTGAAAACCCCCTTTTTTACTTGGTTAATTTGGATGGGGTAATTAGGGTTTGTAAAAGGAGAGGGGTGTGTTACGGTAGAGATGAAAAAAAAAGTGAAAGGTTTTTTTTCTCTTTGGATGTAACGAAATGTGGTGTAGGGTTAAAAAAAGAGTTTTATTTGGGAAGAGTGGGGAGTTAAAGAAAATCATGACACGTGTGGATGGGGAATGTGGGGGTCGGTTGGATGTGTATGGGGTTGATAAAGTATACGTTTTATTTTTTTGTTAAAATGTAGTATATGAGTGTTTGACTGGAAATTGATAAACATTGCCAAAATCATACGCTTGTTACATGGGCTTAAGGCCCAATTCATCTTTCCAACAAAATTTAACCCGTGATTTAATATTGTAAGAATGGGCTTTTGGGCTTTTGATCCGAAAGTGAATAAATGTTTTCCAATTTTTGGCTTTTGGGCCCAATATTCATATGTGGGACCCACTTGGCCCGTTTATCTTCAAAAATATTAAATCCTCTTAAAACGAGCTCGACTTTGGCTTTCTTCAAACTTGTGTCGGTTTAACCGGTTTTCTTGATCTTGGGCACACTTTTGATCTTTTGACTTTGTCTTCGTCTCTTTTTGGACTTTTCTTCGACATTTGACCGTGAAATCCCGTGTTTTCTTTCCTTTTGATCTTTTGTACCTATTTAAACACAAAAACACAAAACCACGCGTAATTCCGACTTTTATGATATAAAACACATGATTAGGTCTTGTTTTTCCTTGTTTTTAGTGGCAAAAGGATAAGTGTTTACACACTTATTAATGGAGCAGTAGATAAATCTGAGTTAATTGTACCACATAATATGTAGTTTATGTCACCTAAAAATGAGCTTCTATCTCCTTGTAGAACTCAAGATATGGTAAAAATGGTGAAAGTGAAAATAATAATCAGATTTGTAAAATAAAAGTATATAGTATAATATTAGCACTCAAGTAAATGTAATATAAAATGTATACTAAAAACCCACTAACTTATATATTACGTATACATAAGTATGTACATTAATAAATAAATGAGACATTTTATAAAAATGGAAATTTGATAAGTTTTATAAGTTATAAAACTATAAACATGAGTTTTACGTCTTTTTCGGCTAAAACCGTAAAATTAACGTTTTCGTCAATTAAAACATAGATGGTTGGACCCGTCTAATGTAAACTTTTTATGACTCATATACTGATTTATAAGTACATATTACAAGTAAAAAACCGATAAAATCCGAGCTTTATAACATATGGACATTAACGGACCAAATTAGCCATATTGGACTATTAACCCAACTAATTTGGCTAAACTCTAATGGACTTACTCATTGGGCTTAACCCACTTGGCCAACATGTAAGTATAGGGCTGATAATAAAATTATAAATGGACTAATATAAAGAGTTGAACTCTTAATGGGCTTTTAATGGGCTTATTGGGCCTTAACAAGTAAAGAAGTTAAACTAGTGAAACTAGTATAAAAAGTTACCAACACATAACACTATAATGAGTGAATAAAGATGTACAATCCCACTTGATCATCATCATATTTATGAAATCATCTTATTTATACATAGCTATTATTTTTATAAAGTCATTGGACAAGAGTCTAAGACGAGTATTATTTGTATAGGTTTCTATGATTGAAGCACGTACCGTACATCCAAATCGCCGATAACCGCCTTTCCCAATCAACGTGAGTTCATAGCCTCGCACTCTTTTAAATGTTTTATGAAATATTTTATAAAGTCACGAGGCAGATAACGTGTTGGTTTTAATTAAATAGGACACCAGTTGTCCCGACTGTTTGCTTATTGATTTGGACCCGAATGATTGTATGACCCGATGAATGATTATATGACCTGATGAATGGAATGAGATGGATTATTATTAGTTAGGTTATGTCACTAAAAGTCCCATTAGCATGCATTGTGAACTATCGGGATTTGGTAGACGCTTATGCATATAATAGTACTATTTGGGGAAGATCACCCTAGTTCGCGCCTTGACGGTTGATCCCCGTCGTGCCACATTGATTGGTAAGCGAATTTATGTATGAGAAGATTTCCATAGCGTGATTTTTGTGACGACACGTTAACTTAGATGGACAAATTGACTTTTGGGTTAGCTACCCGTTGTTTGTTATAGTAAGGTAGCAATGTCATGCAGCTTATAATATCCAATAACAAAAATACTACTATGCGCATCGAATTATAATATATTGCCTGACTAGCAATACGGGGTCTTATTATTGATATTATGTTCATGTTTTAGTTTTACATAACCATATTCATATAACGATTTTTATTTAACTTTATACAACGTTATAAAACGTATTGTATGATGTTTTTACGACATTTGTTCGTATAATGGTTTTGAAGGCAAAACCCTATAGTATGATTTACAACAAAGATTTGTATAAAATGTTTTTGGCTTATCTTATGGCCTATACAAAAAAGAATTGTACAAAATAATTTTTGGTAATAAATCTTATACCGATGATATATTAATGGATTTCATTAAACTCTATGAATTCACTCGGCGTTTTCGCTGACCTTTTCTTTTCACATGTTTTATCTCAGGTACTTGAAGGTAATTCTCGGGAAGACGACAAGAATTTATGGCCCGCACTTAAATAACAATTTCCATTCAAATGTTTTGTAAAATTGTATGTAATACTATGACTTGGGACCTATGTAAATTAGATATTTATGAATGGAAAATTCTTTATTATTAAACGACGCGATTTTGTGTGTTGTCTATGATTTGAGTAATGTGCTATCTCGTAACACCAACGACTCTTCCGCTGAACTAAAGTATGAATATTTGGGGGTGTTACAGTTTGGTATCAGAGCTCTCGTTATAGAGAACAAAATATTTTTAAAACTAAGGTTTTGAATAAAACATTTCATAATCTTTTAACTATAAACATTTTCTCAAAATGTCTAAAAATCTTTTGACTATAACGGTGCCGAAGAAATCCCGAGTTACCGACAAGGCCAGACTGAGACGTGTTATTTTAATATATATATCACTTGGATTTTATATATATATATATATATATATATATATATATATATATATATATATATATATATATATATATATATATATATATATATATATATATATATATATATATATATATATATATATATATATATATATATATATATATATATATATATATATATATATATATATATATATATATATATATATATAGATATATATATATATATATATATATATATATATATATATATATTTATATATATGTATATATATATATATATATATATATATATATATATATATATATATATATATATATATATATATATATATATATATATATATATATATATATATATATATATATATATATATATATATATATATATATATATATATATATATATATATATATATATATATATATATATATATATATATATATATATATATATATATATATGATGTAATTTGATTACATGATTGTTTGATGATTGTTTTAATATTTATACGAGGTATTTATACGACGTAGATTGTCACAAGAAACCATAACTTCCCTAGCAAATCGATCGAAGCTATTCCCGTAGGAATTCTAGCTATTCTAGATCTAAACCAAGTTGTGGATATTTATGATCCCAACAAATAGTTGATATTCATAGAAATGTTGGTATTAGTTAATTGTGATATTGAAGAAGAATTGGCGAGATTAAAACTGATATCGATGTCATGACGATCTTTCCTTATAGAGTGGAGCTTGACAAAACGTTATCACCTGGAAAGGTGTCATCTGATTCGTTCTCACCCAATTCTTAAATTTGAAATCGAAAGGGTGAATGTTGCACTTGAGGCTGTCATTGGAACCATTACCCAAAAAGCCTCAAGCCACTAGTACCTTTCCGAGATGTCTAATTGAATGTGTGACTCGTTTCATACTAGTGACTCATATGATAACTATTGTTGTAAGAAGCTATAGGATTGAAAATTTAGTGTTGTTCATATCGAACTTTTATTGCCCTTTTAAGGTTTAAGAATAAGGTTGAAAGTATTGGAGAATGAGGTAGGATATCGCATTGAGTGTGATTTGGTTGAAACTTGAATGAAGTAAAAATTTAACTCGTATGGAATATGAGATTCTTAAGAGGAAGTCGTTAAGTCCTGTGATTGAATTATAAGGTTTTAAATGATTGTTGATGCGTGTTAAGGGTTGTTCCTAGGCCATTGTCCAATGACGAGGATGCCCAGTGTCCAAGAAATAAATCGAAGAAATCTTCTTCTGAAATTGGCACCGATGGATCTTTCGGGAAATGTGGAACACCTAATGACTCTTGTAGATTAGTATTTATTGTGCTATCTTTTAAAAATCCCTAACTTAACTGAGACATCAGTTGGTAGGATGAGTTCTTGGAATTGTTTGACATAGTGACACATAATGTGTTACGGTACAATTTTGACTTGTTTTTTATTAATGAAAAGACTACCTTTGATTGCTAAATCCTACATGTATCGATGTTATTTATCTTTTCTTGCTTCTTCCTAATGCTCGCATTAGTGATGCAACCATTGAACAAGTACTCATCTTGATTTGACTTACATTTTGGATTATTCTTTTTGAGCGCCATCGAGGTCATGAACCTCATGATTAACTGGATAGGCTCAATTCCTGATATATTGTAGTTAGTTCTTGGTGAACAACTTTTCATCACTCTTTTGTAGATCACTCATTGTTTTTATAAGTTATAACAGTGTCCTTTGAGGAAATTGAATTTTCATCACTATAAGGATTATTCAAAGTGAGGTTTATAAATAATCGTTATCGAAGTAAAGTTGTATATGAAACGCTTTGGAAAACTTAATTGTTTTCATAACAAAGAACATCCCTGTAAATTCATTTTGATTCTTATTCAAGAATTAAGCATGAAAATATTTATATTTTAAACATGATGAAAAAGTTTTGACGAACTGAGTATTGCATCGTTAATCCTAAAATTGTATATAGTTGCGCGCCTACATACAATTTGGAAGGGACCATGCAAGGCTGATTAGTAGTCACCATGAAATTATTAATAAACACTGAATTTTCTTTAAAGATTGTGAAAGATTAAATTTTATGAGATCTGCAAGAAGTGTAAAAATAGGGACATATTGTTAAAGACATCTACATATGTTCCCGTACCATTTATTTTCTGAATCAAATTTAATCATCTGTGGAAATTGTCTTAATTGACAATTGATATCCCCTCCTTGTCCAATTCTCCCGTGGTGAGATTCTTTGGAAAAGTATTTGATTACCGAGTGTTGATACCCGACTGGATGTATTGACGTTCCTATCATTTCTTTTGACTAGATTTCATTTGAATGACCTGGGTAACGATCCGAGGAGCTTTCGAATGCGTATTCAATTCATGAAAACATGGGATATATTCCTATTCGTTAAATGTTTTCGTCTTTATCTGATTTGAAATTCTCTCGCGTAAATCATGCGTTAACCTTACTCTTTTAATGTTAGCTATCTCTAGATATCCTTGAATTTGTTAAGGATTATGAGTTATTATTAGTGTTTTGAGAAGTTCACATCTTATCAGCGATAACGAAACTGGAAAGTTGATAGTTCCACTACAATGGATTGATTGATTATGACATTACGACATTGTCTTAGTTGATGGAAACTCGAGTAGAACCCCCTAAAAGATAAGATGTTGACTATCAAAAGTGATCTAAATAATTCCCGATAGGTGATTGTATCATGCATTTAGACTTGAAATTTTACCATGAAAGGTTATGAATTAGTCATAGATCTTCTAATCTAAGAAGAACTTAAAAGTGAGTTTATTAAAAGATGTTTCTGTTATTTAAAACTTTAGGAGGTATTTGCTGGTGAATTACCAAGACTTTCGCCATTAAGGCAGGTTGAATTTGGTCTTGATAATATCACTGGTGCTGCACCTGTGGCATGTGCACTGTACGTCAGCACCATATGAATTAAAAGAATTACCGTACAACTGAGAGAGTTGTCGGAAAAAGCTTTTATTCTACCGAGTTCGTCATCATGAAGAACTATGGTGTTATCATTCCTTATATTTGTTGAATTACCGTGAAATAGGTACATTGATGATCAAAATCTATATCCACTACCCAAGATGATAGATTTGTTCGATCATTTACAAGGTTCTAGCGTATTTTTAAAGATTTGATCTACGGCATGGTTACCATCAACTTCGCGTCCGCGAAGAAGATTATCTATTCCAATCACTACATCCAGAACTTGTAATGAACATTATGAGTTTCACGTGATGTCGTTTGGATTGACCAATGCATATGTAGCATCTATAAATTTGGCGAATCACGTGTGTAGGCTGTAATTTGATAAGTTCATGCTCGTGATTACTGAGGACCATTTGTTTGTTTATAAGAATAAGAAGGAGTTAATAATCATTTATAGACTGCCCTGAGTTGGCCGAGTAGTGAAAACTTGTACCTTGAGTATTTAACCTATGATTTAAGGCTTAATCCTTTACATTATTTGACCATGTGATTAATAGATAATGGAATCTATATTGACTTTACAAAGATTATAGCCATTAAGGCTTTGGGTTATACCAAAAAGAAAGTGCAAAAAAAAATTGTTATGACAGATATTTTATTAAAGGATTTTTAAGGAATCATTCCTTAATACACAAATTATTTAACTAAACTCCTTTAGGGGTAAATGTTTATGTATACCTCAAGACAACCTAAGAGGGATTGAGGAAACCATTTAAACCATGACTTGAAATTTGAAACGACAATCTTTGCTTTTCAACTAAGAAAATTTTGACCAAAGTATAAACAAAAATTTTCGAACAATTACGGATCTTATTAATTATTTTTGATAAATCAACAAAAATCATGTTAATTAAATTCAAATTCAGTTTGAACATTTTCATATAATTGGTCGAACTAAGAAATTTAGAATTTTTGCGTTTACGTTTCATAAAACTTGAATATTTACTATTTAATTACTTGTAATATTTATCGACGCTTTAAACGTCAGATTGAGCAAAACTGATTAAAATAATAGTTGAGACGAAACTAAAACCTAGAAAATATGAAGAATGAATTTCTGAGTGAATTGTGGTTATGATAATTATTTCACCAGGAAATGTGAATGTAGATACTGACACATTATATAGAAAGGATAATATAGATAATAAGAGGGGTTCGCGGCTAATGTGAACCATTAGAATTGAGAAGCCGATGGCGGTAAATGTTTTAAAGGCCACTTGTGGTTGCCTAAATATGGAGATTTGAGATTTATTCATGTTGGAATCTCATAAGATTAAGTATTCTATTCATGTCGTTTCTGATTTAATGTATCTTTATCTGAAGAAGTTGTACTAATGGTAAATTATGAAGGCAGACATCGCCTCATACATTAGTAAACGACTAACTATTGTAAAGGTCGTCATCTGAATTTGATTTGATTTGGGTCATCGTCGACAGACTGACCAAATCTACTAATATCATTCCCGTTAATGATAAATTCTCAATGAAGAAATTGACTCTTGTATTTAAAAGAGTTGTGTAAACATAGTGTGTCGTATCAATCATCTCTATCAAAATCCTCGCTTCGCATCGAATTTCTAGAGATTTGCTCAGAAGCTATTGGGAACGAACCTTGATGAGAGTACTGTTTACCACCCCAATCGAAGGGACGAGGTAAAGTAATGATACAAAACACTAGAAGTGTTGTTTTATGCTTGAATAATTGACCTTTGGTAATAAACCATATAATCGTTTTCCTTTGGAGAGATTATTGATGAGATGGCATTTGTACATGATCTCATCGTTCTTTTCGGGCTTTAAAATGCATTAAAATGTCATAAAATACCATATATATGCTTGTATTTGTTTACTTTTCTGTTTTAGGTATGGATATCGTAAAAAAGACAAAAGATCACAAGAAACAAGGAAAACGGACACGAGAAACGAAGCCGTACAAAGAACCGGGCGCAAGTTCATGATTTATCCAAGAAAAACCCTTGAAGACTTGAAGATGTACAAGATTGATCCTCAAAATATGAATAAATGACACTTAAAACCCTTGTATATTCATAATTACAAGTTTGGTCCCTTAATTTTGTCAAAATTACAAAAATGGTCCTTCAACTTTGAAGAATTGACAAGATTAGTCCCTCGTCAATTCTAATTTGTCAAATATGGTCCCTCATGAAGTCAAAGAACCAATGAAGACCTTTGAAGATCAAGAATGTCCAAGATCAGTCCTTCAATATTCAAAAATGGCAAAAACAACCCTTGAAACCCTTATCATAAAGTTTGGTGGCCAATGTATGAATTTTGAAACTTATTTAACAAAGGAATACGTTTTAAAGGATGAAACAACCTGCTATTCACTTTTTACCAAAAACAAAGGACCAAAACTGCGAAGTCCAAAGTTCAAATTCCTAAATAAGCGGGTAACATTTACTGTAGAGATTTTACCAGCCAAGAAAACCCTTTTACCCAGGATTAAAAATGAAGAAAACAAAGAAAGGAAATTAGCTCATCTCACATGTGATTCACCTCACCTCAATCACATCCCACAACAAAAACCTCAACTTCCACTACCAGAAAGACCCCACAAGTACCTCTCATGAGTCGACACCTGGCAAAGAATCAAGACATGGCAAAATCAACGAACATAAGCCTTTCCTTGGTCACCAAGCACTCAATCAACGTCCCTGATTCATCCAAGCAAGCTGGCAACAAGCCTAGAAGATTCTGCAAGGCTAGTTTAGGGAATTTAGTTCATTAGGGTTTATGAATAGTGTTGTACGCATTTTCCTATAAAAGGAGGCCCAGTTTGTGGAGTACCCCTTTGTTCCATTTTTTAGCATTTAAAATTGTAATTTTCTTTCAAGTTTTAATAAAAGTTGGTTTTTGAAAAGTTCAAGTGTAATTCCTTTTTATAAAATTGAAGTTGTTGTTTAGATGCTAGAATTTGAGTTCCATATTCACTGTTGATGTTTGTGAGTGGTTTGTTTAAGATTCAGATTTGGTTTGATAGGATTTGAAAATTTTCACAAAATATTTTCAAGTTTCTGTCATATACGTTTAGGGTTCTAAGTGCTTGATCCTTCAACTGGCTTTGGATCTTCGGGTTTGTAAACACTCCTTGCCATCTTAGGTTCATCATATCTAAGGTGTCAGGCTTGGTTTCAAACCTAGGATAGAAAACACTTTTGGAATTTTGATTTCAAAAGTGGTCTGAGGTAGTACTTTGATCTGTTGTTCATAGCTTCAATTGTTGAAGTTTGTAGATAACTAGGTTGTAGATCAGTTGTCTTGCCTCTCAAGTAGTCCATACTTGAAGGGCTTGGACTGGTCTTACATAACTAAGCTTCTATAAGCACTCAAAAGGTACTTATTAGGCTGTTGTTATTACTTGTTTCATTATTTTTTACTACATCTGTTACTAACCCTAACCCTGCTCCAAAGATTGATCAAAGCTTGTTACCAGCAGGCTTTAGGAAAGATTTGGGGTATTGGTTTGGCTGTTTGTTCATTGTGGAAGGAGATTCACATTTGAAGGCCCTTGGGATCAACCTTTGATCCTCCTTTAGGGTGCTTTTTTGTCCAAGAACCTTGGTCTTGTTCTAGCTGTTGAACAAGGTCCAAGGAGCATAGATGAATCCCCCTAGGATGTTGTGAGGGATAGGTTTGTTTTATTTTTAAAATTCCTCTCAACAAATTTGACTGAAAATTTGTTAAATTGGAGTGCTATGTGATTTTATGTATTGGTGTTGGTAGTATCATTTCTTTTGTTCGGTTCTATTAGTAGTCACCTAGTGGACTTGTAGGAACCATAAAAAGGATAGGTTATTTGGAAAAGTTGGAAAATCAAGTAAAATCAGTCAAACAAAGGATTAAAGGGGTGTTTGGTTGAGCAAGGCCTTAAGGTCTTTGCTTATTGGTTTTTAAAGTTTGTAGGTCAGTAATAGTAGTTTTTAAGTTGTTTTAGCTATTTGGGAAGTTCACTAAACTTATAACTAAGTCTGCACATTTTATCAAAAATCTGTCAAAATGTTTTGGTATAAGCTCAAACACATCAGAAGCTGTAAATGGTTTAAGACTTGGATTCAAGGGGTGAATTTTTGTTTGGGATTAGTTTTCATTGGTGTGTAACTCTGCACTATCTGTTTTCTTTGATTGGTGGCTTATTGAATAAGCCATAAGCTTGTAATGTTCACTGAAGTGGTCAAATGCACCAACAAATGACCACCTCTATTTGACCTCCACAATTGCTTGTACCCATAAGATTTTGAAGTTTTTTGCTTGATATCTCTTCTTTGGTTGCTATTGTACTTGTTTTAACTGGTTGTGTGCTTATTTGAAGCCTATTAAGCTAACTGGCTTATAGTGCTTATTGTGCCAAAATCAAGCAAAGTAAGATAACTGTTTTGCTAAGCTCATTGGTCTAGACCTCTAGACTTGATCTAAATCAGCTTTAAACAAGCTTATTTCCATCTCATAATCAAGTCCTGCAAGTTTGGTGACTTTTGGAGCACGTTGACTTTCGTTGACCAAGGCAAAAAGTGCTTATCAGTCAGTTTAGCTTATTGAAACGTGCCACAACTTAGTTATTGTACTTTCCATCATTTATCCCACCTTATAAGCTATACTAGAAGAAATCAGAACTTAATAAGAGCTTTTCACTAGGCAATTAAGTTTGCTTATTTTTAAAAGAGTGCATATTGGTTCACACAGCTTATTGTACTTGGCTTATTGGGATTTTCTTTGTTGATTAGTCTTAGTTAAGATATTTGTGAGCTTTTGCAACAAACCAGAGCTTCTGAAACCCCCTAGAACTCTAACCCGACTACTTTGTCGTTTAGTGGTTTTCTATTTTGCTTATTTCTGGCTTATTTAGTGTGCTTTTTCTAAATTTCTTTTCACAGATCTCTTAGGCATCTCAAAAGAAGGTTGTGTGTTTAAGCAGAGTTTATGGCATCGGCTAATTGCTTAATGGGCTTATTGGCACAATAAGAATAAGCTATTTCTTATTTAAGCTGTGATAAGCTCATTTTTAGCTTTTGGGCCTTCAGACTTTTGTGCTTAGAATTAAATTTTGAGTCAGATAGGGCCTTTTTAGGTCAATTGGGCCTAGTTTGACTTTTTGGGCTAAAAAGCCCATTAGTGTTGACTGTTTTTGGTTTTAGCCCATTTGGGGGCCCATTAGGGGTATTTTGGTAATTTCACTTTCATTTTCTGATTACTTAGGTTAACATAAACTAGTTTGCAAGTTTTTAGAATTTTTTAGAATTTTTGGATTTTAAATTATTTTAATATTATTTTATTATTAAATTTCAAATTTCACATTTTTGCACTTTTTAAATTTTTCTTAGCTTAAATACATTAAAATAAGATTTTTGCAACTCTTAGATTAATTTTATCATCTTTAGATTAATTTTTATAATTATTTTAAGTTTTAATAGCTTTTAAATCATTTTAAATGGTTTTATTAGTTTAAAATTTTATAAAAATAGTTTTTAATCCTTTTAAGTCATTTTAGAGGTTTACCAATTGAAAAATTTTTATTTGGGCTTTTTGATAATTAATTTGATTTTTAGGGCTTTAATTAGCATTTAAAAATTAATATTTAATTAATTAAAAGGTTTGAAAAAGTTTTGATCATTGGTAAACTCTTAGTTTATTTTATTTGATTTTTGGTAGATTTTTGGTAAATTTTTGGGAATCTTTAGAATTAACTTTTATTTTTGCTCTTTTTACGGTTTTATGTTTAGTCGTAGTAGTAATTAATTTCACGACTTCGTCATTCTATTTTCTCATCCTCTTCTTTCAAATATTAATCTCAAACGAATTACAAATTATTCACACACATATACCTCCTTGGGAAACGAACTTTCACATCATAAGGGTCATGTGTACACGGTTTTCCTAAACCGTCGTATTTAATACTTTCCCTATTTACCCCCTTTTCCTAAAGGTGTGGTAAAACTCTACAATCATTTTGGCGCCGCTGCCGGGGAGGTGTGTCGTGATTAATTTGTCTTGTTGTTTTTAATATTAATCATAAATAGTATCTGTATTAGTAGAAATCTACTAATACTTATTATCGGTTTTTTTCGTTTTTCTTGTGAAATTATTATTACTATATTGTATTAAGTATCACAATCAATTCAAAATATCTCCAAAAGTGTGAAAACACAACCTTAATTGGGATTCGATCTCCTAATTATTGTATTCGAATCTCAAACAAAAGAAATAGGCAAAAATAGATAAATACTTTCATGAAGCTCGATTTTGAAAAATACGAACTATAAGGTGGGTATAAGGCGGGTATTATAAAATATACCCTAAGGAAAAAGGCTCTTAAGCTTCGCGCCGCCTTGTTTCCCCGCTTGCTTGTGAGTATTTTGAGATTGAAGGCTAATCGAGGGTTTTGCCGCCCAAAGTATTATTACGTATCATATATATTTGCTTGGTTTTCTTTGTGATTAAACCCTCTTGAACAATTTGGTTTTCACCAAAGTTCTAAAGTCATTCAAAGGCGTGCACTCCACGTGATCATTTTCATTCTTTTGAGGCTTCTTTAATCAAGAGTTTGATTCGAGGAGAGATTTGGTAGATTGTTGTCTACGAAGATACACCAAAATCCAAAAAAATTTAAAAACAATCAAAAACACAAAAAATTGAAAATTCACAAAACACCCAAAAAGAATCTTCTTTGCTCACCTCCCATTCTACGTGAAGTTTATGCTAACTCGTAGTCAAGCTAAACGAGCTCGTAAACGTCGTCAAAATCAAGGAAATCAAGAGACGTTGATTGAAGAACAAACTCCAATTGTTGAACCTATTGTAGAACAAGAAGTCTCTAATGGTACTATGATGGAGTTGCTTCAAGCACCCACCGAAGGTTTTGGAGAGGCCATTGTGATTCCCGCTATCCTTGCGGAGAATTTCGAGATTAAGACGGGTTTGATGTCGATGTTGCAAGCTAATAAGTTTAGAGGTCATGAGAAAGACAACCCGCATTACCACATAAGGAATTTTAATCGTCTCACTGCAACTAGCAAGTTTAAGGATGTTCCACATGACGCCATTAAGATGATGTTGTTTCCATACTCGTCAGATGGACCCGCTAAAATTTGGCTTGAGAAAGAACCGCCAAATTCAATTTTGACATGGGGTGATCTCGTTTCTAAGTTTGTGAACAAATTTTTTCCACCATCTAAAACAACACATTTAAAAAATGAGATTTCAAGATTTGTGCAACGAAATAATGAGAGTTTTTCAATGGAATGGGAACGATTTAAGGAAATGTTACATGAATGTCCACACCATCATTTTTCGGAATAGCATCAAGTTGATACTTTTTATAATGGGCTTAATGATCATGAACGAGATTATTTGAATGCCGCCGCGGGTGGTAATTTTTGGTGCAAAACGACCGATGAAGCTTTAAAGATTATTGAGAATAGATCTAAGGTTTACAACCCTCGTAACACACCGATAGGTTTTTCGATAGGTTTTCAAATCTTATGACTCATTGGAAAGCACAAGATGCTTTGAATTCCGCTTCGGTTAAAGCGGTTGATAAGAGTTGTTTGTCTTGTGGTGGAGCTCATGATCTTTGCGAGTGCATTACCGACGATGGTAACACTTCGAGTGCTTACGTAGCAACGGGAACTTATAACCAAAACGGCCAAGGTTCCCGCCCAAATCAAGCTCCACCAAATCAAAATGCTAATAACTATCGAAACAACAATCAAAGTGGTAATTATCAAGGCAATTCACGTAACTACAACAAAGGGAATTATCAAAGTGGGAATGGACAAGTTACTAATCAAAACCAAAACCGTGATTTTCAAAACACTACACAAGGTTTTCAAAATGCTCACACTAAAAATCTTCAAGGAGAATTTTTGGATTATGCTAAAGCAAATGATGCTAAGTTTGATAACATGCAACGTGAGATGATTAGCTTAAGATCCGAGTTTAAAAACGAGCTTATAAACGAACTTTCTAACGAACTTAAAACTCATGCTAATAAAATGGAAGGAAATGTTCAACGTCTTTAACAAAATCAACAAAAGATGGAACAAGGACAACATGAGATTAAGCAATAATTGTTAAAAGCGGATGCTAGGCAATCAAAATTTGAAGACCGAATGGCAAAAATGTTTGAAGCAATCATGTGTAAACCATCTTCCTCGGGTGGTCTTCCTAGTGATACCATTGCAAACCCGAAGGGAGAAATGAAGGTTATTACTACATGAAGTGGTAAAACTTTCAAGGAACCAATCTCTCGTCCAAGTACTTCTACGGAGAAGGAAATCGAGAAAGAACCCGAGGTGATGGTCGAAAAGGAGAATATCACAAGCCCACTAAGTACCGCTTATACCACACCTATGGTTGAACCAATACCAATCAAGGAACCCGAGTTTCCAAGGCCGTTTCCTAATGTCCAACCCACACCACCCTTACCTTACCCTTCGAGACGAAACAAAGAGAAATTGCAAGAACGTAACAAACAACAAATCGAGCTTTTTATAAAAATGTTTCAACAAGTGCATTTTGATGTGAGTTTAGCCGACGCGTTGTTATATATGCCTCATTTCGCTTCCACTTTTAAAAGTATGATGAGAGATAAGGAAAAGCTTTCAAAGCTTGCTAATTGTTCTTCGGTTTATCTTAACCGCATATCGGAAAAGGTTGGTGACCCCAGAAAGTTTCTCATTCCTTGTGACATACAAGATATGAAAGAATGCCTCGCCTTGGCCAATCTTGGTGCGAGCATTAATTTGATGCCATTTTCCATTTGGAAATCGCTTTCGCTTCCGGCTCTTACTCCTTCGAACATGTCTATCGAGATGGCCGATCATTCTACGATTCTAGCATGTGGAGTAGCCGAAGATGTTTTCGTGAAAGTGGGGAAGTTCTACTATCCCGTTGATTTTATAGTAGTTGACATCCCCGCGGATCCTCAAGTTCCTCTAATTTTAGGTCATCCATTTTTAGACACCTCGAGATCGCTTATCGACGTTCATGCCAGAACTATCACTTTGAGATTCAACAAAGAGGAACTTGTTATAAACGCTACTCAAAACTCAAAACCTTCTCATGTTTGTGCAATCGCTACCATCAATCACATTGACTTAGTTGATGTGGTTTGCAATGAGTTTTCACAAGAAGTGTTAGGTTTTTCTGATAGCTCGTCAAGTGGCAATCCCACTATTTTGGATCCAATTCTTGCTAATTTTACACCAAATCTCACTCCATTCCAAGGAGGCGATTTCACTTCAAATGAAATCGACAATGAAGATGAGGTGATTATTAGTGATGATTCTTCTATTCCACCATTTCTTCCACCGATGGAAGTTATGAGTGTTGAGCAAAAATCTTCAATCGAGGAACCGCCTATCCTTGAATTGAAAGATCTTCCATCTCACCTTGAATACACATTCTTGGAAGGTGATGACAAGTTGCCAGTTATTATTGCAAAAGGTCTTGCTAATAATGAGAAAACCGAGCTCTTGAAAGTTCTTAAAGCTCATAAAGGGGCAATTGCGTGGAAAATTTCCGACATTAAGGGTATTGACCCAAAATTTTGTACTCACAAGATTTTAATTGAGGAGGACTACAAACCCGCAATTCAAAGTCAAAGAAGGGTAAACCCCAAAATTCACGATGTCATAAAAAAGGAAGTTTTAAAACTCCTTGACGCGGGAATGATTTATCCTATCTCCAATAGCCCATGGGTGAGCCCAATCCATTGTGTCCCTAAAAAGGGAGGAATGAACATTGTGCCTAATGAAAACAACGAGTTAATTCCCACTCGTGTTGTGACCAGTTGGATTTTAATTGACGCCACTTGTAAAGACCACTTTCCTTTGCCCTTCATGGATCAAATGTTGGAGCGACTAGCGGGAAATGAATTCTATTGCTTTGATGGTTTTTCTGGTTACTTTCAAATCCCTATCGACCCTCGTGATCAAGAGAAGATTACGTTTACGTGTCCTTATGGAAAATTTGCTTATCGTAGGATGCCTTTCGGACTTTGTAACGCACCGGGTACGTTTCAACGGTGTATGACGGCCATTTTTCATGATATGATCGAGAAGTCGATGGAAGTGTTTATGGATGACTTTTCGGTGTTTGGCAATTCGTTCACGTCGTGTTTATCCAATCTCGAGAAAATGTTAAAACGTTGTGAAGAAACCAATCTTGTGCTTAATTGGGAAAAATGTCATTTCATGTGTAAACAAGGAATCGTCTTAGGACATAAGGTCTTGAAAGCGGGGATTGAGGTCGATAAAGCTAAGGTAGACGTCATCGCCAAGTTACCTCATCCAAAAACCGTTAAGGGAGTTAGGAGTTTCCTAGGCCACGCGGGCTTTTATCGTCGTTTCATCAAAGACTTTTCGAAAATCTCTCGACCTATGACACGCCTTCTCGAGAAGGATGCTCCTTTTAACTTCAATGAGGATTGTGTTAGAGCTTTCGAAACTCTTAAAAGGAAACTTACCGAAGCTCCCATTCTTGTTGCTCCTAATTGGGAATAACCCTTTGAAATCATGTGCGATGCAAATGATTATGCTATAGGGGTCGTCTTACGGCAACGTTATGAAAAGCATTTCCGTCCTATCCATTATGCTAGTAAGACGATGACCGAGGCTCAATTAAAGTACACCACAACGGAACATGAATTCCTTGTCGTGGTCTATGCTTTTGATAAATTACGACCTTATCTCGTCTTAACTAAAAGCATCATGTATACCAACCATTCGGCTATCAAGTATCTCTTAGCTAAGCAAGATGCTAAGCCGAGATTGCTTCGTTGGATGCTCCTCCTCCAAGAATTTGATGTCACCGTGCTTGTCAAAAAAGGAGCCGAGAATCTAGCGGCCGATCATCTCTCTCGTCTAGAAGATCCTCACATAGATGTTTCCGAGAACAAGGAAATCACCGAAACATTTCCTCTCGAGACTCTCTGTGTAGTGAATTCTAAAGACACCACCCCATGGTTTGCCGACATTGCAAATTACCATGCGGGCAATTTCATAATCAAGGGTATGAAGACACAACAAAAGCGAAAATTCTTTCGTGACGTCAAGTTCTATTTTTGGGACGACCCTAATCTCTTCCGGGTTTGTGCGGATCAACTCGTTCGATGTTGTGTTTTTGGTACCGAAGCTTCTAATATCCTTAGAGCTTGTCACGAGGGACCCACGGGTGGTCACCATGGTGCTAATATCACGGCTAAGAAAGTGTTCGATGTCGGCTTCTTTTGGCTTTCTATCTATCGTGATGCACACGCACTTGTTAAATCGTGTTATTCGTGCCAATGTCAAGGAAAATGGTCTCAACATGATGAAATGCCACAAAACATAATTCAAGTGTGTGAGATTTTTGACATTTGGGGCATAGACTTTATGGGTCTGTTCCCATCGTCTCATGGTAACAAGTATATCCTCGTTGCGGTCGACTACCTTTCTAAGTGGGTGGAAGCTAAGGCTTTACCTACTAATGATGCTCGTGTGGTAGTGAAGTTTTTGAAGCAACTATTCTCTCGGTTCGGAACCCCTCGTGCTATTATAAGCGATCGAGGAACCCATTTTTGTAATGACCAATTCGAGAAGGTCTTAAAGAAATATGGAGTTACTCATCGTCTTTCTACGGCTTATCACCCGCAAACGAGTGGGCAAGTCGAGGTTTCGAACCGAGCTTTGAAGAGGATTCTAGAGAGGTCGATTGGAGAAAATCTTGCTTCATTGTCTGGCAAACTCGATGACGCTTTATGGGCCTTTAGGACCGCTTATAAGACACCTATCGGTTGTACTCCTTATAAGTTAGTCTATGGGAAGAATTGTCATTTGCCCATTGAGTTGGAGCACAAGGCATATTGGGCCCTTAAGCATGCAAACTTTGACTTAAAGACCGCGGGAGATCACCGGAAAATACAATTGAATGAATTGGATGAACTAAGAGATAATGCTTATGAAAATTCATTGATTTTCAAAGAAAAAAATAAAAAGTTTCATGATGCAAAGATTAAAAAACCGGGTTTTTAACATTGGTGATCAAGTGTTACTTTTTAACTCTAGACTAAAGATATTTTCCGGGAAATTGAAATCTCGTTGGTCGGGTCCTATCACCGTTACACAAGTGTTTCCTTATGGGACCATCGAGCTAGCTCAAGATGATGGTCCTAACTTCAAGGTGAATGAACATAGGCTTAAGCACTACTTTGGTGGGGAAATTCCTTCAATGGTTGACCTCGACCAAGTCACTTTCCCCAATGATAATTAGCATTGAGCGGATCGAGTCGAGCTCATGACTCGGTAATAAAAAACGAGGTGCCTCGTGGGGGAGATCCTATGCTTATCCCTTTATGCTTTCTAATAAATAATGAGAGGGGATTTGTGCCCTTCCAACTCGTTGTCTCGTAGTTGTTTGTGATTGTGTTATCTAGATAATCATCATCATCTACGATTAAAGACTCTCATGTTCGTTTACATGAGCCTCCATCGTTTGCTTGAAGAAGTTTTTCACGAATCCATGACATATCCTTTATTGTTCTAACAATTATCTTTTAGCATAATTCATAAACGGCTTTAGATATATTGTTGATTACCCTTTCCATGCTAGATCCTAAGCATTCGACTATTCGTCTCTAGTATGGGGGTGCTCCACTTTTAGACTCGAAACATTAAGGACAATGTTTACTTTTAGGATGGGGGGGTTAATAGGTACTTGCTTTGCTACGCCCTCACGTTTTCCAACTTTCAATGTTTTGTTTTGTTTTGTTGCTAATAAGGCTAAAAATGGCCAAATTTTAAAATTTTCATAGTTTTAATAAGGGTTTTTAAGACACGAATGTATATTTTCCGATGGGTAGAATAAGAGCTAATTTTTGACTTGATGGGCATTTGGAGCCCTTTACATTCCTTAACCAGCTCAATTCAAGTTTTGCTAGACTTTTATATAGGGAACATTAAAACGCGAAAGTCTTAGCTCATTCGGGTTAAGAACAAGAACTTTTCGCAAGTTCCTATAATTGATCCTAGAAAGTCACTTATCAAGGGAACTATAAAATGCATTCTCAAAACTTAAAAATGTCCAAGAAAGTCCAAGATCCTTTAGGTGGCTTAAAAACCCAAATCTTTGATTTGATATAGTCTTAATGAAAGCTAATCCAAATTTGGCTTAATTTTGACTTGCATGGCTAAGTATTCACGAGTCTCTTTATTTAGAGGTCTTTATATAGTGAAGAACGAGAAATGATAGAGTTAGACAAGTGATCATGCTAAACGTAGAACATGAAAATGTTCTTTCAAAAACTCATATGTTTTTAATTGTGGCTTTTTCTTCCCATAAGATCAACGCATTAGGAATAAAAATAATTGCAATAAGTAAGGTCGTACGATTTGAAAGGGTACTTAGCATCTAGCACAAGATCGTTTAAAAGTTGCTCGGGGTTGAATAGAGTTCATAGCCAAGGCATAACTTATTGAAGTGGGACGCGAAGATTGGTGAAGATCCAAAAAGGCCCTAACAAGGCATGAGGAGCTCTATTTTTGCTAAAGATCCAAGATGATGTGAAGTATCATTATTCCAAAATCAATATGAAGGATCGAGACACACGACGAAAAGCAATTACTCCCCTAAAGATCATGGAGAAAGTCTATCCAAAAAGACCCTTACAAGGTATGAGGATAAATATATCCAAGTCCGAAAAGGAGGCGGATCGTTGTATATTAAAATCCAAAATAAAGATTGAAGAAAAATGATGAAGTCGTGGTCCAAATATGAAGAATCTCTCAAAAACATCAAGTGAAGAAATTCCAAAATATGAAGAGAAGACCATAATTTCAAGAACGTCTCCCAAGATTTGAAGTATGAAGTACATGCCAAATATCGGTCCGAGAAAGGTCTCAAATCGTGAAACGAGTTATGCCAAGATATGAACTTATGGAGATACACGAGAAGCCGTTTTAAAAGATTTTGTCCTTCGGCTAACTATCGATTAAATCGTGCTACTTTGCTTTCGGACTAATAAATACTCAAATAAGTCAATATGAATCGCTTGTGATCCATGACAAATAGTTAAAAAATGTTAGTAACCCATTTCCTTTTATAATAACTAGGATTGCGGGGAGAAAAAGTATTACACAATCTGGACGTATGAGTAGTGTTAGCATTGTGACTTGTACCAACAATGATCTCGTTTTTGCACTTAGCATGGAATGTATGATAATCAAGGATGACGAAATTTACTTTAAGGGACATCTACTTGTTTCTATTCATTGACCCTAAAAGTCACATTCGTGATGAAAATCATACATTATGTCTTTACACATCTTCGTAGTATTTTTGCAAGTCTTTTACTTTTCAATAAAGGTTAATAAAATTGAACTTTGGTGATGCTTAGATACTTTATTCTAGCATTGCATGAGGGCACGACAATGGCTTAGTATGGGGGAGTGATGAGATGGCATTTGTACATGATCTCATCGTTCTTTTCGGGCTTTAAAATGCATTAAAATGTCATAAAATACCATATATATGCTTGTATCTTGTATGTTTTAGGTATGGATATCGTGAAAAAGACAAAAGATCACAAGAAACAAGGAAAAACAGACACGAGAAACGAAGCCGTATAAAGAATCGGGCCGTAGTTCATGATTTATCCAAGAAAAACCCTTGAAGACTTGAAGATGTACAAGATTGATCCTCAAAATATGAAGAAACGACACTTAAAACCCTTGTATATTCATAATTACAAGTTTGATCCCTTAAGTCTGTCAAAATTACAAAAATCTTCAACTTTGAAGAATTGGCAAGATTAGTCCCTCATCAATTCTAATTTGTCAAATATGGTCCCTCATGAAGTCAAAGAACCAATGAAGACCTTTGAAGATCAAGAATGTCCAAGATTAGTCCTTCAAATATTCAAAAATGGCAAAAACAACCCTTGAAACCCTTATCATAAAGTTTGGTGGCCAATGTATGAATTTTGAAACTTATTTAACAAAGGAATACGTTTTAAAGGCTGAAACAACTTGCTATTCACTTTTTCCCAAAAACAAAGGACCAAAACTGCCAAGTCCAAAGTTCAAATTCCTAAATAAGCGGGTAACATTTACTATAGAGATTTTACCAGCCAAGAACACCCTTTTACCCAGGATTAAAAATGAAGAAAACAAAGGGGAAAAGGAAATTAGCTCATCTCACGTGTGATTCCCCTCACCTCAATCACATCCCACAACAAAAACCTCAACTTCCACTACCAGAAAGACCCCACAAGTACCTCTCATGAGTCGAAACCTGGCAAAGAATCATGACATTGCAAAATCAACGAAATTAAGCCTTTCCTTAGTCACCAAGCACTCAATGAACGTCCCTGATTCATCCAAGTAAGCTGGAAACAAGCCTAGAAGATTCTGCAAGGCTAGTTTAGGGAATTTAGTTCATTAGGGTTTATGAATAGTGTTGTACGCATTTGCCTATAAAAGGAGGCCCAGTTTGTGGAGTACCCCTTTGTTCCATTTTCTAGCATTTAAAATTGTAATTTTCTTTCAAGTTTTAATAAAAGTTGGTTTTTGAAAAGTTCAAGTGTAATTCCTTTTTATAAAATTGAAGCTGTTGTTTAGATGCTAGAATTTGAGTTCCATATTCATTTATGATGTTTGTGAGTGGTTTGTTTAAGATTCAGATTTGGTTTGATAGGATTTGAAAATTTTCACAAAATATTTTCAAGTTTCTGTCATATACGTTTAGGGTTCTAAGTGCTTGATCCTTCAAGTGGCTTTGAATCTTAGGGTTTGTAAACACTCCTTGCCATCTTAGGTTCATCATATCTAAGGTGTCAGGCTTGGTTTCAAACCTAGGATAGAAAACACTTTTGGAATTTTGATTTCAAAAGTGGTCTGAGGTAGTATTTGATCTATTGTTCATAGCTTCAATTGTTGAAGTTTGTGGATAACTAGGTTGTAGATCTGTTGTCTTGCCTCTCAAGTAGTCCATACTTGAAGGGCTTGGACTGGTCTTACATAACTAAGCTTCTATAAGCACTCAAAAGGTGCTTATTAGGTTGTTGTTATTACTTGTTTCATTATTTTTGACTGCATCTGTTACTAACACTAACCCTGCTCCAAAGATTGATCAAAGCTTTTTACCAGCAGGCTTTAGGAAAGATTTGGGGTATTGGTTTGGCTTTTTTTCATTGTGGAAGGAGATTCACATTTGAAGGCCCTTGGGATCAACCTTTGATCCTCCTTTAGGGTGCTTTGTTGTCCAAGAACCTTGGTCTTGTTCTAGCTGTTGAACAAGGTCCAAGGAGCATAGCTGAATCCCCCTAGGACATTGTGGGGGATAGGTTTGTTTTCTTTTTAAAATTCCTCTCAACAAATTTGACTGAAAATCTGTTAAATTGGAGTGCTATGTGATTTTATGTATTGGTGTTGGTAGGATCATTTCTTTTGATCAGTTCTATTAGTAGTCACCTAGTGGACTTGTTGGAACCATAAAAAGGATAGGTTATTTGTAAAATTTGGAAAATCAAGTAAAATCAGTCAAACAAAGGATTAAAGGGGTGTTTGGTTGAGCAAGGCCTTAAGGCCTTTGCTTATTGGTTTTTAAAGTTTGTAGGCCAGTAATAGTAGTTTTTAAGTTGTTTTAGCTATTTGGGAAGTTCACTAAACTTATAACTAAGTCTCACATTTTATCAAAAATCTGTCAAAAAGTTTTGGTTTAAGGTCAAACACATCAGAAGCTGTAAATTGTTTAAGACTTGGATTCAAGGGGTGAATTTTGGTTTGGGAGTAGTTTTCATTAGTGTGTGATGGGTGTGTAAACACCCATCCTTTTTACCACTTAACTACAATAATAACCGAGCCAAAACGTGTATTTTATGTCATAAATGTCGGAATTATGCGTGGTTTGTGTTTTTGTTGTGATTTAGGACGAAAATGTGAAAAGGGGAGAAAACACGGGCATTCACGGGCTTTTATCGAAGAAAAAGACAAAAGACGAAGTCAAGAAATCAAGAGTGCAAAAAGAACGGAAGTCCAAGACCAATTCTGAAGATTTATCGAAGAAAAAGTCAAAAGACGGAAGTTTACTAAAAGCCGAAGAACTCAAGTCTAATTTATTGAAGAAATTACAAGACGAGTTATTAATCCCGAGACAAAAGTCGAAGAATTAAGAAGACAAGGACTTAATGACAATTAAAGAAAGAAGAAAGAGGGGAGGAAGCTTCCACTAAGCACCTCCCTAATCCACTATTAATAGGATCCTTAGGCTTTCATTTTTTCTTGTTGGCTAAGTGTGACAATTAGCTCTTCCATTTTAATTACTTGCACATTTAAATACATGTCATTTATTTAATTGTCTTGCACCTTAAATTCATTTAATTTCAAGTAAGTTTCCTTTTAATTGTTGTTAATCTTTACTTTTATTGCTCATCTCCTATCTACCTTTCTTGATTAATCTTTAATCTATATGCTTTATTGTTTATGTTCATGTTCTTAAGTTTTTATTAAATTGATTAAGTGGGTTTTGATTATTTAGATTAATATTGTTAGTGATTTTGATTTGGTTTGATTAGTTATTGTTTAGTTAATCATTTGTGTTATTTTGGTTTAATCGTTTGGTTGATTTTGGTTAGATTGGTTTAGATTCGTATGCTTTTGTTTCCCTTGTTCTTCGCTTTCTGATTTCCCAGGTTATTCCGGATCAACGATACATTCCTAACCAAGCAAAGTTATTCCAGATCAAGGTGGTGTTGTGATTATTCCGAACTAAGCAATCATTCCGGACAAGTGACATATTCCGGATCAGTTTGTTATTCCGGATAAACACAATATTCCAGATCAGTGGATATTCCGAACCAGCTTATCATTTCGGATCAAGGTTGTTCATTCGGAACATTCCGAATGAAGGTTTTGTTCTAGTTATTCCGGATCAGTCCCATATTCCGAACCAACCAGTTATTCCGAATAAAGGGTCGTTCATTCGGAATAAGCAAAATTCTGAATCAAAGGAGTTCATTCGGAATATTTCGAATCAAGGTTGTTTATTCCGGATCTGTAATATTCCGCATGAGTGTCTTTGTTATTCCGAATCAAGATTATTCCGGATGAGTGTTTTTGGCTTGATTATTCCGGATGAAGCTTTATTCCGCATGAGGTAAATATTCCGAGTGAAGAAGAATTATTCCGAACGAAAGTGACATTCCGAACGAAGGATTATTCCGAATGAGTTGTTTTCAGGTTATTTTAAGTTTCTGTTTTTAAGTTTAAATTTTTAATTTTCAAGCTCTACTTTTCCCGCCGTTTTACATAGTTGCACTTTAAGATTACTTGCCTTAGATTTAATTTAAGCCTTGCCTTAGTTTTAAGTTTTAGTTGCGTTTTAAGTTTGCCTTTAGGATAGTTTTAAGTTTGCGTAATTTACTTTAAGTTCCTTTTAGCTTTTCGTCACACTTTAATTTCTTGTCATTTATTTTAAATTAGGTTTAGATTTATTTTACCTGCTCTTTACGTTAAAGTTTTTGCACCTTTAATTTTACTACAACGACATAACTATTTGTTTCAGCAAAGACAACTGAGTCGCACTTTAATCCAATTTTCAATTCGAAGAGCCCACCACAACGAACTTTAATTTTCTTACTGGCCAAAAGCTAGTTATCAAATGGCGCCGCTGCCGGCTCTTTTCGTAAAGTTTAACGGTTTTCTGTGAGAGACGCGTTGCTTTTTGGGATCCGTTCATTCGTGAGCGTTATTTTCTTGCTTAAAAATTTCAAAAAAAAACCATAAAAATTAAAAATTGTTAAAAATCCATAAAAATTAAAAATTTTCAAAAATCCAAAAAGATTTTATTTTCTTTATAGTGTATATATATTCTCTTTGTGTTTGGTATTGTTTTCTTTTGCCTTTGCAGGTGTATGCGTACTAGATCTTCTACTTATCAAAAGCCCGAGACTCGTGAAGATTTAGCTATTGCAGGTGTGAACAACAACAATAATCCACCGCACCTCAATAATAACAACAACAATGTTCTTCCACAGCCTGATCTTTGGACAATGGAGGAGATTTGTCAACCCACAATGTTTGGACGAGGAGGACCGATTGCGCCGATGCAAATCACGGCTCCGGAGTTTTCGTTGAAGCATCACATGATACAACAAGTGCAAACTAATCCATTTCGTGGAATGCCTGATGATGATGCCAACAAGCACCTCGACAGATTCATTACTATCACTCAAAGCATGATGTTGCCCGGTGCTACAATGGATGTTCTTCGCCTTCAACTCTTCCCACATACTTTATCACACCACGCCGAGAAATGGTTTGATCGTCTCCCGAAGAATTCCATTCATACTTGGTATGACATGACTCAACGATTTTTGTCGCGCTACTTTCCACCATCCATGGTCACGAGCCTTCGCAATCAAATCAGCGGTTTCATGCAAGAACCCGCTGAATCTCTCTTTGATGCTTGGGAAAGATATAATGTTTTGATCGATCGTTTTCCAAACCACAACATGCTCCCTGTGACCTTAATTGATACTTTCTACAATGGTTTGACTTTTCGTGATCGTGATACGATTAATGCAGCCGCCGGTGGCACATTTATGAAAAGAAGACCCCAGGAGTGTAGAGAGCTTATTGAAAACATGACTACTCATCACAAAAACTGGGATTCCTCTGCTTCTTCAAGGAACAACCCGAGAGTCAATGTTTCTTCTACTTCAGCAAACCCCGACATGACCGAATTCACCCGCATGATGGCCGAAATGAACAAAAATATCTTGCTCATCGCTTCAAACCAACAACAACAAGTTAAAGCGGTAGCCAATCCTTGTGAGACATGCGGCGGTCCTCACTCATACACTGATTGTCCTTCTACTCAAGGAAATCTGGAAAACGTGTATGCGGCTTAATTATTCACCAGAAAATTACCAAGCACGACCTCAAGGGGATCGAAATTTAATAAGTTACCGGTCCAAAAACTACCTTTCACCTGGTTTTTCTCCTTAAAACCACAACTCCAACAACAATTACAATAGAAGCGACCAAATCCCACCAAGAGCTTCTAGTCCTTATCACCCACCCGCTCAACAAGCCCCACCCATCAATCAAGATGTTGAAGCTTTAATGAGAACCCAAGGAGAGCAAATCAAGAATCTACAAAGCCAAATTATCAATTTGAAAGGGGATATCACCAAGCAAGGGAATGACATTAGATCCGAGCTTCGAAATGATATACAATCCTCCTTCAGAAATCAAACGAATGATTTAAAGAATATGCTGGCTAGTTTCTTACCCACCACTCAACCCTCTACTTCGGGCTCTCTACCTTCAAACATCGTCACCAATTAGAGAGCGAATGTGAGTGCTATTACTATCCGTAGTGGAGCAACTTTAGTAGGACCATCTATCCCACCCCCAGTTACACCATCTACACCTCCTCCACCACCATTTATCCCTACTACTCCCACACCTAGTATTAGTACACCATTACCGGCTCCTCCTCGTCGTGAAGAAGTACCCAAGATGAATCCTCCACCAACCCGACCTTCCACCTTTAACCCTTCAACATCTCAACCTTCACCTTCTACACCTCCACCACCCAAACCCAATATTCCTTATCCATCTCGCTTAGACAAAGCCAAAATGCACACCAAGGATGACATTCAAGTGTCAAACTATTTGAAGAAAGTTTCGGAAATGACCATCACATTTAGCATTGTTGAAGCTCTAGCACAAATGCTTAAATTTGTTAAGATGTTTAAGGAATTGCTTAGCAAGAAGGAGAAGATGGCCGAGTTTGTTAATACTCGATTGAATGAAAATTGTTATGTCGTCCTTCTTAAAGAACTTCCGGAGAAACTTGGAGATCCCGGTCATTTTGTCCTACCTTGTACTTTTAACCAAACCAACAAATTTACTGCCTTAGCCGATCTCGGGGCCAGTATAAATTTGATGCCTTTAAGTGTTTGGAAAAAAGTATCATTGCCCGACCTTACACCCACAAAGATGACTCTTGAGCTCGCTAATCGCACTCTCGCTTACCCCGTTGGTATTGCCGAAGATGTGTTCATTAAAGTTGGCACATTCACTTTTCCGGTCGACTTTGTCGTGGTTGATTACGAAATGGACCCTCGTATTCCGTTAATACTTGGGCGCCCATTTTTGAGAACCGGTAGAGCTTTAATAGATGTGGATAAATGTGAGCTCATCTTAAGAGTCGGGGCTGATGCACAAGTTTTTGAAATGGGGAGGCTTACAAGCAAATCCTATGGAAGAGAATCAGTGAATATGATTAATATGCTTGATGATTTTGTCGTCTACAACAATCCTCTATTCGATTCTTGCAATGATAATCCACTGTTTCAAGATGATGTGGATGATTCTCTCTCCAATTTGGAACCTTCACCCATATATGATTCTCCACCGATCTATGATGCTTATGATGATGATTCTAGTTCTAATGGAGATGATTATGATGATTTTACTTCCGAGTATCCCGACATGCCCACTTATGATGATTTTGATGAGGCCGATACTCTTTCGAGTGATTCTTCTCATGATGAAGATCCTCCGCCATCCATGCTTAATCCTACTTTGGATGACTACTCATTTGAGTAAGACTTCTCTACTTTTCTCAATACATACTTCCCTCATGAGAGTGATGCTCCTCCTTTAGACTTTGATGATTATGGTCTTGATCCTACTTCGGATTTGAAGAAAATTCTTTCAAAGGAGAAGAAACCGAACGACACCAACATCCGCAGCACGTATGTTTTGACACCTCTTTGTCCACCTTCTGAGGACGAGGTTGTGCATTTTCTTCGCGGATGTTCTTCAAATTCTGCTGAGCCTGAATGCTATTTTCCCCTAAAGGAAAAGGTGTTCGACCCTGGTATCGATATTCTTCAGCCATCTCAGTATCCTTCTGATGAAATAAAAGGAAAGATTTTTGGAACTACTGGAGATATGCTTGCACCTCTTCACCCCTGCTTCCACTGTGCTCCATCTTTGCTTAAGGGAACCTTGCCTACTCTTCTTTGGCTTGCCTTGTTCGCCTTAAGCTTGTGCTATTTGATGGACGAAAACTATGTATTTGATCCCGGTGGATGTGTTTCATGCTTCTTCCTATGTTAATCAAGGTCGAGTCAGGCTCATGACTCGGTAAACAAAAATCAAGCGCTTCTTGGGAGGCAACCCATGTATCTATCTTTTAGCTATCATTATCCTAAGTGTAGGGGAGACCCGTTGGTGTTTGCTATTTCCTCTCTTCTCTTCTCATATTCAGGGATTCGAGCGTTCAATGATCCACTCTTGATGATTTTTGACGACCCGTGATTCCGTTTTCCTTCTTCCCGGTTCTATCCTAAACTCTTTTCGATTCTCTATTTTATATTTTTCAATATTAAAATAGGAATCTCTTTAGTTGTCCTTTCATTAGCAAGATTTAAATAACGTGCACAATGTCCTAAGTGTAGGGGAGTTAACTCCCACATGCTTAAACATTGAGGACAATGTTTATACCAAGTGTAGGGGGACTTCTATCGAAGTTAAGTGGTCTTTTCCTTGTATTTGTCCTCATTTTAACCGGAAAATCAATTTTTCGACATTTTTCAAAAATTTTGATCTATTTTGGCCTATTAGTTTTCCCTTTGTATAGTTATTTTCTTTCTTTGCTAGAATAAAATTTTAATAAAGTTGTTTTAATTTTCAACGTAGTGAATCTTTTGACTCAACCCGAGTTTACTTATCTAAGTTTACTCTAGCTAGTATCCTTAACGTGTTTAAGTTAAGTTTTGCTAGGCTTTTATATACGGAGCTTTAAAATGTGAAAGTCTTAACTCTCACGGGTTAAGAACAAGAACTTTTCGCAAGTTCCTATAATTAATCCTAGAGAGTCGTTTATCAAGGGAACTTTAAAATACGAATTCTAAAACTTGAAAAAGTCTAAGAGTTTGCAAGATCCTATAGATGACTCGAAAACCCAAAACTCTGATTTAATAGGCTAAGCATCCACGAGTCTCATTCCTTGAGATTTTAAACTGTGGAGAACGAGAGATGATAGAGTCAAATATAAGTTTGGTATTCTTTCGTGAATTTATGTGAGTTAATTATAAGCCTATTCTCCCATCGCTTGCTAATAAATTTATCTGCAATAAATAAGGTTGTACGATTTGAAAAGTTAGTTAGCTTCTAGCCCAAGATCGTTTAAAAGTTGCTCGGTATGGATTAGAGTTCATAGCCGAGGCATAACTTATTGAAGCGGGATGCGAAGATTGGCGAGTCCAAAAAGGTCCTAACAAGGCATGAGGGCTATATTTTGTTGCTAAAGATCCAAGTGATGTGAAGAATCATTTATCAAGAATCAATATGAAGGATCGAGACACACGAAGAAAAGCAAATACTCCCGTAAAGATCATGGAGAAGTCTATCCGAAACGACCCTACCAAGGTATGAGGATAAATAGATCCAAGTCCTAAAAGGAGACGGATCGTTGTATATCAAAATCCCAAATAAAGATTGGAGAAAAATGAAGAAGTCGTGGTCCAAGTATAAAGAATCTCTCAAAACTTCAAGTGAAGAAATTCCTATTATGAAGAGAAGGCCATTATTTCAAGAACGTCTCTCAAGATTTGAAGTATGATGTCGCTGCCAAATATCGGTCCGAGAAAAGTCTCAAATCATGAAGCGAGTTATGCCAAGATATGAACTTTTTGAGGTCCCGAGAAGCAGTTTTAAAAGATTTTGTCCTTTAGCTAACTATTGATTAAATCGTCCCACTTTATTTTCAGCCTAAATAACTATCGAAATAAGTCAACAATGCATCCTCGTGATCATTCAAGACAATAATAAAATATAAGAGATACACCTAGGAATAAGGGAGTCTAAGTGAATAATTGGCCCACATGAGTTCGTGTTAGTTTGCTAACTTATAATAACAATGATCTCGTTTGTAAGCTTGGTTTGGAGAATGTGAAAACTTGAGGATGATGATCATTCATGACAGTTTCAAAACCCTAAGGTATGTCGTTGATTTCATTTTACTTACTTTCTTCCTTTGAATGTTTAAAATTTTCTATCTCTTTAATAAAGGCCAATATGGATTGATTATGATGGAAAATGTAAATCGTGCTTTGTAACTAATGCATGGCATGAGGACATTACAATGGTCAAGTGTAGGGGATTTGATAGGTGTGTAAACACCCATCCTTTTTACCACTTAACTACAATAATAACCGAGCCAAAACATGTATTTTATGTCATAAATGTCGGAATTATGCGTGGTTTGTATTTTTGTTGTGATTTAGGACGAAAATGTGAAAAGGGGAGAAAACACGGGCATTCACGGGCTTTTATCGAAGAAAAAGACAAAAGACGAAGTCAAGAAATCAAGAGTGCAAAAAGAACGGAAGTCCAAGACCAATTCTGAAGATTTATCGAAGAAAAAGTCAAAAGACGGAAGTTTACTAAAAGCCGAAGAACTCAAGTCTAATTTATTGAAGAAATTACAAGACGAGTTATTAATCCTGAGACAAAAGTCGAAGAATTAAGAAGACGAGGAGTTAATGACAATTAAAGAAAGAAGAAAGAGGGGAGGAAGCTTCCACTAAGCACCTCCCTAATCCACTATAAATAGGATCCTTTTTTTCTTGTTGGCTAAGTGTGACAATTAGCTCTTCCATTTTAATTACTTGCACATTTAAATACATGTCATTTATTTAATTGTCTTGCACCTTAAATTCATTTAATTTCAAGTAAGTTTCCTTTTAATTGTTGTTAATCTTTACTTTTATTTTTCATCTCCTATCTACCTTTCTTGGTTAATCTTTAATCTATATGCTTTATTGTTTATGTTCTTGTTCTTAAGATTTTATTAAATTGATTAAGTGGGTTTTGATTATTTTGATTATTATTGTTAGTGATTTTGATTTGGTTTGATTAGTTATTGTTTAGTTAATCATTTGTGTTATTTTGGTTTAATCGTTTGGTTGATTTTGGTTAGATTGGTTTAGATTTGTATGCTTTTGTTTCCCTTGTTCTTCTCTTTCTGATTTCCCAGGTTATTCCGGATCAACAATATATTCCGAACCAAGAAAAGTTATTCCAGATCAAGGTGGTGTTGTGATTATTCCGAACCAAGCAATCATTCCGGATAAGTGACATATTCCGGATCAGTTTGTTATTCCGGATAAACACAATATTCCGGATCAGTGGATATTCCGAACGAGCTTATCATTCCGGATCAAGGTTGTTCATTCGGAACATTCCGAATGAAGGGTTTGTTCTAGTTATTCCGGATCTGTCCCATATTCCGAACCAACCAGTTATTCCGAATAAAGGGTCGTTCATTCGGAATAAGCAGTATTCCAAATCAAAGGAGTTCATTCGGAATATTCCGAATCAAGGTTGTTTATTCCGGATCTGTAATATTCCGCATGAGTGTCTTTGTTATTCCGAATCAAGATTATTCCGGATGAGTGTTTTTGGCTTGATTATTCCGAATGAAGCTTTATTCCGCATGAGGTAAATATTCCGAGTGAAGAAGAATTATTCCGAACGAAGGTGACACTAAATCAGCTTCAAACAAGCTTATTTCCATCTCATAATCAAGTCCTGCAAGTTTGGTGACTTTTGGAGCACGTTGACTTTCGTTGACCAAGGCAAAAAGTGCTTATCAGTCAGTTTAGCTTATTGAAACGTGCCACAACTTAGTTATTGTACTTTCCATCATTTATCCCACCTTATAAGCTATACTAGAAGAAATCAGAACTTAATAAGAGCTTTTCACTAGGCAATTAAGTTTTCTTATTTTTAAAAGAGTGCTTATTGGTTCACACAGCTTATTGTACTTGGCTTATTGGGATTTTCTTTGTTGATTAGTCTTAGTGAAGCTATTTTTGAACTTCTGCAACAAACCAGAGCTTCTGAAACCCCCTAGAACTCTAACCCGACTATATTGTCGTTTAGTGGTTTTCTATTTTGCTTATTTCTGGCTTATTTAGTCTGCTTTTTCAAAATTTCTTTTCACAGATCTCTTTGGCATCTCAAAAGAAGGTTGTGTGATTAATCAGAGCTTATGGCATTGGCTTATTGCTTAATGGGCTTATTGGCCCAATAAGAATAAGCTGTTTGTTATTTAAGCTATGATAAGCTCATTTTCAGCTTTTGGGCCTAAGACTTTTGTGCTTAGAATTAAATTTTGAGTCAGATAGGGCTTTTTCAGGTCAATTGGGCCTAGTTTGACTTTTTGGGCTAAAAAGCCCATTAGTGTTGACTGTTTTTGGTTTTAGCCCATTTGGGGGCCTATTAGGGGTATTTTGGTCATTTCACTTTCATTTTCTGATTATTTAGGTTAAAATAAAATAATTTGCAAGTTTTTAGAATTTTTTATAATTTTTGGATTTTTAATATTATTTTATTATTAAATTTCAAATTTTACATTTTTGCACTTTTTATATTTTTCTTAGCATAAATACATTAAAATAAGATTTTGCAACTCTTAGGTTAATTTTATCATCTTTAGATTAATTTTTATAATTATTTTAAGTTTTAATAGTTTTTAAATCATTTTAAATAGTTTTTATTAGTTTAAAATTTTATAAAAATAGTTTTTAATCCTTCTAGGTCATTTTAGAGGTTTACCAATTGAAAAATCTTTATTTAGGCTTTTTGATAATTAATTTGATTTTTAGGACTTTAATTAGCATTGAAAAATTAATATTTAATTAATTAAAAGGTTTGAAAAAGTTTTGATCATTGGTAAACTCTTAGTTTATTTTATTTGATTTTTGGTAAATTTTTGGGAATTTTTAGAATTAACTTTTATTTTTGCTCTTTTTACGGTTTTACGTTTAGTCGTAGTAGTAATTAATTTCACGACTTCGTCATTCTATTTTCTCATCCCCTTCTTTCAAATGTTAATCTCAAACCAATTACGAATTATTCACACACATATACCTCCTTGGGAAACGAACTTTCACATCATAAGGGTCATTTGTACACGGTTTTCCTAAACCGTCGTATTTAATACTTTCCCTATTTACCCCCTTTTCCTAAAGGTGTGGTAAAACTCTAAAATCAATTATCATTGATAATTATCGTATTAGGATCGAGATAGAATCCTGTGAGGATCTAAATATGAAAGCATCTGTAAGTAAGAGTTGGGATGAAGACACCGAACATACACCCATTGTGAGTTGGACATGTCTTTTAGGTTTAAGGTTGCCTATGATGACGAACCTAACCTTACAAGATACCCGACCCGTGAAACCTGAAATGATTGTTGCAATTAGGATCTGATTATTGACTGCCGGTAGTGGGCAGGAGGTTATGTGAATATGAAATGTAGATCTTGAAGTGAAGGATGGGTAGCGAAGTTATGCCAAAAAATTTCACCTTGAAAAATGAACTGAAGATCTGAAAGATCACGGGAAACAAGTCCATGTTGTATGGGACCATTGAGATAATGTAAAAGTTGGTTTGAAATGAATATAAGCTGGATCTACCCTAGGACTTCAAGGGTTGCGTGAATTATGTTTTGTATATCGAACTTGATGAAATATCTATCAAGTGAAAAATCTGATTACTTCTTGATGAAGTTTAGATCGGCAAAAAGTTGCATTCATCAAAAACCCGTGAACATCATGGATAGAGAAAGTAAGTCAACATTAAGCCTGATCGTATTCCTGTAGTTATGTTTGATGAAACTCGCGTATTGTAATGAATTACACTTGTGAGAAAAGACCGAATGTGGAGGAAATACCCACATGTCTCTAACTCTATAAGAAGCGAGTAGTAAGATAAATTGACCTTTGAGGACAAAGATCCTGTTTAGGGGTAAATGCTGTGACAATCCGTCAATTTATGGTTGATATTTTATTCTCAAGTATTATTTAAAAACATTATTTTAATGTTATGTTATGAACTCACTCATTGTTTGGAAGAAATTTGGGTTTTACGTCTTGAAGTTGCATCGACTACGTTTAAACCGGAGGACTCTACGTTACGTGCTTACGTTTACATACACCGTTTTTGGTGACAGTCCGACATTTCAGGAAATAAATTTATCCGTGAATATTATTTTGGAATTTTAAATTTGTGTTGGTTCATAAACTCATAAATTTACGAGAAGATATTAGGACTTACGTGCATAATTTAACGTCCTTTACAACTAAACCGGAAACCCTAGAATTACGTATTTACGTTTTTGAACTCCGTTTTTGATGAGACAATTTTTATTAGATTCGTTTTGTGCCGTTGATTCATAATTTATAAAAACGTTTTTCGTAAAACGACCCGAGGGCACGCAAATCGAGGAAACTAAAATCAAGGAGTACCCGTAAATAATTGAGGATGAGACAAAACAAGTTTTGCCCCACCCCCAGTATGGGACGGCTAAAACAAGCTAACAACACCCTTAGGTGTCAAGCTTACAAAGTAAGCCAAGACATATGTCTTGCTTACTTTGTAAACTAGCTACAAGATATCAAAACCACTTCCTCAGACCATTATCTCATTTTTACACATGCAAAACCACCAAAAATCCTCTCTTTATCTTCCTCTTTGTCGTCCCAAACTCAACCAAAACACCCCCATTTGATCAATTTTAACCACAATATCTTATGTTTTTCACACATATGATGGAAACCTCTTGAAGCTTTATTGATTGGTGGTGATTTTAACATCCAAGGAGGAGATTTTATTGTGTTCTAGGGCTGATTTTCTACAAGAAGTTCTTGGAGATTGGTGATCTTGAAGATAGTTTTGGTGTATCCCAAGTGTTGTCATCCAAAGTCAAGTTATAATCTTGTTTGGTAAACAAGATCATCCTTCCCATTTTCATTGTTATTTTTGTAAATGTAAAATGTAGTTTCTTTCCTAATGTATATGTATATGATGATAAAATATTATGTGGGGATCATGTGTTGATAAACATGGATAAAAAGATTGAAAACTACATGTAAAGATGGTAAAATCTTGCTTAAATAAGTAGGCTTTATAAAAACAGTAAAGAACCTTATGTTAAACTGATAAAATGGCATAGATGAATTAATATACAGTAAGTTATAAGACTTGTACACATGTGAGAGTTGGCCATACAATGGAATCCTTAAAATGAGTGAGATATGATCAAAACAATATTGAAGTACAAATCTGAGTAGTCTGTTTTGGACGGACTGCTAGGGATATTTAGAGATAGATTGAGCAGTAGCTAAAACTGAGTTAATTGTACCACATAATATGTAGTTTATGTCAGCCAAAAATGAGCTTTTATCTCCTTGTATAACTCAAGATATGGTAAAAATGGTGAAAGTGAAAATAATAATCATATTTGTAAAATAAAAGTATATAGTATAATATTAGCACTCAAGCTAATATAATATAAAATGTATACTTAAAACCCACTAACTTATATATTACATATAAATAAGTATGTACATTAATAAATAAATGAAACATTTATAAAAATGGCAATTTGATAAGTTTTATAAGTTATAAAACTATAAACATGAGTTTTACGTCTTTTTCGGCTAAAACCGTAAAATTAACGTTTTCGTCAATTAAAACTTAGATGGTCGGACCCATCTAATGTAAACTTTTTATAAATCATATACTGATGTATAAGTACATATTACAAGTAAAAACATATAAAACCCGAGCTTTATAACATATGGACATTAACGGACCAAATTAGCCATATTGGACTATTAACCCAACTAATTTGGCTAAACTCTAATGGACTTACTCATTGGGCTTAACCCACTTGGGCCCAACATGTATGTATAGGGCTGATGATAAAAGTATATATAGACTAATATAAAGAGTTGAACTCTTAATGGGCTTTTAATGGGCTTACTGGGCCTTAACAAGTAAAGAAGTTAAACTAGTGAAACTAGTATAAAAATTTACCAACACATAACACTATAATGAGTGAATAAAGATGTACAATCCCACTTGATCATCATCATATTTATAAAATCATCTTATATATACATAGCTATTATTTTTATAAAGTCATTGGACAAGAGTCTAAGACGAGTATTATTTGTCTAGGTTTTCATGATTGAAGCACGTACCGTACATCTAAATCACCGATAACCGCCTTTCCCAATCGACGTGAGTTCATAGCCTCACACTCTTTTAAATGTTTTATGAAATATTTTAGAAATCCGAGAGGGAGATAACGTGTTAATTTTAATTAAATAGGACACCAGTTGTCCCGACTGTTTGCTTATTGATTTGGACCCGAATGATTGTATGACCCGATGAATGATTATATGACCGGATGAATGGAATGAGATGGATTATTATTAGTTAGGTTATGTCACTAAAAGTCCCATTAGCATGAATTGTGAACTATCGGGATTTGGTAGACGCTTATGCATATAATAGTACTATTTGGGGAAGATCACCCCAGTTCGCGCCTTGACGGATGATCCCCGTCGTACCACATTGATTGGTAAGCAAATTTATGTATGAGAAGATTTCCAAAGCGTGATTTTTGTGACGACACACTAACTTAGATGGGAAAATTGAGTTTCGGGTTAGCTACCCGTTGTTTGTTATAGTAAGGTAGCAATGTCATGCGGCTTATAATAATCCAATAACGAAAATACTGCTATACGCATCGAATTACAATATATTGCCTGGCTAGCAATACGGGGTCTTATTATTGATATTATGTTCGTGTTTTGGTTTAACATAACCATACTCATATACCTGTTTTTATTTAAATTTATACAACGTTATAAAACATATTGTATGATGTTTTTACGACATTGGTTCGTATAATGGTTTTGAAGGCAAAAGCCTATAGTATGATTTACAACAAAGATTTGTATAAAATGTTTTTGGCTTATCTTATGGCCTACGACAAATAATTGTACAAAATAATTTTCGGTAATAAATCTTATACCGATGATATATTAATGGATTTCATTAAACTCTATGAATTCACTTGGCGTTTTCGCTGACCTTTTCTTTTAACATGTTTTATCTCAGGTACTTGAAGGTAATTCTCGAGAAGACGACAAGAATTTATGGCCCGCACTTAAATAACAATTTCCATTCAAATGTTTTGTAAAATTGTATGTAATACTATGACTTGGGACCTATGTAAATTTGATATTTATGAATGGAAAATTCTTTATTATTAAACGACGCGATTTTTATGCGTTGTCTATGATTTGAGTAATGTTCTATCACGTAACACCAAGGACTCTTCCGCTGAACTAAAGTATGAATATTTGGGGGTGTTACAAACATTGTCCAGAACAAATTTCCGATCATGCTACCATCAATGGTGAGAGAAAGAACATGACGTTTCCAGACTGCTGTTGTACATATTATAGTCTCTCTAAAAATTTTGATTTTATACTTCTATATTATGAAATTATGAATAAAATTTTTCCATGACTCTCAGACAAAATCGTCAGTATATTCATTGATCACATTCTGTTCTGCCTAATACTAGAGAAGAATACAAGACTCGTCTTATCACAGTTGTACATAATCGTCAATAGGAGTAATTTTTATACACAAGTTTCCAGATATAAATTTCACTTGAACAAAGTGGCATTTCTGAGCCACCCTATTTCAGCAGAAATAAATTTCAGACAATCCTGCAAAGGTGAAGGCCATCACCTGATGGTCCCGACCGACGCCTTTGAACGAAGTACAAACTTTTCTAGAACTCAATTGACTGCTACCGCAGAAATTGCTGACAGTTCTCACCAAAAATTCTCCCATAGCTATTCAAACAGATTTCCACCAGAATGTCCCATAATCCCAGGCAGAATTTTTTATAGAAGCAGTATCACACATTGATGCAACTATGTTCATATCTCGATGCCTGACATATCGCAAGTTCAAGATAGAGCGCCGTCATGCTAGTGAGTTACTATAATCCTTAGAAATTCTAAGCAGAAATGAGACGAAATTCCATGAAATTGTTATCAGTTACCACAGACTCAGAAAAGTATGATACTATCTAAGTCATCGTCAACCATGTAATCAACCTGCATGTTTTCTTTCATCCGAAAAGATTACGCAGTAGTGAACCTGTAGAAAATATAGAAGTAAACTGTACGAATTCAAGGTATTCCATCAACCATCATATCAGACATAATTCATGTTCACGATCACGTGTATGTTTACGTTCACGTTTATTTTCACTTTCACGTTTACGTCTCATTCATAGTAAGATGTTGTTTCAGTTCATGTTTCGTGTCATCTCATGATTTAAGCTCACGTTAGCGTCATAACATTGTTCACGTTCAAAATCGTGTGCCATTTCACAATACAAGTTTCATGGTTTATTACCAAATTCGGTTACATAAAGCTTAAGGAAGCAGACTCAAGTTGGCAGAGCTTCTCCATACCCAGGCAGACATTTCACGTCTCAGGCCATATCGTTTGACATTCTTCCTCAGTCAGCATATGTTCATGATATGTCCTAGCATCACGTTCACAGAATGTTTCATGTATTATCGTACATGATATATTCCATGCCAGCATTCCTCATTTAATCGTGAACCATAATACAAGGGTTTGCCTCGTATGAAAGTTCGTTGTTCCATTCTTTTCGAATTGATTACTAGTAGAAAGTGCGACTCAGTCGTTCTTGGTGGGAAATGAAATGGTTTGGTTGTCTAAAACTAATTAAAAGAAAAGGCGTCGTTGAGTAAAATAAAAACTTTAAAAGTTAAACTAAAAATTACTAGAAAAACACTTGGAAAAAATAGAGATTTCGGGAAGCGTGCAACTTTTGGAAATTAAAACGTAATGAATTTAAAACTTGAAAACTTTGTAAAACTTGAAAACTTTGTAAAACTAAAAACTTTGTAAAACTAAAAACTTTGTTAAAATAAAATAAGACAAAACTCGTTTAAATAATACTAAGTAAAGATGCGGGAAAAATTAAATTTGAAACTTAAAATAAAAATAAGAAATAAAATTAAAAATTTGAAATTGGATCGCAGTCAATGCGATCGGGATGCTTGATCGTGCCTGGACCGCACTTGGATGGTACCCTCGATCGTATCATTTTATCGCAATAAGTGATCGCACCCTACGATCGTAACAATCGATCGTAGGCTAGTGATCGTAGTCAGTAAGATCGCACTCAATGCGATGGAAACAAGCGATCGTACCCAATGCGATCGTAGCCAGGGATCGTAACCACATATCGCACTCTTGATCGTACCCACGATCGCAACAAGTGATTGTGGTGAGGATTAAGGAGTGTGATCGTAGTGAACGATCGTGCTATGGATCGCAGTAATGGATCGCAAGTAAAAACCATAGGGGTTTATGCGATCACACTTACTCGATCGTACTGGGTAACGCATCAAAACAGTTACGATGGGATTCAAAGGCAAATAAGCAGAACCGAATAAGCACAAATAAGCAAAGACAAATAAGCACTTATTTAAATCTTAACAAAATGAAAACAAGCACAAGTTTAAAAACTTTCAAGACATGAAATAAGCTAACTTTATGAATCAAACTTTCAAAAGACTAAATTTTGAAGAAAACTTAAAAGACAATAAGCTATATATACGAAATAAGCCAATAAGCACCACAAGCTTAAAGCTTAAGCCATATAAAAACTTAGTAAGGAATAAAAAGATAATCTTTTTAGTCACAAAAACATCAAGTTTACACAAAAAGCATTAAAATTTCGGATCAAAAACAAACTAAAATCAAGAAAGGTAGAAAGAGATTAATGAACAAAAAGCTTAACTTGAACTTTTGATTAATGGATTCCAAATACAAGGATGAAATGAAGCTTAAACTTGAAAGATAAAAATGAAGAAAAGATGAAAACTTAGTGTGAGAAACTTAAAACTTTCTCTCTCTAAAAACTAAAGAAAGGAAAAATAAAACTAGCTAACCACCCTCCTAATGTGTTTAGGAGGGTATTTATAGGAGATGGAAAGGTACATGTGTTTCCTTCTTTCTTTCTTTCTTTTTTCTTCACGACTCGATTTAAATTCTTTGTCTTTCTCGACGTCGTCTCGGGATTTGTCGATGTAAATTGAACTTGTCTTATAATTTTCTTCTTCTATTAGACTTGAGTTCTTCGACTTCATTAAAATTTCGTCTTTAGACTTTTTCTTCGATAAATCTTCAGAATAGGCCTTGGACTTCCGTTCTTTTTTGCACTCTTGATCTTTTGACTTCGTCTTTTCTCGTTTTCTTTGATAAAAGCCCGTGATAGCCCATGTTTTCTTCCTTTTTCATCTTTTGGTCCTAAAACACAATAAAAACACAAACCACGCATAATTCCGACATTTACGACATAAAATACACGTTTTGGTCTTGTTATTATTGGAAATAAGTGGTAAAAGGATAAGTGTTTTCACACTTATTAAATCCCCTACACTAATCCATTGCAATGCCCTTATGCAATGCATTAATTTCAAAGCACAGATTACATTTCTCATCATAAATAACCCACCTGGCCTTTATTAAATACTAAACTTAAAGGAAAGTAAAAAGATAGAAATCAAAGACTTACATTGGGGTTTTGGCTGTCATGAATGTTTATCATCCTCAAGTTTCACGTTCCCCATACCAAGCTTAAAAACAAGATCATTGTTATTATAAGTTAGCAAACTAACACGAACTCATGTGGCCCAATTATTTACTTAGACTCCCTTATTCCTAGGTGTATCTCTTATATTTTATGATTGTCTAGAATGATCACGAGGAAGCATTGTTCGACTTATTTCGATAGTTATTTAGGCTGAAAATAAAGTAGGACGATTTAATCAATAGTTAGCTAAAGGACAAAATCTTTTAAAACTGCTTCTCGGGACCTCTTAAAGTTCATATCTTGGCATAACTCACTTCAAGATTTGAGACCTTTCTCGGACCGATATTTGGCAGCGACTTCATACTTCAAATCTTTAGAGACATTCTTGAAATTATGGTCTTCTCTTCATAACAGGAACTTCTTCACTTGAAGTTTTTGAGAGATTCATCATACTTGGACCACGACTTCTTCATTTTTCTCCAATCTTTATTTTGGACTTTGATATACAACGATCCGCCTCCTTTTAGGACTTGGATCTATTTATCCTCATACCTTGTTAGGGCCTTTTTGGATAGACTTCTCCATGATCTTTTGGGGAGTTATTGCTTTTCGTCGTGTGTATCGATCCTTCATATTGATTTTCGATAAATGATTATTCACATCACTTTTGGATCTTTAGCAACAAAATGTAGCCCTCATGCCTTGTTAGGACCTTTTTGGACTCGCCAATCTTCGCATCCCGCTTCAATAAGTTATGCCTTGGCTATGAACTCTAATTAATATCGAGCAACTTTTAAACGATCTTGTGCTAGAAGCTAAGTAACTTTTCAAATCGTACAACCTTATTTATTGCAGATAAATTTATTTGCAAGCGATGGGAGAAAAAGCTTATAATCAACTCACATAAATTCATGAAAGAATACCAAACTTATAATTGGCTCTATCATCTCTCGTTCTCCACAATTTAAAATCTCAAGGAATGAGACTCGTGGATGCTTAGCCAATTAAATCAAAGTTTTGGGTTTTCGAGTCATCCATAGGATCTTGCAAACTCTTAGACTTTTTCATGTTTAGAAATTACATTTTAAAGTTCCCTTGATAAACGAATCTCTAGTGATCAATTATAGGAACTTGCGAAAAGTTCTTGTTCTTAACCCGTGAGAGTTAAGACTTTCGCGTTTTAAAGTTCCCTATATAAAAGCCTAGCAAAACTTGACTTAAACATGTTAAGGATACTAGCTAGAGTAAACTTAGATAAGTAAACTCGGGTTGAGTCAAAATATTCACTACTTTGAAAAATTTAAAACCACTTTATTAAACTTTTATTTTAGCAAGGAAAGTAAATAACGATAACAAAGAAAAATACTACTATACTACTAGGCAAAATAGATTAAAGATTTTGAAAATGTCGAAAAATTAGATTTTCCGGTTAAAATAAGGGCAAATTCATGGAAAAGACCACTTACTTCGATAGAAGTCCCCCCTACACTTGATATAAACATTGTTCTCAATGTTTAAGCGTGTGGGACTAAACTCCCCTACACTTATGACATTGTGCACTTTGTTTAAATCTTGCTAAGGAAAGGACAACTATAGTGATTTCAATGTGAACATATAAAATATGAAAAATTGAATCACGATAGTTTAGGATAGAACCGGGAAGACGGGTACACGGGATCACGGTTCGTCAAAAGTCATCGAGAATGGATCTTTGAAGCTTAAATCCCTGCACATCATAAGAAACAAGACAACAAACACATACGGGGCTCCCCCTACACTTATTATGAAAACGGTAAAGGATAGATCAACGGGGTGCCTCCCGAGAAGCGCTTGTTTTTTATAACCGAGTCACGAGCCTGACTCGACCCAGAACTAATTCAAGGGGAACGTGGTGAGGGATGGAATCATCTCATGAGAGATGTCCTCACCAAAGTACAACTTCATACGCTGGCCATTTACTTTAAAATTTGGCCCATTTGGCTGAGAAAGCTCAATGGTGCCATAGGGGAAGACTTTGGCGATGGTGAATGGACCAGACCAACGGCTCTTCAGCTTCCCCGAGAAGATCTTCAACCGAGAGTTAAAGAGTAAAACTTGATCACCAATGTGGAACTCTCGGTTCTTAATCCTTGCATCATGGATGATCTTGGTCTTCTCCTTGTAGATTAATGAGTTCTCATAAGCTTCATTCCTCGGTTCATTGAGCTCATTGAGTTGAATCTTCCGAAGATCGCCGGCTTTGTTGATGTCAAAATTCGCCCACTTCAAGTCCCAGTATGCCTTATGTTCCAGCTCGATAGGGAGGTGGCATGCTTTCCTATACACAAGACGATATGGAATGCAACCAATCGGCGTCTTATATGCGGTACGGAAAGCCCACAAAGCATCATCTAACTTATCGGCCCACGAGGCACGATGCTCTCCCATAGTACGCTCAAGAATTCCCTTCAATCCACGGTTAGATATCTCGGCTTGACCATTTGTTGATGATAAACGGTGGAAAGACGGTGATTGACATCGTACTTAGCCATGACTCGAGCAAACTGATCATTGCAAAAATGAGTACCGCGGTCATTGATTATAGCACGAGGAACACCGAATCGAGAAAAAAGTTGCTTCAGAAAGTTCACAACCACCCTCGCATCGTTCGTAGGGAGAGCCTTAGCTTCAACTCGTTTAGATACGTAGTCAACGGCTACGAGGATGTACTTGTTCCCTTTAGATGATGGAAATGGCCCCATAAAGTCGATACCCCATACATCAAAGATTTCACATTCTTGTATGAAATTTAGAGGCATCTCATCTTTATGTGTGATCTTGCCTTGGCGTTGACAAGCATCACAATGTTTAACCATTTCATGAGCGTCATGATAAATGGTAGGCCAATAAAATCCAGAGTCGAATACTTTCTTCGCGGTGTAATTGGGACCAAAGTGACCACTGGTGGGTCCTTTATGGCAAGCTTCAAGGATTAGTAAAGCTGGCGTCCTATCAACACATCGACGAATGACAAGATTCGCACATTGTTTGAAAAGGTAAGGGTCGTCCCAAAAATAGTTTTCAATGTCTTTAAAGAACTTTTTCTTTTGTTGGGACGTTAACCCTTTCTTAAGAATTCCACCCGCTAAGTAGTTTGCAATGTCCGCAAACCACGGGGTGTCATCAAGATTGGAATTGATAGACATTAAGGCCTCAAGGGGAAAAGAGTCATTGATCTCTTAATTCGGATGATCCCCTTGATAAGGATCCTCAAGTCTACTTAGATGATCCGCGACTAGGTTTTCGGCTCCCTTCTTGTCACGAATTTCAATTTTAAATTCTTGAAGGAGCAAAACCCAACGAAGAATTCTTGGCTTGGAGTCTTGTTTAGTTAACAAGTACTTCAACGCGGAATGGTCGGTGTACACGATTGTGGTGGAAAGAACAAGATAGGGGCGGAACTTCTCAAAAGAATACACTATAGCTAAAAGCACTTTTTTGGTAGTGGTATAATGCAATTGAGCCCCCGTCATTGTCTTGCTAGCATAATGGATTGGTTGGAAGTGTTTGTTCACTCTTTGGCCCAAAACCGCCCAATAGCAAAATCGCTAGCATCGCACATCAATTCAAAAGGTAGCTCCCAATTAGGGGTAAATAAGACCGGTGCCTTAGTTAGCTTGTCCTTAATAAGATTGAAGGATTCAAGACACTCTTTAGAAAATATAAAAGCAGTATCTTTTTCTAAGAGGTGGGTCATTGGGCGAGCGATTTAAAACCAGAGGCTTGATTACTTTGGAAGAAACTAGCCATCATATCACTTAAGTCATTCGTTTGACTGCTCAAAGAGTTTCGCATATCGGCTCGAAGATCATTACCTTGTTTCACCATATCTCCTTTCAAGTTGGCCATTTGCCGCTGAAGATTCTGCAGTATCGCGTCATTAGTCCTCACATAAGTTTCAACCACTTGATTAAATGCGGTGGGTTGGGTGGGAGGAAGACCATGGTAGGCAGGTGGTTGATAAGCGGGTTGTTGGTAAACTTGGTTGTTTCCTTGAGGTGGATATGGGTTTCTTTGGGTTGGATATTGATTTGGAGCTCGAGGTTGGTTTTGATTGTTGCGATTGAGGTTGTTTGGGTTTTGAGGTGGAAAACCAGGTGGTGAAAGGAAGTTGTTTGAACAATAACTGAGCAAATTGCGGTCACCTTGAGGACGAGCTTGATAGCCTCCCGTAGAAAAGTTACCGTTGGCGGTATACACATTTTCTGGATTGTCATGAGTAGAAGGACAATCGGTGTATGAATGAGAACCCCCGCATATTTCACATGACTGACTCATAGCATTAACTTGTGCATTGATGGCTTTGGTATTGTTAGCGGTTTGGAGAGCAAGTGTTTCAACAAGCGATGTAAGCTTATCAATTCTCTTGTCTTTCTCACTAGTGCTAGCACTAGCCACATTAGTCCGAACACTCTTGGTTGCACTCTAGACTTATTCTCAATTATATCCCATGCGACATTAGAAGACTTAACCAAAATGTTACCCCCCGAGGCACTATTTATGAATCTTGGTCATTCATGCTTAACCCATTGTAAAAAGTATTTATTTGATGTACTTTTGTTAAACCATGTTGTGGACACTTTCTTAAAAGTTCCTTAAAACGATCCCAAGATTCACTAAATGTCTCACCGTACTTTTTATCAAAGGTAATGATTTCATTCCACAAAGCGGTAGTACGTGAGGGTGGGAAAAAGTAGTTAATGAACTTGGTCTCTAAATCCGTCCACGTAAGAATACTTTGTGGCAGTTCCTTATCAAGCCAATGTCGGGCTTGTCCCTCTAAGGAGAAAGGAAAAAGTTGTAGGCGAATCACTTCTTGTGAAACCCCATTATACTTAGCCGTATTAGTGAGTTGAAGAAACCTTTTTATATGGTCATGAGGATCATCAAGTGTACGCCCCAAGAATGGTTGAGCATAGACCATTTTAATGAAACCGGATTTGAGCTCAAAGTTGTTGGCTCCAATCTCGGGTATGACAATAGCATCGGTGTTGCCCTCTACTTGCGATTGCAAAAGCTCGATCATTGGTCGATTGTCCATGGTGACAATAGTTGGTGTTTCAACTTCGGCTTGAATTGCTTTCTTCTTACGAGCACGGGTACGCATACACACCTACAAAAAGGAAAGAAAGATAGACAAGAAATATTTTTTGTTTTTTTATGTTTTTCTATTTTTTTTGAATTTTTTAAAATTTTATATTTTTTAGGATTTTTGAAAATTTTAAAGCAAGAAAAATAACGTTAAAAAATGAACGGATCCCAAAATCCAACGCGTCTCTCACATAAAACCGTTAATACAAGGGTTTGCCTCGTATGAAAGTTCGTTGTTCCAGTCTTTTCGAATTGATTACTAGTAGAAAGTTCGACTCAGTCATTCATGGTGGAAAATTAAATGGTTTGGTTGTCTAAAACTAATTAAAAGAAAAGGCGTCGTTGAGTAAAATAAAAACTTTAAAAACTAAACTAAAAATTACTAGAAAAACACTTTGTAAAACTTTGGAAATTAAAACGTAATGAATTTAAAACTTGAAAACTTTGTAAAACTAAAAACTTTGTAAAAATAAAATAAGACAAAACTCGTTTAAATAATACTAACTAAAGATGCGGGAAAAATTTAATTTGAAACTTAAAATAAAAATAAGAAATAAAATTAAAAATTTGAAATTGGATCGCAGTCAATGCGATCGGGGTGCTTGATCGTGCCTGGATCGCACTTGGATCGTACCCTCGATCGTATCCTTTGATCGCAATAAGTGATCGCACCCTACGATCGTAACAATCGATCGTAGGCTAGTGATCGTAGTCAGTAAGATCGCACTCAATGCGATGGAAACAAGCGATCATACCCAATGCGATCGTAGCCAGGGATCGCAACCACAGATCGCACTCTTGATCGTACCCACGATCGCAATAAGTGATCGTGGTGAGGATTAAGGAGTGTGATCGTAGTGAACGATTGTGCTATGGATCGCAGTAATGGATCGCAAGTAGAAACCCTAGGGGTTTATGCGATCACACTTACTCGATCGTACTGGGTAACGCATCAAAAAAGTTACGATGGGATTCAAAGGCAAATAAGCAGAACCGAATAAGCACAAATAAGCACAGACAAATAAGCACTTATTTAAATCTTAACAAAATGAAAACAAGCACAAATTTAAAAACTTTCAAGACACGGAATAAGCAAACTTTATGAATCAAACTTTCAAAAGACTAAATTTTGAAGAAAACTTAAAAGACAATAAGCTATATATACGAAATAATCCAATAAGCACAACAAGCTTAAAGCTTAAACCATATAAAAAACTGAGTAAGAAATAAAAAGTAAACTTTTTAGTCACAAAAACATCAAGTTTACACAAAAAGCATTAAAATTTTGGATCAAAAACAAACTAAAATCAAGAAAGGTAGAAAGAGATTAATGAACAAAAAGCTTAACTTGAACTTTTGATTAATGGATTCCAAATACAAGGATGAAATGAAGCTTAAACTTGAAAGATAAAAATGAAGAAAAGATGAATACTTAGTGAGAGAAAGTTAAAACTTTCTCTCTCTAAAAACTAAAGAAAGGAAAAATAAAACTAGCTAACCACCCTCCTAATGTGTTTAGGAGGGTAATTATAGGAGATGGAAAGGTACATGTGTTTCCTTCTTTCCTTCTTTCTTTCTTTCTTCACGACTCGATTTAAATTCTTTGTATTCTCGACGTCGTCTCGGTATTTGTCGATGTAAATTGAACTTGTCTTATAATTTTCTTCTTCTATTAGACTTGAGTTCTTCGACTTCATTAAACTTCCGTCTTTAGACTTTTTCTTCGATAAATCTTCAGAATAGGCCTTGGACTTCCGTTCTTTTTTGCACTCTTGATCTTTTGACTTCGTCTTTTCTCGTTTTCTTTGATAAAAGCCCGTGATAGCCCATGTTTTCTTCCTTTTTCATCTTTTGGTCCTAAAACACAATAAAAACACAAACCACGCATAATTCCGACATTTATGACATAAAATACACGTTTTGGTCTTGTTATTATTGGAAATAAGTGGTAAAAGGATAAGTGTTTTCACACTTATTAAACCACGTTCACAATTGCTCACGTAGCACATTGTTCACGTAGTTCGTCCCTATATATTTTAGCAGCTTGCTCAGATATATAAATGTTATCTTTCAGGATATTTATACGTACCGTTTCATGTATCCTACATACTATAGCTTATTCATTCTATCAGATTAAGAAAATCCATCTTAAGTATGGAACCGGAAACTATTCAGCATCGTCAGGACAGGGTCATCAGGACCAAGATTTTCTTTATGTTTAGACCCTTGAAGGAATCGTTTCGAGCAGGAAGCTACTCGAAATGGAGGAGTCCATCCGGACCTCTCATTCCTTTTCCTTTAATAAATTCAGTTAAGTTCTTTAAGACATGTTATGTTTCGTTTTCTCTTCAGCCATGTCACGTTTATACCCCTTTCAGTAGCAGTATGTTTTAAATCAAGGATGAATGATCCTTCAGCTTATATGTCTTTTCAGCCATCATGCTCTATCAGCATATGTGTCCTTTCAGCTTTTATAACTTCATCAGCTTACTACCTTTAATTCGAGGACGAGTTTCTCCTTTTTAGAGGGGAAGAATTGTAAAACCACAACATTATTGCATCCTTAATTCGGGGACGAATTATTCTTTTTAGAGGGGAAGAATTGTAAAACCTGTATTTAAATCAGAATATTTAATACGCAGTTTTGTTTTTAATAAACTATATAGGTATTATTTAACAAACAGATATAAAAACGCGGGAATTCAGAAATAAAAGCGCGGGAATAAAATTAGAGCGTAAAAAAATGAAAACTTTATATTAAAAGAAATAAGGGTCGGTTTGGTTTTAAAAAAAGAAAGGAAAAATTTGGGCTAAGCCCATTTTGTACAAAATATACACGGAGGTAAACCTCCATGTCAAATCAGACACAAAAAAAACAAACGCGATTAGGGTTATGCTTGAGTGCTGCCGGCTAGAACAAACAAAAGGAAGAAATAGTTTTGTTTATCAATCAATTGTTGTGTCTCTATTCATCCTAAATCACGTTTAAAGGTAATCACCTCTTAATCCTTTCATCTTTTCCGAATCCTTGTATTAATTCAAGAACACGAAAGTTTTTAAACAATAATATTGAAATAGATTCGTGGGTGTTTAGGTTTTTACTGTTATACACGAACCGAGACCAACAGGGGTCTCGGTGTGGTTGCTTTTGAGCCAGTCGTGACCACCGGGGGGTGCTGGCTGGTTTGGTGATGTCGGCAGCAAGGACAAGCCAAACAGGGGGTTTGGTTCTATACGCAAGGGGGTGTTTGGATTAACCGCAGGGGGATGTTTAGGTATAGCAGTGGGAACCGAGACCTTAAGGTCTCGGTGGGTATTCATGACACAACAGGGGGGACAAGACTCAATAGGGGGGTAACAAGCCTAGTTAATGGGGCGTTTGGGTAAATAGAACAAGTAGTGGGAACCGAAACAAAAACAGTGGGAAGTGTTATGAAAACAGTGGGATATCTATTTATATATATATATATATATATATATATATATATATATATATATATATATATATATATATATATATATATATATATATATATATATATATATATATATATATATATATATATATATATATATATATATATATATATATATATATATATATATATATATATATATATATATATATATATATATATATATATATATATATATATATATAAAAATATATATATATATATATATATATATATATATAAAGCAGTGGGAACATTTTAAACAGAAAAAAGAAGAGTGCTGAAATTAGCGACAGAGCTAATTTCTGTCACAGATTCATTTAATGACAATTTTTAAATACTCAGCTTTTGGTCACACTTTTTAGTGACAGTTTTTCTGTCGCTAATTCATATAGGCAGATTTTATATATTTTGTTAATTGTTTTAGTGTGACCGAGAAGGGTATCTCGGTAGGCTCGAGATATAGTTTAACCTTTAAAAATGAAGATTTTAAATTATACCTTTTATTACTTACTTTTATAAATGTTTTAATTGTATATATGAATTAAATTAAAATAGTTTTATATTATTTGAAAGGGTATAATTTTATTATAGAAATTATAAACAATTTTGAAAACTTTCTAATATAGGAAACTTTCTATTTTTAGCAGGATTACCTACTATAGTATTAATATCACGTCAGAATACGTTTGTACCGTAATTAATAGTAGGTCGATAATACATTAAAAAGAATTATAAGAGAGATCAGATTTATTAGTTAACATACGTAAAGAAGTTCAGAAATAAATAAATAAATGAGAAGCCGATAAGATCAGTAAATTAAATAAAGATCATATAACTTATTCGCGTCTATTATTATTGTAGCTTCCGTGAAGCCCGAGTAGTGTTCGTCCAGTCTTCCTTCAGTCAGTTACTGGACAAGAGGTACGGATTTTCCGTCCTTTCAGTAAGGACTTCCTTATGTGCATGATTAGGATTTCTCGTCTACAGCCAAATGTTTTCCCCAATTATATGTTATAAGTTTTATCAGAAATTAGTTTTATAATTATGTTAAATTTCCTGAGCGTTATATACAAGCATGACCAGTCAGTAGTACTAGTTACGTAGGTACCGTAACCATGACACTTGAGGCACCGGTGTCATGACTCACCTGCGGGAGAGTGATATCCCACAGTGTTCCACTCAGTTTAGCTTGGCCATATGGATGCATCCTAGGCTTATTAGTTTAGAGTTATCAGGCGAATGTGGTGTGTGCTCTACATCCTTCACATTGGAGCTAATCCCTCCACCCAACACAATTATTTAGAGGTCACCCTCTACAGCATGACGAGGTCACCCCTCCAGTTATTCATGCAACGGTTGTTACAGCACATGACCTATATAAACTCTTGGCAATTAAAATACAGTAAATGCATGTTTTCAGATTTAATAGATAACAGTTCATTTTTATTATTTATAAATCAGACTTATCAGATTTTCTACAGTTTTCATCATACTACACATATCAGTCTTCCAGCTTCAGTAATTATAAATTATTTCAAGTTCAGTATATTCATATTATGCATTATATCCGTTCATTGAGCGTTATGCTCAGTCGTAGTTCCTTTCATGTTCTAACGACAGGTACACCAGGATACTCTTAAGATTCTGAGAGCATGTGCATTGGATGGAAGCAGTCCAGACTTCTTTACTTTATGCACTTCACCTTTTTATATTGTCGTTGGACATTGTTCAGTCCTTTCTTTCAGTATTTTTATTTTTCATGTTTTGAGCTTATGTTGGATTACCTATGTTTGATTCTGGTATTTCCGTTATGGTAAGTTAATGTTTTAGGACATTTACCTTATGCTTTGATGACACGTCATAAATACACGTAACAGTCCACTTATCCAAGTGGGGTGTTACACCCACAATCCTAATAAATATATGGTATCTAAATGTTTTATTTTTGTCATGGATCACGAGGATTCATATGACTTATTACAATATTTATTAAGTCCGAAAATAAAGTAGATAAAGGACACGATCTTTCAAAACATTCCAAATAATTATCTAAAGTCCATATTTTAGCATAACTTTAATCACGACTTGGGACCTTTCCCGGACCGATCTTTGGCACTTATTTTTCAGAATTTTTGATAAAACATTTAAGCAAAATGGTCATGGGCTTTTATTCATTCTTAGCTTACATATTTTGGATGACTTTTGTCGAGATACTTTATTGTGACCATGACTTTTTATCCCTTTTTGGATTGTTCAAAATTTTTGCGTCCACGACTCTTTTGAATATTTTTGGATAGAACGAATCCTCATGCCTTTCGATCCTTTTTGGATTTAATCGATTCCCCATACCTTTCGGGTCTTTTTGGACTTTATAGCAAACACTTTATCCTCAACTATTTTGAGTCTTTTTGGATATAAAATCATGACCTCATGCCTTTCGAGCCTTTTTGGAACATGGTCCTCAACTATGTTGAGTATTTTTGGACATTTACAACACATAATCCTCACGCCTTTCGAGCCTTTTTGGATTTACCAATCTTCACATCCCGTTTTGATAAGTTATGCCTTGATATGTACTTTATCAAATTATTTGTAATTTCTAAACGATCTTGTTCTATAAGCTAAATACCTTCTAAACCGTACGAATCCATTTATTAACAATTTTTATATACATTCATTGATCTTATGGGAGAAAAAGCCACAACTAAAACACATAAGTTTTTGAAAGAATACGAAATATTCTACGTTTAGCATGATAATTATAATAACTCTATCATTTCTCGCTCTTCGCTATATAAAGACCTCTAATTATAGAGACTCGTGAATGCTTAGCCTTGCAAGTCAAAATTTAGCATATTTAAAATCTACTAGAGATCAGCTTAATTGTGACTATATTAAATCAAGTTTCGTATTTTGAGTCAATTATAGGAACTTGAAAATCTTGACTTTTTCAAGTTAGAGTTTGCATTTTAAAGATTAACTAGGATCAATTATAGGAACTTGCAAATTCTTAGCTTTTTCAAGCTAGAATTTGCATTTTAAAGCTCCCTATATAAAAGTCTAGCAAAACTTGATCTAGACGGGTTAAGGAATGAGCTAAGGGCTCAACACGCCCGGTCAAGTAAAAAATACTCTTATTCTCACTAACGGAAAGCCACTTTCGTGTCAAAAACATTTATTAGAAAATGCGAAAAAAAATAAAATTTAACTATTTAACGCTATTTATTTAAGAAAAGGCGGAGTACGTGAGAACATAGACAAAAGTAAAGTTATCGATAGATACCCCCCATACGAAAACCAAACATTGTCCTCAATGTTTCCAAGTCTAAAGGTAAAATACCCCCATACTTAGATTCAAAGAGTTGAATGAAAGAATTAAAGCATGGAAAGGGTATGACACAAATTTTAAAAGTCGTTTATTAATTATGCTAGTAAAAATAAGCATAAGCAAAAGATATAATCATTGGATATCGAGATGTCGCAAATGAAGGATCAAAACTCGAGTGATACGTGATAAACGAACACGAGAGTCTTTGATATATGAGAACCTAGAAAATCACATAACAAACGAAAAACGATACGAGAAGAAGCACAAGCCTCCCCATGTCACATTAGAGAAAATAAAAATAAAACGGATAAGCATGGGGTGCCTCCCACGAAGCGCTTGTTTAGATTCGCTAAGCTTGATTCAATTCCCCCGAATTAATTTGTCCTTTGGGAAATTTGTCGATCAACCATGTAGGAATAAATCCTTATAAACGCGATGATGTCAGGATAAAAAATAGTATCCTCACTCCCGTAGGATAAGAAAAGAGGATACTCCAAAGAATATGAGAAGAAAAGAAGAAGAATCCATACAAATATGAGAAATAATCATGGCAATCTATCAAATGCCTCATATTTGTAGGAGAAACAATCATATTATGGATCCCGAAGTCGAATGCTTTGTTCTTGGTTTTGTTGAAAGATGACTCGATTCATTTTCTAAAGGCATAAAAGCATAAATCGACAGCGAGTCTAGAAAAACATTCTTTGCTAGAATAGCCAGAATAATGTCTCCTCCGGGATCACTTGAGGAATGAGAAGAAGTAGAAATGAAAGGAGGACTCGGGATAAAATTATCGTTAAGCAAATTGTCGAAAAAATGAATGTCCCCCTCCGGGTCATCGTAATTTTCCTCAAAATCCAGAGGAACTTCATCGGTCTCCTCAATAATAAACGTGTCATCATCACTAAAGGTGATATGAGGAGGATATTTCTATGGTGATACCGAGATTAATGGGAGGAATTTCAAATGTGAACTTCTCACAATCCGGTGCATCGATGTCGAGGGTGATATCATCGTTTCCCTTATCGGAAGGCGGTTGATCATGAGGAAGCGCCTCCGTGATAACCATGAAAACAGGATCGAAAAGGTCATTCACATTTCCTGATGGATAGGTTCATCGGTGAACCTCTCGATAGTCATAACAACATCCGAAGATGGGGAGGATGGTTATTTAGATCTTCGATTTTGGAAATAAGAAGGTAAAAGTTTGATACTTTCTCACGAAGAATAACGTCCTTAACCTCTCCATCAACGGGGTGACAATCCCTCACCTCCTCTATGATGATGATCTCGGGATCGGGAGGTGATGCCTCGACACAATCGATATTCTTCATAAGGGAAGAATCATCGTCACTCGATGTGACGATGTCAAGAGACGGGGAAATTTCACAAATAGGCATCTCACACTTGTTATCCGGCATACCCTCGGACTCACTTTGTATTGAGACAAGGTCCTAAACACTCGAATCTTGAATTTGGTCAATTTCCTTTGCGGGAATAGTGTCAAGGTGCTCGTCCCCCATACTTAGAGAGTCAACAAGCTCTTTGGGTGTGTGTGCAATGTATTAGTCCTCGTCATCATCATCGGCGTAGTTGACCGGGCAATTCCAATTTGGATCGATTCTTTTGGCCAATTCTTCCTTGATATCCTCTACATCCATAATAAGCTTACGAAGCGACTCTTGTTGTTGTTCTCCTTCCCGATTATGCTAAATTTCGCCAGTTCTATCCTATGCTTTTATTAAGACCTTTGGCTCAAACACTTGGGTCGATCTTAGGGTAGCACACCTCCGAAGTGCAATTGAGGTCACAAACCTTAGCCATGAGCCTTTTTATCACCCATTGACCCCATCAATTGCATATTTCCTTTTTTATACAACTTCCTCTCCTCTTTACTTCTCTTTCTACGCTGATGTGGGATCTCATAAGATTGTTTATAGATTAAGAGAGTGATCATTTCCTTTTGATTTCTATTCTCAAATGTAAAAAGACAGCAACGCTCAATAATCATGATACGAAAACACAGAATCTCCTTCATCTTTTTTATATAAGTTGCAACAAAGAGCATAAATTCTCAAATCCTGTAATGTGGAAAACTTCACTTAAAAGCTGCTACTTTACATGACCCTCTCACAGAAACCCTGCGAGTATTCATTGAGATAAAATAGTTGTTCCAAATTGGAGAAATTTGCACTACACGATGATTTAGTCTTTACATCACTAAATTTAAGCATCTCGGACAGTTCTCTTTGGATGATATCAAATTGGCCAAGTATTCAATACTGTTTGGGAGTTTGTCGTCTCAAGGTGTTTTAGAAGTTATTCAACAACTTCATGCTAAAGAGAAGGTGATAAACCAATCGCATTAGAAATCAAAATTCGTGAATTCAGTTTTGCATTCAAGGCAATTTGGTTAGGTTCCAAATAATATTGGAACAATAAAAATGCTGCTGAGGCTGTAGTTCGGAGGAGAATGATCAATTTCAGTTGTCGATGCAAAATAGCTGCGACAACGGTGTTGCAAAAGCTAGCATAACAAGCATCATGGTCGACTAAAATGCTTATAATTAATGATTAGAAATATATATATATATATATATATATATATATATATATATATATATATATATATATATATATATATATATATATATATATATATATATATATATAACAAGACCAACTATACTTTGGTATAATATGCAGGGAGGAAAAGACATAGTAACCAAATGTGGTAATGCAAAAATATCATGAACAAAAATATATATTAACATATCACCATCCAAAATATAAAACGACAACCATGTGGCGAGTAACTAACATAACACCATATCTAGACATCAAGATTTCACACGAGACAGCATCGTTCTAGCCTGCATATTTGTGGAACTCAATCTTATCCTGCACAAACGATACACGAGAGGTTTAGGAATACTCTAAACACGATTAGATAACTTATTATACTTCTGATAACCTAAAAAAACTAAGAAAACGTTAAATTAAATAAAAAACATTAAATAATAATTCAAATAATATAAAAACATTACAATAATAATTGAAAACTTATACTAGTAATTTAAATTATAAGCTATCTTGATTTCGTTTTTCATATCTTGCAAGGCTTGTTGGTGGGCCGGAGGAAAATTTGGATTGATTTAAGTGTTGTAGAACATTAGGTCTTTGTCCCGCTTCTTTTTTTCAGCAAGTTCAATTGTTCGACGTTGTAATTCGATCTTTTCTCTTTTCAAAGCCGCCTCCTGCAAATCCAACTCTCGTGGCTTCAAGGTAAAGTAGAAGTCTTGTTGCTCCCTATTTTTTCTCTAGTTGAAGTCTTTCATTTTCTCCCATTTGCTAGTTACATCAACAAATGAAGACTTCCCTATTGAGATTCAAAGAAAGCTTGTTGGTTGTTATTATACACAAGAGAGAACAAATGGTTTGGATATTACATGTTTGGCTGGATGGTTGTGGTGAATGATATTCAAATCCGGCGGGTCTAAACCGCATGTTTGGTGACACACAGGATACTCGGAAAGTCGAATCCGACATAACATGGGAAACACTTTCTTGAGGAACTCAGGATCTCGGGGTTTTATTTTTTGGGGTTATCTTGCTTAGACATGTTGGGATTGTTAATGTTTTGGTTTAGAAATTTGAATTTGAATGTGTGAGAAATTGGTAAAATGGGTTGTGTATTTATAAGGTATATGGTTTAATTTTTTTAAAAAAAAAAACCTTTTTAGCAGCCATGGGTCGATTTTATTAAATCTTTTTTATCTTTTCATTTTCCGAAAAGGTCGATTTATGGATCGATACTCGTTGGTCGACCGACTCGAGTCTATCGCCGCATCGGTCGCGACCAACTGCGACGTCGGTCGCGACCGACTGCGACGTTGGTCGACCGATATGCATTGTGGGCAGCCTTATGGACTAAATCTATGCATAAAAGAAACCATATATTGATTATTAATGAAGTAGTAAAAAGTGGAGTAAAAGATATAAATTACCATCCTACTTATTGAATTGTGCCGACATTAAACACTTACTAATTAATCTCGTGACTTTACCCTTCTACTTTCAAATTCGTTCCGAAGTTACCAATTTGGTAACTTTTTACCGACAGGGTTGCACCACAATATCCACGTCATTATTTTATTGCGTTTAATACGCCCACGTCAGAACTCCACTTTCTATAAACGATGACTGGACAATTCATATTTTAGTCAAAGTAAACCCTTTGTCAAATACTAAAATAATCTATCTATGTAACTGTTCTTATGTCTTACAATAATACACTATTGTTCCACCCATTTTCCTCATTATCACTGTAGCTCCACTGATCTTCCTCGTTCTTGTGCAAAGAAAACATATTTGTTTTTTTTTCATAATGGCAACTTTTATCTTGGTGTTAAGAACCCAGATATGTAATAAACTTATCTTCACCTAATGAGTCACGTGGCTAATAGTATCACTTTATTGGATTGAAAACTATCTGTGGAATTAATAAGATTACGATAACATTGGATTGAAAACTTATTACTCAAATATTAATCATGAGGATAAATGCCTGGTTACCATTGTTTGAATAGTTTTTAACGAAATCAACGTCGCCATAGTGGGAAACATAGCAGATTAGCAACGGAACTGAACGACGGCAGGCTGCCGGAAAATGACGTCAGATCGCTGGATTGCTTGGAAAACGAAGTTCATTGTACGGCTGTTAATGGGGATGCTTTGTTTATTAAGAATGAAGGTTGTGGTAATTGGTATGTTGTTTGAGATATAAGGTTTTGGAGTGAATGGGTTGTCTTCAACAAGAACCTGTAAAAGAATTAGGAGAAAATTACGTTAACTAAAGGGTTATGTAATAAAAGGTAAATGTAAAGTGGTTATCAATTTGAATAATATTGTTCAGGGGAAATTAAGAGGTCTACGTTGGAACTATTAATTGTTTTTTATTTTTAATATAAATATTTTGAGGACATGTAAATGTAAACGGTCATAATGGTAATACTGTTACAAAACAAATAAATACAGTGATAAAGTTATGAGATTAATTACTAAGTGTTTAAAGTCGTCATAATTTAATAAGTAAGATGGTATTTTATAGATTTTATCCTAAAAAGTGGATTACAATAGTACAAATACATTTTACAGACTGCTAGAACAGAAGCGGGTTCATTTTTCTGGTACAAAGGCAGAAACCGCACTATCATCATTAGATTTGGTCATGTTTATCAGAGTATACCATATCGAATGATAAAAAGGGTAATCAAAGGCTAAAATATTTGCATACGTTTATCAATGACACAAAAACAATGGTAATAATTTTGACTATATTATTTTAGAATCTATGTGATGTTACATAGTATATGAGGGTTGGTACAAATTGTTATTTATTACAGTAACTGTTATAATCCAACAAGCAATATATTGACTTACAATACAAGTTATTAGGGTGAGTATGGTTCGGTTTGGTTCGGTTTTTTTATAAAACCGAAAGCGAATCAACAAATTTCGGTTTCTGATTTTTATGAATCATCGGTTTTGGTTTTGTGTCGTTTTGGTTCTTCGGTTTTCGATTTACTTTCGGTTTGGGTTTTCGGTTTCTATATGATTTATCGAGCTTCGTTTTTACAAATCGATTTGTGAATATACCATAAACCGACACGTTAAAATCTTTAAATAAATAATAACAACAACAAACACAACATTAACAATAAGGAAAAAATATTATATGAAATCCTAAAAAAATCATTTATGTGTATAAATCAACACAATAGCAACGATAAAAACCTAATTAAAAAAACAATCGAGAAGAAAACTAATTATTTAGTCATGTTCAATAAGCATATGAAACAATGATTAGTTATTAAACATGATATAATTAATCTAGCATAGCATATTCATCGTCTATTAGCTTCGACGTGAACTTATGTATATATTCTCATGTTTATAAAGATCGGTTCGATTTATATCGGTTTTCTTTAATGCTAAAACCAAACCGAACCAAAAGCTTCAGTTTTTTCAAAATGCAAAAACCGAACCATCAGTTTCGGTTTTTTAGGTTTCGATTCTTCAGTTTTTTCGATTTAGACTCAGGTTTTCAGTTTCTTTCACACCCTGCAAGTTATGCCCCACATCCATTTCCGCGTTTTGATGTTGAAAAAGTGCAAAATGAGTTATTAAAATAGTAGTAATCCGTATTTAAGTCAAACAAATTGGTCAAATGGGAAGCCGATAAAGTAACACGTTGTGTGGTCTCGGTGTTTGGAAATTAATTATACCAATAACTTTCTGATTAAGGGGTGTTTGGGATTGACTGATCCGATTAATTAAACAACTCAGAAATTGATATAACATATAATCAATGATACGTTTAGTATCGATAGTTTGCACACTTCAAGCGTATGCGGGCTCCCTAAGAATTGAGGAGAATAAGAACAGAGTTTATTTGACAGAACTTATTCGTTTTATTCATCACGTTCGGTATATATACCGAATAAAAGACATTAACTTGTTTAACAAGTTGAATAAACATAACAAAGATACTTTCCTAAACAATCTTCCAGCAATATCATGCTCCTAATATAAGATGATAAACTCTTAAAATAGGGATAATCACATATTGTAATCTTTATGCCAAATGGGCCTGGAAGTGACCCTCTTGGGTCGTGATTCACCAAGTGCAGGTTGCACTTCTTCCAACCCCTGCTGTGCTTCACCAACAGCTTCAACATTACCATCAGAGGGTGTAACATTCCCCACACCTTGAAGAATCACCTTGTCCGCAAGGTGGTAATATGGATAAGCAGCTTGAAACTCAGAGATCCATTCCCAGGTTGCTTCCTCCGGTGAACTCCCAATCCATTGCACGAGTACTTGACGTGTTGGTATGCCATTTCGTAGAACCACACGTGTGTCACAAATAGCCAGAGGTTGCTCTAAAGGCTGACCCTCATGATCTTCTTCCGGCAAAGCAGCCACATTTTCTTGATCCCTCCCTGAGAAGGATTTCAGCAGTGATACATGGAAAACGGGATGAATCTTACTTGTAAGTGGAAGGGCGAGTCGATAGGCTACTTTTCCAACCCTTTCCAAAACCTCAAAATGACCATAATACCGTTTAGCGAGCTTATTTGAAAGGCGCTTAGCTAACGTGATTTGTCGATAGGGCTGCAATTTAACAAGTACCATATCCCCCTGCTTAAACTCAACGTCACGTCGTTTCCTATTAGCCTTCATCTCCATCCGGTTCTTAGCAGCTAATAAATTATGCTTGAGTTGACGCAAAAGAGCATCTCGTTCCAACAATAGTTCATCAACAGAAGCCACTTTAGACGCACCGGCTGGATATGGAATAATGTTGGGTGGTAACCGCCCATACAAAGCTTGGTACGGAGTCATCTTGATACTACTGTGATAGCTCGTATTATAGCTGAATTCCGCCCAAGGTAAAAAACGCACCCAATGACGTGGTCGATCAGACACCATAGCTCTTAAATATTGTTCGAGACCTCGATTGACAACCTCCGTTTGACCATCCGTCTGAGGATGATAGGCCGTGCTATGCTTCAATTGAGTCCCACTAGCCTCAAACAACTGTTTCCAAAACTTGCTTACAAAAATAGGGTCACGGTCCGACACAATTGTTTTCGGAAACCCGTGATGTTTAACGACGATCTCCAAGAAAAGCTCTGCCACCGTAGGTCCGTTAAAATTAGTAGGTAATGCACCAAAGTGAGCGTATTTAGAAAACCGATCCACCACTACGAAAATAGCTGTCAATCCCTTAGAAGCAGGTAGCCCCGTAATGAAATCCATTGACACATCCTCCCAAACCGTCATTGGAATTGGCAAAGGTTGCAATAACCCTCCGGTTGCCTGAGTAGAGTATTTAGTTTGTTGACACACGAGGCAGTTATGAATATAATCCTCAACTGATTTCCGCATTCCTCGCCAATAAAATAATGCCGACAACCCTACTAACATCTTCTTGGTTCCCCCATGTCCAGCACTTGGGGTGTTGTGGAATTCTGTTAGCAACAAATCCTTTAGTTTAGACTCAGCTCCAATAAAATAGCGATCTTGATATATCAATACCCCTTGCTCACGACGAAAACCTTCCAACTGCTCTCCTTGGTCTAAACGGTAATGTAATTGCAGCAACTCTTCTAAAGTTTCATTTTCCTTCTTTATATCCTTAAGCAACCCAAGCAACGGCTGACTCATGGCCATAAACGCCGCGGTATCGGGGTTAGTCTCCCCCTCGTACACTCTTGACAGCGCATCCGCCACTTGGTTCGATACCCCAGGTTTGTATTCGATAACAAAATCAAAACCCATGAGCTTCCTTACATATTTTTGTTGAAGAGGCGTCTGAATTACTTGTTGCATGAGTTCCTTGATACTTTTATGATCTGTACGAATTGTAAAGCATCGTCCGACCAAATATTGACGCCATTTATAAACCGCCTCAACGATGGCAAACAATTCCTTTTGATAAGTAGCAGCTACTTGCATACGTGGACCCAACTTTCTACTAAAGAAACTAATTGGTCGCCCTTGCTGTAATAAAACCGCCCCTATACCCACTGTAGACGCATCCGTTTCAACAACAAAGACGTCATCAAAATCTGGAAGGCGTAAGATTGGTGCATGAGATAAATGATGCTTAAGTTCATCAAAAGCTTTGGCTTCCTCTTTGTCCCACTTAAACCCATCTTTCTGAAGTAGGCTTGCTAAAGGAGCTGAAACTGAAGCATAATCCTTAATAAACCTCCAATAATATCCCGCAAGCCCTAAAAACCCACGTACCTGCCGTTGCGTCTTAGGAGTCGGCCAATCCATGATTGCAGCAACCTTCTTAGGGTCCATCTCTACTCCGCGTCCCGAGATAATGTGCCCTAAATATTCAAGCGACATGGCCCCAAAAACACATTTTGATTTCTTAACATAAAATTGATGCTCTTGTAAACACTGAAACACACATTGTAAATGTTCCAAGTGCATTGTAAGAGTCGCACTATAAATCAATATATCGTCGAAGAACACAATCACAAATTTGCGCAAGTACGGAGAAAATAACCGGTTCATAGTTGCCTGAAACGTAGACGGAGCATTGGTGAGTCCAAACGGCATTACCAAAAACTCATAATGCCCATCATGCGTCCGAAAAGCCGTTTTGTATACATCTCTTTCATGCACGCGTATTTGATGATATCCGGCCCGTAAATCAAGCTTAGTAAAAATAAACGCACCTCCCAACTCATCAAACATCTCATCAGCTGTCGGAATTGGAAACTTATCTTTGACCGTCACCGCATTTAAGGCCCTATAATCCACACAAAAACGATAACTTCCGTCCTTCTTTTTCACCAACAACACAGGCGACGAAAAAGGACTATGACTATATCGGATGATTCCTTGACTTAACATCTCTTGGACCAACTTCTCCATCTCAGCTTTTTGGTAATGAGGATAGCGATAAGGCTTAACATTTACGGGTTTGGTACTAGGGTATAAATGAATACGATGATCAATAAGACGATGTGGTGGCAAAGAAGTGGGTACCTGGAAAAGAGACTCAAAACGTGTAACAAGCTGGTCAATCTCTGGATGTGACAAATTACTAGTCTCATGTGGAACGTTAGTGTCATCCTCCACTCCTTGGATACTATGTATCTCGTATATCCCGTAAACGTCGTCCGTATCTAGTAAAGCTTGCATGTTATGCAAACTAATTGGTTTCATTCGAAGTGTTGCATCTCCCCGTAGCGTGTGCGTGACACCATCAAGTATGAACTCCATCGTTTGCTCCGCGTAATCGTGCGTTACCTTTCGCAAATTTTGTAGCCATTGAATACCCAACACAACATCCGGACCTTTCATAGGAAGCACATACAAATCAACCTCCATGGACAACCCCTGCATTTGAAGACCCACATTAGAACAAATACTTTCACACAACAGTGTCTCGCCACTCCCGATGTAAACCTTAAAAGGTTTAGTGCTGGAAACGGCTAGCTTCATCCGTTCTACCACTCCTGGTTGCACAAAGTTATGGGTACTCCCATTGTCAATAAGCACATGGATATTATCCGAACCCATCGCCCCCCATAGCTGAAGAGACCGAGGACTCTCGTGACCTACCAAGGAATTAAGAATGGAGATGTCCCCAGTCTCCAAAACCTCGCCCCGATCCTCTGGAGTATCCTGAACCGTGTCCCCCTCCTCATCCGCCATAAGTAATAAGAACTTCCCGGGGCATTTATGCCCTCGGACCCATTTATTATCACAGTTAAAACACAGCCCTTTATTCAAGCGTTCCTGTCGTTCGGCAGGAGAAATCCACTTAATGGGAAGAGGTGTAGGACCTACTATAGAAGTGGGTTTTGTTGGTGTGGCCAACAACGCGGGTTTAACCGGGTCCGGCCGTGGAAGAGAAAAACGAGACGACGTTACCTTTGGGGTTTGTCCGCTGCCGCTGCCACTAGTACCCATCGTTTTGGTGTTGACCGACAACGCCCCCTGATCTCCCAAACGCGCCTCTGTAACGCGTGCCAAAGCGAAGGCATCACCAAGATTTGTTGGTTTGGACACCAATAGTTCTCGTTGTAAAGAAGGTTTGAGGCCTGATATATAAAACGAGATCAACAATTTCTCAGGAATCTCCGTTACCCGGTTCATAAGTTTTTCAAAGTCACTTTGGTATTGTGCTACGGTTCCAAGTTGCAACAGTTTGGAGAGCGCCCCCTGCGGATCTTCATACTTACAAGGACCAAAACGATCACGAACACTATCTAAAAAACCATTCCAATCAGTGATCAACTTATTGCGTGACATCCACCGAAACCATTCGGCGGCATCCCCTTCCAAATTAAATCCCACGACCTTGAGTCGTTGTTCCACCGATGTTCCCAGAAGGTCAAAGTATTCGTGTATAGCAAAGATCCAACTTTCAGGATCATCACCATTGAACTTGGGGACCTCGAGACGCATGGATCTCGGCAGGCCTAATTCACCACCTGTTGTTCCCTGGCGATTATTAAGTCCGAGAGTCTTGATCGCCTGTAACTCCACCTGTAACGCATTAAACTGCGCATGTACATCAGCATAGAGCGCATCAGCATGGTCTTTCAACAGCCCACGTACAGCAGCCTCGTCCATTAGCAATGAAAGCACCAATTGATACGTTTAGTATCGATAGTTTGCACACTTCAAGCGTATGCGGGCTCCCTAAGAATTGAGGAGAATAAGAACAGAGTTTATTTGACAGAACTTATTCGTTTTATTCATCACGTTCGGTATATATACCGAATAAAAGACATTAACTTGTTTAACAAGTTGAATAAACATAACAAAGATACTTTCCTAAACAATCTTCCAGCAATATCATGCTCCTAATATAAGATGATAAACTCTTAAAATAGGGATAATCACATATTGTAATCTTTATGCCAAATGGGCCTGGAAGTGACCCTCTTGGGTCGTGATTCACCAAGTGCAGGTTGCACTTCTTCCAACCCCTGTTGTGCTTCACCAACAGCTTCAACATTACCATCAGAGGGTGTAACAATCAACTTAAAAGAAAAAAGCTTATTTCACTTAAGGAAACATGTCATCTTTAATCTACTCACTCAACCAAAGGAATATCAGTTTGAACTAACCAATCTGGAAGTTCTCATTGTGATACTGTATATCTCACCTGCTGACCTGCGAATGATCAGATAAAGGCAAATTTTATCATCTAAAAACGCTCATTTGCTTTTAAACAAACGCTACTAAAACTATAAAGCCTTTTATAGTGCTAGGACGGAAACAAACAGTTTATACTTATCAGCATAGATTATAAAAATTACTCAGCTTATCAATATATTTTACCATAAGAACTTTTTTGACCCATCTAATCATAATTTACCATGTACTCTAAAACAACTTATAAGCCTATTGTATTTAACGTAATACAGCCTAAAGCAAGTCCAAGTAACACGAACACGGTGTTTACGTAATACAACCTAGAGCACGGGCTACAGTTGATGCCGTGGGGTGGCGCCATGGGCAAAAAGGGTGTAACCTCACCGCTTTTTCCCAAGGCACCGGTGTATGACATGCCACCAAAACACCACTCCCTCGTAAAAAAGTGGTGTCATGGGTCCACACATACCCTACAAAATACAAATACCACAAAATATAGGTTGAAAAATTTTCATGGCTTGGGCTGGTAATGGTGGCGCGAGGGAGTTTGGCACGAGACATGGTATGGTGTGTAGTTCCCTAGGTTGGTGACCCGGCTTGCAGCCATGGCACCACCGTACTAAGTTCTCTTATTTGACATGTTTTGCCCACCACATGTTCTGACATGTAACCCGTATTGCCCCAATACCTAACCCACCCATTTTCAAGAACACAACGTCATGAATTGTGTTATCCCAAATATACACCCCTATATTAGCACATCCAAAACATTTGTATCAAAACAAGCAGGGTACAAAATAAACGACGACTTAGTTAAACCTGATGATGATCAGAGGGATTGGTAGGTGCAAGAACGACTTTCCCATCATAAACCGCGAGAGAGTAGTCTGTTTTAGCCTTACAATAAACCCCAAAGGTTTTTGGCTTGTACTTTCTGCGTTTTTCGGGCTGGGGTCATCTGAAATGGTACGATTTTAGGGGTTACATTTGGTGCTGGCCTCATCAGACACTACATGGTTAATGGGTTTTGCTGGTAGTGGTAAAGGATAGTGCGGGTATAGTAATAGGAATGGGAATGGGACTGGTGGTCGTACATGGTTAATGGGATCGTAATGAATAGGGTAGTGTGGATACGGTAATGAGTAATATGAGTAAATTAAGACTTGATAACAACAAGGGTAGTAGTGATATGGTGGTTGTTGAGGTGGTTTTCGGTTACGGGTTAGATGCTCAAGATTAACTGTCACCATTTGGTTGTTTTTCTTTTTCAAGCAAGAATCTGGTTGTAGTTTTGTGTTTCTCAAAATAATAAGCTTGGGTGACTTGGCGGGAAAAGGACGATAAATTTTGAAAAGATGATGAACTTTGAGGGGGAAATGAATGGTTTTGGGTTTTTGAAAATTTTGACTTTGTGGGGGTTAATTGAAAATTTTGAAAAGATCATTTTTTTAATCAAAAATCAAACTGAATCAAACTTAAATTATATATTGCTTAACGATTTACGCGTGTGTCTTCTTAGACTTGAGACGACTTTCAGATAAAAATTATTTCATGTACATATTTCTTCAGCTCCCACTTGGACATGCACAATAATATAATATAATAACATCGGTTAGCGTCCAGCAACACGCGGATGCTCGCGGAAACTTTCGAGTGTAGTTTTCCATAAAGTATATTTAAATGACTTAAACATTTACAATCCCTTTGTTTCTCAAATGTCATGTTAATAATGGATATGGATCGAAGTCATTCCATTTTAACTATTATGTTTCTTGTATTACATAATTGAATCAAGATTATCAATCTAATCGAGACAAATCTAGATTACCATTAGGTACGGCCGTACACACATCTAATTAATTAAATGAGGGGCCTATTAGCATTATTCTTCAAACCCTGTTTAATAAAAAAATTATATCTTGACTACACGTGCCTCTTACATGCTTCAAGATACAAATGATTATCTTTATTACTACCTTGTTCAGGATAGCGTCAAAATTATAGCAAAAAGTACCATCCACATATATAAGATCTGCTTTCATCTCAAGTCAAAGGATTTATTAATGTAAATCATTTGCAAGTTTCACTTAAAGACGCTGATCCATAAAATGATTGACTTGTTAGTAGGATATGTCCAATATAAAACTTTTGGATATTGTATGAGTTGGTGAACCGTTCTTGCATATTCTACGAATATTACCATTTACCATATATGTCTTAATTCAATTATATTCCCGCATATTCAATCGACATAGACAATTTAGAATATCATATTATTCAAGTATTTTAACATGCAAAAATAGGGCCAATAAATATTAAAGTAAACGAACATATCCAATACTTCAATTCACAAAATAAATATTGATTAACAATATCCTTTATCCAAATACTAAAAGATCAATGCATGATAACCTTAGTTGAAAAATCATGCCTCAAGATATGACAATCATACTTGTTGTCAAGGCATATATTTCATATAACTCTACTAGGTTTGATCTTTGGAATTTTGAGAATACTTGTTTCAAATTCACAATTGTGAAGATCTCTGAACATATATAATGATTGTTTTTATGTATGTTTCTGCGCACAACAAAATGGGAGTATTGTTGTACTACATCCTATAAGGAGCGTGAGTCCAACTAAACACCTTATTGAAAACAGTCATCTTTAATAGCTTCTTAGACTATAAAATATTATTTATTCTTTTAATATGTATTGCAACATTATGCTTAATTGAACATAGTTAGTCCACATGGTCATCATCAATTATGAAATCGTACCATGATTAGTATTGAGTTATCTTAATCAATGTCTAGAAACAACACTATGATATATTATAATTCATAAACTATAAGTTATTAGAATGATAATATTTGGCTTGCTTAATGCTAGGAAAATGGCTCCTGCACTTCAATAGAAGTATGAGCTATTTTCACCTAAGTGAATGCTTGATGAGCTCAAGGCTATGTTCGAGAAGCCGCAAGCTGTGGAGATCTACGACTTGGTAGATGCTTTGCATAGCTGCAAGCAAGCTCCAGGAAAGTCTGTAAGTGCCCATTATTTTGAGATGAGGGGTTATATGGAACAACTCATTGCATTAGGACAACCATATGATCATAATATGGCTATCAACTTGATCAATAGGTCCCTTAACAAGGACTTCAATGATTTCATTAGAAACTATAATATGCAATGCACGGGGAAGACAGTTAATGATTTAAATGCAATGCTCATTGACTATGAAAAGGGGTTGAAAGATGCATCTACCGCTACGCCTTCTGTACTAACCATACAAAAGAGTAGATTGACTAAGCCAAAACCGCAAGCGAATAATAAGAAAGGAAAAGGCAAGAGTGATAAGGGGAAACAAGTTGCGACTTATTCAAAACCTATGCAGAACTTTGTCAAGAAGAATAGATCTCAAAAGGATGAGAATTGTCACCATTGAAAGGCAAGTGGTCAATGGAAGAGGAATTTCCCTCTTTACCTCGAATAATTGCGAGAAATAAAGAAGAAGTCTGAGCAGAGCGCCACAGCTTCAAATACTTTATTTATGATTGAATTGTTCAATTTAACATACAAATTAAATTCTTGGGTATATGATACGGGATGCGGTATTAACATTTGTAATACGCTGCAAGGATTTAATCTGGAAAGGAACCTTTCCTATGGGGAACAATTTCTGCAAGTGGGCAATGACGCACAAGCAGCGATTGAAGCTATAGGAACTTTTAATCTAGTTTTACCTTCGGGTTTAGTACTTAGATTAAATGATTGTCATTATGCACCTACAATTGTTAGGGGTGTTATTTCCTTTTCTTGTTTGTTAAATAATGGATTTGTTCACACGATTGATAATAATGGAATTCTATTTGGAAAATGGTATTTTCTATTTTAATGCAATTTCAGTGAATGGTGTGTTTGAAATAGACATGCATGATAATGAATCCAAGAACAATAAATCTGTATTTAGAATGAGTAAGAAGAGAAAGTTTGACAAGAACTCTTCTTATCTTTAGCATTGTAGACTTGCCCATATTGGGAAGACTCGTATACAAATGCTTCAACGTGAAGGTCTTTTGGAAAATATCAATGATGAATCATTTGATAAGTGTGAGTCTTGTATCTTTGGAAAGATGACCAAGAAACCTTTTAATAGCAATATTGAAAGAGCTACTGATCTACTTGGACTTATGCATACTGATGTGTGTGGACCACTTAGACATACGTCAAGGAAAGGTGCTAGCTACTTCTTAACATTTATGCATGATTATAGCCGTTATGGTTATGTTTATTTACTTAAGCATAAACATGAGGTATTTGAAACACTAAAAGTGTTTAAAGCAGAAGTAGATCTGCAATTAGGGAAGAAGATTAAAGCTCTTCGTTCTGATAGAGGTGGTGAATATTTAAGTTAAGAGTTTATAGATTACCTAAGTGAGAATGGAATTGTTCAACATCTTACTTCTCCCTATACTCCATAACAAAATGGTGTATCTGAAAGGAGAAATCGTACATTATTGGATATGGTGCGATCTATGTTTAATCTTTAATAAGTGTGAAAACACTTATCCTTTTTACACTTAATTATAATAACAACCAAGTCAAAACGTATATTTAATGTCGTAAAAGTCGGAATTATGCGTGGTTTGTGTTTTTGTTGTGATTTAGGACCAAAATGTGAAAAAGGAAGAAAACACTGGCTTTCACGGGCATTTATCGAAGAAAAAGACAAAAGACGAAGTCAAAAGATCAAGAGTGCAAAAAGAACGGAAGTCCAAGGCCTATTCTGAAGATTTATCGAAGAAAAAGTCTAAAGACGGAAATTTAACAAAGTCGAAGAACCAAATCTAATTAATGAAGAAATTAGAAGACGAGTTCAAGTTATTTATCGACAAATCACGAGACAAAATCGAGAATGACGAGTTTATTGTCAAAAACGTGAAGACTAAAGAAAGAAAGAAAGAAGGTGTTAGCTAATTTTACAAATTAGTTCTCCACTTTATTTTTCATGCACTTTTCATATTGTCATTTACATACTTGTCTTTAATTTCAAGTTATTTCAAGTAAGTCTTTAATTTGTGTTGTTGAATCTTAATCCTTAATCAAGCTTTTCATAATCATCTCATTCTTCCTTTCTTGTTTTTAAATATCTTGTTTTGTTTGATTAATCTTAAAGATTGGTTAATCTTGATGTCTATTTGATAAAAGTTCTTATTTTTCCATTGTTGTTATTATTGTCATGCAATTGATGTTCTTTTCTTATTGTGTTTTTAGCTTATTTCTTGTTTAGCTTATTTTCTTTTAAATGTTTTCAAAAGTTTAATCTTTTTAAAGTTTATTTTATAAATTTTGTTTATTTAGTGTTTTGAAAGTTTCTAAATTTGTACATATTTAGTTCTTCTTATTATTGTTTTAATTAGTTTTTTGGTAATTGCTTATTATTAAAGTGCTTATTTGGTTATTGCTTATTTGCTTTTTGTACCCCATCAGAACTTTCTTAAGGGTTTTTACTTGTTCCGATCAAGTAAGTTTGATCGCATAAACCTTAGGGTTTCTACTTGCGATCCATTACTGCGATCAAAGACTACGATCACAACTACGATTCACTACTGCGATCACTGACTGCGCTCCAAACTTCGATCCAGGGTGTGATCGGAAGTGTGATCAAGGGTGTGATCGGGAGTGTGATCCAGGGTGTGATCGGGAGTGTGATCCAGAGTGCGATCGGGAGTGCGATCGGGAATGCGATCGGGAGTGCGATCCAGGGTGCGATTGGGAGTGTGATCCAGGGTGCGATCGGGAGTGCGATCGGGAGTGCGATCGGGAGTGCGATCCAGAGTGCGATCGGGAGTGCGATCCAGGGTGCGATCGGGAGTGCGATCGGATTGCATTTTTCAGTTTTTATTTCCTGTTTTTGTTTTTATTTTTATTTCAAATTTAATTTTCCCGCCAATTTTACTTAGTGTTATTTTAAACTTGTTTTGTCCTAGTTTTATTTTTAAGTTTTCAAATTTTAATTTTTGTCGAGTTTTAATTTTTCGTAATTTATTTTTAAAAGCCTTTATTTTTAGTCTAAATCTTTTCAAGCTTTTATATATATTACGTTTAAGTCTTTATTAGTTTATCCTTTTATTAATTTGCCATTTACATTAAAATTTGCATTTTTATTTTGTTACACAACGACAATTATTTCTTTTCACCAAGAACAACTAAGTCACACTTTAATCCGTGATCAATTCAATTAGACCAATTAAAGAACAATTTTTCCCAGTTATTAAAATGGAGCCGCTGCCGGCTCTTTTCGTGAAGATTAACGGTTTATTGTGAGAGACGCGTTGGATTTTGGGATCTGTTCTTTTGGGAACGTTATTTTCAAGCACAAAAATTTTCAAAAATCCTAAAAATTATAAAAATTTCAAAAAAATCCATAAAAACTAAAAAAGATAAAAAAATCAAAAATATTGTATTTCATTTTTAGTGTATGCGTACTCGATCTTCGTCTTATCCTGAGCCCGAGACTCGTAGAGACTTAGATATGGCCGGTGTGCATAATAATAACTATCCACCTCACCCCAACATGAATAATAACAACCATTACCCTCAACCCGACCTTCGTACGATGGAGGAGCTATGCCAACCGACTATGAATGGACGTGGAGGACCGATTGCGCCGATGCAAATCATGGCTCCCGAATTTTCATTGAAGCATCACTTGATCCAACAAGTTCAAAATACTTGTCCATTTCGCGGATTATCGGATGATGATGACAACAGACACCTCGACAAATTCATTACCGTCACTCAAAGCATGAAATTGCGCGGTCTTACCATGGATTTTCTTCACCTTCATCTATTTCCACACACTTTATCCCACCATGCCGAAAAATGGATCGTCTTCCTAAGAATTCAATTCATACATGGGACGAAATGACTCAACGATTTTTGTTGCGCTACTTTCCACCATCCATGGTAACGAGCTTTCGTAATCAAATCAGTGGTTTGACACAAGAACCTGGTGAGTCTCTTTTCCATTCTTGGGAACGTTATAATGTCTTGATCGACCGTTGTCCTAACCATAATATGCTCCCCGTCACCTTCATTGATACTTTTTACAACGGTTTAACTTTTTGTGATCGTGATACGATTAATGCAGCCGCCGGTGGCACATTTATGAAAAGAAGACCCGAGGAGTGTAGAGAGCTTAGAGAGAACATGACCACTCATCACAAAAATTGGGATTCATCCGCATCTTCAAGAAATAATCCGAGGGTCAATGTTTCTTCTACTTCTTCCAGCCCCGAGATGACCGAAGTCACCCGCATGCTAGCCGAAATGAACAAAAATATCCAACTCATGGCTACGAATCAATTTCAACAAGTTAAAGTTGTATCACTTTCTTGTGATACTTACGGCGGACCTCATTCCTACACTGATTTTCCTTACACTCATGACAATCCGGAAAACGTGTATGCGACTACCGGTAACTATTACGCGGAAGGCTATCAAGCCCGACCTCAAGGAGATCGTAACTTGCTAAGTTATCGTTCCAACAACTTTCTTTCACCCGATTTTTCTCCTCAAAACCACAACCCAAACAACTTCACAACCTCGAGCTTCTAATCCATATCACCCACCCGCTCACCGAGTTCCACCCATCACTCCATCCACGACATATAATCAAGATGTTGAAACTTTCATGAGGACCCAAGGATAGGTGTTGAAAAACCTTCAAAGCCAAATCATTAACTTGAAAGGTGATATCACTAAACAAGGGAATAATATTCGAACCGAGCTTAGAAATGATATGCAAACTTCTTTAAGCAATCAAACGAATGATTTGAGGAATATGATGGTTAGTTTCTTCCAAAACACTCAACCCTATACTTCGGGCTCTCTTCCTTCGAATACCGTCACCAACCCAAGAGCAAATGTGAGTGCTATTACTACACGCAGTGTAGCAACTCTTGTAGGACCATCTACCCCTCCCCCAGTTTCTCCATCTACACCTCCTCCACCCCCATTTATTCCTCCTACTTCTATGCCTAGTAATAGTTCTACATTACCGTCTCCACCTCTTACGAAAGAAGTACCAAAGACAAAACCTTCATCATCCCTACCTTCTACATCTAAATCTACACCTACCACTCCTTCACCTTCAACACCTACACCACCTAAACCCAATATCCCTTATCCTTCTCGGTTAGACAAGTGCAAAGTGCTCACTAAAGAGGATGCTCAAGTTACTTCCTTTTTGAAGATGATTACACAAATGAACTTTAACATTAGCCTCGTTAAAGCACTTGTCCAAATGCCGAAATTTATGAAAGCATTCAAGGAATTGCTTAGTAAGAAGGAGAAGATGGTCGAGTTTGTTAATACTCGATTGAATGAGAATAGTTCTACAGCCCTTCTTAAAGAACTTCCGAAAAAACTTGAAGATCCCGGTCGTTTTGTGCTACCATGTACGTTTAACCAAACCGAAGAATTTACTACCTTAGCCGATCTCGGGGCAAGTATTAATTTGATGCCATTAAGTGTTTGGAAAAAGGTATCATTACCCGATCTTACACCAACAAAGATGACTCTTGAGCAAGCAAATCGAACTCTCGCTTACCCCGTCGGTATTACCGAAGATGTTTTCGTTAAAGTTGGTGTCACACCCCACCATGGCGGAATATGGGACGCAACACATGGATATCATCACAACAATAGCGTGTCCATAAAGAGAACTATATGAATTAGAAATGTCATAAAAGGTGACACAAATGTCATGACAATATCTCATCAATGCAGGAGTCTAGGTAAGTAGGTAACAGTCCTACCTCTTAACCAAGACAAACAAATAACACAAACAAATCAACATATAGGTTCATAGTATCACTTATTGAAACAAACAGAAAAATAAACTAAGAAGGAACAGGGATCTCCTTCTAAATGCATTCCTACGCGACTCCAATCCTAGCCACATATGTTCTTAAGATTAACCACTTTATCACCTAAAAGAGACACTAAAACACGTCAACATAATGTTGGTGAGAGTCATAGGTTTAGACGCCAACCGAAAATAGAATATAATAAGCTATGAACAACCATAAACCACTAAACATATGGACAATGTGCTACAAGTATGCATTAACAACTAACATTCAAGATCAATCATTCCAAACCAAATCCAAGGCTCTCAGCCTTACCAAACACCATGGTACCATAGGCGACCATACACCTATGTACCAATCCCAAGGCCCCGCCTTGTCATTATCCATTGGTCCCATAGATGCTGACACATCTATGTACCTCCCCAAGGCCCCGCCTTGTCAACATCCCCTTGGTAACAAGTCAAACCACAATAACTGAGACGGTACGTGTCCCCCGATCCATATCATAAACACAATCAAGAATTACATAGCAGTTAATCACATAAGTGCACACACAAGTCCATCACAAACCATAAAAACATTCACAACATTAGTTACAAAACCATACAGTGTCTCTTCCATCCCATATGGAAGTGAAAATCATTAAAAGATATGGGACTATAAACTCACCTGATTGAGCTTCTCCAAAAATCCGCGCACTAGCAAAAAGCTAACAAACAAAAGCGCACAATCAAAACATGAACCAAACACTAAGATGGCTCATCAACCCATGATGGGCATCTAACCTTATCCCATATATATACCTCATTTATATGCTCTAAGCATCTCATTACACCCCTCTATAAAGCCCTTAACTTAGTTTACTTCATAACCCGTCTCGTTAACATTTTACCCAAAACAGTCCCGATTTTTAGGTCTCCAAACTATAAGCCAAACGCCCACCTAACCATACCCATGATCTCTGTAAAGGAAACCCTATGCCCTTACATATGTCACATAACTCCTCCCATTTGCCCCAACCTTAAAGCTACTGTTAAGGCCCCGATATATATATATATACTTCTGCCTATCCGCATATTACCGATTTCGAACATACAAAACGTTTGTTATGATTAGGGGGTCTTACCCTAACCCATTTGCTTAGAAACCCTTCAGGTATCTTATTTAATATATAAACCAACTACCATGCTCATTAGAGGGCTCAAGTGTACTCCTAAGTATCCCAATCACCATAAAACATTAAATTAAACCCGACTGATTTCAAAACTGTTTTGACCTTGTTTAACCTGTATTTGACCCACCTCCCGACCTCCAATTTAGTTCTCATTTCTTGAATTTGAAATCCACTTCCAATACCTATTCAGGGATGCTTAGATCGCAAAATAAGGGTTTGTAGAACTCTATATATGATCAAAACAAGTGACATAAAATTTTGCCCAGTTTTTCAAAACGAATTTAACACAATTAGCTTAATTAATTACCATCACCATGTATAATTATTATCTCTAATTAATCTAATCATGTTTATACCATTATAATAAATAATTCATAATTAACTTAACCCTAGATCCATCATGTATTGATTGTAAGAGAATTAAAAAAAATTTAATTAAAAAGTGTATTGAAGATTTTACCTTAGAATTTTTGAAAGAAGAAAAATTAATGAAGAACCCTAAATAGACTCCACTGATTTCGACTTAAGCTTGATCTCCAGGGGATTATGATATGTTTTTAGTTAATAAAAAGTCTTTATATAATTTCCTAACAAGTCCTTGGCCCATTACAAAAGCCCGGTTCCCTTTTTTTCCTGTTTTCCCCTTTTCTTTCTTTTTAATCGGCCTAAACCGACTTTAACATTTATTTTTTTATTTTTTTTCTTTTTATTATGTTATTAATAATACCTTAATTTACCTTAATTTATTTCAGCTCCTAAAGCCTCCGAAACCTTAAAACCGTAAAACTAGTCGATTTTACGCGTATACCGAAAAAACGTAAAATATACAGTTTTAAAAAAAATATTAAATTTTGAAATAAACTTTATAACTAAGTCCTAAATGACTGAAAACCATCCCAAAAAATACTCACATGACTAAACACCTCACCCGAGACCTCTAAATGCTAAACCCCAAATCGTAAAAAAAAATACGATTTACTATAATACTTATACGTATACGTAAAACACCAAAATAACACCATTTTATTTCATAGTCACTAATTTGTGAGCTCATGAACATGAAATAACCGTTCCTCGATTTACTTATGAGTACTTTATACCCATAAACGATATCCACACCAACCTCGTTCACACAAAATAACATGTAAACACGCAAATCAGATAGTCACACATAAATTAACCTTAAAATAAGACCAAGTGACGAACCTCAAAACCACGGTTGTCACATCACTCCCTCCTAATTGAAATCTCGTCCCGAGATTTACTCCTTAGGATCGTCATTATCAATTAGCTGAGGATACTTGCTCCTCATAAATCCTTCCCGTTCCCACGTGAACTCTAGTCCACGTTCCAAATTCCATCTACCCATAACTACGGTATATTACCCTTTTTATCCAACGTCCTAGCTTCACGACCCAAAATCTCTATCGGCTCTTCGATAAAACGAAGAATCGTATCCATACTAATATCATCTAACGATACTTGCAAGTCAGTTCTTGCTAAGCATTTCCTCAAGTCTGATACATGAAATACGTCATGCACACTACTCAATTCCTACGGGAATCTCAACCTATACGCCACTAGCCCAATCCTTTCAAGGATTTCAAATGGACCCACAAATCTAGGTGTTAACTTCCCTTTTCTTTCCAAACCGCATCACCCCTTTCCATGGTGAAACCTTTAGCATAACTTTATCTCAAATCTCAACGGCTTACGCCTCTTGTCCGCATAGCTCTCTTGTCGGTTCTTTGCTATTTTCAACCTCTACTTAGTCACTGCCACCACCTCCATAGTTTTCCGATCCACCTCCGGTCCAATACGTTGGCCGCTTCTAACTTCATCCCACTGTAACGGTGATCCACCTCATCTCCTATGAATTAACTCCAGCAGTTTCTACTACAATTCCTATCACCATACCTAACGGCTTCTATCCTCTACGAATTTTCCATCATTCGAAAGTTCTCCCAACCTTAAACACATCCAATGGTATATGCAGGATTGCATAACCAAAAGCTTCCCATAATATTCACAAGAAACATGTCATAACCACCACCTCATCCTTGCTTTCTTATGCTCGGCACTAAGTAACTAACCATCCTTCATACTAACATGTGTTACACCTTTTCTCTAGGTGGATGTTCCATTGTTCGTGACTACTAACCTCTTGCTCTAACGGTTTCTCTTCAATATCACCCTACTATCTTCACAACCTCTTGCTCCCTCGAATCATTCTTCCTCCATACTACTTTTCGCTTATCTCTCCATAATCTTAATTTCCATACCATCTTATATCCCGTCTTCAGACTATAATTTAGGTGTTTCCTCCTTTATTCCTTACATCCTCATCAATGGGGAATATGCCCCTCTCACTGGTGACTCTCTCTTTGTAACACCCCCAAATTTATACAACTCAATACATCGGAAGACTAGTTGGTGTTACGGGATAGCACATTACTCACATCATAGACAACGCTTAAAAATCGCGTCGTTTAATAATAAAAGCATTTCCATTCATAAATATCAAATTTACATAGGTCCCAAGTCATTACATTTCATACAGGTTTTACAAAGCATTTGAATGGAAATTTAATGTTTAAGTACGGGCCATGAATTCTTGTCGTCTTCCCGAGAAGTACCTTCAAGTACCTGAGACAAAACATGTTAAAAGAAAAGGTCAGCGATAACGCCGAGTGAATTCATAGAGTTTAATAAAATCCATCAACATAATATCAGTATAAAATTATTACTGAAAGTCATTTTGTACAAATCATTTTAATAGGCCATAAAATAGCCAAAGTCATTTTATACAAATCTTCATCAAAATCTTAATATAGGCGTTTGCCTTAAAAATCATTATACGAGCCAGTGTCGTAAAAACATCATACAATACGTGTTATGACGTTGTATGAAATTAAAAACCGTTATATGAATATGGTTATGAAAACCAAAACACGAACATAATATCAATAGTATGACCCTGTATTGCTAGTCAGGCAATACATCGTAATTCGGTGCGTCTAGTAGTATTTCGTTAGTTGGATTATTATAAGCCGCATGACATTGTTACCTTACTAGACAAACAACGGGTAGCTAACCCGATACCAATTTTTCCCATCTAAGTTAGTGTGTCGTCACAAAGGTCACGCTATGGAAATCTTCTCATACATATATTCGCTTACCAATCAATGTGGCACGACGGGGATCAACCGTCAAGGCGCGAACTGGGGTGATCGTCCCCAAATAGTACTATTATATGCACAAGCGTCTACCAAATCCCGGTAGTTCACAATTCATGCTAATGGGACTTTTTAGTGACATAACCTAACTTTAATAATCCATTTGATTTCATCTATCGGGTCCTTTAATCATTTATCGGGTCATACAATCGGGTCATACAATCATTCGGGTCCAAATCAATAAACAAGCAATCGGGACAAATGGTGTCCTAATTTTATAAAAACTAACATGTTATCTCCCTCGCGGGTTTATAAAACATTCATAAAACATTTAAAAGAGTGCGAGGCTATGAACTCACGTTGATATGGGAAGGCGGGTTATCGGCAATTCGGTCGTACAGTACGTGCTTCAATCACGGAAACCTAGACAAATAATACTCGTCTTAGACTCATGTCCAATGACTTTATAAAAATAACAATTATGTATACATATGATGATTATATATATATGATGATCAAGTGGGTTTACATATTCTCGTTTACTCATTTTAGTGTTATGTGTCGATAACTTTTATACTAGTTTACTAGTTTTACCTATTTACGTGTTTTAGGTTCAATAAACTTATTATAAGTTATTTAACTTGTCTTATTCCACTTTATACTTGTATTATCAGTATTTACACTTTATATGTTGGGCCTAAATGGGTTAAGCCCAATAAGTTCTTTTTATAAGTGTTTATCTTATTTAGTCCAATTATTAGTCCAATATGCTTAGTTAGCTCGTTAATGTCCGTATGTCCTATAGTTCGGGTTTTATCGGTTTTTACTTGTATTAGTTACTTATATATCAGTATATGACTTTTAAAAACTTTACATTAGACGGGTTTGATCGTCTAAGTTTTAATTGGCGAAAAACGTTAATTTTACGGTAATAGCCGAAAAAGTCGTAAAAATCAAGTTTATAGTTTTTATTACTTATAAGTATTATTCCACTACCATTTTTATAATTTATACACTTATTTAACCTTTTTTATATTTATATAAATAAAATCCATAAGTTAGTGGGTTTTTATTTTACATTTTATACAATAAAATTTTGAGTGCTTATATAATAATAATAAACATTAATTCTCAAAATCTGATTTTTATTTTCACATTCACCAAAACTGCCATATCTAGAGTTCTATACGGAGATAGAAGCTCAAATTTTTATCACATAAACTACATGATATGTGCTGCATTTAAATCTTTTATAGCTACTGTTGAATCATCTTCTAAGTATTTTCTAAAAATCGTCCAAAACAGTGAACTCAGATTTGTACTTTAAACTTGTTTTGATCATATCTCACTCATTACAATGATTCCATTGCATGGCCAACTCTCACATATGTACAAGACCCATAGCTTACTTTATATTAATTCTACTTCATCATTTTATCAGTTCATGACATGTTTCTTTACTGTTTTATACAGCCATCTAAATTAAGCAAGATTTTAACCTTGTTTCTTATAGTTTTTCATCTTTTTCAGCATGTTTATCAACACCAAATCCCCACACAATATTTTTAATCATCATTCATCATCATATACATATACATAAGTAAAACAAATACAAGATTACATAATCAAATATAACAAGAGGATGAGGAGGACAATCTTTATACCACCAAGTTGATGTAGGTTATGACTTGGACATGGATTTTGATGGAGAAACTTGTGGATAACCAAGACCATCTTCAAGACCACCATTCTTCATGAACACCTTGTAGAAAATCAGCCCCAAGACACCATGAAAACTCCTCCTTGGATGTTATAAGCACCACCAATCTATAGAGCTTCAAAAGGGCTTCAACTTATGTGTAAATAACATAAGATTCCATGGTAAATTTTGATCAAATGTGGTGTTTGATGAGGGAAAGTGGACGGCACATTTGAGGAGGGTGAGAGAGTTTGAGGTGGTTTTGCATGTGTGTAATGGTAGAAATGAAGAAAGCTAGTGGTTTTGGTGAGAAGTAGCTTACTTTGTAAGCCTAAAATGGACAAGTGTCCTTGTTACTTATAAAATGTTGACACAAAATGTGTTGGTGTGGCTCATTCTTGCCGTCCAAGAGTGGGGTTGGGGCAAGTTTATTCTTGTCTCATCCCCATTTAATTACGGGTACTCCTCGATTCTAGTTTCTTCGATTTGCATGCCCTCGGGTCGTTTTACGAAAAACGTTTTTATAAATTATGAATCAACGGCACAAAACGAATCTAATAAAAATTGTCTCATCAAAAACGGAGTTCGAAAACGTAAATACGTAATCCTAAGGTTTTCGGTTTAGTCGTAAAGGACGTTAAAATAAAATCGTAAGTCCTAATCTCTTCTCGTAAATTTGTGAGTTTATGAACCAACACAAATTTAAAACTCCAAAATAATATTTACGGATAAATTTATTTTCTGAAATGTCGGACTGTTACCAAAGACGGTGTATGTAAACGTGAGCACGTAACGTAGAATCCTCCGGTTTAAACGTAGTCGATGCTACTTCAAGACGTAAATCCAAATTACTTCCCAAAAATAAGTGAGTTCATATTATAACATTAAAATAATGTTTTTAAATAATATTTGAGAATAAAATATCAACCATAAATTGACGGATTGTCACAGCATTTACCCCTAAACAGGATCTTTGTCCTCAAAGATCATCTTACTACTCGCTTCTTATAGAGTCAAAGCCATGTGGGTATTTCCTCCACACTCGGTCTTTTCTCACAAGTGTAATTCATTACAATACGCGAGTTTCATCAAACATAACTACGGGAATAAGATCAGGCTTAATGTTGACTTACTTTCTCTATCCATGATGTTCACGGGTTTCTGATGAATGCAACTTTTCGCCGATCTAAGCTTTATTAAGAAGAATTCAGATTTTCACTTGATAGATATTCCATCAAGTTCGATTTACTAAACATAATTCACGCAGTTCTTGAAGTCCTAGGGTAGATCCAGCTTATATGCCTTTCAAACCAAATCTTTTACATCATCCCAATGGTCCCATACAACGGGGACTTATATCCCATGATTTGTCAGATCATTAATTCATTTTTCCAAGGTTAAAAATTTTGGCATAACTTCGCTACCCATCTGGCACTTCAAGATCTACATTTCATATTCACATAACCTCCTGCCCACTACTGGCAGTCAATAATCAAATCCTAATTTCAACAATAATTTCAGGTTTCGCGGGTCGGGTATTCGTAAGGTTAGGTTCGCCATCATAGGAAACCTTAAACCTAAAAGACATGTCCAACTCACAGTGGGTGTATGTCGGGTGTCTTCATCTTAACTCCTGCTTACAGATGCTCTAATTTCCAAATCTCAACAAGATTCGATCTCGATCCTAATACGATAGTTATCAATGATAATATCTCCAAAGGAAAGCGATTTTACGGTTTATTACCAAAGGTCAATCATTCAAACATAAAATAGTGCTTATAGTATTTTTGTATCGTTACTTTACCTCGTCCCTTCGATTGGGGTGGTACACAGTAATCTCATCAAGATTCGTTCTTAATGACTTCTGAGCAAATCTCTAGAAATTCAATGCGAAGCGAGGATCTTGATAAAGATGTTCGATACAGGCACACTATGTTTACATAACTCTTTTGCATTTATCATTAACGGGAATGATATAAGCAGATTTGGTCAGTCTGTCGACGATGACCCAAATCGAATCAAATTCAGATGATGACCTTAGCAATAGCTAGACGTTTACCAATGCATGAGGCGATGTCTGCCTTCATAATTGCCATCAGTACAACTTCTTCAGACAAAGATACTTTTAGTCATAAATGACATAAATAGAATACTTATACTTACAAATTCCAACATAACTATATCTCACAATCTCCATATTTAGACAATCACAAGTGGTCTTTAAAACATTTAACGCTATCGGCTTCTCAATTCTAATGGTTCACATTAGCCGTGAAACCTTTCACTATTTATATTATCCTTCTTACAAACATCATCAATTTTTAAATTGTTCGGAAATTTATTTTGTACTACCATTACTAAGGAGCACATCCTAATTGGTTCTTCATATTTTCTACATAATGTGTCGGTAATTACGTTCACCTTCCTTCATATTTTCTAAGTTTCAGTTTCGTTTCAGCTATCATTTTTATCACTTTTACTCAATTCGACGTCTAAAGCGTCGATAATTATTACAACTAATTAAATAATAAGTTTTTAATTTTTTTACGAAACGTAAACGAAAAAAATTTTAAATTTCTTAGTTCGACCACTTATATAAAATGTTCAAAATAAATTTGAATTTAATTAACAAGATTTTTGTTGATTTATCGAAAATATTTAATAAGATTCGTAAATGTTCGAAAAACCTTTGTTTATACTTTGGTCAAAGTTTTCTTAGTTTGAAAAGTAAAAATTATCGTTTCAGATTTCAAGTCATGGTTTAAATGGTTTCCTCAATCCTTCTTAGGTTGTCTTGAGGTATACACAAACATTTACCCCTAAACAGAAGTTTAGTTAAATGGTTTGTGTATAAGGGAATAATCCCTTAAAATCCTTTGTTAAAACATTTGTCAAATTATATTTGCACTTTCTTTTTAGTATAAATCAAAGTCTTAAATAACTTCTAAATTTTGAAGAGTCAATTTATATTCCATTATCTATTAATCACACGGTTAATTAATATAAGGGATTTAGTCTTTAATCACATGTCAAATATTTAAGGTACAGGTTTTTGTTGTTCGGCCAAATTTAGGGCAGTCTATAACCAATTATTAACTCATTTTTATTCTTATAAACAAACAAATGGTCCTTAATGATCGCAAGCATGAATTTATCAAATTACAGCCTTCACACGTGATTCACCAAATTTATGAATGCTACATGTGCATTGGTCAATCCAAACGACACCACGTGAAACTCATAATGTTTATTACAAGTTCTGGATGTAGTGATTGGAATAGATAATCCTTTTCGCAGATGCGAAGTTGATGATAACCATGCTGAGGATCAAAAACCTTGTAAATGATCGAACAAATCTTCCATTTCGAGTTATGGATATCGTTTTCGATTGTCAATTTACTCAGTTCACAGTAATCTATAAATATAAGGAATGATAACACCATAGCTCTTCATGATGTCGAACTCGGTAGAATAAAATCTTTCTCCGACAACTCTCTCAGTTGTACGGTAATTCCTTTAAGTCAGATGGTGCTGACGTACAATGCACATGCCATAGGTGCAGCACCGGGAATATAATCAACACCAATTTCAACTTGCCTTAGTGACGAAAGTCTAGGTAATTCATCAACAAATACTTCCTAAAGTTTCAGATAACACGAACATCTTTTAATAATTTCATATTAGGTTCTTTCTAGATTATAATATCTATGACTAATTCACAACCATTCACGGTATAATTTCAAGTCATTCATCAAGAATTATTTAGATCACTTTTGATAATCAACATCTTATCATTTAGGGGAATTCAATTCGAGTTCCCATCAATTAAGACAATATCGTCATGTCATAATCAATCAATCCATTCTACTGGCACTATCAACTTTACAGTTTCATTGCCGTTGATAAGATGTGAACTTCTCAAAAGTCTAATAATAACTCATAATCCTTCACATATTCAAGGATATAAGGATACATAACTAACCTTAAAAGAGTAAGGTCAACGCATAATCTATGCGAGAGAATTTCAAATCTGATATAGACGAAAACATTTAACGAATATGAATATATCTTATGTTTTCATAATTTAAGTACGCATTCAAAAGCTCCTCGGATCGTTACCCAGGTCATTCAAATGAAATCAACTCAAAAGAAATGATAGGAACGTCGATACATCCAGTCGGGTATCAACACTCAGTAATCATATACTTTTCCTAAGAATCTCACTACGAGAGAATTGGATAAGAAAGAATTGTCAATTGTCAAATAAGACAATTTCCACAGATGAGTAAATTCGACTCAGAAGAATAGATGCTACAGGCACATATGTAGGTGTCCCTAACACTATGTCCCTATTTTTCACTTCTTGCAGATCTCATAAAATTTAATCTTTCACAATCTTCAAAGAAAATGTAGTGTTTATTTATTAGTTTTATGGTGACTACTAATCAGTCTTGCATGGTCTATTCCAAATTGTATGTAGGCGCGCAACTATATACAATTTCAAGATTAACGATGCAATGCTCAGTTCGTCAAAACTTTGTCATCATGTTTATAATAAAAACATTTTCATGCTTAATTCTTAAATAAGAATCAAAAATAAATTTACAAAGATTTTCTTTGTTATGAAAACAATTTAGTTTTCCAAGGTGTTTTATAAACAACTTCATTTCGATAACAATCACTTATAAATCTTACTTTGAATAATCCTTATAGTGATGAAAATTCAATTTTTCTCAAGGGATACTGTTTTATCTTATAAAAACAATGAGTGATCTGCAAAAGAGTGATGAAAAGTTTTTCACCAAGAACTTAACTACAATATATGAGGAAATGAGCTTTAGCCAAGTAATCATGAGGTTCATGACCTCGATGGCACTCACGAAGAATGATTCACAACGTAACTCAAATCAAGATGAGTACTTGTTCAATGGTTGCATCACTAATGCGAACATTAGGATGAAGCAATAAAAGATAGATAACATCGATACATGTAGAGTTTAGCAATCAAAGGTAGTCTTTTCATTAATCACAAACAAGTCAAATTGTATCGTAACACATTACGTGTCACTATGTCATACAATTCTCAGAACTCATCCTACCAACTGATATCTCAGTTAAGTTAGGGATTTTTAAAAGATACCACAATGAATACTAATCTACAAGAGTCATTAGGTGTTCCACATGTCCCAGAAGATCCATCGGTCTCAATTCAGAAGAAGATTTCTTCAATTTATTTCTTGGACACTGGGCATCCTCGTCATTGGACAATGGCCTAGGAACAACCCTTAACACGAATCAACAATCAATTAAAACCTTATAATTCAATCACATGACTTAACGACTTCCTCTTATCACTCTCATATTTCATACGAGTTAAATTTTACTATATTCTAGTTTCAATCAACTTATACTCAATTCGATATCCTACCTCATATTCCAATACTTTCAATCTTATTCTTAGACCTTGAAAGGGCAATAAAAGTTCGATATGATCAACACTTAATTTCCAATCCTATAACTCCTTTATCAATAATTATCAAATGAGTCACTAGTATGAAATGACTTGATCATTCAACTAGACTTCTCGTAAAGGTACTAGTGGCATGAGGCTTTTTGGGTAATGGTTCCAGTGACATCCTCAAGTGCAACATTCACCCTTTCAATTTCAATTTAAGAATTGGATGACAACGAATCATATGACATCTTTCTAGGTGGTAACGTTTTGTCAAACTCCACTCTATAAGAAAAGATCGTCATAACATCGATATCAGATTTAATCTCGCCAATCCTTTTTCATATCGCAATCAACTAATATCTATATTTCTACGAATATCAACCATTTGTTGGGATCATAAATATCCACAACTTGGTTTAGATCTAGGATAGCTAGAATTCCTACGAGAATAGCTTCGATTAATTACTAGGGAAGTTAGGGTTTCTTGTGACAATCTACGTCGTATAAATAACTCGTATAAATATCAAAATAATCATCAAACAATCATGTAATCAAATTACATCATATATATAATCCAAGTTATATATATATTAAAATAACACTTCTCAGTCTGGCCTTGTCGGTAACTCGGGAATTCTTCGGCACCGTTATAGTCAAAAGATTTTTAGACATTTTTAGAAAAATGTTTATAGTTAAAAGATTTTGAAAAGTTTTATTCAAAACCTTAGTTTTAAAAATCTTTCGTTCTCTATAACGAGAGCTCTGATACCAAACTGTAACACCCCCAAATTTATACAACTCAATACAGCGGAAGACTAGTTGGTGTTACGGGATAGCACATTACTCACATCATAGACAACGCTTAAAAATCGCGTCGTTTAATAATAAAAGCAATTCCATTCATAAATATCAAATTTACATAGGTCCCAAGTCATTACATTTCATACAGGTTTTACAATGCATTTGAATGGAAATTTAATGTTTAAGTGCGGGCCATGAATTCTTGTCGTCTTCCCGAGAAGTACCTTCAAGTACCTGAGACAAAACATGTTAAAAGAAAAGGTCAGCGATAACGCCGAGTGAATTCATAGAGTTTAATAAAATCCATCAACATAATATCAGTATAAAATTATTACTGAAAGTCATTTTGTACAAATCATTTTAATAGGCCATAAAATAGCCAAAGTCATTTTATACAAATCTTCATCAAAATCATAATATAGGCGTTTGCGTTAAAAATCATTATACGAGCCAATGTCGTAAAAACATCATACAATACGTCTTATGACGTTGTATGAAATTAAAAACCGTTATATGAATATAGTTATGAAAACCAAAACACGAACATAATATCAATAGTATGACCCTGTATTGCTAGTCAGGCAATACATCGTAATTCGGTGCGTCTAGTAGTATTTCGTTAGTTGGATTATTATAAGCCGCATGACATTGTTACCTTAGTAAACAAACAACGGGTAGCTAACCCGATACCAATTTTGCCCATCTAAGTTAGTGTGTCGTCACAAAGGTCACGCTATGGAAATCTTCTCATACATAAATTTGTTTACCAATCAATGTGGCACGACGGGGATCAACCGTCAAGGTGCGAACTGGGGTGATCGTCCCTAAATAGTACTATTATATGCACAAGCGTCTACCAAATCCTGGTAGTTCACAATTCATGCTAATGGGAATTTTTAGTGACATAACCTAACTTTAATAATCCATTTGATTTCATCTATCGGGTCCTTTAATCATTTATCGGGTCATACAATCGGGTCATACAATCATTCGGGTCCAAATCAATAAACAAGCAATCGGGACAAATGGTGTCCTAATTTTATAAAAACTAACATGTTATCTCCCTCGCGGGTTTATAAAACATTCATAAAACATTTAAAAGAGTGTGAGGCTATGAACTCACGTTGATATGGGAAGGCGGGTTATCGGTAATTCGGTCGTACGGTACGTGCTTCAATCACGGAAACCTAGACAAATAATACTCGTCTTAGACTCATGTCCAATGACTTTATAAAAATAACAATTATGTATACATATGATGATTATATATATATATGATGATCAAGTGGGTTTACATATTCTCGTTTACTCATTTTAGTGTTATGTGTCGATAACTTTTAAACTAGTTTACTAGGTTTACCTATTTACGTGTTTTAGGTTCAATAAACTTATTATAAGTTCTTTAACTTGTCTTATTCCACTTTATACTTGTATTATCAGTATTTACACTTTATATGTTGGGCCTAAATGGTTTAAGCCCAATAAGTTCTTTTTATAAGTGTTTATCTTATTTAGTCGAATTATTAGTCCAATATGCTTAGTTAGCTCGTTAATGTCCGTATGTCCTATAGTTCGGGTTTTATCGGTTTTTACTTGTATTAGTTAATTATATATCAGTATATGACTTTTAAAAACTTTACATTAGACGGGTTTGATCGTCTAAGTTTTAATTGGCGAAAAACGTTAATTTTACGGTAATAGTCGAAAAAGTCGTAAAAATTAAGTTTATAGTTTTTATTACTTATAAGTATTATTCCACTACCATTTTTATAATTTATACACTTATTTAACCTTTTTTATATTTATATAAATAAAATCCATAAGTTAGTGGGTTTTTATTTTACATTTTATACAATAAATTTTTGAGTGCTTATATAATAATAATAAACATTAATTCTTAAAATCTGATTTTTATTTTCATATTCACCAAAACTGCCATATCTAGAGTTCTATATGGAGATAGAAGCTCAAATTTTTATCACATAAACTACATGATATGTTCTCCATTTAACTCTTTTATAGCTACTGTTGAATCATCCTCTAAGTATCTTCTAAAAATAGTCCAAAACAGTGAACTCAGATTTGTACTTTAAACTTGTTTTGATCATATCTCACTCATTACAATGATTCCATTGCATGGCCAACTCTCACATGTGTACAAGACCCATAGCTTACTGTATATTAATTATACTTCATCATTTTATCAGTTCATGACATGTTTCTTTACTGTTTTATACACCCATCTAAATTAAGCAAGATTTTAACCTTGTTTCTTATTGTTTTTCATCTTTTTAAGCATGTTTATCAATACCAATTCCCCACACATTATTTTTAATCATCATTCATCATCATATACATATACATAAGTAAAATAAATACAAGATTACATAATCAAAGATAACAAGAGGATTAGGAGGACAATCTTTATACCACCAAGTTGATGTAGGTTATGACTTGGACATGGATTTTGATGGAGAAACTTGTGGATAACCAAGACCATCTTCAAGACCACCATTCTTCATGAACATGTAACACCCCATTTTGGAAATGGAAGCTTACGCATAATCATGGCGTGTCATCAAAGCATACAAGGATAAATGTCTAAGCATTATTTGACCATAAAAGGGAAATACCGGAATCAAACATCGGTAACCCCAAAGTAGAGCTCATCACACACAAACATAAATACTGTAAAAGGAAAGGACGAAACAATGTCCATAGCAACTGTATTAAAGTAAGGGAAATGCATAAAGTAAAGAAAGACAGTAAAGCTTCCAGTCCATATGTACGTACGTTTGAGATCTACGAGCGTCCCTGAGTACCTGCCGTTTTGGGAACATGAAAAGGAAAACGGCTGAGCAAGACGCTCAGTGCACGGATGTACAATATAGCATGAAACAGGATAAGCATGTAACATATAACAGCGGAAGACTAAGTTCTGAGTAAACTGGTTAAGTATTAAGAAAACTGGTTTTATAGTTCGAAAAGCCTTATGTTTATCTTATGAAAACTGTTTTAACATAAATATACCATAGCCCATATAGGTCATGAAAAGGTCACGTGCATGAATACTTGGAGGGGTGACCTCATCATGCTGATTAGAGGGGATGCCTCTAATTAATATACTGGTTTGGGTAGGAGGGATCAACTCCTTGTGAAGGATGCAAGGCACACACCACATTCACCATGATATACTGAATAAAACATGTAACTAGGATGCACCCATACGCCCCACCTGATATAATAATATGGCCAAAACTGAAAAGGGACGCCACGAGCAATCACTCCGCCGTGGGGAAGTCATAACATTGGTGCCTCCAATGTTATGGTTATGGTACCTCCATAACTAGGTGAAACTGGTCATGCTTGTATATGGCTATAGATTATGCTAATTAAACATAAGCAGTTCAAAACAATAAAACAAATACTGGGGAAAACAGTTGGCTGCATACGGGGAAATCCTAATAAGGAAAGAATGTCCATACTGAAAGGACGGGAATCCGTACCTCAAGTCCAGTGAATGAACAGAAGAAAGACTCCTACTTCTGGATCACTAAAGCTACATGAATACACACGTGTATAAGTATCGATTCACTGATTACGTACTGGGTTTTATGTCTCGTCTTAGCTTACTTTGTATGTTTTAGGTCATGGTTTACTGTTTAAAGCCTTAAACTGTGTTTATCTTGTATTCTGATTAATCTGTTTAAGTATTACTGGTATTTCATGTATTATTATACTTACTGTGTAATAATAAGTAACTTTCCAAAAATAGCAGGTTTCCAAAAATAGAAAGTTTCCAAAAATAGAAAGTTTCCAAAAATAGAAAGTTTCCAAAAATAGAAAGTTACCAAAAATAGAAAGTTTCCAAAAATAGAAAGTTTCCAAAAATAGAAAGTTTCCTAAAATAGAAAGATTCCAAAATAGAAAGTTTCCTAAAGTAGAATTTACTGCTAAAAATAGATTAGTTTCTAAAAATAGAAAGTTTCCAAAAATAGATCAGCTGCCTTAATTAAATAAGTTTCCATATATAGAAGGTTTCCATGATTAGATTAGCTGCCTGAAATAGATAGATTTCCATATATAGAAGGTTTCCATTAATAGATTAGTTGCCTTATTTAATTAAGTTTCTATAAATAGAAGTTTCCATATTTAGAATTAAGCTGGTTACATAAGCTAACATATAAGTCTAAGTGTTTATAAGCTTATTTCTTAAGTCATATGATATAGTGTATAGTTTAATTATTATTTCATGTATTTTAATTAAACTATAGGTTAAGCATTTTAATTAAAGTATAACATGTTTTAATTAAAATGAAATAAAATACTTAGGTTAAAATGTGTATTATTATTATTAATAACATAACCTAAGTCATGTCTAAATTAATTAATTATAGGCATGTTTTAAATAATTAATTAATTATAACTTATAACATAAAATACTTAGGTTAAATTAATATCATGCTAAATTAATAATTAAAATAACCTAAGTCATGATTTAATTAATATCTCATGTTATTAATTAATTTATATCCTAAGTTCATAATTCATAAAAATTAACATGTAGCATAAATCATGATTTAACCAACGAACCATGAATCGGGCATGAACTCGACACCGTACCCCGAGCCAAACTCGGGGTACTTGTGCCCCCTTGTAGCCGTGGGTCCCACAAGCACCAACCAAGACCAAAAATGGTCTTGGTGGTGGCGGCAATAAGCAAACCGAACCCCCCCCCCCCTCGGGTTGGTTATGCTAGGCGGCTAAAACAAACACCCTTTTATATCATCCTTTGATTTTAATTTACCCCAAAACATGTTAGATCAATGTTTAATTATCATGTTTTAATAAGAATAATAATAACATGTTCATGAAAATAATCAAAGATTAAAAAGAATTAAAAAGAAAGGTTTAGAATGATATACCAATACGTAGCTTGAAAGGGGATGAACAAACACGGTTTCTAGCACTTGTTTTTAATGTCAAAAATCAACAACACCCTCTTATGGTGTTGTTATGGGTGGCGGCACAAGAAGGAACAAGGAGGAGAAGGAGAAAATCTTTTAGGGTTTTATGTTTACTTTCTTGAAAAGTGAAAATGAAAATAGTTTTTACCCTTTACCCCCCTTTCATGTAAACTTGATGGGCTTAGCCCATTTCTTGGTTTTTGTGCCGTGGGTATGGGGGCCCCACATGGGGTACCCGTACCTTTTCTCGTGTCCCGATGTTTCATGTTCGTTCGTGGTTAAACGTGTTCGTGTTTAAAGTGTTTCTGTTTATTTTATCATGTAGTTTATCGTAATCTTAACGCTCGTAATTATATTATATGTATTTACGTAATTATTTTAGTTCGTAATTTAAATGGTGATCATGATTTAATTATGTTCACGTGACATATTTATTAACTGTTTATCATGAGTTCGCACGTAATCGATACTTATCATGTCATACACGTATGCACTTGCTTGATTATTAGCACATGAATGTGATCAATACTAAATAAGGTAAGTTTTAATCTAGGACGTACGATCTTAAGGGCACTATTCATGGTAAAAGCATGCGGGTTTTACAATTCTTCCCCCCTAAAAAGAATAATTCGTCCCCGAATTATAGATAAAGCAAACTGGAAAGAAGTAACATACCCGAACTCAAAATATGAAGTGAGGGTAAGAAGCCCGGATAGACTCCTCTGTTTCCCAAGTGGCTTCCCGCTCGGTATGGTCCCTCCAAAGAATTTTGACGAATGGGATCGTCTTCCTTCTCATGACTCGTTCTTGCCTGTCGAGCACTCGTTCGGGTTCCTCTATAAAAGAGAGATCTTCACGTATCTGTTCCAGTGGATACTGAACCATGTGAAGGGGATGATACTTGTACCCTCTGAGTAAGGACACATGGAACACGTTATGCACGTGTGAAAGCTGAGGAGGTAACGCCAATCGGTAAGATACTTCACCGATTCGTTCAATGATATCAAATGGTCCGATGAAACGAGGACTGAGTTTCCTTTTGATCCCGAAGCGTTTAACACCACGTGCCGGCGAAACCTTGAGGAAGACGTGGTCTCCCACATTAAAATGTATGTCCCTACGATGCTTATCGGCGTAACTCTTCTGACGTGACCGTGCTTCTTGCAGCTTCTGCTTAGCTACTTCGATCTTCTCATTGGTCAATTCTATAATCTCTGGTCCTTCGAGTGTTCGCTCTCCCACTTGATCCCAGCAGATTGGAGCGCGACACTTTCTGCCATACAACATTTCGAAAGGAGCACATTTGATACTTGCGTGCCAGCTGTTGTTGTATGCAAACTCGACCAAACAGATGTAATCGTCCCAATCACCTGTCCATTCCAACGCACACGACCTTAACATATCTTCCAATGTCTGAATTGTTCGCTCCGACTGTCCGTCCGTTTGAGGATGAAAGGCCGTACTCAGCTTAAGTTGTGTACCCTAAGCTTTTTGCAGACCTTTCCAGAATCGCGACGTGAAACGAGGATCTCTGTCTGAGACGATGCTGGAGGGAGTACCGTGGAGTCTCATGATCTCCCTTCTGTAAGTATCTGCGAGTTTACTTACCGGATCTTCTTTGCGTATCGGTAAGAAATGAGCTGATTTGGTGAGTCGATCAACAATGACCCAAATAGCATCGTGTCTCTTCTTGGTAGGCGGAAGACCGGTAACAAAATCCATGGTGATTTTGTCCCACTTCCACTCTGGAATATCCAACGGTTGAAGGAGACCGCCCGATCGCTGATGTTCAATCTTAACCTGCTGGCAGGTAAGACATTTGGAAACATAAGTGGCCACATCCTGTTTCATACCACTCCACCAAAAGTGATGTCTGATGTCATGGTACATTTTTGTCGACCCAGGATGTATAGAAAATGGGGAGCTATGAGCTTCAGCTAACAATGCTTCCCGGAGTTCTTGGTTGTCAGGAACACAAAGTCTCGTGCCCTGCCAAACGATACCGTCTGCGTCCATTCTGAATTATGTCTGCTTCTCCAAATTCTGAATTATCGCCCAAATTTCTCCATCATCCTTCTACTCTTCCTTGATCCTAGACAGTAACTCAGGTTCTACTCGAAGATTCGCCCAGTATCCGTGCTGCCCACGTACCATGATTTCGATGTCTAGCCGCTCCAAGTCTCTTATGTTTTGTTCCTTGATTTCAATGCCGTTGATCATTCTGGACTTTCTGCTGAGTGCATCTGCTACTACATTAGCCTTCCCGGGATGATACTGTAGGTTAATATCATAATCCTTCAACAGTTCCAACCATCTCCTTTGTCTCATGTTCAATTCTCGTTGAGTGAAGATATACTTCAAGCTCTTGTGATCCGTGAAAATGTCGCATGATTCTCCGTATAAGTAATGCCTCCATATTTTCAATGCGAACACTACTGCAGCAAGTTCCAGGTCATGCGTGGGATAGTTTTCTTCATAGGGCTTAAGCTGTCGTGAAGCATACGCGATCACTTTCCCATGTTGCATGAGAACACAGCCCAGTCCCTTCCCCGATGCGTCGCTGTAGATCTGAAATCCACCTGTACCAGATGGGAGAGTAAGAATAGGTGCAGATACTAACTTCTGCTTTAGGTCTTCGAAGCTCTTCTCTCGTTCTTCCGTCCAGACGAATTTCTCTCCTTTTCACATCAGTTTGGTGAGAGGTAGTTCCAAGCGGGAAAAGTTCTCCACGAATCTGCGATAATATCCAACTAAGCCCAAGAAACTGCGGACTTCTGTCGCTGACGTTGGTCTTGGCCATTTAGTGATAGCCTCAACCTTCGCTGGGTCCATAGTGATCCCTTCTGCTGATACAATGTGACCTAAGAATGCCACCTTGTTTAACCAGAACTCACACTTGGAGAATTTCGCATACAGCTGCTTCTGACGAAGAATCTGTAGTACCGTACGGAGATGGTCTTCGTGTTCCTCCGTGGACTTTGAGAAAATCAGGATGTCATCGATGAATACAATGACAAACTTATCAAGGAATTCATGGAAGATCCTGTTCATCAGATCCATGAATACTGTTGGAGCATTAGTCAGGCCGAATGGCATGACTACAAACTCATAAAGGCCATAGCGGGTACGAAAAGCAGTCTTGACAATATCCTGCTCTTTAACCCTTAGCTGATGGTAGCCTGACCTTAGATCGATCTTTGAGAAGTGTTTGGCTCCTTGAAGTTGGTCAAACAAATCATCTATACGTGGCAGTGGATATCTATTGCGGATGGTAATCTTATTAAGTTCACGGTAGTCAATGCAAAGTCGCATGCTGCCGTCCTTCTTCTTAACGAACAAGACCGGTGCGCCCCATGGAGATGCGCTTGGTCTAATGAACCCTCGCTCAAGAAGTTCCTGCAATTGGTCCTTCAGTTCTTTTAGCTCTATGGGAGCCATACGATACGGAGCCTTAGAGATTGGCTCAACTCCTGGAACAAGGTCGATGTTGAACTCCACTTCTCGTGCAGGTGGTATGCCTGGAAGTTTAGCTGGGAAGACGTCTTGAAATTCTGAAACTACCGGTTGATCCTGAATCGATGGGGATTCAACATCCATGTCGTGAACCGTAGCTAGATAACCCTCGCAGCCATGTGACAGTAATGCACGTGCTTGCAAGGTAGATATGACTTGTACAGACCGTCCGGGTATGAACCCATTATGAATGTACTCTGGTGCATTAATGTCGCCGAAGATCACCCGATATGAGTGGCAGTCTATGGTAGCATGGTGCTTGGATAGCCAGTCCATGCCGAGAATCATATCGAACTCAATCATGTCTAGGGGAAGTGCATCTACTGCACGAACTTTATCGTCAAACTCTAGAGGAAGACTCTTCTATACATGAGTTATTAATACAGAGTCCCTCAAAGGCGTGGAAATGTTAAGCCTATTTTCTAATGGCAAGAGAAGTGTCCTGATGTTCTTAGCATATGTAGTGGAAATAACTGAATGAGTGGAACCCGTGTCGAAAAGAACACAAGCAGCTTGGCCGTACATATACAAAATTCCAGTAATGGTACCTGTAGATTTGTTTGCCTGATCACGAGATGTCGTGTAGACACGCCCAGTGGTAGGAGGCGGTTTAGTATTAGCATGACCCGAAGTACCCTCCATTTCACCCTTACGGCAATCTCTCATACGATGGCCAGGGAGGCCGCACTTGTAGCACGCGTCGGAATCACGACGACATGGGCCAGGGTGTCTGTGATGGCAAGTACTGCAAAGAGGATGAGTGAATCCTCCAGCAGGAGTCCTTGCTTGCTGAGGGCCTGCTGATGACCAAAATGTGTTAAAATAAAGTATATGCACGAGTATAAGACATATGCGTCATAAGATGTTCACCAGTGTTAGCTGAACGGTTAGGCTGAGAACCCCTGTGGTTCTGGTCCTTCCCGTTACCGTGGTTCCTGGTAGAGATTAATATAGTGTCAGCATGAGAGATATAACATGAAATCATAAGAAGATGCGTAAATAGTAGGACCTGCTGTTGTTGGAGTGTCCAGCGTTGTTACGGTAATTATCATTACCGCTACGCCTTTCCACAACAGAACGGTCGTTAGTGTGACCGTTTCCTTTGGGCTGATGAGGCTGCTGCTGAGTAGCCGGCTGAGACCGGTCCCCAGTTTTCTGCCTGGAAGATACAGTTTAAGAGATGATTATAGAACATATCATGATAGGATGCGGTTTGGTTATCGATATAACACGAAATGTTTTACCTCTTGTCGGGTCTTTCAGCTTCCCCGAACTCATCTCGTTCTTGCAACATCTCTAGCTTCCTTGCTGCGTCGGCCACTTGTGCTACTGTATTGAACGTAGCACATACCAGATTGTTCGCGACCGAGGGGCGGAGTGCCCACCTAAAGTGGTGTGCCTGCTCCTCAGGAGTACCAGCTGCTGCTCCCAGGAAACCAGCTAAGCGAAGAAAGCGCTGCATGAATTCGTTGCTATTCTCGCCCGCTCTCTGACGTATCCCATGGTACTCTCGCTTGAGCTTGTCCTGCTCTGCCTTGGGAAAGAACTGTTCCATCACTCTCTCCTTGAATTGGGCCCATGTCAAACCAGCGACCCAATCATCACCTCCTTCCGACTGCGTCAAGGCTAGCCACCAGTTGAGTACATCGCCTTCAAACCGGTAGCATGCCAATCTCGCCTTGAATGCGGGGTCACATCCCATAGCATTGAAAATCTTCTCGATATGAGTCAACCAGCTTTCAGCATCGCTGGGGCTATCAGTCTTTTCAAAAGCTCTAGGACGGAGCTTGTTGAATCTTTCCAACCACACTGCTAGTGTCACTGGGGGAGGAGGAGGAGGAGGTGCCTGATTCTGCTGCTGCTGATTGTTGGCAGCTTGGACTTCAACACGGATGTCATTCCTCAGTTGAGGAAGCAAGGCTTGCATGGCAGCCTGAATTGCAGCATTGAGCTGCTCTTGCTCGCGTGTGAGAACCATCTGACAGTATAACATAAAACATATGATTAACAGTTCAAAACATAAAATATATATTATATATATGCATGAAAAAAAATTTTATACCAAAAATTTCACGAGAAAAATTTTATGCAAGAAAATCTTTGTATGAATGCATGGTGCAGTTTTATGAAAACTTTTGATGCTCGAGAGTGAACGCCTTTGGTCAGTTCACTCAAAATAAAAGACATATCGAGGGGAGCGCCTATGGGTCGGTCCCAAATATAAAAGTTTCGATAAAACACATGCGACTAAATAGGGCCAGTCCTGTACCAACCATTACTTAGTCAAAAACCCTGTAACAATGACATGTATATGTATGCTTAAAAATGATGAATGCATGAAAACAACTGTCAGTTCTAGGAAGACCGTAGTGACTACCCACTAATCACAGGTCATATTTGAGAGCCTACAGGTCGAAACCTTGGCTCTGATACCATAATTGTAACACCCCATATTGGAAATGGAATCTTACGCATAATCATGGCGTGTCATCAAAGCATACAGGGATAAATGTCTAAGCATTATTTGACCATAAAAGGGAAATACCGGAATCAAACATCGGTAACCCCAAAGTAGAGCTCATCACACACAAACATAAATACTGTAAAAGGAAAGGACGAAACAATGTCCATAGCAACTGTATTAAAGTAAGGGAAATGCATAAAGTAAAGAAAGACAGTAAAGCTTCCAGTCCATATGAACGTACTTTTGAGATCTACGAGCGTCCCTGAGTACCTGCCGTTTTGGGAACATGAAAAGGAAAACGGCTGAGCAAGACGCTCAGTGCACGGATGTACAATATAGCATGAAATAGGATAAGCATGTAACATATAACAGCGGAAGACTAAGTTCTGAGTAAACTGGTTAAGTATTAAGAAAACTGGTTTTATAGTTCGAAAAGCCTTATGTTTATCTTATGAAAACTGTTTTAACATAAATATACCATAGCCCATATAGGTCATGAAAAGGTCACGTGCATGAATACTTGGAGGGGTGACCTCATCATGCTGATTAGAGGGGATGCCTCTAATTAATATACTGGTTTGGGTAGGAGGGATCAACTCCTTGTGAAGGATGCAAGGCACACACCACATTCACCATGATATATTGAATAAAACATGTAACTAGGATGCACCCATACGCCCCACCTGATATAATAATATGGCCAAAACTGAAAAGGGACGCCACGAGCAATCACTCCGCCGTGGGGAAGTCATAACATTGGTGCCTCCAATGTTATGGTTATGGTACCTCCATAACTAGGTGAAACTGGTCATGCTTGTATATGGTTATAGATTATGCTAATTAAACATAAGCAGTTCAAAACAATAAAACAAATACTGGGGAAAACAGTTGGCTGCATACGGGGAAATCCTAATAAGGAAAGAATGTCCATACTGAAAGGACGGGAATCCGTACCTCAAGTCCAGTGAATGAACGGAAGAAAGACTCCTACTTCTGGATCACTAAAGCTACATGAATACACACGTGTATAAGTATCGATCCACTGATTACGTACTGGGTTTTATGTCTCGTCTTAGCTTACTTTGTATGTTTTAGGTCATGGTTTACTGTTTAAAGCCTTAAACTGTGTTTATCTTGTATTCTGATTAATCTGTTTAAGTATTACTGGTATTTCATGTATTATTATACTTACTGTGTAATAATAAGTAACTTTCCAAAAATAGCAAGTTTCCAAAAATAGAAAAAATAGAAAGTTTCCAAAAATAGAAAGTTTCCAAAAATAGAAAGTTACCAAAAATAGAAAGTTTCCAAAAATAGAAAGTTTCCAAAAATAGAAAGTTTCCTAAAATAGAAAGTTTCCAAAAATAGAAAGTTTCCTAAAATAGAATTTACTGCTAAAAATAGATTAGTTTCTAAAAATAGAAAGTTTCCAAAAATAGATCAGCTGCCTTAATTAAATAAGTTTCCATATATAGAAGGTTTCCATGATTAGATTAGCTGCCTGAAATAGATAGATTTCCATATTTAGAAGGTTTCCATTAATAGATTAGTTGCCTTATTTAATTAAGTTTCTATAAATAGAAGTTTCCATATTTAGAATTAAGCTGGTTACATAAGCTAACAAATAAGTTTAAGTGTTTATAAGCTTATTTCTTAAGTCATATGATATAGTGTATAGTTTAATTATTATTTCATGTATTTTAATTAAACTATAGGTTAAGCATTTTAATTAAAGTATAACATGTTTTAATTAAAATGAAATAAAATACTTAGGTTAAAATGTGTATTATTATTATTAATAACATAACCTAAGTCATGTCTAAATTAATTAATTATAGGCATGTTTTAAATAATTAATTAATTATAACTTATAACATAAAATACTTAGGTTAAATTAATATCATGCTAAATTAATAATTAAAATAACCTAAGTCATGATTTAATTAATATCCCATGTTATTAATTAATTTATATCCTAAGTTCATAATTCATAAAAATTAACATGAGCATAAATCATGATTTAACCAACGAACCATGAATCGGGCATGAACTCGACACCGTACCCCGAGCCAAACTCGGGGTACTTGTGCCCCCTTGTAGCCGTGGGTCCCACAAGCACCAACCAAGACCAAAAATGGTCTTGGTGGTGGCGGCAATAAGCAAACCGAACCCCCCCTCGGGTTGGTTATGCTAGGCGGCTAAAACAAACACCCTTTTATATCATCCTTTGATTTTAATTTACCCCAAAACATGTTAGATCAATGTTTAATTATCATGTTTTAATAAGAATAATAAACATGTTCATGAAAATAATCAAAGATTAAAAAGAATTAAAAAGAAAGGTTTAGAATGATATACCAATGCGTAGCTTGAAAGGGGATGAACAAACACGGTTTCTAGCACTTGTTTTTAATGTCAAAAATCAACAACACCCTCCTATGGTGTTGTTATGGGTGGCGGCACAAGGAGGAACAAGGAGGAGAAGGAGAAAATCTTTTAGGGTTTTATGTTTACTTTCTTGAAAAGTGAAAATGAAAATAGTTTTTACCCTTTACCCCCCTTTCATGTAAACTTGATGGGCTTAGCCCATTTCTTGGTTGTTGTGCCGTGGGTATGGGGGCCCCACATGGGGTACCCGTACCTTTTCTCGTGTCCTGATGTTTCGTGTTCGTTCGTGGTTAAACGTGTTCGTGTTTAAAGTGTTTCTGTTTATTTTATCATGTAGTTTATCGTAATCTTAACGCTCGTAATTATATTATATGTATTTACGTAATTATTTTAGTTCGTAATTTAAATGGTGATCATGATTTAATTATGTTCACGTGACATATTTATTAATTGTTTATCATGAGTTCGTACGTAATCGATACTTATCATGTCATACACGTATGCACTTGCTTGATTATTAGCACATGAATGTGATCAATACTAAATAATGTAAGTTTTAATCTACGACGTACGATCTTAAGGGCACTATTCATGGTAAAAGCATGCGGGTTTTACAGAACAACTTGTGGAAAATCAGCCCCAAGACACCATGAAAACTCCTCCTTGGATGTTATAAGCACCACCAATCTATAGAGCTTCAAAAGGGCTTCAACTTATGTGTAAATAACATAAGTTTCCATGGTAAATTTTGATCAAATGTGGTGTTTGATGAGGGAAAGTGGACGGCACATTTGAGGAGGGTGAGAGAGTTTGAGGTGGTTTTTGTATGTGTGTAATGGTAGAAATGAAGAAAGCTAGTGGTTTTGGTGAGAAGTAGCTTACTTTGTAAGCCTAAAATGGACAAGTGTCCTTGTTACTTATAAAATGTTGACACAAAATGTGTTGGTGTGGCTCATTCTTGCCGTCCAAGAGTGGGGGTGGGGCAAGTTTATTCTTGTCTCATCCCCATTTAATTACGGGTACTCCTCGATTCTAGTTTCTTCGATTTGCGTGCCCTCGGGTCGTTTTACGAAAAACGTTTTTATAAATTATGAATCAACGACACAAAACGAATCTAACAAAAATTGTCTCATCAAAAACGGAGTTCGAAAACGTAAATACGTAATCCTAAGGTTTCCGGTTTAGTCGTAAAGGACGTTAAAATAAAATCGTAAGTCCTAATCTCTTCTCGTAAATTTGTGAGTTTATGAACCAACACAAATTTAAAACTCCAAAATAATATTCACGGATAAATTTATTTTCTGAAATGTCGGACTGTTACCAAAGACGGTGTATGTAAACGTGAGCACGTAACGTAGAATCCTCCGGTTTAAACGTAGTCGATGCTACTTCAAGACGTAAATTCAAATTACTTCCCAAAAATAAGTGAGTTCATATTATAACATTAAAATAATGTTTTTAAATAATATTTGAGAATAAAATATCAACCATAAATTGACGGATTGTCACACTCTTTGTATGAGAATTCTTCCTAATATAATGCGTTCTCCAACTATCTCCAAATCTCACGCCAATGCTCTAGGCGTCTTTCTCAATTACCCCTATAGTATGCTCATACCAAACATTAGTCTATCAACGGTATACTACGCTTTCTTCCCATCGTTTCTTCCCTTGCCATAATCCTTCATAAGGCATTCCATACATATTAGGCTAACTTTTACGCAAAACCCTCTATTCCATCACATCCGTACGCAATCCTTCCAACTTCTCAACTACGTGACTTCTCATTCCTCTTGAAATATGAGATGAATTAGTCAGTCTATCGACTATCACCCAACTCTCGTCGTAGTTATTCCTCCACCACATTATGTATCCCTTTCACCAACTTCGTCCTTACATCGCCCTTTCTAAGCTACTCCTATCTATGTAGGAAGTATAGTCTATGTCCCTTTTCTCCATATGATTGTCCAAGCCACGCAACATACATGTTTACGCGTTCTCTGCTTTAGACAACTCAACTCGTGCAACCTACATCCTTCATCCAAACCACCCTAATACGTCATCCATATATTTCAAGTTCGTCTCAGCTTCACTTCATTCTTCTTATTCCATGTCTCATCAACCATGCTTGCCTTTCCCAGATGGTACTTGGCCTTGCAATTTTCTTTCATCACTTAACTCCACCCATCACCTTTTCCAAATGTTCAATCAAGATGATTAAATATGTGTTGGAGACGTTCATGATCTGTATAGATCATTCTCTACGTATCGTACCCCAAATGCCTCTAGCATTCTAGGCAGATATAACAATCCAGCTACACTAACTAAGTCTATCTAGTTCTTCCAAATCCTTAGTTCCCACAACGTATAAACAACCGCCTTTCTTTGTCGTTCTCGTATACATCCAAATCCTTGCTCCACGTATCGTCATGCTTCGCGAATTCATCCAGTCCTTCCGATAATTTCAAGATCTGCTCATTATCCAATCCACCTCTTCAGCCTCCAAAACGCTTCCTCACCCTTCTTTACTTTGCCCCTTGCTGGTTCCATGATATGGCATCATCTCTGACTACTCGTCCTGGCCAACTTAATCCTAAAACTCACACTTGAAAATCTCACGTATAATTCCCTTTCCTAACAACTCCAAAACCAACTCATAATTCGCCTCACTCTCCTTCTTAGATTTGAGTAGATCAAGATGTCGTCGATGCTCCCGATGAAAACTCGTTTATATATTGGCATGCACCCCCGGTTCATTGACTCCATGAAAACTGCTAGCGCCTCGGCGAAGCCAAAATCATAACCGTAAACCCAAAGCGTTCATACAACATCCTTAGCAGTTTCAACTACGTCCTCCTTGCACCCTCTCTTAGAAGCAATACGAATAAATTTCTACCTCGTTCTACTCGCGAAAATTTACACGTATTCTAAAAGACCAATACTTCCTCTTATCAGACCACTCAACCGCTTTTCACAGCCAATCTACTACTAAGCAACTCAAATTTTACCTTGCATCCGTTGCAATTTCTAACAACTCTTGCTCTTAGAATCATTCCATCAACAATTTCCTTGGAAATGCACTAACTAAAACTCTTCTCATTTCTCTTACTTGCTCTATTTATGGTTCTACCTCAAAGTAATAGGCAAACCTACTAAATCTCAGGAAATTTTTGGAAAACATACATGCCTTACGAACAATCAGAAATACCTTTGAGGTATTATATCCCCTTCCAACACTCTCTATGGCGCGTTACTTGTGCCAATATCCATACATTATACAAATCTCTATTCATCTCCCTTGGCACTCCTAAGAAACCTCATGACCACATTAGTTCGTCTACGAACTTTTAACTCTTTCATCCCCACTAAGGGCATTCCGACCATTCTCTCAGGGCCACCTACTTAATCGTGTAGGCGCGACCAAGTCTTTCATATGTCTACCTCAACGCTCCCAATCTATACGAACCCAAAACTACATCCTGAATCCACTAGATACGATCAACGAATCAAACCCACGGATAACTAACGACATTTCACGTACACGAGTTAAAACAGACCAAAACCACAAAAACTCAAAAGGAAAACTCAAACATGTACCAATTCAATGACTCATGACAACAAAAAATGATCCAAGAAACACTTAATGGCAACCAAAACATCTTATGCCCCGCGAAATATTATTTAAACCGTGCACAAGATCGACTTTTCCAAAATAATATTTTTTTTCTTTCCTCACCACATCTATGTGACTCAAACAATCTACAAACAACCTTCTAGACGATCTCAAAACTTAACTCAAAGACTAGGTATCCCGTGCATCCCAAATCATAAAAAAACTACTATTCAAAACTCAACCTTGAACCCGTCACTTGTACCAAAATTTCGATCAAGCTACTGACACCCCATGACTATACATACCAAAAATTTGAAAAGTACTTTCCGATTACATAATTTTAAGGCTTTTGAATCACCCAAAAAGCTTTAAAAACGAACAAGTTATGACCAAAACAGTTTTATACTAGTTGTTTTAAAAAAAAACTAAAGAATCCTCTTTGTAATTAACGTAATCCTTTTTAAACGAAAAGAAATAAATGTATGTGAAATTTTCATGAACCTTGTTTAGTCTTTCATAAATAATTATAAATGACGTATATTGATTAAGCTCACTTATATAAATTATTTTTTAAGTAGAAAGAAATTTTATTTCGTTTTATTTTTTAAAGAAAGTAAGACCCAACACAAAATATTTCATTATCTCAAAAGAAATCCCAAGTTATTTCAAAGAATTAAGACCAAGAACACCATTTTAAAACGTACACGTGAAATACGAAACTCAAAGAATACGCTACAACGGAGGTTTAATATAAAAAAACGAGCTAGCCACCCTCCTAAGGATACAATCGATAATTGTAGGGGGTCATACATATATAGGCATATCGAGATACATATACTTAAATCCGTCTAACATCTACTATACAAGCATGTACTAACCCTCTTTCATGCAATCATACTTAGGAATCCATTGAAGTTGTGGTACTTGTATAACTATATTGGCCACCATACTTATACAATTACCCTTCCCCAATGCACTCCTTCCTATGATGACACTTATACGAATTAATACAACACATAACACATATATCCATCTACTCACATAAGCTCATAACCACATAACCAAAAAAAGTCCAAAACTCCATCCATTAAAATAACATAGTCAAGCTCTTGAAATACATAAATCCATAGTGTAGCTAAAATAGCATAGACTAAATCCAAAACGAAAACATAATCAGTTATAAGTCATGTCGCCCATAAGAGTGGAAACAGCTTAAAATCCTTCATATCCACCTACTCCTAATAACTCGAACCACCACATGATTCTTAGGGAACATGACTTAAAAATCAAAAGAAAAATACTATACCTCAGGTACATAAAATAACCCAACAAAAGATAGAAACTACCATGTACCAAATTATGTACTATAATGTACAATTTAAGCAAAATACGACAATGACTAGCGTGGGTTTCAATCAACATTAGTCACACCCCGAAAAGAAAATAACATGTGGCTAAGTATGAACTACTATGGTTCAACCTATACTAGTCAAAACATAACAAATATCGCAAGTAAAAACCAATAACATCCAGAAAACTTTAATTAATATAAAATGCACACATACTCCTATGACGCCTATATGTTGGGACCCTTAAGCTATAGACTAGGTTACTAGACTAGGCAACCTAATTCTCTATAACCATTGGCTCTGATACCATTCTGTCACACCCCACCATGGCGGAATATGGGACGCGACACATGGATATCATCACAACAATAGCGTGTCTATAGAGAGAACTATATGAATTAAAAATGTCATAAAAGGTGACACAAATGTCATGACAATATCTCATCAATGCAGGAGTCTAGGTAAGTAGGTAACAGTCCTACCTCTTACCCAAGACAAACAAATAACACAAACAAATCAACATATAGGTTCATAGTATCACTTATTGAAACAAACAGAAAAATAAACTAAGAAGGAACGGGGATCTCCTTCTAAATGCATTCCTACGCGACTCCAATCCTAGCCACATATTTTCTTACGATTAACCACTTTATCACCTAAAAGAGATACTAAAACACGTCAACATAATGTTGGTGAGAGTCATAGGTTTAGACTCCAACCGAAAATAGATTATAATAAGCTGTGAACAACCATAAACCACTAAACATATGGAAAATGTGCTACAAGTATGCATTAACAACTAACATTCAAGATCAATCATTTCAAACCAAATCCAAGGCTCCCAGCCTTACCAAACACCATGGTACCATAGACGCCCATACACCTATGTACCAATCCCAAGGCCCCGCCTTGTCATTATCCATTGGTCCCATAGATGCTCACACATCTATGTACCTCCCCAAGGCCCCGCCTTGTCAACATCCCCTTGGTACCAAGTCAAACCACAATAATTGAGACGGTACGTGTCCCCCGATCCAAATCATAAACACAATCAAGAATCACATAGCAGTTAATCACATAAGTGCTCACACAAGTCCATCACAAATCATAAAAACATTCATATCATTAGTTACAAAACCATACAGTGTCTCTTCCATCCCATCTGGAAGTGAAAATCATTAAAAGATATGGGACTATGAAATTCACTTGATTGAGCTTCTCCAAAAATCCGCGCACTAGCAAAAAGCTAACAAACAAAAGCACACAATCAAAACATGAACCAAACACTAAGATGGCTCATCAACCCATGATGGACATCTAACCTTCTCCCATATATATACATCATTTATATGCTCTAAGCATCTCATTACACCCCTCTATAAAGCCCTTAAGTTAGTTTACTTCATAACCCGTCTCGTTAACATTTTACCCAAAACAGTCCCGGTTTTTAGGTCTCCAAACTATAAGCTAAACACCCACCTAACCATACCAATGATCTCTGTAAAGGAAACCCTATGCCCTTACATATGTCAGATAACTCCTCCTTTTTGCCCCAACCTTAAAGCTACTGTTAAGGCCCCGATATATATATACATACTTCTGCCTATCCGCATATTACCGATTTTGAACATACAAAAAGTTTGTTATGATTAGGGGGTCTTACCCTAACCCATTTGCTTATCCACCCTTCAGGTCTCTTATTTAATATATAAACCAACTACCATGCTCATTAGAGGGCTCAAGTGTACTCCTAAGTACCCCAATCACCTTAAAACATTAAATTAAACCCGACTGATTTCAAAACTGTTTTGACTTCCGACTGTTTAACCTGTATTTGACCCACCTCCCAAACTCCAATTTAGTTCTCGTTTCTTGCATTTGAAAGCAACTTCAAATACCTATTCAGGGATGATTGGATCGAAAAATAAGGGTTGGTAGAACTATAGATATCATCAAAACAATGACATAAAATTTTGCCTAGTTTTTAAAAACGAATTTAACACAATTAGCTTAATTAATTACCATCACCATGTATAATTATTATCTCTAATTAATCTAATCATGTTTAAACAATTATAATACAGAATTCATAATTAACTAAACCCTAGATCCATCATGTATTGATTGTAAGAGAATTAAAAACAATTTAATTAAAAAGTGTATTGAAGATTTTACCTTATAATTTTTGAAAGAAGAAAAATTAATGAAGAACCCTAAATAGACACCATTGATTTCGACTTAAGCTTGATCTCCAGGGGATTATGATGTGTTTTTAGTTACTAAAAAGTCTTTATATAATTTCCTAACAAGTCCTTGTCCCATTACAAATGCCCGGTTCCCTTTTTTCCTGTTTTTTCCCCTTTTCTTTCTTTTTAATCGGCCTAAACCGACTTTCACATATATTTTTTTATTTTTTTCTTTTTATTACTTATTATTATGTTATTAATAATACCTTAACTTACCTTAATTTATTTCAGCTCCTAAAGCCTCCGAAACCTTAAAACCGTAAAACTAGTCAATTTTACGCGTATACCGAAAAAACGTAAAATATACAGTTTTATAAAAAAATCTTAAATTTTGAAATAAACTTTATAACTAAGTCCTAAATGAATTAAAACCATCCCGAAAAATACTCACATGACTAAAAACCTTACCCGAGACGTCTAAATGCTAAACCCCAAATCGTAAAAAAAAATACGATTTACTATAATACTTATAAGTATACATAAAACACCAAAATAACACCATTTCATTTCATAGTCACTAATTTGTGAGCTCATGAACATGAAATAACCGTTCCTCGAGTTACTTATGAGTACTTTATACCCGTAAACGATATCCACACCAACCTCGTTCACGCAAAATAACATGTAAACACACAAATCACATAGTCAAACATAAATTAACCTTAAAATAAGACCAAGTGACGAACCTCAAAACCACGGTTGTCACATCACTCCCTCCTAATAGAAATCTCGTCCCGAGATTTACTCCTTAGGATAGTCATTATCAATTAGCTGAGGATACTTGCTCCTCATAAATCCTTCCCGTTCCCACGTGAACTCTAGTCCACGTTCCAAATTCCATCTACCCATAACTACGGTATATTACCCTTTTTTGTTGGGAATAAATCTATGCTTATTTGTTTCCCCTGCTAGTTGATTATTCATACCCCTGCTAGAGTAAGTTCCCCCTGCTAAATAACAAAAGCAGGGGGATCCGTTCCCCTGCTGAAGTCAAAGGCCCTGCTGTCAAGATAAACATGGAATAGATATTTACGCGTTTCAGTTATTATTCCATAATACTTTCCATAGTTTGTTAGTAGTGATCTTGTACGTGGGTCCTTGCATCTATAAAAGGACTCACTAGGTTAGCATGCAAAGCGTGTCTTTCTCATTTCGTTTTTCATTATTATTACTTTAAGGTTTTGTAAACCCTAATACCACTTTGGGTATTCGTATATCTTTGATATATTAAAGTGCAACGTTTGAATCTCATTTGTTCTTGTGCTAAACATTACATTCCGCATCTTGTTTAGTTACTTTGCTTTGCAAAGTTTCTCTAGTGTTAGATTGAATTCTTTCTCTCTATCACAACCCTTAAACAAGCTATTAAGGTTTAAGATCTGACTTTGGGATCAACAAGTGGTATCAGAGCTTGTTGAGAAACTTTGTCTAAATCAAGAACAAAATCCTCATAGCAAACATGTCTTCAGATTCATCCACAAACAGCAACAACCATAATAACCTCAAGTTACCCATGTTAGATCCTGAAAACTTTGAATTATGGGAATTCAGAATCCAACAATACCTGAAAATGGAACACTATGTTCTCTGGGAGATCATAGAGTTTGGTGATCAATTCAACAAAATGGTGGCAGTTGAAGAAGGCAAGGATGAAGGTGAAAGTTCCAAAGGTAAGGACAAGAAGAAATCTGCTGCTTTATGTGATAAGGAAATACTGGCTAGAAGGCATGATGTCAGGGCTCATAGCTCATTGCTGTTGGCCCTACCTGATAGACATCAACTCAGATTCAGGAAATACAAAACAGCTAAGGAACTATGGGAAGCCATAGGCACAACCTTTGGAGGAAATGAAGCCACAAAGAAGAAGAAGAAGAACCAAATGCTGGACGATTTTGCTTCTTTCAAAGCAATTGGTGATGAATCAATTGGAGCTATTTACAATAGGCTTCAAGACATGGTGGCCCATTTGGAATTCTTTGATATTGAGGTGACAAAAGAGCAGGTGAATACCAGGTTTCTGAACAGCCTCCAGAAAGAATGGTTTGTCTATAAGGCAATCTGGCAAAATAAGGATGACTTGGACAACAAGAATATTGATGATATATATAATAACCTAAAAGTTTTTGAACCTATTGTCAATGAAATGAAGTCAAAAGGGACAATTCCCACCAACTCAAGTGGAATTGCTGATTCCCCTGCTAACATGGCATTCATATCACAAAGCAGTGGAATCTCCAAGAACAGTGGAATAGAAGTAGCCCCTGCTACTTATTCCCCTGCTACCAGGTCTGGACCTTCCTATGATGAAGAAAGACCAGCTACATTCAGCCTTGATACTGCATGTGCCTTCATAGCATCTCAAGGTCCACAAGGATCTACAGTGTTACATGAAGATCTGAATCAAATCAGTAAGCAAGCACTAGAAGAATTGGATATCAAGTGGAATATGGCTTTGCTAAGCATGAGAGCCAACAGGTTCCAAAAGAAGTATGGGAAGAAGATCACAATTAATCCATCTGATGTGGCTGGGTTTGATAAAGCAAAAGTTGAATGCTACAATTGTGGCAAGAAGGGTCATTTTGCCAGAGAATGCAGAGGACCTAAGTCTGGAAATAGCCATAGAAAGGATGAGGATTCTGGTGCTAAAGCTATGGTAGCAATGCAGGGGATAGATGGAGCTAATGGATGGGACTGGAGTGCTATGACAGAAAGTGTGGAAAGAAACCAAGCTTTGGTGGCTGAGGAAAAGGAAGAAGACTTCGCACTTATGGCCATGTCAAGTTCTAGCTCTGACAATGAGGTATATGATGACTCATACTGTACTAAAGCTTGTAGGAAAAATACTGAATCTTTGAATGATCAAATCAGAAAGGTAAAAGCTGACTATATAAATTGTGATAATGATCTTGATAACTACAAACGTGCTTTAGAACAACTAGAGTCCACCATAAGAGAGTATAGGCAAAGAGAAAGTGAATATAGGGATCACATTGTGATTCTAGAAAGAGATGCCAAGGAGAATAACCAATCTATAAATATTTTAACTGCTGAACTTGAAATTTTTAAAGCTAACCAAAAGATAGATGAGGAAACTGTTGAAAAATTTGGAAAAGCTTCAAAAGATTTAACCAAGGCATTTGATATTGGTCAATCTCCTAAGGACAAAACAGGGTTTGGAATTAAGAACATGAATGCTACTATACCCCCACCCCCTGCCAACATCCATGCTCCCTATCCTAGAAAAGACTTGTCATGGACTGGTCTCCCTTGTTTTGAAAAACAGGATGACATTGAGTTTGACTTGAGTGCTTATATACCTAATAATCCTGATACAGAAGAGTCTCTAGTTAAAACTAGTGTCATTAGGGATATTAAACAGGAACAGGTTGGCTTAAAGCAAATTGACAACCCTGTTAAATTTTCAAAAGAAGGAAGTTCTAGCAGCAATCCAAACTCTAAGAGCAGGGCTAGACCACAGTCTCCTAAACCTATCATTAAATATGCTGGTATGTACAGGAACGTCAGAGGTAATCAAAGGAATTGGAATGACCAAAAGTCTCACCAATTAGGAAAAGACTTTGTGATCAATACCAAGCCCTGCTTCACATGTGGCAGTTTTGAACACACTTATCAAGAGTGTAAGGCACCAATGGAGATGGTGGCTGCAAATCCCTTAAAGGATATGCAACCTAGAGCCATTCTTCTAAATGCAGGGGCAAAATCCTTTTCCCCTGCCAAGTATGTTGCCCCTGCCTTGAGAAATAGAGTAGCTGAGAAATATGTTGCTCCAGCCCTTAGAAAGGAAAATGATGTTCACCCAAAGCCCAACACTTCTGTGACTGCCCCAACACCTTATACTGCATATAAATCTGGCCCAAGACCTTACCAACACATGAATAGAGGCCAAAACAAAAGGTGGGTTCCCTCTGCCAAACATAAGGATTCCCCTGCTAAAACTGGGGTATCCCCTGCTAGGAGAGGTGTGCATTCTAGGAACATGGGAAGATGGGGAAAAGCTGTGAAAGCCTCAGCTCGTTGGGTTTGGGCACCCAAAAGGGGTACTCAATCTAATGGTGTATCTCTAGTCTTTGATAAGCTATCTTACATTGATACACGAGGTAGATCCAAGTCTGTAATGGCTTGGGTCCCCAAGAAAAACTAATTTGTTTTTCCTTTTGCAGGTGACAAAGAAGACAAGGGATGATAGAGCATACTGGGACAGTGGATGCTCAAGAAGTATGACTGGACACAAAGCTTACTTGTCTAACTTTGTACCCCTGCATGACAATGATGGTGTTTCTTTTGGAGATGGGCATGGAACTATAACAGGAAAAGGAACCATTGTCACCAATGGGATGACTTTTGACAATGTGTATTTGGTGAAGGAGCTCAAGTATAATCTCTTCAGTGTGTCACAGATGACTGATAACAAGAATTTTGTCTTGTTTACTGACACTGAATGCTTGGTATTAGGAAAGGAGTTTGTCTTGCCACAAGACACCCCAATTGTTCTCAGAACACCACGACAGAAGAACATGTACACAATTGATCTCAAGGACATCTCTCTCCAAGACAATGAAACATGTTTCATTGCCAAAGCTTCAGCAGATGAATGTAAGAAATGGCATAGAAGACTTGGTCATCTTAATTTCAAGAACATGAACAAACTGGTAAAGCATAATCTGGTTCATGGTCTTCCTTCCAAGTCTTTTGCCACTGAACATACTTGTGCAGCATGTCTGAAAGGGAAGCAACACAGAGCATCTTGCAAGTCAAAAACAAGTATGTCCACCACCAAGCCATTGGAACTATTACATATGGATCTTTTTGGTCCTACTTCTGTGGCAAGTATAATGAAGAAATGGTACTGCTTAGTGATTACTGATGACTGTTCAAGATTTACATGGACATTCTTTCTATTTGAAAAGAGTGACACTGCTGATGTACTCATTGGGTTTATCAATCAAATTGAACTGTCAAAAAGCATGAAGGTAGTTACCATAAGATCAGACAATGGTGGTGAGTTCAGAAATCACAAGCTGGATTCTTTCTGCATAAACAAAGGCATCAAGAGGCAATTTAGCATTGCTAGAACACCTCAACAGAATGGAGTGGCAGAAAGAAGGAATAGGACACTCATTGAAGCTGCAAGAACTATGCTGTCTGATTCCAAACTTCCAGTTATTTTCTGGGCTGAAGCTGTATCCACTGCTTGCTATGTGCAAAACAGGGCCTTGGTGGTCAAGGCACACAACAAGACCCCTTATCAGCTGTTTAATGGAAGACCTCCCTTAATTGACTTTTTCAGACCGTTTGGGTGTCATGTTATCATCTTGAACACCATTGACAATCTTGGTAAGTTTAGTGAAAAAGGTGATGATGGATATTTTGTGGGTTATTCTTTAAACAGCAAGGGATATAGGGTCTTCAACAAGAAGACAAGCAAAATCACAGAAAATCTTCATGTGAACTTCCTTGAAGACAAACCTGAAGATGTTCAAACAGGTCCTGATTGGTTCTTTGATATAGATGTACTTTCTAAGTCCATGAATTATGTACCTGTTGTCTTGCAGAACACTAACATTTCAGGTACTCAAGAAACAATTGCTGCTGAGAAGTCACCTCTGAGGTACATGAATGTACCCTCATTGTTTCCTAGTGAAGCTGATAAACAAGAAGATAACTCTGCTTCAGGAAAAGAACAGCCAATCTCATCCCCTGCTATGTCTGAAGGCAGTGGAATGGCTGAAAGCAGTGGAATCTTCGATTCCCCTGCTAGAGGATTCCTCTCTCACAAAGGACCATGATGCTAATGAGACTTCTGATGCAGAAAGAGGATCCCCACTCATCTCATCATCTACACCCATAAATGATGGTCCTATCATATCCAGCAGTGGAAGCAGAATCATCAGGAGTGGAGGTCCTAGTTATTCAGAGCTTCATTCTGCTCACAAGCACCCATCTTTAGGTCATGCTGTCACATTTGGAAGTTCCTTTGAGGACTTCTTTCCTAATCAAAACAGCCCCATCAATTCTGATTTGGAAGAAGATGAAACAGAAGTCATCATGCAGCCTACCTATAGAATTAATAAAGATCATCCTATCTCACAGATTATTGGTGATCCTGAAGCTCCAAGACATACAAGGTATACAGCAAAGGAGCACAGCTTCATTGCTAACATCACCATGAAGTTCAATCATGACAACATGCAATGTTGTCTGTTTACTGCATTTTTGTCACAAGAAGAGCCAAAGAAGATTTTTCAAGCTTTAAATGACCCAAGTTGGGTTGAAGCTATGCAAGAGGAGCTCTTACAATTTGACATACAAGAGGTTTGGATTCTGGTTGATTGTCCCAAATGGGCAAGGCCCATTGGGACCAAGTGGGTGCTCAGGAACAAAAAGGATGAAAGGGGAATAGTTGTCAGGAACAAGGCAAGGTTAGTAGCACAAGGGTATACTCAGGAAGAAGGGATTGATTATGAAGAGGTGTTTGCTCCAGTAGCAAGGATTGAAGCTATTAGATTATTCCTTGCTTATGCCTCATTCATGGACTTCACTGTTTTTCAGATGGATGTGAAAAGTGCATTCTTATATGGAACCATTGATGAAGAAGTCTATGTCATGCAACCACCAGGGTTTGAAGATCCAGAACATCCTGACAAAGTATACAAGGTGAAAAAGGCCATGTATGGCCTTCACCAAGCTCCCAGAGCCTGGTATGGTACTCTTTCCAAATATCTCCTAGACAATGGATTCAGCAGGGGGAAGATTGATCAGACCCTGTTCACAAAGAAACAAAAGGGTGACCTTTTGCTAGTACAAGTCTATGTGGATGACATCATTTTTGGATCAACTAACTCCATGCTTAGCAAAGAGTTTGCCAAATTGATGCAGGATAAGTTTCAAATGAGTGCTATGGGAGAACTAAACTTCTTTTTGGGGTTACAAGTTCAGCAGCGGAAAGATGGGATATTTATCTCACAAGACAAATATGTAGCTGAGATTGTAAAGAAGTTTGGCATGTCTGATGGGAAGAAGGTGTCCACTCCCATGGACAAGCATCATCCATGGGGCAAGGATGGTCCTGGCAAGCCCATTGATGTCAGGAATTACAGGTCTATGATTGGGTCTCTTATGTATCTCACTGCTTCCAGACCTGACATCATGTTTGCAGTCTGCTTATGTGCAAGATACCAAGTGTCACCAACAGAGTGTCACTTATTTGCTGTGAAAAGGATTTTTAGGTATCTCAAATGTCATCCCACCCTAGGACTCTGGTATCCAAAGGAGTCACCATTTGAGCTGATAGCTTATTCAGATAGTGATTATGCTGGTGACAACAATGATAGGAAGTCTACAACAGGGGGATGCCAATTTTTGGGGAGCAGGCTTATATCTTGGCAATGTAAGAAGCAGACTATCATGGCAACATCCACAACTGAAGCTGAGTATGTAGCAGCTGTTGCATGCTGTGGTCAAGTTCTTTGGGTGCAAAATCAGTTACTTGATTATGGGTATAACTTTCTTAAAACCAAGATATTTATTGACAACAACAGCACTATTTGCATCATAAAGAACCCTGTTTTTCATAGCAAAACCAAACACATTGAAATTAGACATCACTTTATCAGAGATTGTTTTGAAAAAGGACTAATTGTCCCTGAGAAAATTGATACAGAACTTAATGTTTCTGATCTTTTAACAAAAGCTTTTGAGGTAGGGAGGTTTCAGTATCTGGTTGCAGGTATTGGAATGGTTACTCCTTAAAATCTGATGTCTATTTTTGTCATATGTAATCAGGGTTACTTTATTGCTGTTGTTGTATAATTGTTAGTCACTTTTACCATTTCTTTCATTCCACTGCTTTTTAACACTGATTCCCCTGCTTGGGGTTTATTCCCCTGCCAAGAGAATTTTTCTCTTAAGCAGGGTGTGTTCTGTTTTCAAAAGTGGTTTTATGTGGTTTTAGACTAACAATGCAGAGGTTCATATGGTGCATACTACTCTCCTTGGTGGATCAGGTATACATTCTATGTTTCAGGGGAGGTTAGGTCAAACCTTTAGGATTCAGGGTATTCTTAGAATGCTCATATATGGTCTTAGATCATATCCATTGGTGAGTGGGGGTTCAGAGTAATGATGACCTGCTGTACAGCTTGTCTAAACTCTGAAACCTTGAGGCACTGTAGTGTGTGTCTGCATTTCTTTATTCAAGCAGCTTGCTGTTCAAAATATAGATGTGTGGCACACATTGCCAAGACTAACTGACCATAGGTAAGGGACAAGGTTGGGATGGTGACTGGGGTATGCATGATTTCTTGGGATTACCTGGTGTAGGGGGATTTATGTATTAACTTTTTGTATTGGGACCATTGCTGAATAGAGGACTCTTGAGATTCTATGTGTCTATCTTGTGTATACAAGTGTGTGCATTAGAGCAGAGCTAGTTAGCATTAGTCCCTTCATGACTAGTTTAATACCCCTAGGAAAGTTTCCCCTGCTTTTATTTTTCATTCCCCTGCCTTCACAACATTCCCCTGTTTGACCATTGACCGACAATACCGTTACCCTGTTCATAGCCGTTGGGCTGCTTGCTTAAATTTTGGTTAGGGAATATTTTATTCTTTTTAAAAGATATTTAAGGCGCTTTCTTCGCTGATTGGTAATCTTTTCCTTTTATTTCAAATATATTAATTTTTTATCAAGATTTATTCCTGATATTTTTGCAATTTGAAAATTTTGGTCCAATCACAGCTCTTCAATTCGCCTATATAAACTTAATTCCCTTTACCAGCAGGTCCACAAATCACTTTCGACCTAATCCCACTTACCTCCCATCTCTATAAACCTTTAAACTATTTTTCAAATTCATCATGACTCTTAAAATTGCTCCTAATCATAACCAAATTGCTTTGCTTCATGATGAACCAGCCGAGTTTGCTGAGGCTGTGGCCTTTTTAAAGTCCTCGTACTTCAAAGTGGCCCTTCTCATCAATCCTCGCATTTATACCTCACACATTCAACAGTTCTGGTCTAAAGCCATGACCAAAACAGTGAATGGAGAGGTCATAATACAAAGCACAGTTGATGGTCATTCCAAGGTAATCTCACTTGCCTCCATTAGGGAGAATCTTCTCCTTGATGATGAGGATGGAATAACCAACTTTTCTGAGGCTGAAATTTTTGAAGGTCTTGAAAAATTGGGGTATAAACTTTCTGAAAAACAAAAATTAAAATTTGCTAAAGGCCAGTTTGCCCCTCATTGGAAACTTTTGATTCATACTCTTATGCAATGTTTGTCACCCAAAACCACTGCTTTTAATGAAGTTGGTAGTGAGATAGCTTCTGCCCTGATCTGCTTTGCAACAGGAAGGAAGTATTGTTTTTTCTCAAATGATTTTTAAAGGCATGGTGAAAAATGTTTCAAGCACCTCAAAGTTTTGTATGTATCCAAGGTTTATAGAAGTTTTGCTGAATATGAGTGACCATGGTCCCATTACACACAGAAACTATTTTTCAGCAACCAAACACACAACCAAACTGTTCACCACATTACTTGCACCATCACCTTTGTTCTCTGGCAGAAATATTCCATTTACTTCAATCATGCTAGACCAAATCAGACGGGAAGAAGCCAAATATCAAACAGCCATAAATCCACCTGCTGAATCCCCTGCCAAGAACCTACCACCTGCCGATCCACACCAAGAAAGGCGTTCCAAATCCAGGTTTGCCAGGTCTCCCTTGCCTGGTGAATCTTCACAAGCAGCAGAGAGGAGAGTCTCCAAGAGTTTGGAGCAACCTGGGGGTTTGGCTGCCACTACTGTCTCATCCTCAAGGGTTGAGCAGGATAGTGACACCATCAATAAGTCCTCTCCCCCACTCCATGATATCCAACAAGGGGAGAAATTCCCTTCTAGGATTGAGAGCAGTATGAAACCTTTGACAAACTTGGAATTGACGAAAATGTGCATGAGCCTGAAAAGGCAGAATGCACAACTGGTACAAGATGTCAAAAAGCAAGGTCTGGTTATCTGTCATTTGGAAACCAGACTTGCTACTCTTGAGGGGAGGAGAAAGAAAGTGCTGATAAAGGAAGTGACAAGGGGAGTGCAACCAAAGACATTGCTCAAACATTGCTCACTATGGGCAATCAAGAAGAAGCCCCTGCTTCTAAAGTTTCCCCTGCCATTGCTGATCCCACTGCTGTAAGTTTATCCCCTGCTAAAAACATAACTCAAACATTTGTTAGGAAGAACAGAAAGCAACCAGCTCAGAAGGGGATAACAATCAAAGAACCTGCAACTAAAGCAAAACCAGCACCAGCAGTGGATCCAAAAGATAAAGGAAAAGGAATCATGGTGCAACAGCCCAAGAGAAAATTCAAGTATCTGACTCCTGAACAGCAAAGGGAACAAGAGGCACATGATGCACAAGTAGCTCTCAAGCTACAACAAGAGGAGTTAGATATGCAGGATCAAAGAATGGAGAAGATGAGGCCCAAAGATATGCTCAAGAAGGTTGAGATTATGCATAGGGAACTAGATGAGAGGGTACCTCATGTTGAAGAATTTCTTGATCAATAGGAGAAGGAGTTGAAAAATGCTCCTTTAGAAGAAAGGTATGAGTTGACTTGCCTTGTTTATAAATATCAAACTGAATATCTGGAAAGAAGGGCAATGCAAATTCAGAGTGAGAAGTATAGAACTTCAGAGAAAGGGCAGCTTGATCACTACAAACTTCTGCTTAAAAGGCACAGAAAGTGGAAGGATGGTGACTTCACAGATATGAGCTTTGAAGCCATAAAGAGAGCAGTCAGACCAGTTCTAAAGTTGTATGATGTGGAGGATTGGATGACTATCAACACTCCTGAGGAAGCTGAGTATCTTAGGAGACAAAGTGAAGTGCTACAGAAAACTAGAGCAACAAAGAAAAGAAAAACTGGAGAGACTACACAAGCAGGTGCATCATCCCCAGCAGGGGAATCACACCAAGCAGGTGAAAGTCTTCCAGAAGTACTTGAGAAGTCAGTACTTAATGCACAAAGAGCAGCAAAGAGACTCAAGAGAATGGAGCAAGTGGGCATAATCACTAAAGAGTCTTAAGGGCCATCAAATGATGAAATTGACAAACAGCTGATTTTACAGGAAAATGATGAAATCTCACCTAGTGAACTTGGAAAGAAGTTTGCTATCATAGAGTATGCTGTTTATGAACACAGAGGGAGAACTTGGTGGAAGCTTACAAGGGCTGACAATACAGCACAGACTTTTCTAAGCCTAGATGTCATGTTTCAAATTTTGGATAGTGAAGACTTAGAAGATCTGTGGAAAATATTGAAGAAGACGTTTGCTGCAAAACCTCCTACCATGGATGGTGTTGAGAAGGATTGGGTAATCTGGGAGTGCATGCATAGAATGTATGAGCATAAATTATTTGATCCTCTATTTGATGCAGTGAATAAAGGAGATTTGGTGTATTGGAAGCTGTTTACCAATTCTGGGGTTTATGAGGTAGTAATGGAAGGTGTGAGTGTTTATTTACTCAATCACAGGTATTATCCTTTCTCTCAGGAAACCTTGAAGTAGTTAGCACAGGCTAAATTAATTGTTGATGCCAAAAAGCCTGTTGCTTATGATCTGGTAAGAATGGTTCATAGTCAGATTTGGCCAGAGAGTTTGTAAGCATCCTCATCAACTAGCATTTATTCAGAAACTTGTCTTTAGGGGAAAGCACAAGTTTAGGGGAGGATTGTTGGGAATAAATCTATGCTTATTTGTTTCCCCTGCTAGTTGATTATTCATACCCCTGCTAGAGTAAGTTCCCCCTGCTAAATAACAAAGGCAGGGGGATCCGTTCCCCTGCTGAAGTCAAAGGCCCTGCTGTCAAGATAAACATGGAATAGATATTTACGCGTTTCAGTTATTATTCCTTAATACTTTCCATAGTTTGTTAGTAGTGATCTTGTACGTGGGTCCTTGCATCTATAAAAGGACTCACTAGGTTAGCATGCAAAGCGTGTCTTTCTCATTTCGTTTTTCATTATTATTACTTTAAGGTTTTGTAAACCCTAATACCACTTTGGGTATTCGTATATCTTTGATATATTAAAGTGCAACGTTTGAATCTCATTTGTTCTTGTGCTAAACATTACATTCCGCATCTTGTTTAGTTACTTTGCTTTGCAAAGTTTCTCTAGTGTTAGATTGAATTCTTTCTCTCTATCACAACCCTTAAACAAGCTATTAAGGTTTAAGATCTGACTTTGGGATCAACATTTTTATCCAACGTCATAGCTTCACGACCCAAAATCTCTATCGGCTCTTCGATAAAACGAAGACTCGTATCCATACTAATATCATCTAACGGTACTTGCAAGTCAGTTCTTGCTAAGCATTTCATCAAGTTTGATACATGAAATACGTCATGCACACTACTCAGTTCCTCTGGTAATCTCAACCTATACGACACTAGCCCAATCCTTTCAAGGATTTCAAATGGACCCACAAATCTAGGTGCTAACTTCCCTTTTCTTTCCAAACCGCATCACCCCTTTCCATGGTGAAACCTTTAGCATAACTTTATCTCAAATCTCAACGGCTTACGCCTCTTGTCCGCATAGCTCTCTTGTCGATTCTTTGCTATTTTCAACCTCTACTTAGTCACTGCCACCACCTCCATAGTTTTCCGATCCACCTCCGGTCCAATACGTTGGCCGCTTCTAACTTCATCCCATTGTAACGGTGATCCACCTCATCTCCTATGAATTAACTCCAGCAGTTTCTACTACAATTCCTATCACCATACCTAACGGCTTCTATCCTCTACGAATTTTCCATCATTCGGAAGTTCACCCAACCTTAAACACATCCAATGGTATATGCAGGATTGCATAACCAAAAGCTTCCCATAATTTTCACAAGAAACATGTCATAACCACCACCTCATCCTTGCTTTCCCATGCTCGGAAACAAGTAACTAACCATCCTTCATACTAACATGTGTTACACCTTTTCTCTAGGTGGACGTTCCATTGTTCCTGACTACTAACCTCTTGCTCTAACGGTTTCTCTTCAATATCACCTCACTATCTTCACAACCTCTTGCTCCCTCGAATCATTCTTCCTCCATACTACTTTTCGCTTGTCTCTCCACAATCTTAATTTCCATACCATCTTATATCCCGTCTTCAGCCTATAATTTAGGTGTTTCCTCCTTTATTCCTTACATCCTTATCAATGGGGAATATGCCCCTCTCACCGGTGACTCTCTCTTTGTAGAAGAATTCTTCCTAATATAATGCGTTCTCCAACTATCTCCAAATCTCACGCCAATGCTCTAGGCGTCTTTCTCAATTACCCCTATAGTATACTCATACCAAACATTAGTCTATCAACGGTATACTACGCTTTCTTCCCATTGTTTCTTCCCTTGCCATAATCCTTCATAAGGCATTCCATACATATTAGGCTAACTTTTACGCAAAACCCTCTATTCTATCACATCTGTACGCAATCCTTCCAACTTCTCAACTACGTGACTTCTTATTCCTCTTGAAATATGAGATGAATTAGTCAGTCAATCGACTATCACCCAACTCTCGTCGTACTTATTCCTCCACCCCATTATGTATCCCTTTCACCAACTTCGTTCTTACATCACCCTTTCTAAGCTACTCCTATCTATGTAGGAAGTATAGTCTACGTCCCTTTTCTCCATATGATTGTCCAAGCCACGCAACATACATGTTGATGCGTTCTCTGCTTTAGATAACTCAACTCGTGCAACCTACATCCTTCATCCAAACCACCCTAATACGTCATCCATATAGTTCAAGTTCGTCTCAGCTTCACTTCATTCTTCTTATTCCATGTCTCATCAACCATACTTGCCTTTCCCAGATGGTACTTGGCCTTGCCATTTTCTTTCATCACTTAACTCCACCCATCACCTTTTCCAAATGTTCAATCAAGATGATTAAATATGTGTTAGAGACGTTCATGATCTGTATAGATCATTCTCTACGTTTCGTACCCCAAATGCCTCTAGCATTCTAGGCAGATATAACAATCCAGCTCCACTAACTAAGTCTATCTAGTTCTTCCAAATCCTTAGTTCCCACAACATATAAACAACCGCCTTTCTTTGTCGTTCTCGTATACATCCAAATCCTTGCTCCACGTATCGTCATGCTTCGCGAATTCATCCAGTCCTTCCGATAATTTGAACGAGGTTGGTATGGATATCGTTTATGGGTATAAAGTACTCATAAGTAAATCGAGGAACGGTTATTTCATGTTCATGAGCTCACAAATTAGTGACTATGAAATGAAATGGTGTTATTTTGGTGTTTTACGTATACGTATAAGTATTATAGTAAATCGTATTTTTTTTACGATTTGGGTTTTAGCATTTAGAGGTCTCGGGTAAGGTGTTTAGTCATGTGAGTATTTTTCGGGATGGTTTTACGTCATTTAGGACTTAGTTATAAAGTTTATTTCAAAATTGTCATGCACATTCGGTTCATTGACTCCATGAAAACTGCTAGCGCCTCGGCGAAACCAAAATCATAACCGTAAACCCAAAGCGTTCATACAACATCCTTAGTAGTTTCAACTACGTCCTCCTTGCACCCTCTCTTAGAATCAATACGAATAAATTTCTACCTCGTTCTACTCGTGAAAATCTACACGTATTCTAAAAGACCAATACTTCCTCTTATCAGACCACTCAACCGCTTTTCACAGCCAATCTACTACTAAGCAACTTAAATTTTACCTTGCATCCGTTGCAATTTCTAACAACTCTTGCTCTTAAAATCATTCCATCAACAATTTCCTTGGAAAGGCACTAACTACAACTCCTCTCACTTCTCCTACTTGCTCTATTTATGGTTCTACCTCACAGTAATAGGCAAACCTACTAAATCTCAGGAAATTTTCGGAAAACTTACATGCCTTACGAACAATCATAAATACCTTTGAGGTATTATATCCCCTTCCAACACTCTCTATGGCGAGTAATTTGTGCCAATATCCATACATTATACAAATCTCTATTCATCTCCCTTGGCACTCCTAAGAGACCTCATGACCACATTAGTTCGTCTACGAAATTTTAACTCTTTCATCCCCACTAAGGGCATTCCGACCATTCTCTCAGGGCCACCTACTTAATCGTGTAGGCGCGACCAAGTCTTTCATATGTCTACCTTAACGCTCCCAATCAATACAAACCCAAAACTACATCCTGAATGCACTAGATACGATCAACGAATCCAACCCACAGATAACTAACGACATTTCACGTGCACGAGTTAAAACAGACCAAAACTGCGAAAACTCCAAAGGAAAACTCAAACATGTACCAATTCAAATGACTCATGACAACGAAAAATGATCCAAGAAACACTTAATGGCAACCAAAACATCTTATGCCCCGCGACATATTATTTAAACCGTGCACAAGATCGACTTTTCCAAAAGAATATTTTTTTCTTTCCTCACCACATCTATGTGACTCAAACAATCTACAAACAACCTTCTAGACGATCTCAAAACTCAACTCAAAGACTAGGTATCCCGTACATCCCAAATCATAAAAAAAAAACTACTATTAAAAACTCAACCTTGAACCCGTCACTTGTACCAAAATTTCGATCAAGCTACTGAAACCCCATGACTATACATACCAAATATTTGAAAAGTACATTCTGAGTACATAATTATAGGCTTTTGAATCACCCAAAAAGCTTTAAAAACGAACAAGTTATGACCAAAACAGATTTATACTAGTTGTTTTTTAGAAAAAACTAAAGAATCCTCTTAGTAATTAACGTAATCCTTTTTAAATGAAAAGAAATAAATGTATGTGAAATTTTCATGAATTTTGTTTAGTCTTGCATAAATAATTATAAATGTATTGATTAAGCTCACTTATATAAACTATTTGAGTAGAAAGAAATTTTATTTCGCTTTATTTTAAAGAAGGTCTTTTAGAATTTGAAATAAATAAGTGTTGATTAAAAAAAATCTTATGTTACATCTTGTTTCAAACACGACTCCAACACCTTACCCTTATTTTACCGAATACAACCAACTATCTAACTCTATAGTAGATTTCCAAGTCCCTTTTTTTAATATATACCGACCAAAAGAAATGTAAGACCCAACACAAAAGATTTCATTATCTCAAAAGAAATCACAAGTTATTTCAATAGACTTAAAACCAAGAACACCATTTTAAAAGGTACACGTGAAATACGAACTCAAAGAATACGCTACAACGGAGGTTTAATATAAAAAAACGAGCTAGCCACCCTCCTAAGGATACAATCGATAATTGTAGGGGATCATACATATATAGGCATATCGGGATATGATAGGTGTGAAAACACCCATCCTTTTACCACTTAATTATAATGAAAACGAGACCATCACGTGTATTTTATGTCGTAAATGTCGGAATTATGCGTGGTTTGTGTTTTTGTTGTGTTTTAGGGCAAAAACATGAAAAAGAAAGAAAACACGGGATTAGACGGGCTTTTATCAAAGAAAACGAGAAAAGACGAAGTCAAAAGATCAAGAGTGCAAAAAGAACGGAAGTCCAAGGCCTATTCTGAAGATTTATCGATGAAAAAGTCTAAAGACGGAAGTTTAATAAATCCGAAGAACTCAAGTCTAATTTATGAAGAAATTACAAGACGAGTTTAAAGTAATCCCGAGCCAAAGTCTAAAAAGTCGAAGAATATAGTAGACTAAGGATTAAACGAGAAATAAAGAAAGAAGAAAGAAATGAGGAAGCTTCCAACCTCTCCTCCTCCCCTATATATAGAACTTAAGTTTCATTTTTATTGTTGTTGGCTAGATTGACAAACTAGCTCTTCCATTTTTATTTTTGCACTTTAATTTCTTGTCAATTTACTTTCATGTCTTGCACCTTAAATTTGTAAGTTCTGTTACATTTTATTGTTGAATCTTTACTTTTTAATCAAGCTTTTAATCAATCTTCTTCTACCTTTCTTGTCTAATCTTTGCTTTTGATTATGGTTGTGTTCTTGAGTTTTCATAGTTTTAATTAAGTGGGTTTTGATTGATTTGATCATTAGTGTTAGTTTTATTGCTTTGGTTTGATTAGTTATTGTTAGTTAATCATTAGTGGCTATTTTGGTTTAATATTTAGGTTGATTATGGTAAGTTTTGGTTAGATTTGTATCCTTTGTTATTCCCCTGTTCTTCGTTCCTTTAGCTGCCCAGATTCCGAATGAGTTGATTTTATTCCGAACGAGTATTTTCATTTTATTATTCCGAATCAACGTCTTTTAAAATTATTCCGAACGAAGTGTTTTGTTTCAATTATTCCAGATGAGCTAAACATTCCGAACCAGGGGTTTTGTTAATTTATTCCGAACGAACATCGTATTCCGCATGAGCTTTTGTTTTAAATTATTCTGAATCAAGCATTTTACATTAATTATTCCGAGTCAGCCAGTATTCCGAACCAATGTTTTCTTAAGTTATTCCAAATCAACAAAATATTCCGAACGAAGGCTTTACTCACATTTTTCCGCATGAAGCTCAACATTCCGAATGAAGCAAAGTTATTCCGGATGAATGTTTTATTCCGAATGAGCATGTTTTTCCGGATGAAGGAAGTTATTCCGACTGAGCATGTTTTTCCGGATGAAGGAAGTTATTCCGAGTCAAGTGTTTTTCCCAATTTATTCCGAATGAATTTTTTATTCAGCCTGAACTTCTTTTTCCGAATGAGTGACATCTGTTTTCTCTTAGTTTCTAAATTAAGTTTTTAACTTACGTTTTCATTTATTGTTGAATTTTAATTTCCACTTTATTTTCAAATTGTTTTTAATTAGTTGAGTTATCTTTAGTTAATTGTTTTTAGCTCACTTTTAACACTTTGCTCATTTATTTCTTTTTAGTAGAATAGAAAACCAAACCATTTTATTTTTCACCAAGAACAATTGAGTCGCACTTTTAATCGGTAATCAATTCGAAAAGAATCGAGACGAACAAATTTTCATACTTGGCTAAAAACCTAGTATTAAATGGCACCGCTGCCGGCTCTTTTCGTAAAGATTAACGGTTTTTTGTGAGAGACGCGTTGGCTTTTGGGATCCGTTCACTCGTGAATGTTATTTTTCATGTCAAACATTTTCAAAAATCCAAAAACATTGAAAAATCATAAAAAGCATTTCTTTTTCGAAAGTTTTGCACCAAAAATATTCCTCTTTATCCTCTATTATGTTTAATTTTTTTTCTCTATCCCTCTAATTTTTAATTCTTCATGGATTCGTCTTGCGTACGGTGTGGGAGACCATGGCATGGTTTTCAAACATGTCAATGGTGTACTTGTGAGCTGTGCGGTTCTGATATCGACGATACACAAATTTGGATTTTTTCCATTTTGTAATTCAACAAATCCATACTTCTCCTCTTACAATACTTTCTCACCCTCTCCCGTCTATGACGATCCTTATCCTCAAAATGCACCGGGATTTTTCTCCATACCCGTGGTGCTATATTTGTGGGGGTCCTCACGAAAGTTTTCACTGTCCAACGGGGGATCAAGGTTAATATAATTATACCCCTTCCCGTTTGGACCAACCCCTGCAACACCCAATTGACCATCAGCCTCGTCACGAGATGAGTTACCAAGAATTGATTGACGATCTCGTTAACGCTTTGCAAGACCAAAAGAAAGAGCTCTTGCAAACGATGCAAACTTATATGGAGTTATTTTCAAAGCAGCAAGAGCAGACGAGTACTCATATCCCTGATCCTATTATTGACCCTTTAGGTATTGAGGAGAGTGATAACGATATTGAGGTGATTTTCGACGAGGAGGAATTTCTAAAGAAATGCACGACTTCTCATATTCCTCCTTCGTCTATTGCTATCACACCCAAGGAGCCCGTTGACTCTCTCATAATGGAGGATGAGCATCTTGACATTATTTTGGCACGGAATCGGACGAATCCCTAAAGTCTAGTGTCGAGGACCTTGTCGTCATCCAAAGTGAGCCCGAGGAAATAGCCATCAGTGAGTTACAAAAACTCATTGATAAAATGAAAGGAAAGTCTGACTTGGGTAAACCATCCGCCGTTCGTCAACCGAATGCGGGTAAATGCCCTAAATCATCTATTTTGGGAAAACCCCCATAGACTTTGCCTAAGCTAGGAACTGATAAGAGCACAAATGCGATAGCACCTAGAATGTATAAGATGAACACTAGGTCCACTCAATCTGGAACATCGCGGTTACCTCAAAATACTAGGAAAACTAATCAACGTGTGTCTTCTTCTACAGGAGTAACTCCCACTACTAGCGTTAGCGGACCACAACTTAAGAGCACTAGAATGCAAGATAGAGTCATGCCTAAAAATAGTCAAGGGAAGAAGATGGAAGTAGAAAACCAACGTAGGAATTTTAAGTTTTCTAAGAATAAAACGTCTATAACTGCATGTAATGACAGCTTGAATGTTAAGAATTCAAATGTTGAATTTGTTTGTGTTAAATGTGGAAAATGTGATCGTACTTTCAATCATGATGCTTGTGCTTTTAATCATAATGACGTGAATGCTAGAACTAGGAAGCCTATTCTTGTGCCCAACCCACACGAACTTTGAACCAATCCACTGCTCAACCACTTAAGAAACTAAGTGCGTTAGAATCCACTACTCTGCGTAAACAACACATGTTAGAGAAGCTTTATGAGAATATGAGTAGGACATGTAAACAAGGGTACTCAAGATTTACACCACCCGGATACAAATGGGTACGTAAGAATACCACTATTCTAATTGGGTGTATGAATGTTAGCTTGCCTTTAGAATTTGTATCTAGGCCTACTAATATTTTGGAACCCACTCCCATCAAGGGCTCCCATTTGTCAAACTCTACATTGTCTTCTAATTCTTATGCAGCTCGTCGAGATCATTCTCTCCATAATGGACTCTGGTGCATAAAGCACATGACGGGAAATCTCAAGCTTCTAATTAACCTCGTGGAGAAGTTTCTGGGTACGGTACAGTTTGGAAATGATCAGTTTGCACCGATACTCGGATATGGAGATTTGATTCAAGGAAATATTACTATTACACAGGTTTATTACGTCGAAGGACTTAATCACAATTTATTATCCGTTGGTCAATTTTGTGATGCGGATTTGGAAGTGGCTTTTCGGAAAACTACTTGCTATGTTAGAGACTACGATGGGAATGACCTTCTCACAGGTTCTCGTGCTTCTGATCTCTACACAGTAACTCTTCAAGATACATCTTCATCAAATCCAATTTGCTTAATGGCTAAAGCTTATTTACCTCAAGCTTGGTTATGGCATCAACGATTGTCACATCTCAACTTTGACACCATCAACTTTCTTTCGAAGAATGATATTGTGACTGGTCTTCCTAAGTTAAAATTCGTCAAAGATCATCTTTGTTCCTCTTTTGAGTTGGCCAAAGCAAAACGAAAGTCTTTCAAAACAAAGACTACCCCAAGCTCAAAAGGACGATTGGAACTTTTACACATGGATTTGTGTGGTCCCATGCGTGTAGAGAGTATTAACAGGAAAAAGTATATTCTCGTGATTGTTTCTTATTACTCTAGATACACATGGACTTTCATCTTAAAGTCCAAAGATGAAACACCAGAAGTTCTCAAAAACTTTTTCAAGATGATACAACGCAATCTTCAAGCTCAAGTCTTAACCGTAAGAACGGATAGGGGTACTGAATTTTTGAACAAGACTTTGCAATCTTACTTTCAAGTATAAGGCATCGAACATCAAACGTCTATTGCTCGAACTCCTGAACAAAACGGTGTTGTCGAAAGACGGAACCGCACTTTGGTTGAGGCAGCTCGAACAATGCTTTCTGCTTCAAAATTACCACTATTCTTCTGGGCTGAAGCAATTGCAACTGCCTGTTATACTTAGAATCGTTCTCTCGTAATCCCTAGACATGGAAAGACACTTTACCACATCATCAATGGCAGGAAACCTACTGTTAAATTCTTTCACGTATTTGGATCTTTATACTACATTCTTAAAGACGATGAGAATCTCGACAAGATGAAAGAAAAAGGTGATGCATGTATTTTTGTGGGGTATGCTACATTGTCGAAAGGATATCGAGTTTACAACAAGAGAACAAAGATTATTGTTGAAACAATTTATGTGAACATTGTCTAATTTCCACAAATGGTACTTGATCACAACAGCTCAAGTCCCTCACCTGAATGTCCAACAATGGCATCTACACAAAACAGTGTACGTCCCGTGCAAGAATGTCAAGAAAATATTCCTATAGCAGACTCGACGGATACAACTCAAATGAATGAGTTGGTTGATTTATATGATCCAATGTTTGATGAATATTACTATAGAATCAATCAAGTTGTGTGAAAGCCTTCCGCTGTCAATATTGTTGATGCACCCGCACAAAGTCAACAAGACACAACTGCATCTACTTCAGCAACCGTTGCTCAAGAGACTATTCCATTGGTACTCAACAAACTCAAGAAACCACCATACAACCAACTTCACCAACCGTCAATGTTGCAGGAGCAGAAAACAATCAAGCAGTCGATGCACAATCTAACGAAGAAGAATTCATCAACCCGTTCGGTACACCGGTACGCAAAGTCGGGGAGTCTTCTACTCAACATGTTGATCTGTCCAACATGCATACATTCTACCAACGATATCCATCCACTCACCATTGGACACGTGATCATCCATTGGAAAAAGTTATTGGAAATCCCTCACGACCGGTTTGAACACGCAGACAATCGAAACCGATGGTGATGTGTGTATGTATGCACTCACCGTGAGTTCAACTGTACCTACAAACATCAAGCAAGCCATGACTGATCATGCGTGGATTGAATCAATGCAAGACGAAATTCATCAGTTTGAACGCCTAAATGTTTGGGAACTTGTTGACAGACCCTATGGAATTTTGCTTTTAGATTTCAAATGGATCCGGAAAAACAAAATGGATGAAGAACAAACCATCATCAAAAACAAATCTCGTCTTGTGGTTAAGGGATATCGTCAACAAGAAGGGATAGATTTCGATGAATCATTTGCTATAGATGCTCGTTTGGAAGCTGTCAGGATATTCCTTGCTTATGCTGCACATAAAGGCTTCACGGTTTATCAGATGGACGTTAAAAATGCTTTTCTCAACGGTCATTTGAAGGAAGAAGTATATGTGAATCAGCTGGAAGGGTTCGTTGATCCTCATCATCCTGACAAAGTCTACCGTCTCAAGAAGGTAGTATATGGACTCAAACAAGCTCCAAGGGCGTGGTACGATGAACTATCAAACTTCTTGGTATTTAAAGGATTCTCTAAAGGTTTCATTGATCCTACTCTCTTTATTAATAAATATGGGGATGACATATTGCTTGTGCAAGTTTATGTTGATGACATCATTTTTGGTTCTACGAACCCACAACATTCAAAACGTTTTGAAAAATTAATGCACAACAAATTTGAAATGTCAATGATGAGGGAGCTAAAATGTTGATCCCAAACTTAGATCGATTAGCTTTGTGTATACGAGATTAGATCAAGTATATCACGTAGAGAAACCTTTGTATATGCTTTGTGAATCTAAGTGTTATGCGGAATTTAACACTTAAACAAGAACACAAGATGTAAACAAAACTTTCACTTTGATTATGAATGTCGAACTTGCTTACAATGAAAGATGTTTACGAATGAAAACTTATATAAAACTTGATATCGAACATTAACCTAAAGGCCTTCTTTTATAGACTAAGAAGCCTTGTATAATAAGCTACGTATCAACTATTCTAGGTAAAGATAAACATAGAAAATACATTGTCGTTTCTATCCTTACTAGAAGTATTCTAGAATATAATAAACGTGTAGCTTATATCTTCTATCAGTGCTTGTCTTCAATCTGTCAACGCTTGACTTTAACTTGTCAACGCTTGAGCTGTCAGCGCTTGCTTTGTTCCTGTCAACGCTTGATTTGTTCTTGTCAGCGCTCAAGTGATCTGGCCTTAATTTATTCCCAACAATCCTCCCCTAAACTTGATATCCACTCTTATGATCAAGTTTCTGAATAAGCATTAAGAACTTGGAGGAGTCTGACAAACCTTCTCATATTGGTAATGAATAAATCTGATCAAATTCTTTGCCACGTCACTTGAATAATCTATCTCCAGCTGAGTGTCCTTCATCTTTTCCAAAACAGCCTTGGATATGAAATATTGAGCATCCACAAGTAGATACTCAGCAAACTTTGTAGAGCTCAAATGGTATACACCAGCAGCTGAATATAACCTCCATTGAAGACCACTGAGGTCATCTTCAAGATCCTTACATATTTCAGGATCTTCCTCATTTGTCCCACACATTCTTTTGAATGTGGTCCAAAGTTTTATTCCATTAGCTGAAGTTGGTGCTTCAGCCTCATACTTGGTCTCTAGTAACCTCCAAAGGTCCACCAAGTCTTCTCTATCACAACTTGCAAATAAAGATATGAGAGTGGTAAAAGTGTGTACCTCCTTGCCAAATCTGCCAATCTTCCAGAATCCGCATTCATCCTCATCATAACTCACAATCGGATTCCTGGAATCTAATGGTAACACTTGCACCATATCTGAAGCTTCTAATGGTGAGAGCTTGAGGCTCTTTCTTATAACTGCTTCACTTGGATATAGTGGATCCATATCTTTTGGAAACTCAAGTTTAAATCCCTTCTTCACTGGCCTGGGAATCATCATAGCTTTCTTGATTTCCATCTCTTCTGCAAGTTGCTCCTTTCTTTCATCTGAAAGAAGTCTGAGAGTGTTTGCTTCCTGCACTCTCACCCAAATAGGATAAGCCCTATGTTCCAACTCATCAAATGTCAAAGCCTTCAACTTCTGATGTGTCCATCCAACTCCATGACATCTGAGCAACATAAAGTAGAGCTCTCTTCTATCCCTTTTCAATTCTGAGAGAATATTGCTTGCCTTGTGCTTCAAAATCACCTTACAATCCTTCTGAACTCTAAGAAGAAGCTCCAAACCCCATATTTGATCTGAAATGGTCAAGTCTGGATTATCCATGCAGCTTTCTTCCCAAGAATTGTACATCTGAACCACCTCTGGCATATCAAAGTCAACATGCAATTTTAAGTCTCTCAACTTTTCCCTAGCAAGCTCATCACCATACTCAAGCCTTTCTGGTTCTAAAATCATCACACTTGAGTCTGAGCTAGCTCCATCACTTTCTTCTTCAGAAGTCACAACAAATGGTGACTTTTCCTTTTCACCTTGTTCCATCATTTGTTCAGCCAATCTTCTATCAAATTCAACTTGGGCTGCATCCTTTGGAACAATTTCTTCTACCAATTTACCCTTACCCTTATCTTCATGTGCAGGTCTGTCAACGCCCAAATTTCCTCTATCGCGCCCAAAATACTTCTATCAGCGTCCAAATTTGTCTTGTCAACGCTCAAATATTTTCCCTCAGCGCCTTGTGTAACCTCTCTCAACATAGCTGTAAATGATAAATTTAGATTGGTTGGAGAGATTAAGGACGTATCAAAACCTGTTTGTTCCTTCAAAGTTGTAAGGGCTTCAGCAACATCTATTGATTGACCATCTTGGCTGCCCTTATCACTCAGATTTCTTTGATCTTCCTCCCCTTTGGAAGACTCCTCCATACCCCTCCTAGCATGATCACTTTCCAAAACAACAATCCTTTCCCTCAATTGCTTGAGTTCAAGGCCTTGGGAGCTGACAATTTGTACTAAGTCTGTATTTTGCTTTTGCAAGCTAATGCAGACTGCCGTCAATTCTAAAAGAGTCATTGGTTCCAGTCTGCCCTCTTCTGAAATGGGGATTTGACCCCCCGAGTCAGATTCATTGGGCATGGATGAGGACTTAATTATGGTGGGACTGCCTTGACCAACATCTAAGCCAGAACCAATAGTCCCAGCCTCATCCAGGTCACCAACCACACTTGTGGTGGTGGTTCTCTCTGCTTCATGGCTAGGACCACCAGAGGAGAACACTCCAGTAGTCCTTTGGCGTTTAATCAATGATAGGTGTGGAAACACCCATCCTTTTTACCACTTAATTACAATAATAACCGGGCCAAAACGTATATTTTATGTCATTTATGTCAGAATTATGCGTGGTTTGTGTTTTTGTTGTGATTTAGGACGAAAAGGTGAAAAGTGGAGAAAACACGGCTTTCACGGGCTTTTATCGAAGAAAAAGACGAAAGACGAAGTCGAAAGATCAAGAGTGCAAAAAGAACGGAAGTCCAAGACCAATTCTAAAGATTTATCGAAGAAAAAGTCAAAAGACGGAAGTTTACTAAAAAGCCGAAAAACTCAAGTCTAATTTATTGAAGATTACAAGGCGAGTTTGAAGAAATCCCAAGAAAAGTCCAAGTATTAAGATGATTAACTAAAGATTAAGAAGATCAAGGACTTAAGTGTGCAATTAAGGAAAAGAAGAAAGAGGGAGGAAGCTTCCTTAGCTCCTCCCTAATCTCCCTATAAATAGTTTTAGTGTTTTCATTTTTCAAGTGTTGGAGGCCTGACAAGCCTTTCTTCCCCATTCTTCATTTTCTTGTTCTTTACTTTTATGCATCTTAATCTCCATGTAATGCACCTTTAATTCTCTTTTAACTCCATGTAAGTTTCCATTTAATTGATGTTAATCTTTACTTTATTGTTAATCTCCTTCTTCCTTTCTTGCTTGATTTGTTCTTAATCTTTGTGTTCATGTTCTTGAGTTTTCTTATTTTCAATCAAGTGGGTTTTGATTGATTTGGATTTATTTGTTAGTTTTGATGATTTATTTTGATTGATTATTGTTAATTGATGTTTGTTGGTTGTTTTGGTTTAATCTTTTGGTTTGTTTTGATTAGATTCGCTCAAATTCGTGCTTTATTCTTCATTCCCTGAATCTCGTTACTGTTACTGTTCTTTCCCAGACTTTCCGAATAAGCTTCTTAGTTTTCCCCCTATGCGGAATATCTCTTTTATTCCGAATAGCATGTTTTAATTCTTTCTTATGCGGAATATCAGTTATTCCGAATAGGAGTTCTATGCGGAATGTTTATTTATTCCGAATAGGGCTTCCTATGTGGAATGATTGATTATTCCGTATAAGAGCTGTTTTCCGCATAGGGTCTATCTTTCCGCATAGAACCATATTTTCCGCATAGATGTGTTTTTCCGAATAGGCATATTTTTCCGAATAGAGTGTTTTTCCATTTTTATTCCGCATAGGCACTTTTATTCCGAATAGCCCCTTCTTTTCCGCATAGCTTTTATTTTTCCGCATAGTGTTACTTTTTCCGAATAGAGTTTTTATTTCGTATAGCACATTTTATTCCGCGTAGACATCCTTATTCGGAATATTTACTTTATTCCGAATAGAGCTTTAGTTTCAGTTTTAAGATTTATTTTTCCCCGCCTTTTCTTTACTTGCATTTTTACTCGCTTTCCTTTCGATTTAAGTTTTAATTTGAGTTATTTACTTTTATTGCCTTTTATTTCTTGTCATTTATTTCCCGTTAAGTTTAATCTTTTATTATTGTTTCCTTACTTTATTTTTAATTGTTCCAAGTCTTTATTTTTAATTAGTTTTAGACAACGACACCCTTTTACTTGATTCACCAAGAACAACTGAGTCGCACAATTAACCAGAGATCAATTCGAAGAGACACCGAGAAAACGAACTTTTCAACGAGTTAAAATTCAGTTATCAAATGGCGCCGCTGCCGGCTCTTTTCGTGAAGATCGAAGGTTTTTTGTGAGTGACGCGTTGGATTTTGGGATCCGTTCACTTGTGAACGTTATTTTTCTTGTCAAAAATTTTTCAAAAATCCAAAAACATTTGAAAAATCATAAAAAGCATTTCTTTTTCAAAGTTTTGCACCAAAAATATTCTTCTTGCTTATCTATCTTTCTTTCTTTATGGATTTTTATGTCCATTGCGTCCGGTGTGGGAAACAATTATCTGGGAACAACTCTTGTCAATGGTGTACATGTGAGCGGTGCGGAAATGATATCGACTACACGCAATCCGGATTTTGTCCTTTGTGCAACTCGACTAATTCGTACTTTTTGAACCTACCTCCTGTTCCCTCGTGCATCTATTGTGGAAGCGATTCTCATTGGCATGTTTCGTGCCCGGTTCGATACCCGTATGGTCACGGGCAAGAACCAGGGTACAATTATGACAATGATAATAGCTATTCACAAGACGCACCTGATTTTTCTCCATACCCGATTTGCACCAACTGTGGGGGTCCTCACGATACCTAATATTGTCAACCAATGAATTGTTATGAGCCAAATCCGTGTCCTCGGTTTTCTTCACCTATGGATTATTATGAACCAAACCCGGTTTCTAATTATTCCCAACTGATGAACAACTATGAGCCACAACCTTGCTATAATTCCGGTTTTCAAAATCTTGAACCTCCACCGCACTCACTCGATCTTCAGCCTCGTCACGGGATGAGTTACCAAGAACCAATTGTCGATCTTACTACAGCTTTTCAAGAGCAATCGAAAGCGCTTTTACAGACGCTGCGAACTTGTATGGAGTCATTTTTACAGCAGCAAGATCAGACGAGTACCTATATCCCTGAGCATATTATTGGCCCTATAAATAATGAGGAGAGTGATGACGATATTGAGGTTATTTTCGACGAGGAGGAATTTCTAAAGCAAAATACTTCACTCCTTAGTGATGATAGTTTTCACATTCCTGAGATCGATGAGTTTCTTGCTATTGATACACCCGTGGAATACACATCCGGGTATGCTGATGTGGAAGGAGATATACTTTTTCTAGAAGATTTATTACACGATGACACTACACCTTCTATCCCAGAGGTGGAAAGATGTGAATCTACTGAAAAGGGACGCAGGTGGAAGGTAATTGTTCTCATACTTCTCATATTATATTGCCACCTCATCCTCCCACATGCACACCCAAGCGGGTAATGTATCACTTTTACTCTACTCGTTTTATACCGGGAAATGAGGATGAGTGCTTTGACCCGGGAGGTGACATTGATTATACTATGATTGATAACAATACGGCTTTGCCGTTTGCTCAGCATCCATTGTCTTTAGGGGATGACAATGTGCTCACTATACCCAACCCACCTCCCGTGGATCTCGATTTCACATACTTCTCGTATGTTGAAAGGACCTTTCTCCCTTTCAAGACTTATCCCCTCGCCTCTCCTTTGTTGTTGTCCTCCGGGAACGAGGACAAAGTCTTTGATCCCGGTATCACATTCGAGGCTTCCCCATGGACTATTTAATTCGGGGACGAGTCAGGCTCGTGACTCGGTTAACAAAAACAAGCGCTTTTTGGGAGGCAACCCAATTATCTATCTATTTTCACCATAAGTGTAGGGGGGAGCCCCGTGGTGTTTCTTGCTTTCTTTCTTATCATTGCAGGGATTCGAGCTTCAAAGACACACTCTTGATGACTTTTGACAAACCGTGATTCCGTGTTCCTTTCTTCCTAGTTTTATCCTAAACTCTTTGTGATTCACTATTTTATATTTCTCAATATTAAAATAGGAATCTCTTTAGTTGTCTTTTCCTTCGCGAGATTTAAACAAAGTGCACAATGTCCTAAGTGTAGGGGAGTTTACTCCCACATGCTTAAACATTGAGGACAATGTTTATATTAAGTGTAGGGGGACTTCTATCGAAGTTAAGTGGCCTTTTCCTTGTATTTGTCCTCATTTTAACCGAAAAATCAATTTTTCGACATTTTTCAAAATTTTTAATCTATTTTGGCCTAGTTGTAGTTCCCATTATTTTTGCTACTTCTCTCCTATTTTAATAAAATGGTTTTAGCAAGTTTAGATATCTTAGATATATTAGGCCCGTTGTGAATATTTTGACTCAACCCGAGTTTACTTATCCAAGTTCACTCTAGCTAGTATCCTTAACCATGTAGACCTTAATTGGTTTATTAGGCTAAGCATCCACGAGTCTCATTACTTGAGATTTTAAATTGTGGAGGACGAGAAATGATAGAGTTGGTTACAAGTTTGGTATTCTCTCATTAACTTATGTGAGTTAATTATGATCTTTTCTCCCATCACTTGCTAATAAATTATCTGCAATAAGTAAGGTCGTACGATTTGAAAAGTTACTTAGCTTCTAGCCCAAGATCGTTTAAAAGTTGCTCGGTAATGATAAGAGTTCATAGCCAAGGCATAACTTATGAAGCGGGGCGCGAAGATTGGCGAGTCCGAAAAGGCCCTAACAAGGCATGAGGATTCCATTTTATTGCTAAAGATCCAAAGTGAGGTGAAGAGCATTATTCCTAAAGTCAATATGAAGGATCAAGACTCACGACGAAAAGCAATCAACTCCCATAAAGATGATGGAGAAGTCTATCCGAAAAGACCCTAACAAGGTATGAGGATAAATAGATCCAAGTCCGAAAAGGAGGCGGATCGTTGTATCTCAAAATCCCAATTAGAGATTGAAGAAATAATCATGAAGTCGTGGTCAACAAAGTTGGAGTACCCCTCAAAAGTCTCCAAGTGAAGAAACTCTATTATGATGAGAAGACCATTATCTCAAGAACGTCTCTCGAAGATATGAAGTATGAAGTACATGCCAAATATCGGCCCGAGAAAGGTCTCAAATCGTGAACCAAGTTATGCCAAGATATGAACTTTTTGATATCCCGAGAAGCAGTTTTAAGAGATTTTGTCCTTTAGCTAACTATTGATCAAATCGTCCTACTTTGCTTTCAGCTTAAATAAATTATCGAAATAAGTCAACAATGCATCCTCGTGATCATTCAAGACATCAATAAAACATAAGAGATACCCATAGGAATAAGGGAGTTTAAGTGATTAATTGAACCGCATGAGTAAATGTTTGCTATGCTAACTTGTACTAACAATGATCTTGTTTTTAAGCTTGGCATGGGGAACGTGAAACTTGAGGGTGATAAACATTCATGACACACAAGCCCTAATGTAAGTCTTAGATTTCTTTACATGTTTCTTCCTTGTTGCATCTTGTTATTTTCTATCTTTTTGACTTTCCTTAGTTGTTTAATAAAGGCCAAGGTAGGTTGATTATGATGGAAAGTGTAAACCTTGCTTTATCACTAAGCATTGCATGAGGGCATTGCAATGGTTAAGTGTAGGGGATTTGATAGGTGTGGAAACACCCATCCTTTTTACCACTTAATTACAATAATAACCGGGCCAAAACGTATATTTTATGTCATTTATGTCGGAATTATGCGTGGTTTGTGTTTTTGTTGTGATTTAGGACGAAAAGGTGAAAAGTGGAGAAAACACGGCTTTCACGGGCTTTTATCGAAGAAAAAGACGAAAGACGAAGTCGAAAGATCAAGAGTGCAAAAAGAACGGAAGTCCAAGACCAATTCTGAAGATTTATCGAAGAAAAAGTCAAAAGACGGAAGTTTACTAAAAAGCCGAAAAACTCAAGTCTAATTTATTGAAGATTACAAGGCGAGTTTGAAGAAATCCCAAGAAAAGTCCAAGTATTAAGAAGATTAACTAAAGATTAAGAAGATCAAGGACTTAAGTGTGCAATTAAGGAAAAGAAGAAAGAGGGAGGAAGCTTCCTTAGCTCCTCCCTAATCTCCCTATAAATAGTTTTAGTGTTTTCATTTTTCAAGTGTTGGAGGCCTGATAAGCCTTTCTTCCCCATTCTTCATTTTCTTGTTCTTTACTTTTATGCATCTTAATCTCCATGTAATGCACCTTTAATTCTCTTTTAATTCCAAGTAAGTTTCCATTTAATTGATGTTAATCTTTACTTTATTGTTAATCTCCTTCTTCCTTTCTTGCTTGATTTGTTCTTAATCTTTGTGTTCATGTTCTTGAGTTTTTTTATTTTCAATCAAGTGGGTTTTGATTGATTTGGCTTTATTTGTTAGTTTTGATGATTTATTTTGATTGATTATTGTTAATTGATGTTTGTTGGTTGTTTTGGTTTAATCTTTTGGTTTGTTTTGATTAGATTCGCTCAAATTCGTGCTTTATTCTTCATTCCCTGAATCTCGTTACTGTTACTGTTCTTTCCCAGACTTTCCGAATAAGCTTCTTAGTTTTCCCCCTATGCGGAATATCTCTTTTATTCCGAATAGCATGTTTTAATTCTTTCTTATGCGGAATATCAGTTATTCCGAATTGGAGTTCTATGCGGAATGTTTATTTATTCCGAATAGGGCTTCCTATGCGGAATGATTGATTATTCCGTATAAGAGCTGTTTTCCGCATAGGGTCTATCTTTCCGCATAGAACCATATTTTCCGCATAGATGTGTTTTTCCGAATAGAGTGTTTTTCCATTTTTATTCCGCATAGGCACTTTTATTCCGAATAGCCCCTTCTTTTCCGCATAGCTTTTATTTTTCCGCATAGTGTTACTTTTTCCGAATAGAGTTTTTATTCGTATAGCACATTTTATTCCGCGTAGACATCCTTATTCGGAATATTTACTTTATTCCGAATAGAGCTTTAGTTTCAGTTTTAAGATTTATTTTTCCCCGCCTTTTCTTTACTTGCATTTTTACTCGCTTTCCTTTCGATTTAAGTTTTAATTTGAGTTATTTACTTTTATTGCCTTTTATTTCTTGTCATTTATTTCCCGTTAAGTTTAATCTTTTATTATTGTTTCCTTACTTTATTTTTAATTGTTCCAAGTCTTTATTTTTAATTAGTTTTAGACAACCACACCCTTTTACTTGATTCACCAAGAACAACTGAGTCGCACAATTAACCAGAGATCAATTCGAAGAGACACCGAGAAAACGAACTTTTCAACGAGTTAAAATTCAGTTATCAATCAACCTATATTCAGGTGGTGTGGAAGATGGTGTGGAAGAATGGGTAGATGTGGGTTGGTTAAGGGGTGTTTGGGATTGTGAAGGTTGGGTGTCAGCGTTGGAAATAGGCACATCAATGCCAACATTTGATGCGTCAGCGTCAAAGGGTTCTTGGTCAATTTGCATTTGTTCAGGTGAGGGTAAAGGTTCAGGAATGGGTTCAAGTTGTGGTTGAGGGTCAATTTGAGGTTGAGGGTCTGGTTAGGGTTGTGCTGCTGTAATAACAGCAAGCATGGCTGGGGTTAAAAGGTAAGTCTCTAAGAGGTGGTGAATTCATCTTTGTAAAAATAGCTTTCTTTTGTTCAGGGATCTTATAAAAATCATTGTGATCCCTTGAACAATAACCTTGATCATCAAAAATCATTTGCAGAAAACGGGGATAAGCTAAAGTCATTTTTGTCCCCTTGTTTTTACACATCCCTTCAAAAATCATTTTAGAATAGTTATATTTTTGCCCTGTTGCAATGCACACAATAGCACTTGCAATGGATCTATTGATCTCATTGTGTGCAGTACATTTGGAACTCAAACATTGAAGGAGGATGTGGATGAGGTACTTCTAGGCTGGGGGAAATTCCTGCTTATGATACTTATTAAGAGTACCTTCATCAGGAAAAGGATATCCCAAAGCCCTAAGCCCTTGTTCTATTTCATTTATGGGAAGGATGGCTACACCAGCAGCATCATCAAGATGCAAGGCCTGGCGTACCAAGGCCTCAGTAACCACCCAAGATCTCCCATGAACAATAGAAGTCAATGTGGTCACTCCATTAACTGTTGAGGAACTGACAGTGTTCCAAAACTGCTTAATGTGTGTGACTGGAATGCGTGGTGCATGAGAAAGAGCATACCTTAATGGGGATGCGTTCAAATACGCCACCATTTGTATGTATTGAGGAAACAAATCATTATCAGCAACAAGATAAGCAATCATGTTGTGTTGTGACTTGAACCCCAATTCCAATTCTGCTGAGTTAAACTTTGGTACCATTGATGAAAGCTGTTAATTTGAAGTGTAGAAGATGAAGTTGATAAGAGAAAAGTGTTAGACAAGAATTATAGATACCCTGTTTAAAAATAGGAGCCAAATTTATAGGAGATAAAGAATGCATGTGATTGGCCCAAAAATAGGCAAAGATTTTCAAAAACTAATCATGAAAATATTGAAAAAGTTATAAGTTATCTCATGCATTTAATGAAAGTAACAACTCCTAAAATTACGGCTTGAAAATATGTCAAAAAGTAACAACTGGGTAGGTCCCATTGAGTGTCAACGGTAAAAAATAACCTATCGACGCCCAACGGCTATAATGTTGTCAACGTTCGCCTAAAGCCATGTCAGCGTCCAATTTGGTCTCAACAACGCTTGGAAAAATCTTGTCAGCGTCCAAAAATAAAATTGTTTTAAAAAAGTGAAAAATGACCTTAACAAGTAATTTATCCTAGAGAAGATAACCAAAAGCTGATAATTATTATAGGGCGCCAAGCACTGTCCAGTTATGCACACTTGCATAAGCAAGATAGACATAACAGTCCTCTAGTGTCCCTTGCTAACCAAAACTCTTAACAACAAAGTTACCTTATAAAATCCTTGTTACTCCCAGGTAAACCCCATATCAAAATCATTCCCAAGTCTCCCAACAGACCACAACCAATTCTAGGCCAAAAATGTCTTGGCAGCATGCAAAGTTGATATACTATGCATGCTACAGTGCCTCATGGTTTAGTAAAACTAACCCATACTCACCTGTGGACACAATCTAGAATTGTGATAAGAGTGTCATATGGATACCCAAACATCCTAAAGGTTCCTAAAACCTCCCCTTAAACTATGATACAAAAAGTTTGCTAAAATCATGCATGAACATAAAAAAAATTTATGTCAAGATAGGAATGAAACATTCCAACCATCATCCATAAATAAAAAAACTTGTCCAAATGCTTTTCCATTGATCCATAAGCAACTCTGTATCCAATGGTATACTGCTAACACCATCTGCACATTTAGATTGAAAATCACAAAACTAACATTGTTGTTGACAACGCCCCGATAACACACAACAGCGTTGAAGGAAGCTTTGTCAGCGTTAGACAATTATATTGCTGACAACGTTGCAAAAACCCTTATCAGTGTTTAAACAACCTTTGCCAGTGTTAGAAAAATATAGTGGAAAATCTAAATCATCAATAAGACCAATAATAATAATGCATCATCCTGTACATACTTTTACAAAAAGAAACCAAAACACATATTAAGAGAGATTAACCATTCCAATACTTGTTACCAAGTATTGAAATCTTCCAGTATCAAAAGGTTTAGTTAACAAATCTGACACATTTTCCTCAGTGTCAACCCTATCTGGTTGTATTAAACCTTTCTCAAAGCAATCTCTTATAAAATGGTGTCTAATTTCTATGTGTTTAGTTTTAGAATGATGTACAGGATTCTGAATGATGCATAAAGTACTATTATTGTCAACAAATATCTTAGTATGCATAAAATTATACCCATAGTCCAACAGCTGGTTCTGAATCCACAACACTTGACCACAACATGCTGCTGCAGCCACATACTCTGCTTCAGTTGTAGAATTATCCACCACTGTTTGTTTCTTGCATTGCCAAGATATTAACCTGCTCCCAAGAAACTGACATCCACCAGTTGTGGATTTCCTATCAAACTTATCACCTCCATAATCACTATCTGAATATGCAATCAGCTCCAATGGTGAATCCTTTGGGTACCACAAACCAAGACTTGGGAAGCATCTTAGGTACCTAAAGATCCTCTTCACAGCATAAAGGTGACATTCTTTGGGAGTCACTTGATGGCGTGCACAAGCACACACAGCAAACATGATATCAGGTCTGGAAGCAGTAAGATACATCAAGGATCCAATCATGGATCTATAATGCCTGACATCAACATCCTTTCCATCTCCAATCTTTCCCCAAGGGTGTTCTCTATCCATAGGAGTAGTAGCCCTCTTTTCATGAGGAGAAAAGCCAAATTTCTTCAAGATTTCAGCAACATATTTGTCCTGGGAGATGAAGATACCATCTTCTTTCTGCTGAACTTGTAAACCAAGAAAGAAGTTCATCTCCCCCATAGCACTCATCTTGAATTTATCTGTCATAAGCTTGGAGAAATCCTCACTCATCTTTGGATCAGTAGATCCAAAAATGATATCATCAACATAGACCTGCACAAGCAACACATCTTTGCCTTTCTTCTTTGTAAATAGTGTCTGATCTATGGTGCCCCTTTTGAATCCATTGTCCACTAAATATGTAGACAAGGTACCATACCATGCTCTAGGGGCTTGATAAAGGCCATACATAGCCTTTTTGACTCTATACACTTTATCTGGATGCTCTGGATCCTCAAAACCAGGAGGTTGCATGACATAAACTTCCTCAACAATGGTGCCATACAAGAATGCACTTTTGACATCCATTTGATAGACTGTGAAGCCCATGCAAGATGCATAGGCTAGAAAAATCCTAATAGCTTCAATCCTTACAACTGGTGCAAAGACCTCCTCATAGTCTATCCCCTCCTCTTGTGTATAACCTTGAGCCACTAACCTTGCCTTGTTTCTGACCACAATACCTCTTTCATCTCTTTTGTTCCTGAGAACCCATCTTGTCCCTATAGGTCTGACATATCTAGGACAATCAACCAGCTCCCAAACATCCTGAATTGCAAATTGGTGAAGCTCATCCTGCATTGCTTCCACCCAACTTGGTTCTTTGAGAGCATCAAATATCTTCTTGGGTTCTTCTTGTGACAGAAAACATGCAAACAAACATGCTTGCACAAGAGGGGTATCAACCTTCTTGTGTATATTGGCAATAAACCCACCAAGACCTTGGTGAGATCTTCTGGTCTGAACTGGAGTCATAATATCACCAATGATCTGAGATGTGGGGTGATTTTTCATTGTGGAAGTGAGAACTCCTCCTTCAAAAAGTCTGGTGTCCTCAACTTCACGCTCCATGTTTCCAATATCTTCTTCATCAGACTCTCTTTGATCAACAGGAATCTCTTCATAAACATTAGAAGGTCCTCCTTGTTCAAAAGTGGAAGAGAAAAGATGTGCAAAGGTGTTGTCAACGTCTGAACCTTGTTTGTCAGCACTTGGGCTAACAACGCTTGAACTGTTGTTGTCAACGTCTGAGCCATCAACGTCTGAATTGGTCTTGTCAGCGCTAGATTTGCCTTTGTCAGCGCCTGAAGAACCATGCATGTTTGTATCTGGTGGTATTTGGAGACCACCATTACCTTGTCCAGCAGCAGCAGCAGCAGCAAACGCATCTGTCCAAATAGGAATTGTGACATATTCAAATGTAGGAGATGCCTTTTCTGCTTGTGATCCAACCTTCTCATGAACCTGTGTACCTGAAACATTAACAACTTGTTCCTCCACAACATTTGAAGTTACCTTCACAATGTATGGATTAGTGACAGGCATATAATTTAAAGTTCTAGATAAGGGTTCCAAATCAAACAACCAATTAGGACCACTTTCAGGATCACTAGGTTTATTCTCTAAGAACCTAACATGTACTCTCTCAACAATACGTTTGTCCTCTTTAAGATAAACCCTATAACCCTTGCTCTGCACTGAATACCCCATGAAGTAACCTTCATCACCTTTTGCACTAAATTTACCTAAGGCATCACTAGTATCTAAGACTACTACATGACATCCAAAAGGTCTGAGAAAACCAATATTAGGTTTTCTTCCCCAAAGTAACTCATAAGGTGTTTTGTTCTGAATTTTTGTTAACCAATGCTCTATTTTTCACATAGCATGCTGTATTAACAGCCTCAGCCCAAAAGGCTATAGGAAAGTGAGCATCAGCCAACATTGTTCTGGCTGCTTCAATTAGGGTTCTATTTTTCCTTTCAGCAACCCCATTTTGTTGTGGGGTTCTAGCAATACTGAATTTCCTAGTAATTCCCTTCCTGGCACAAAAATCATCTAGCTTCTTGTTCCTAAATTCTCCACCATTATCACTCCTAAGCATTTTAACCTCATGTCCAGACCTTTTCTCAATTTGAGTGATAAGTTCAATAAGAACATCAGCTGTGTCACTCTTCATAGCTAGAAAGAATGTCCAAGTAAACCTAGAAAAGTCATCTGTTACAACAAAACAATATGACTTGCCATTCAAACTCTCTATATTTGTTGGACCAAAGAGGTCTATGTGAAGCATATGAAGAGGTCTGGAACTAGTATGCACCTGCTTGGACTTGAATGAGACCTTGTGCTGCTTGCCTTTAAGACATGCAACACAAGAGTGGTCATTGTGGAAGGCCTTCTTAGGCAAACCGTCAACTAAACCAAGCCTCACAAGTCTATTTATATTTTTAAAATTTATGTGCCCTAGTCTCCTGTGCCACAAATTACTTTCATCTACTGAGGCCTTAGCATAAAAACAAGACATATTTGTATTCACTTTAATCCCATTTAAATTCACATTATATATGTCCTTATGCCTAGGTGTTCTATACTCAATATACTTCTCATCAGGGATCTTAAAATCCTTGCTTAACACCAAACACTCAGTATCTGTGAAAAGAACCTTATTTTTGTTATCACAAACTTGTGATACACTAAACAGATTATAATCAAGTTCTTTTACCAGGAAGACGTTTTCAAAATGCAGATTATTGGTGAGAAGGGTTCCTTTGCCTGTAATGGTGCCATATCCCCCTCCAAAGTATACCTTGTCACCATCTTTAATAGGAGTGAAGTTCGTCAGATAGTCTTCCTTTCCTGTCATGTGCCTTGAGCATCCACTATCCCAATATCCATAATCATTGATCTGTCTTTGAATGCCCTGCACATAAAGAAAACAAATTAGTTTTCTTTGGGAACCCAAGTCTCAGAAGACTTGGATTCATCTAGTTGTTCAATAAGAACAGACTTAGTTCTCACAACAACCTCATTCTCATCCTTTTTAGGATGAAATACCCAGTTAACCCCAATAGGTTTTGTAATGACCTTTGAAATGTAATTAAATCTATTGCAAGTCATTGAAATTCCATTATTATTAGGGTTTTGATCTTTCTTGGGTCTCCATGTTAAGCTTGAAGAAGCTTTAGACCCCTTACCTTGTGGCTGCAAATATTTAGGTCTGGTCACGTTTCTGTCAGCGTTGGATTTTGTCCTGTCAACGCTGAAATTACCCTTGTCAGCGTTGAACCTAGGGTTTGCTACAGGAACCCATTGCCTATTTGACCAGGTGTTTGTCTTTTGAAAAGGTGTTTGTCCATGAGTGTTAGACCTTCTAGAGAAGAATGGGGCAGGTATAATCACTTGTGGACTTTGCTGCACACAAGGTTTGGGTCTGACAACGTTTGACTTCCTAACAACGTTGACTTTCTTCCTATCAGCGCTGAAATTGTTCCTATCAGCGCTGGCTTTAGGAGCGTTGACACACTTGTATGCCAAATGTGAAAAGCTACCACAAGTATAACAGGCTTTCTTAGACACACTCTTAGGTCTAGAAGAGAAGAAACATGTTCCATGATTGTTAACTTGGCTCTTGGGTGACCTATTATTCCTATACATCTCTGCATATTTAATGGTAGGTCTTCTAACAGTGTTTGAGCCTAGGTCAACAGCTTTACCAGTGACTGGATGAGTAACCTTAATGGGTGGTGATTCATTGGGACTTTCACATAGCAAACCTCCCTTAACAAATAAAGTAGGGTTAGCTTTCTTCCACTCATTTAGGTCAGTCAGTTTTTGTTGATACTCTTCCACTGGAGTGACAACTCTTGGTGGAGGAATGAATTCCTCTTCTTGGCATTCTGGTATACCAGTCCAAGATAAATCCTTTCTAAGGACACCATAGAAGTCACCAGCTGGTGGTGGAACCAGAGAGTAATCATTCATCCCAATCCCAGTCATGTCCTTAGGATCCCTTTATTTAGCTACACAGTCTCCTAGGGTTTGGGTGGCTCTATCAAATCTTTGAATCTTGAGGTCAACATTATATTTATTCTTAATGGCCTCATCTAACTTAGCCTATAGGTCTCTATTGACCTTTGTTATGATATATCTAATATCCATACTACCCTCTAGCTCATGTTTTAAGATATTTATCTTATCTTTTAAGTCAAATTCCATTTTCTTGTATTCAGAAACGGTTTTCTCAGTTTCAGTAAGAGCTAGTTGGTAATTGGACAATTTACACCTTTCAGTGCTCATATCATCTTTTAGTTTTAACACCTCTTTGTTAAGTCTATCAGTGTTTAACCTACAACCTTTGCTACAAAAAGCATCATCATATACCTCATTATCAGATGAAGAGGAGGAGTGTGCCATGGGAGCATATTCAACATGCTCTTCTTCTTCAATATCAGCAACCAAAGCTTTGTCCTCTTCAGCATTCTTAGCCAGATAGCTCCAATCCCATCCAGTACCATCAATTCCTTGAACTGCAACCATGGCTTTAGAATCCTGAGCTTTAACAATCTGACTTGAGGGTTTACCAGCATCAGATCTTCTAGGAGATCTGCATTCCCTCATGAAGTGTCCCATACGATGACAGTTGTAGCATTCAACTTTGGATTTATCAAATCCTGCAGTGTCTTTAGCATTGAAGGTCATCTTCTTCTTGAACCTTCTATTCCACCTATTTGCTCTTATACTAGCAAGAGCCATGTTCCACTTGATGTCCATCTCTTCCAAGTGCTCATCACTTATCTGCTCAAGGTCCTCATATGTAATCACTGAACCATTGGGCAAAGAAGCAATGTAAGCACACACAGTATCCAAATCCAAACCAACAGGTTTAACTCTTGGAGAGTCATTCTTGAATGTGTCAGCGTCTGAAAAAGAGACGTTGACAGGACTTGTTCCAGCGCTGACATATGATGATCCAGTAACTGGATGCATATAAGAGTCCTTCTGATTGAATTGACCTTCACTATGAGAGAAGAAGGCCATGTTGCTGGTGCTAGATTTGTTTCCATGATCTGAAAGAGTTTCATCCTCCAACAGTCTTAGTTTGTTGTAGATGTCATCAAACGAGGAGCTCTTGTAAGTATTATTGGCAAGAATAGATCTTGCCTCAATCTTCCATGTCTCACCAAGACTTTTCAGAAAGGTAGCATTGGTGTCAACATCACCAAGTTGTGTCCCCATGAAGGACAACTTGCTTGTGATGTCAAGCAATCTGCTTCTCACACTACTCAGTTTCTCATTGGGCTGAGCTTTAAAGACAGCATAATCATGCAGAAGTTGCTTTTTCTTTTCTTCCTTAGTGTCTGCATTGCCACCATATGCAACTTCAAGTGCTTCCCAAAGATCCTTAGCAGATTCATAGCCTCTATATTTGTGCTGGTTTTCTTGTCCCAAAAGATACTTTTAGAATATTTAGGGCTTTCATGTCAACCCTTTTCTTTGCAATATCTTCAGCGCCTACAGCTCTACCATCTCCAGGTTTTTCTTTCTTATCCTCTTCAGGGCATCCTTCAACAGCTGTTCTTTGACTAATGGCATCAAGAATCTTTTGAGCCTTATTGAATGAGTTTCCATATTCAATAATCTCCCAGAGTGTGTAGTCATAGATCCCCAGATATTGTTCAAAGTTGAACTTCCATAAGTCAAAGTGGGTTGCATCAAGCATGGGAATCTTGATGTTTGGTAAGGCTGAGGAGGAGGAGGTTATTGCTTCAGACATGATGTTGTTAGGGTTTTTGTGTTTTTAGGGTTTCTGAGAAAATTAGGGTTTTGGTGTTCGTGTATGATTCTGGTGTTCTTCAAAGATCAAAAGTTCCTCAACAAGCTCTGATACCACTTGTTGATCCCAAACTTAGATCGATTAGCTTTGTGTATACGAGATTAGATCAAGTATATCACGTAGAGAAACCTTTGTATATGCTTTGTGAATCTAAGTGTTATGCGGAATTTAACACTTAAACAAGAACACAAGATGTAAACAAAACTTTCACTTTGATTATGAATGTCGAACTTGCTTACAATGAAAGATGTTTACGAATGAAAACTTATATAAAACTTGATATCGAACATTAACCTAAAGGCCTTCTTTTATAGACTAAGAAGCCTTGTACAATAAGCTACGTATCAACTATTCTAGGTAAAGATAAACATAGAAAATACATTATCGTTTCTATCCTTACTAGAAGTATTCTAGAATATAATAAACGTGTAGCTTATATCTTCTATCAGTGCTTGTCTTCAATCTGTCAACGCTTGACTTTAACTTGTCAACGCTTGAGCTGTCAGCGCTTGCTTTGTTCCTGTCAACGCTTGATTTGTTCTTGTCAGCGCTCAAGTGATCTGGCCTTAATTTATTCCCAACATAAAATTCTTTTTAGGCCTCCAGATTCATCAATCCCCACGTGGTATCTTTATTAACCAAGCTAAGTATGCTCAAGAGATACTTAAAAAGCATGGTATGCAATCATGTGCCCGCGTTGGTACACCATTGTCGACCAAATCCCTAGACGCTGACTTGTACTCATATCCCGTAGATCAAACGCGATATCTCAGTATGATTGGGTCTCTTATGTACCTTACAGCCAGCAGGCCTGAGATTCATCATGCCACATGCTATTGTGCACGATATCAAGCCAGACCTACTCAAAATCACCTCAAGGAGGTTAAATAGATCTTTCGGTACCTTAAGAATACCATTCACATGGTACTCTGGTATCTAAGGGAAACTGGTTTTCATCTATCAGCTTTTTCAGATTCTGATCACGCAGGTTGCCTTGATAGTCAAAAAAGCACAAATGGTAGCGTACAATTTCTAGGGGAAGACAAGCTTGTGAGCTGGTCTTCAAATAAGCAAGATTGCACTTCGCTTTCATCCGCTGAAGCAGAATATGTGGCTTTATCCACGTGTTGTGCTCAAGTCCACTGAATGAGAACTCAACTCACGGCTTATGGCTTCCACTTTGATAAAATACCTATGTATTGTGACTCAAAGTCGGCCATAGCCATCTCTTGCAATCTAGTTCAACACTCCCGTACCAAGCACATCGTAGTCAGATATCACTTCATCAAGGAACAAGTGGAACGTGGTATCATGGAATTATACTTTGTCAGAACTGAGTACTAGATAACAGACCTGTTTACAAAATCTCTATCCCAAAATAGGTTTCAGTATCTCGTTGGCCGTCTTGGTATGAAGTATATGACTCCAGAAGACTTGGAGGTTTTGGCAAATGAAGCTGCTTGATATTCTCTCATAATGACTTCTAAGCACATCACAGCTTAGGACTTGGACCTAAAATAAGGAAAGTTTATCACGGATAATAAATTATCCTTTTCAACGAGAAATTCATATTTCTTGGTCATGAGCTTCTCATAAAAACATTCAAAGTTTTTAAGTTCATGAAAAACGACTTCTAAGTAAATGTCAGCTTAGAAATCGGACTTCAACTTCAGGAAAGTTTATCACGGATGATAACTTATCCTTCATAACGGGAAATTAATATTTCTCAGTCATGAGCTAGTCACAAAACATTAAAATTTTTGAGCTCATGTAAATCGGATATAATTTTAAAACCGTTGAACATAATTTTTCAAGAATTTCTCAAAAGGCTTTTCTAAATCTTTCAAAATTGTGTGTTCAACACTCCCTTCCTCATAAAATGGTTTTTATATCTCAAAAATGTCATATGTTATTTTGATCAATTTTTGAGGGGGAGCGTTTTAAAATCAAGCCTTTTAATGTTGTTGGGTACATCTCTGAAATTGTCATATTTTATGTATTCAAAACATTCCGAAAATGATATAAAATTGTCATATGTAATATATTATATCAGATAAGGCATCTCAACTCCATACCTCAACATATTTTGTGGTGTCGTTTTCTCTAAAATTTTGACAAATGTTGTTTTAAGACACACATATATTGTTGAGGGGGAGCTACCCGACTTAAAAAGTTCCAAGATTCATGCGTGCACACATGTGTCTCTCCCAATCAGTTTTTAAAAATTGTCATATTTTAATCAATTGGTATCTCTAACATTATATTTTTATATTAGAGACAGGGGGAGAAAATGTGATTAAAATGCAATATATCACAACATATGATCTTAAAGACTCAAGTGCAACACTTTTCTTCATATGCTAAACTATTTCGTATATCGATGCATGTGTGTAGGGGGAGCTTTTCGAAAATGTAAAACTTTCAAAGTGTTAAAAGTTTTGATTTCTATCAAGCACTTTGAATGGTTTTATGGTTACGATCTATACCCAAAACAACCTACTATCTACGACAGAACGATGGAGTCAAAAGGTGGTTTAGGATAGGAAACTAAGTCCTATGATCCAACTAGAACCGGCAGGATCTACCCAAGGACATTCCATAGCTAGAAATAGTTGTTCTTAGGAAAGATGGTGTAACACCCCCAAATTTATACAACACAGTACAGCGGAAGACTAGTTGGTGTTACGGGATAGCACATTACTCACATCATAGACAACGCATAAAAATCGCGTCGTTTATTTATAAATCATTTCCATTCATAAATATCAAAGTTACATCGGTCCCAAGTCATTATATTTCATACAAAGTTTTACAAAGTATTTGAATGGAAAATATTGTTTAAGTGCGGGCCATGAATTCTTGTCGTCTTCCCGAGAATTACCTTCAAGTACCTGAGATAAAACATGTTAAAAGAAAAGGTCAGCGATAACGCCGAGTGAATTCATAGAGTTTAATAAATTCCATCAATATAACTTTGGTATAAAATTAGTACCAAAAATCAATTCGTACAAATCATTGTAATAGGCCGTAAAATAGCCAAAAACATTTTATACAAATCTTTGTAATAGGCCATTAAATAGCCAAAGTCGTTTTATACAAATCCTTATCGAAAATCATAATATAGGCATTTGCCTTAAAAATCATTATACGAATCATTGTCATTAAAAACACCATACAATACGTTTTGCAAAGTTGTATAGATCAAATAAAAACCGTTATATGAATATGGTTATATAAAACCAAAACACGAACATAATATCAATAGTATGACCCTGTATTGCTATTCAGGCAATACATCGTAATTCGGAGCGTCTATTAGTATTCCGTTAATTTTGGATTATTACAAGCCGCATGACATTGTTACCTTACTAAACCAAAACGGGTAGCTAACCCGATACCAATTTTTGCCCATATAAAGTAGCGTGTCGTCACAAAGGTCACGCAATGGAAATCTTCTCATACATAAATTCGCTTACCAATCAATGTGGCACGACGGGGATCAACCGTCAAGGCGCGAACTGGGGTGATCGTCCCCAAATAGTACTATTAAATGCATAAGCGTCTACCAACTCCCGGTAGTTCACAATTCATGCTAATGGGACTTTTAGTGACATAACCTAACTTTAATAATCCATTTAATTTCATCTATCGGGTCCTTTATTCATTTATCGGGTCATACAATCGGGTCATTCAATCATTCGGGTCCAAAATCAATAAACAAACAATCGGGACAAATGGCGTCCTATTTTATAAAAGCTAACATGTTATCTCCCTCGCGGGTTTATAAAACATTTATAAAAACATTTAAAAGAGTGCGAGGCTATGAACTCACGTTGATGTGGGAAGGCGGGTCATCGGCAATTCGGACGTACGGTACGTGCTTCAATCACGGAAACCTATATAAATAATCGGTCTTAGACGTTTGTCCAATGACTTTATAAAAATATCAATTATGTATACATATGATGATTATATATATATGATGATCAAGTGGGTTTACATATTCTCGTTTACTCATTTTAGTGTTATATGTCGATAACTTTTATACTAGTTTACTAGTTTTACTCGTTTACGTGTCTTAAGTCCAATAAGCTTATTATAAGTTATTTAACTTATTTTAATCCATTTTGTACCTATATTATCAGTATGTATACTTTCCAAGTTGGGCCTAAATGGGTTAAGCCCAATAGATTCTTTTTACAAGTTTTTATCCTATTTAGTCCATTTATTAGTCCAATATGTTTATTTTTAACTTGTTAATGTCCGTATGCCCTATAGTTCGGGTTTTATCGGTTTTTACTTGTTATACATGTCTATATATCAGTATATAAGTTTTATAAATTTTTCATTAGACGGGTCCAACCATCTAAGTTTTATTTAACAAAAACGTTAATTTTACGGCAATAGCCGAAAAAGTCGTAAAAATCATATTTATAGTTTTTATTACTTATAAACATTATTTCACCACCATTTATATAATTTATCCATTTGATTAACCTTATATATATATATATTTATATAAATAAGTTTTATAAGTTAGTGGGTTTTTATTTTACATTTTATATATTAAAATGTGAGTGCTTATATAATAGTATTATTCTTTAATTTCCAAAAATCTGATTTTTAACTTCATCTTCACCAAAACTGCCATAGCTTGAGTTCTATATGGAGATAGAAGCTCAAATTTTTATCACATAAACTACATGATATGTGCTACATTTAACTCTTCTATAGCTACTGTTGAATCATCCTTTAAGTATTTTCTAAAAATCGTCCAAAACAGTAACTTCAGATTTATACCCTAAACTTGTTTTGATCATATCTCACTCATTATTTTGATTCCATTGTATGGCCAACTCTCACATGTGTACAAGACCCATAGCTTACTGTAAATATATTCCACTTCATCATTTTATCAGTTTATGACTTACTTCTTTACTGTTTTATACAGCCATCAAATTTAACCAAGATTTTAACCTTGTTTCTTATGGTTTTTCACCTTTTTATCCATGATTATCAACAACAAATCCCCACATAACATTTTTATCATCATATAATCATCCTAAATATATACAATAGGAAATAAAATACATGTTTACATAATCAAAATAACAAGAAGTTGAGGAGGACAATCTTTATACCACCAAGGTTGTGTAGTTTTTCATCAAGGCTTGGATTTTTGATGGCAAGACTTGTGATAAACCAGTATCATCTTCAAGACCACCCATCTATATGAACACCTTGATGATAATCAGCCCTTGACTCCATAGAAAACTCCTTGCTATTTGTTAAAATCACCTCCAATCAACAAGTCTTCAATAGGTTTCAATCTTATGCAAGTTAAACATAAGATTTAGGGTAGAAAATTTGATGAACATGGTGGTGGTGGTGGTGGAAGTAGACGGCCAAAAGTGGCTAGAGAGAGATGTGTGTGTTGTTTTGCATGTGAATAATGGATGCAAATGGTTTAGTTTGTTAGTTTTGAGGTAAGCTTAGCTTACTTGGTAAGCTTTGGACATGTGTTACTTCTTTTGTTAAGTTATTGACACCTAAGGTGTGTTGGTAGCTTACTATTGCCGTCCCATATTGGGGGTGGGGCAAAAGTGGTTTTGTCTCATCCCCAATTTATTTACGGGTACACTTCGATTCTAGTTTCCTCGATTTGCGTGCCCTCGGGTCGTTTTACGAAAAACGTTTTTTTATAAATTATGAATCAACGGCACAAAACGAATCCAATAAAAATTGTCTCATCAAAAACGGAGTTCGAAAACGTAAATACGTAATCCTAAGGTTTCCGGTTTAGTCGTAAAGGACGTTAAAATAAAATCGTAAGTCCTAATCTCTTCTCGTAAATTTGTGAGTTTATGAACCAACACAAATTTAAAACTCCAAAATAATATTCATGGATAAATTTATTTTCTGAATTGTTAGACTGTCACCAAAGACGGTGTATGTAAACGTAAGCACGTAACGTTGAATCCTCCGGTTTAGACGTAGTCGATGCTACTCCAAGACGTAAGTCCAAATTTCTTCCAAAAATAAGTGAGTTCATATTGTAACATTAAAATAATATTTTTAAATAATATTTGATAATAAAATATCAATCGTAAATTGACGGATTGTCACAACATTTACCCCTAAACAGGATCTTTGTCCTCAAAGATCATCTTACCTTACTACTCGCTTCCTATAGAGTTAAAGCCATGTGGGTATTTCCTCCACATTCAGTCTTTTCTCACAAGTGCAACTCATTATAATACGCGAGTTTCATCAAACATAACTACGGGAATAAGATCAGGCTTAATGTTGACTTACTTTCTCTATCCATGATGTTCACGGGTTTTTGATGAATGCAACTTTTCGCCGATCTAAGCTCTACTAAGGATAATCAGATTCTCACTTGATAGATATTCCATCAAGTTCGATATACGAAACATAATTCACGCAGTCTTTGAAGTCCTAGGGTAGATCCAGCTTATATGCCTTTCAAACCAATCTTTCACATCATCTCAATGGTCCCATACAACGGGGACTTATATCCCATGATTTGTCAGATCATGAATCCATCTTTCCAAGGTTAAAAATTGTGGCATAACTTCGCTACCCTTTTGGCACTTCAAGATCTACTTTTCATATTCACATAACCTCTTTCCCACTATCGGCAGTTAATAATCAAATCCTAATTTCAATAATCATTTCAGATCTCGTGGGTCGGGTATTTTGCAAGGTTAGGTTCGCCATCATAGGAAACCTTAAACCTAAAAGACATGTCCAACTCACAATGGGTGTAGGTCGGATGTCTTTATCTCAACTCTTTCTTACAGATGCTCTAAGATTTAGATCCTAACAAGATTCGATCTCAGTCCTAATACGATGATTATCAATGATAATCCTTCCAAAGGAAAACGATTATACGATTTATTACCAAAGGTCATTCATTCAAACATAACACAGCACTTATTTTACTTTGTATCGTTACTTTACCTCGTCCCTTCGATTTGGGGTGGTACATAGTAATCTCATCAAGGTTCGTTCTCAATGATTTCTGAGCAAATCTCTAGAAATTCGATGCGAAGCGAGGATCTTGATATAGATGTTCGATACAGGCACACTATGTTTACATAACTCTTTTGCATTTATCATTAACGGGAATGATATTAGCAGATTTGGTCAGTCTGTCGATGATGACCCAAATCGAATCAAATTCAGATGATGACCTTTGCAATAGCTAAACGTTTACTAATGTATGAGGCGATGTCTGCCTTCATAATTGCCATCAGTACAACTTCTTTTAGACAAAGATACTTTTAGTCATAAATGACATAAATAGAATACTTATACTTACAAATTCCAACACAACTATATCTCACAATCTCCATATTTAGACAATCACATGTGGTCTTTTAATCATTTAACGCTATCGGCCTCTCAATTCTAATGGTTCACATTAGCCGCGAACCACCTTTTATCATTTATATTATCCTTTTTACAAACATCGTCTATTTTATATTGTTCGGCAATTTATTGTGCGCCTTCATTATTAAGGAACACGTCCTAATGGATTCTTTATCTTTTTTTATATAATATGTCAGTATCTATATTCACTTCTCATGATGATGTAATTATCATGTCCACAATTCACTCAGATATCCTTTCTATATTATGCGTTAGTAATTACGTTCACTTTCTCCTGATGAAATAAATATCATAACTGCATTTATTCAAAATTCTTTCTTCATATCTTTTATGTTTCAGTTTCGTCTCAACTATCAATTTTTATCAGTTTTTCTCAATCCGGCGTCTAAAGCGTCGATAATTATTATAATTAATTAAATAATTATTAGTTAATTTTTATGAAGCGTAAACGTACAAGTTTTAAATTTCTTAGTTTGTCCAAGTATATTAAAATGTTCAAAATAAATTTGAATTTAATTAACAAAATTTTCAGTTGATTTATCGAAAATAATTAATAAGATTCGTAAATGTTCGAGAAACCTTTGTTTATATTTTGGCCAAAATTTTCTTAGTTGAAAAGAAAAATGTATCGTTTCAAATTTCAAGTCATAAGTTATATAGCTTCCTCAATTCTTCTGAGGTTGTCTAGAAGTATACACAAACATTTACCCCTAAACAGAAGTTTAGTTAAATGGTTTGTGTATAAGGGAATAATCCCTTTAAAATCCTTTGTCAAAACATTTGTTAAAACATATTTCCACTTTCTTTTTAGCATAACTCAAAGTCTTAAATGACTTCTAAATTTTAGAGAGTCAATTTATATCCCATTATCTATTAATCACATGGTTAAATCATATAAAAAGATTAAGTCTTTAAACCTCATGTTATATATTCAAGGTACAGGTTTTAATTGTTCGGCCAATTCAGGGCAATCTATAAATAATTATTAACTCATTCTTATTCTTTTAATCAAACATATAGTCCTTAATGATGACGAGCATGAATTTATCAAATTACAGCCTACACACGTGATTTACCGAATTTATGAATCCTACATGTGTATTAATTAATCCAAACGACATCACGTGAAACTCGTAATGTTCATTACAAGTACCGAATGTAGTGATTGGAATAAATAATCTTTTTCGCAGATGCGAAGTTGATGATAACCATGCTATGGATCAAATTTGCTAGAACCTTGTAAATGATCGAACAATTCTTCCATTTCGAGTTATGGATATCGTTTTCGATTGTCAATTTACTCAGTCACAGTAATCTATAAATATAAGGAAAGATAACACCATAGCTCTTCAGGATGACAGGCTTGGTATAATAAAATCTTTCTCCGACAACTTTCTCAGTTGTACGGTAATTCCTTTATTTTAGATGGTGCTGACGTACAGTGCACAAGCCACAAGTGCAGCACCGGAAATATAATCAATATCAATTTCAACTTGCCTTAATGGCGAAAGTTTAGGTAATTCATCAACAAATACTTACTAAGGTTTCAGATAACAGAATTATCTTTTAATAAATTCATATTAAGTTCTTCTAGATTATAATATCTATAACTAGTTCACAATCATTCACGATAAAATTTCAAGTCTAAATACAGGATATGGTCATCCATCAAGAATTATTTAGATCACTTTTGATAATCAACATCTTATCATTTAGGGGAATTTAATCCAAGTTCCCATCAATTAAGACAATGTTGTCATGTCAGAATCAACCAATCCTTTCTACTAGCACTATCAAATTTCCAGTTTCATTACTATTAATAAGATGTGAATTTCTCAAAAGACTAATAATAACTCATAATCCTTCACAAATTCAAGGATATATGGAGACATAACTAACCTTAAAAGAGTAAGTTCAACGCATGATTTACGCGATAGAATTTCAAATCGGGTACAGACGAAAACACTTGACGAATATGAATATATCCCATGTTTTCATAATTTGAGTACGCATTCGAAAGCTCCTCGAATCGTTACCCAGGTCATTCAAATGAAATCAAATCAAAAGAAATGATAAGAACGTCAATACATCCAGTCGGGTATCAACACTCGGTAATCAGATACTTTTCCTAAGAATCTCACTACGGGAGAATTGGACAAGAAAGAATTGTCAATTGTCAAATAAGACAATTTCCACAGATGAGTAAATTAGACTCAGAAGAATAGATGCTACAGGCACATATGTAGGTATCCCTACACTATGTCCCTATTTTTCACTTCTTGCAGATCTCATAAAATTTAATCTTTCACAATCTTCAAAGAAAATGTAGTTTTTATTCATTAGTTTTATAGTGACTACTAATCAGTCTTGCATAGTCCATTCCAAATTGTATGTAGGCGCGCAACTATATACAATTTCAAGATTAACGATGCAATACTCAGTTCGTCAAAACTTTACTATCATGTTTATAATAAAATCATCTTCATGCTTAATTCTTAGATAAGAATCAAGAATAAATTTACAAAGATTTTCTTTGTTATGAAAACAGTTAAGTTTCCAAAGTGTTTCATAAACAACTTCATTTTGATAACAATCTCTTATAAATCTTACTTTGAGTAATCCTTTTAGTGATGAAAATTCAATTTTTCTCAATGGATATGGTTTTGTATTATAAAAACAACGAGTGATCTGCAAAAGAGTGATGAAAGCTTGTTCACCAAGAACTAACTACAATATGATAGGAAATGAGCTTTAGCCAAATAATCATGAGGTTCATGATCTTGATGGCGCTCAAAAAGATTAATCCACAACGTAACTCAATTCTAGATGAGTACTTGTTCAACGGTTGCATCACTAATGCGATCATTAGGATGAAGCAATAAAAGATAGATAACATCGATACCTGTAGAATTTAGCAACCAAAGGTAGCCTTTTCATTAATCACAAACAAGTCAAATTATACCGTAACATATTACGTGTCACTATGTCATACAATTCTCAGAACTCATCCTACCAACTGATGTCACAGTTAAGTTAGGGATTATTTTTAAAAGATACCACAATGAATACTAATCTACAAGAGTCATTAGGTGTTCCACATGTCCCGAAAGATCCATCAGTCTCAATTCAGAAGAAGATTTCTTCAATTTATTTCTTGGACACTGGGCATCCTCGTCAGTGGACAATGGTCTAGGAACAACCCTTAACACGAACTATCAATCAATCAAAACCTTATAATTCAATCAAAGAACTTAACGACTTATATTAACAATCTCATATTCCATATAGGTTAAGTTTCACTTTATTCAAGTTTTAACCAATTTTATACTCAATTCAATATCCTACCTCATATTCCAATACTTTCAATCTTATTCTTCGGCCTTGTAAAGGCAATACAATCTCAATATGAATCAACACTTAATTTCCAATCCTATTAGCTCTTACAACAACAATTATCAAATGAGTCATTAATATGAAATGACTTGATCATTCAACTAGACTTCTCGGAAAGGTATTAGTGGCATGTGGCTTTTGGGTAATGGTTCCAATTACAGCCTCAAGTGCAACATTCACCCTTTCGATTTCAATTTAAGAATTGGATGACAACGAATCAAATGACATCTTTCTAGGTGGTAACGTTTTGTCAAACTCTACTCTATAAGGAAAGATCGTCATAACATCGATATCAGATTTAATCTCGCCAATTCTTTTTCAATATCACAATCAACTAATATCTATATTTCTACGAATATCAACCATTTGTTGGGATCATAAATATCCACAACTTGGTTTAGATCTAGGATAGCTAGAATTCCTACGAGAATAGCTTCGATTAATTTACTAGGGGATTTAGGGTACATTGTGACAATCTACGTCGTATAAATACCTCGTATAAATATCAAAATAATCATCAAACAATCATATAATCAATTTACATCATATATATATATATATAATCCAAGTATATATATATTAAAATAACACTTCTCAGTCTGGCCTTGTCGGTAACTCGGGAATTCTTCGGCACCGTTATAGTCAAAAGATTTTTAGACATTTTTAGAAAAATGTTTATAGTTAAAAGATTTTGAAATGTTTTATTCAAAACCTTGGTTTTTAAAAATCTTTCGTTCTCTATAACGAGAGCTCTGGTACCAAACTGTAACACCCCCAAATTTATACAACACAGTACAGCGGAAGACTAGTTGGTGTTACGGGATAGCACATTACTCACATCATAGACAACGCATAAAAATCGCGTCGTTTATTTATAAATCATTTCCATTCATAAATATCAAAGTTACATCGGTCCCAAGTCAATATATTTCATACAAAGTTTTACAAAGTATTTGAATGGAAAATATTGTTTAAGTGCGGGCCATGAATTCTTGTCGTCTTCCCGAGAATTACCTTCAAGTTCCTGAGATAAAACATGTTAAAAGAAAAGGTCAGCGATAACGCCGAGTGAATTCATAGAGTTTAATAAATTCCATCAATATAACTTTGGTATAAAATTAGTACCAAAAATCAATTCGTACAAATCATTGTAATAGGCCGTAAAATAGCCAAAAACAGTTTATACAAATCTTTGTAATAGGCCATTAAATAGCCAAAGTCGTTTTATACAAATCCTTATCGAAAATCATAATATAGGCATTTGCCTTAAAAATCATTATACGAATCATTGTCGTTAAAAACACCATACAATACGTTTTGCAACGTTGTATAGATCAAATAAAAACCGTTATATTAATATGGTTATATAAAACCAAAACACGAACATAATATCAATAGTATGACCCTGTATTGCTAGTCAGGCAATACATCGTAATTCGGAGCGTCTATTAGTATTTCGTTAATTTTGGATTATTACAAGCCGCATGACATTGTTACCTTACTAAACCAAAACGGGTAGCTAACCCGATACCAATTTTTGCCCATCTAAAGTAGCGTGTCGTCACAAAGGTCACGCTATGGAAATCTTCTCATACATAAATTCGCTTACCAATCAATGTGGCACGACGGGGATCAACCGTCAAGGCGCGAACTGGGGTGATCGTCCCCAAATAGTACTATTAAATGGATAAGTGTCTACCAACTCCCGGTAGTTCACAATTCATGCTAATGGGACTTTTAGTGACATAACCTAACTTTAATAATCCATTTAATTTCATCTATCGGGTCCTTTATTCATTTATCGGGTCATACAATCGGGTCATTCAATCATTCGGGTCCAAAATCAATAAACAAACAATCGGGACAAATGGCGTCCTATTTTATAAAAGCTAACATGTTATCTCCCTCGCGGGTTTATAAAACATTTATAAAAACATTTAAAAGAGTGCGAGGCTATGAACTCACGTTGATGTGGGAAGGCGAGTCATCGGCAATTCGGACGTACGGTACGTGCTTCAATCACGAAAACCTATATAAATAATCGGTCTTAGACGTTTGTCCAATGACTTTATAAAAATATCAATTATGTATACATATGATGATTATATATATATGATGATCAAGTGGGTTTACATATTCTCGTTTACTCATTTTAGTGTTATATGTCGATAACTTTTATACTAGTTTACTAGTTTTACTCGTTTACGTGTCTTAAGTCCAATAAGCTTATTATAAGTTATTTAACTTATTTTAATCCATTTTGTACCTATATTATCAGTATGTATACTTTCCAAGTTGGGCCTAAATGGGTTAAGCCCAATAGATTCTTTTTACAAGTTTTTATCCTATTTAGTCCATTTATTAGTCCAATATGTTTATTTTTAACTTGTTAATGTCCGTATGCCCTATAGTTCGGGTTTTATCGGTTTTTACTTGTTATACATGTCTATATATCAGTATATAAGTTTTATAAAGTTTTCATTAGACGGGTCCAACCATCTAAGTTTTATTTAACAAAAACGTTAATTTTACGGCAATAGCCGAAAAAGTCGTAAAAATCATATTTATAGTTTTTATTACTTATAAACATTATTTCACCACCATTTATATAATTTATCCATTTAATTAACCTTATATATATATATATATATTTATATAAATAAGTTTTATAAGTTAGTGGGTTGTTATTTTACATTTTATATATTAAAATGTGAGTGCTTATATAATAGTATTATTCTTTAATTTCCAAAAATCTGATTTTTAACTTCATCTTCACCAAAACTGCCATATCTTGAGTTCTATATGGAGATAGAAGCTCAAATGTTTATCACATAAACTACATGATATGTGCTACATTTAACTCTTCTATAGCTACTGTTGAATCATCCTTTAAGTATTTTCTAAAAATCGTCCAAAACAGTAACTTCAGATTTATACCCTAAACTTGTTTTGATCATATCTCACTCATTATTTTGATTCCATTGCATGGCCAACTCTCACATGTGTACAAGACCCATAGCTTACTGTAAATCTATTCCACTTCATCATTTTATCAGTTTATGACTTACTTCTTTACTGTTTTATACAGCCATCAAATTTAACCAAGATTTTAACCTTGTTTCTTATGGTTTTTCACCTTTTTATCCATGATTATCAACAACAAATCCCCACATAACATTTTTATCATCATATAATCATCATAAATATATACAATAGGAAATAAAATACATGTTTACATAATCAAAATAACAAGAAGTTGAGGAGGACAATCTTTATACCACCAAGGTTGTGTAGTTTTTCATCAAGGCTTGGATTTTTGATGGCAAGACTTGTGATAAACCAATATCATCTTCAAGACCATCCATCTATATGAACACCTTGATGATAATCAGCCCTTGACTCCATAGAAAACTCCTTGCTATTTGTTAAAATCACCTCCAATCAACAAGTCTTCAATAGGTTTCAATCTTATGCAAGTTAAACATAAGATTTAGGGTAGAAAATTTGATGAACATGGTGGTGGTGGTGGTGGAAGTAGACGGCCAAAAGTGGCTAGAGAGAGATGTGTGTGTTGTTTTGCATGTGAATAATGGATGCAAATGGTTTAGTTTGTTAGTTTTGAGGTAAGCTTAGCTTACTTGGTAAGCTTTGGACATGTGTTACTTCTTTTGTTAAGTTATTGACACCTAAGGTGTGTTGGTAGCTTAGTATTGCCGTCCCATATTAGGGGTGGGGCAAAAGTGGTTTTGTCTCATCCCCAATTTATTTACGGGTACTCCTCGATTCTAGTTTCCTCGATTTGCGTGCTCTCGGGTCGTTTTACGAAAAACGTTTTTTTATAAATTATGAATCAACGGCACAAAACGAATCCAATAAAAATTGTCTCATCAAAAACGGAGTTCGAAAACGTAAATACGTAATCCTAAGGTTTCCGGTTTAGTCGTAAAGGACGTTAAAATAAAATCGTAATTCCTAATCTCTTCTCGTAAATTTGTGAGTTTATGAACCAACACAAATTTAAAACTCCAAAACAATATTCATGGATAAATTTATTTTCTGAATTGTTAGACTGTCACCAAAGACGGTGTATGTAAACGTAAGCACGTAACGTTGAATCCTACGGTTTAGACGTAGTCGATGCTACTCCAAGACGTAAGTCCAAATTTCTTCCCAAAAATAAGTGAGTTCATATTGTAACATTAAAATAATATTTGACAATAAAATATCAATCGTAAATTGACGGATTGTCACAGATGGAGTGGAATGAAGCTGAATGCGGACCAATTACATAAGTTAGCACTGGAACAATCACAACAAGGTGCTAGTGATGACGTGTTGGTAAGAATTGAAGGAGTTGAATATTCTATGCAACCTAGGCAGAAACCGGGTCAATACATCTATTGAAGACAAGTCGTCATGGACCCAGTGATGCAATGCACAACCCTTCCCCAACCATTCGAGTTTCTCTCAAAAGAAACTTATCTCATTGTCACTGAGATCAACACGTATCTATGACTTTCTCACTTCGCGTTAGTTAATATTGAAAAGGTGACAGTCTGCTCCAGCCTCCGATTACCAAAATGCACTTATTGAGTCTAGAGCCAAAAGAGATCAATCTATTATCTCATTAGGATAAAATCGAGTCCTACGCATTATCCTTGTGATACTGCCAGAACATCTGAGTGATACGATTGACAATGAAGATGGAAATCCTTCTTGAGCCAGCATCAAACAAGCTCAGGGTAGGTAACTTGTGCGATTCTACACGAATCAAACTTGTGAGAACTGGAAAGCAACTAAGTTTGGATTCTTAATTAATTCAAACTTGATTCTAGGTTTCTTCGCAAAATCCGTGTGATCTTGCCAGAACATTCAGAGTGACACTCTTTAGTACTCATAGTGACGAATGGAAATCCTTCCAGTGTCAATATCAAACAGCATTGAGGTAGGTGACTCGCAAGATTATTTATGAATCAAGCATGTGACAAACTGGAAAGCAACAATGGTACGATTCTTTTAGAATCAATCTTGTTCCAGGAATTATGAATTGACAACTCTAATCAGACTTATAATTTATCCTTGTGATTCATTCTTTACGTTCGCAGTCTGCTTTGAGACGGTCGAGAAAAGAGAACTGGCGACTACCGCCGAGAAACCCTGTCAAGGAGGTTCTTAATCGAATCTACCCGATTACAAGTTCGGTATCTAATACCGTTTAACGGTCTTCGCCGACCGGAGGTAAAACGCTACCGAGTTAGGATGAAATGTTTAAAGCCATTTTATCCGTGTCTATATATGTTGCTGCATATCAAGATGGTGGCCTAGCTGTATACTAACCGAAGTCGTCTTCACATGTTCATACAAAAATATAAAGTCTTCCGCAACTTTGATGAATATTTGAAGGTTTAACTACCACTATACATTGGGGGAGATTGTTAGCCTTTCAAAATCAACAAAGTATGAACATGTCGATTCAGAAGTCACAAGAGCACAAGATGGAGATAATCTAGATACCTAAGAATGTAATAGGTCATCTTAGTCACAAGGAGCACAAGATGAAGATCTCAAGCACTCAAAGTCAAATGACAAAGGCTCAAGATAAAGATCACAAAAGCATGAAGGAACAAAGCCGTTACAAACAAGATTAAGACCAAGATATAAGACCAAAGAAGGAAGATCACCTCTATAAGAATGTATTCACTCAATCATCTTATGTATTTAAAGATGACCAATACATTGGGGGAGATTGTTAGCCCTATATTCTTTATAGTCGAACAAGAATGTAATAGGTCATCTTAGTCGTTAATGGTCTTATAATGTAATAGGTTAGTCGGGTTAACCGCACTTGGTATTTAAGCTAATATTGTATAAGTTATTGGCGTAAGCCCAAGTACAAGCCAAGCCCGTCCGATGTTACTAAACCCACTGCCCAACAAGCCTAGGGTATATATACCCTCTTCCATGTGTGGAAGAGGGTGTTGGTTACCATTTATTTTCTCTCTCTAGAAAAGATTAACCTTCCAATCTCTCTACTTTCTCTCTCCACCTTCATCTATTTCTCTCTCTAAATGTCATCTTAATATTGTGTTATGGACTGAAGTGGGATTAACACTTATGCTAAAATAAGTATAAAAAACATTCAAACACCTCACAAGTTCTGGATCTGAGCAATTAAATCAAGCTAAAACACATGAACTTGAGCAATTAAACATATAGCCTAGATTTGCCTAATAACTGAAAATGGAGATTACCTTATATCCAGGCCTCCGTTGAAGTAGTAGTAGCCGAACCTAACTCCTCTAATCCTAAACTAACCTTAACAATCAATAAACAACCACTTAAACACACAGATTCAAGATCTGTGTGTTTGAAAACCAAATCTCCCTCCAAAATTCTCAAAAACTTCAAAACTTAAGCAAACATCACCAAATAAACGCTAAAAGCTCCTCTACCAACTCAGAAACATGAACCAGTAACAATAACAGCAATTAGAACCATAGAAAAGCAAAATCAAATGAAGACAAACATGAACAATATTTTTTTGAACTTTTGTTTTTATTAATGATGAAACTGGAGTACAAATTTGAAAGGAAAGTTACATAAGCTTTTAACTAAAACATGTTAAACTATTTGGAAAGAAATTAAACTGAAAATTTAAGCTAAAAGGGTACATGTCCAATGTGTGAGAGGAGGGAGTATTTATAGGAGAATTGGAGTGGTAGGTGAGGTTGTTGAGGTGTGTAAGCAAGCGTGTGGGTGAGGAGAATCTTTTAGCGTGACAGGTGTGGCAGATGTGACAGCCAAGCAGGCCAATAAACATAGACACGTGGGTTAGGGTTTGAGGGCGAATTGGGGGTTTATGTTTAAGGTCACGACAAGGGATGGGATTGGTACCATTGGACTCTTCTGGTTGAGATGAGTCGATTTCATGGTGATTACTTGCTCTGAAAATGTCTCTATCCTCATCTTCAATTTGGCAAATGATGAGTGTGACACATGGCATTTGGTTGGTTGGAGTTTGTGTTTCGGATCAGTAACATATGGTTACTATTGGGATATAGTAATTAATGAATTGGGTAATAAATGGTAATGATGGGTGAAAAAAAGTGAGTGGGTTTTAAATATGGTATATTTGGTAATCTGCGTGAATACTTCCTTGGCATTTGATTGGATGGAGTGGCAATGGTTGGATTATGATCCGTGTGAGCCCGAACACTGAAATTCTATTGGACCACGTGGCATTGACTAGTATATCTTTGGCCAGTTTTCACCTTTAGCCCCTTAAGTCTTCAAATCTTAGTCGTTAAGCTTTTAACATGTAAAATCTTCATCTTTAACCCTTGAAACCTCTATCCTTTTGCACTTTTGGTCCTTTTGAGTTGACTTTGACTTTTCTTTTACTTTTTTTCAAAAAATGTCCCTAAAATCCCGTGTTTTCGTCCTTTTTATTCTTTTGTACCTATTTCACAACAAAACACAAAACCACGCTTAATTCCGACATTTACGTTTTACACGTTTTGGTTTGGTTTTTCCTTGTTTTAAGTGGTGAAATGATAAGTGTTTTAACACTTATTAAATTCCCATACACTTGACTAGTGCAATGTCCCCATGCAATGCACGATTTTAAAGCACAAATTTTCATTTTCATCATAATTAACCAATCTTGGCCTTTATTATAATATACTATTACTACAGTAAAAGAAAGTTAACAACGATGAAAAGATTAAAACTTTATAAAAGAGATAACAATTTACATTTAATTTTTTAACTTCAAAATTTTTTGGTGGAAGAAACTCGTAAAGAAATCTAAGACTTAAATAAGGGCTTTTGGTGTCATAAATATTAATCACCGTCAAGTTTCACGTTCCCCATACCAAGCATAAAAACGAGATCATTGTTATTATAAGTTAGTAAAGCTAACACTTACTCATGTGGTTTAATTATTCACTTAGACCCCCTTATTCCTATGGTCTATCTCTTGTATTTTATTTTTGTCTTTAATGATCACGAGGATGCATTTTTTACTTATTTCTATAATTTATTAAGGTCGAAAATAAAGTAGGAAGATTTAATCAATAGTTAGCTAAAGGACAAAATCTTTTAAGACGGCTTCTCAAAATCTCATAAAGTTCATATCTTGGCATAACTCGTTTCATAATTTGAGACCTTTCTCGGACCGATATTTAGCATTTACTTCAAACTTTAAATCTTGAGAGATGATCTTGAAATTATGGTCTTCTCTTCATATATGGTATACATCTTCATTTGGAGTGAGAGATGCTTCAAACGTTGACTACGACTTCTTCATGTATCCTTGTATTTATTTAGGATTTTGATATACAACGATCTGCCTCCTTTTCGGACTTGGATTTCTTTATCCTCATGCCCTGTAAGGGCTTTTTCGGATAGACTTTTCCGCAACCTTTTTGGGAGTAAATTGCTTCTCGTCATGAGTCTTGATCCTTCATATTGATTTGGATTAATGATCTTCACATCATCTTAGGATCTTTAGCAAAAAAAATTAATCCTCATGCCTTGTAAGGGCCTTTTTGGAATCGGATATCCTCATGCCTTGTAAGGGCCTTTTTGGATACGCCAATCTTCGCGTCCCGCTTCAATAAGTTTTTCCGTGGCTATGAACTCTAATTAATCCCGAGAAACTTTTAAACGATTTTGGTCTAGAAGCTAAGTAATTTTTCAAATCGTACGACCTTATTTATTGCATTTATTTATTTACAAGTGTTGGGAGAAAAAGCTTATAATTAACTCACATAAGTTCATGAAAGAATACGTAACTTATAATTGACTCTATCATTTCTCATTCTCCACAATTTAAAATCTCAAGGAATGAGACTCGTGGATGCTTAGCCAAATAAACAAATTAAGGTCCATATGGTTAAGGATACTAGCTAGAGTAAACTCGGATAAGTAAACTCGGGTTGAGTCAAAATATTCACGACGGACCTAATATATCAAAGACGTCAAAACTTGTTAAAACCATTTTATTTGTTCATTTTTTTTTGACTTTATTCATTAAATAGAATATATACATAAGATGGTGATGACAAAAGGAAAGTAGATAAAAGAAAATAAATGGAAATACTAGTTAGCCAAAATAGATCCAAAATTTTGAAAAACGTCGAAAAATATTAATTTTCCGGTTTAAATGAGGACAAATTCATGGAAAAGCCAACTTTACTTCGATAGAAGTCTTCCCTACACTTAATATAAACATTGCCCTCAATGTTTAAGCATGTGGAAGTAAACTCCCCTACACTTAGGACATTGAGTAGGTTGTTTAAATCGAGCTAAGGAAGAGACAACTAAAGTGATTTTAGTTTCAACATTTATTTATATAAAATATTGAATCACAATATTAATGGATAGAACCGGTATTCACGGGTACACGGGATCACGTTCTTCAAAAGGCACCAAAAGTGGATCTTGATAGCACAAATCCCTACACAACACCACAAAACAACAACCTACTTGGCCCCCCTACACTTATTGGTGGAAAAGGTGAAAAGGTGGAAAAGGTGAAAAGGTGGAAAAAGGTAAAATCTAACCTAGTTATACGATGCTTGATTTATTCTTCACGAGTCTTTAGCTCGAATCTATTTCCCGAATTTAATTCAATTGAAACGTGGAGAGGGATGGAATCATCTAATGAGAGATGTCCTCTCTAAATTACAACTTAACCCGTTGGCCATTCACCTTAAAATTGGGCCCATTTGGTTGAAATAGCTCAATGGTGCCATAAGGGAAGATTTGGGCCACGGTGAATGGACCGGACCAACGCGACTTAAGTTTTCCCAAAAGGATTTTCAACCAAGAGTTAAAGAGTAAAACTTGATCACCAATTTTGAACTCTCGGTTCTTAATCTTATAATCATGAATGAGCTTGTTTATGTCAAAATTAGCCTATTTCAAGGCCCAATAAGCCTTATGTTCCAACTCAATGGGGAGATGGCATGTCTTTCCGTACACAAGGCGATAAGGAGTACAACCTATAGGTGTCTTATAAGCGGTACAGAAAGCCCACAAAGCATCATTCAATTTATCGGCCCATGAGGCACGATGCTCTCCCACCGTATGATCTAAAATTCGCTTAAGTCCACGGTTGGACACCTCGGCTTGACCGTTGGTTTGAGGATGATACGTGGTGGAAAGTCAATGATTGGCACCATACTTAGCCATAACTTTTGCGAATTGATCATTGCAAAAGTGTGTACCGCGATCGCTAATGATAGCACGAGGGACGCCGAATCTAACAAATAATTGCTTTAAAAAGTTCACAACAACCCTCGCATCGTTAGTAGGTAAAGCCTTTGCTTCTACCCATTTGGATACGTAGTCAACGGCTACGTGGATGTATTTGTTCCCTTTAGATGAAGGAAATGGACCCATAAAGTCGATGCCCCATACGCCAAAGATTTCACACTCTTGAATGAAATTTCGAGGCATCTCGTCTTTATGTGATCTTGCCTTGTCGTTGGCAAGCATCACAATGATTAACCATCTCGTGAGCATCAGATAAATGGTGGGCCAATAGAATCCCGAATCGAAAACTTTCTTCAGGGTGTAGTTAGGGCCAAAGTGACCACTGGTGGGTTCTTTGTGGAAAGCCTCAAGGATTTGTAAAGCCGCGGGCCCATCAACACACCTACGAATGATAAGATCCACACATTACTTAAAGAGATAAGGGTCGTCCCAATAGTAATGCTTTATGTCCTTAAATTTTTTTTTCTTTTGTTGGGACGTTAACCCTTCGATAAGAACTCCACCCGTCAAATAGTTTGCAATGTCCGCAAACCATGGGGCATCATAAAGACTAAAATTGATAAACATTAAGGTCTCAAAGGGAAAATATTCGTTAATCTCTTTAGTGGGAAGTTCCCCTTGATAAGGATCCTCAAGTATACATAAGCGTTCCTCGGCTAAGTTTTCGGCTCCCTTTTTATCACGAATTTTACTTTTAAATTCTTGTAAGAGCAACGAAGAAGTATCGGTTTAGAATCTTGTTTTGTTAATAAGTATTTGAGAGCGAAATGATTCGTATACACTATTGTAGTGGAAAGCACAAGATAGAAGCGGATTTTCACAAAAGCATACACTACGGCTAAAAGCTCTTTTTCGGTAGTGGTATAATTCAATTGAGCCCTCGTCATTGTCTTACTTGCATAGTGAATAGGTTGAAAATGCTTATTAACTCTTTGACCTAAAACCGATCCTACCGCGAAATCAGTAGCATCGCACATTAACTGGAAAGGTAACTCCCAATTAGGAGTGACTAAGACCGGTGCCTTAGTTAATTTACCTTTAAGAGTTTCGAAAGAGTCGAGACAATCTTGAGAAAAGATGAAAGGAGCATCTTTCTCTAAGAGATGAGTCATCGGTCGAGATATCTTAGAAAAATCTTGAATAAAACGTCGATAGAAACCCGCATGACCTAAAAAACTTCTCACTCCCTTCACGGTTGTGGGAGGAGGTAACTTAGCAATGACATCCACTTTAGCACGGTCAACTTCGATACCGGATTTAGAAATTTTGTGACCGAGGACGATGCCTTCTTTTACCATGAAATGGTACTTTTCCCAATTAAGAACGAGACGAGTGTCTTCACACTGTTGAAGCATACATTTTAAATTAGCAAGATAAGAAGAGAAAGAATCTCCATAAACTGAGAAATCATCCATAAAGACTTACAAAGTTTGTTCAACCATGTCATAGAATATTTCCATTATACACCATTGGAAAGTCCCGGGAGCATTAAGCCGAAAGGCATTCGTTTGTAAGCAAATTTTCCATAAGGACAAGTGAATGTGGTTTTCTCTTGGTCTTTTGGATCGATAGGAATTTGAAAATGTCCGGAGACACCGTCTAAGAAGAAATAGTAGTCATTACCCGCTAAATGCTCGAGCATTTGATCCATGAAAGGAAGAGGAAAGTGATACTTACGAGTGGCATCATTGAGCTTATGATAGTCAATGCAAACTCGCCAACCCGTAACAAGTCGAGTAGAAATTAACTCATTGTTTTCATTCGGAACAACGGTTATTCCGCCTTTCTTAGGCACACAATGAACGGGACAAACCCATAGTGCATCCGATATAGGGTAAATCATGTCGACATCTAGAAGTTTGATAACTTATTTCTTAATGACTTCATAAATTTTAGGATTTAACATTCTTTGACTTTGGATTGCGGGTTTAAAGTCATCTTCTACGAGAATTTTATAAGTGCAAAAGTTAGGATCAATTTCGTGGATGTCGGAGATTTTCCAGGCAATTGCTTTCTTATGATTTTTAAGAGCTTCTATAAGTCGAGCTTTTTCATCCTCTTTTAACTCCTTAGCAATAATGACGGGTAACTTATCAACTCCTTCTAAGAAAATGTATTCTAAATGAGACGGTAAATCCTTAAGCTCTAAATCCGGTGGATTTTCAGTGGAAGGCTTTGTGGAAACCTAAGTTTCCTCAATCTTTTAGCTACTAGGAACGATTCCCATTGACTTGATTGAATCAAGGCGGAATATAATGAAAATCGTTAACAAGATGTTTGGGCACACGAACACATGAATTACTTAATTGAATTGCTCATTAGATTAATAACAAAGAATCACTAGGTGTGTATACATTTAATCCCACACCTATTCGACACACGCTTTAGGTTTACATTGTGAATGAAAGTTATGAATAAAACCTAAGACCCTTGTTCCTTTTATAGACTAAGGATTGGGGTTTACAAGAGATAATAATTAATAAACATGCATATCTTCTATTTCGATAAATATATACTAAATATATCATAAATAATATACTCAATATATTCCCTAATTAGAAGATTCTATCAGCCTGTGGATGTGCTATCAGCGCTTGATGTTGTCAGCGTCTAGAATACATGTGTCAGCGTTTAGCTTTCACATGTCAGCGTGTCTTGTACAAACGTCTTAATTGTTTCTTCATTTTGAGTTTTTGCCACATTAACTTTTTGACCCAACAATCTTCCCCTAGTTGATGTCGGCAAAACTCTTTGTGTATCTCTTGTAAGTGGTACATCATCTTCAATTTGCTTCCCCTCAAGTGTAGCATGTATGTTATAGCATGTATGTCTTCCCTTTTTTGTCACATCAAATACGGAAGGAAACAAAGTATGCAATCGAAGACCCTCAAAATGTAGGCTCTATGTAACGATTTTGAAGAAAAATAACTATAATATTCTTTATGTAGAAGTAGAGTAACCCAAACCTGTGTTCCATATCTTGTACTATCCATGTGACGTCGAACTTATATGAGAATGTAAAAGTATAAGCAGATCGCGATCTTTTGTCAAAATCCTCATCATTTGTGAGACACTGAGCACGATAATGTAACTCCTTCAAGTGATAGCAATGTTACCTTGCTAGATATGACAAGTCTTGTCACCAACCGTGTAAGCACGAACAAGTTATCTTTAAGATATGATAGAACACATACTCGCGAAAATATACTTCAAGCATCAAATTTACCATAAGAATTCTTCCCCTTAAGCCAACATCTCTTCATGACAAGTCTTAATGAAATATCTTCATATGTAAAAGCTCAAAAGATGGATAACTCTTTCACAAGGATACCTCGATTACATAATCTAATATCAATCAGATTCTTCATGAATTGTTGCTAACTTACGTAAAGATCATTGATCCCCTTTTAAAAATATCCGAGCCATTAATATCAAAACGATATTCTGATTAAAATAGAGATTTCATGTACATTCGTGTGTAAATACCTCGTTTTGTGTGCCAAAACAGAACCAATTTTCCAAACAGCAGCATTTCCTTTGTCGTCCAATATCTTCCTTTGTCCAATATCTTTACCATATATATTGTCCAATATCGGACAATACTTGTCAGTGCTTTAGACAAAGTATCTCGGACAACACATGTCAGCGCTTTCTGTCAGCGCCTACTTTATTCCTGTCAGCGTCTCAATCAAACACTGACATCATATGCAGCTATAATCTTTAACAGCGGCCAAATAATACTTAATAGTGGTCAACGTAGGCTTAAACAAATATCCACCAAGTTATGTATAACTTAAGCCCAAGTACTACCACATCCAGCCCATAAATCTCACGTGAATTCTAGTGAATGAACCAAAATACGTTTCCTGATAATTAGAGAACCAAATACCTAGGAGATATAATGATATCCCTAAAAATCAGCCACACTCCATATCTTTATTCCTTCCTAAACGTGACTGCCTTGGCAAAGTTCAACGGCCAAATATATTCCAAAACAAAGCAGAAACATATATCGCAATGTAAGAAAGAAAAAGATACTTGTGTATACCAGTTCTTCTGTGACTCGGTTAATCAAACGAAAGATTTCATGCAGAAAAATCACCACCATGATCTTACACGATCATACTGATGAAACCATGATGATTTGCTGTAATCAAAAGAAACACTGAATCTTCATCTTTGTTCAAGAATAAATAGCAGCTAAAAATTCATGGATCTAGGGTTTGTACAAAACCCTTCAAATAGTAATTACCACAGCCACTAATGTAAACCGAACCAAGAATAGAATATCACGTGTTGTGTATAAACGTCTCTACAGGGGTTCATCATTAATACTTGGATTAATTCACCAAAGCCTGTAGAGAACACAAGCATCCTTCATAAACTAGGGTTAGGGTTTAATGAAACCCTAGTTTCTTTAACAATCAACCTCTAGCTCCAATACATTTGTATCGTAGATATAGGTTCAAGAACAACCTTCAAACGACCATTACAGCAGCCAAGAATTCAAATTTCTGTTTAGAATTAAATATAGGGTTCGTATAAACCCTAGTTTGATAAACAAAATAGAAATCTCGAACATCATCCAGCTGCGAACTTCGACACCTAATAAATTTTTCTTGGGGATAGATCTTGACAATCCCTCTGGTGGATATCTAGATATATGTGTGTAGAAAACACACAAAAACTTTCGTGGCGATCCAACGGTTCAATAAAAAGTTATGGCCTTCTGAATACTGTTGCCAAGAATTCAAATTACAGCAGCCAAGAATTCAAATTTCTGTTTAGAATTAAATATAGGGTTCGTATAAACCCTAGTTTGATAAAAAAACAAAAATAGAAATCTCGAACATCATCCAGCTGCGAACTTCGACACCTAATAAATTTGTCTTGGGGATAGATCTTGACAATCCCTCTCGTGGATATCTAGATATATGTGTGTAGAAAACACACAAAAACTTTCGTGGCGATCCAACGGTTCAATAAAAAGTTATGGCCTTCTGAATACTGTTGCACATACAAAACCGCCCAGAAAAACCCTATACAGATTTTTCTTTCTTCTCAAAACACGAACACCTTGTTGGCCATAGCATCACGAGCCACGAGGCTCTGATACCAACTGTAGAAACCTAAGTTTCCTTGATCTTTTAGCTACTAGGAATGATTCCCATTACTTGAATGAATCAAGGCGGAATAGAATGAAAACCGTTAACAAGATGTTTGGGCACAAGAACACATGAATTACTTAATTGGATTGCTCATTATATTAATAACAAACAATCACTAGGTGTGTATATATTTAATCCCACACCTAGTCGACACACGCTTTAGGTTTACATTGTGAATGAAAGTTATGAATAAAACCTAAGACCCTTGTTCCTTTTATAGACTAAGGATTAGGGTTTACAAGAGATAATAATGAATAAACGTGCATATCTTATATTTAGATAACTATATACTGAATATATCATAAATAATATACTCAATATATTACCTAATTAGAAGATTCTATCAGCCCGTAGATGTCCTATCAGCGCTTGATGTTCTCAGCGTCTAGAATACATGTGTCAGCGTCTAGCTTTCACATGTCAGCGTGTCTTGTACAAACGTCTTAATTGTTTCTTCATTTTGAGTTTCTACCACATCAACTTTTTGACCAAACGGGCTTAGTCAAATTTGGATCATCATTTGTAACTTCCTTAGGAGTAGGTGGAAAAATATGATCCTCATTGATAAGTCTCTCAATGGTACGAATGTCTTCTTCTCAATCGGTAGGAGAAACGTCATATTTTAAGTCCACGTCCCCTTAAACTTGCTTCGAATTCATGTAAGAGAAAATAACTTTCTCCAAATGGAGTCAATGAAGAAGTAATAGAACCTACGGTCTCAACATGAGGTAAATGAGAAATCCCGCTCTTATAAGCCTCGTGAAAATGTTCTTCGCATGCTTCTTCGAGCACATCAATTAAATTCACGGATTCTGGCTCATCGGGAAGCTTAGAAAGTTCACCCATATTAAATAGAATTTTTGTCATCCCCTACCCTCATGATAAGCTCACCCGCGGATACATCACTCAATGTATGCCCGGTCCTCAAGAAGGGTCGTCCCACAATTAAGGGAACACGGGGATCCATCTCATAGTCGACTACAACGAAATCGACGGGGAAAGTGAATTTGTCGACTCCTACGAACACATCCTTGGCTATCCCCACCGGATAAGCAACTGAACGGTTTAGCTAATTCTAATGTCATACGAGTGGGGACTAGCTCGGGTAGAGATAATTGTTTCAATACGGACAATGGCATAAGATTGATACTCGCTCCTAGATCCGCCAAGGCCATACAATTCTCTACACCGGGGGAATTAGAAGTAATAAGGAATCAACCGGGATCTCCAAGATTAACCGGTAATTTTCTCAATAGAACCGCGAAGAAATTCTCATTAAGTTTGGTTTGAGCAATGTCTAGAAGTTTTTCCTTGTCAGTTAAAAGATCCTTAAACATTTTGGCATACTTAGGCATGTGAGCGAGAGCCTCGACAAAAGTGATATTAAAATTCAATTGTTTGAACATTTTAGGAAGTTCGAAACATGAATATCATCCTTATTCTTCAATTTCTCTTTCCTCAACCTTGATGGATAAGGTATATCGGGTTGAGATGAAGGCTTTGGAGTGGATTGCTCACTCACATCCTTAGGTGGAGGAGGGGTAGAAGTAGGTGAAGGAATTGGGGTGGGAATCGAAGGGATAGGGTCACTCAATGAAGGAATGTCACAATAAGTGGGTGAGGAAGTGGGAGAAGAACTAATCGGGATCTCGGGCCCTTGTTTCTTAGGTTAAGGTTACTTGGTTGTTTTAACACTTCTTGTAGTAATGGCATTCACATTGGCCCTTGGATTGGTCTCGGTATTAGAAGGAAGAGCACCTTGGGGTCTAAGGGTTTACAACATTTGCATGAATTTCCTATCTGTGGACTCTTGCATTACCGTAAGCTTACGGTCTTGCTCATTAAGTTTTTGGAGAACCAAGTCCATTTGGGGATTAGGCATATTGAACCCTTGATTGTTAAACCCTTAATTTTGAAAATCTTGGTTTTGATATTGATTATAGTTTTGAAAACCTTGATTAAAACCATGGTTATTAAAGCCTTGATTATTATTATTAAAACATTGGTTTTGCCCTTGAAAATTCCCTTGATTTTGATTAAAACCCCTTACGTTTGAATTCCCTTGAAAATTACCTCTTTGTGGAACTTGGTTCCTAGTTTGGTATTGGGTATTTTGGGCGGGTGGGGTGGTCTTTGAGGAGCTACAAAACCCGAGGGAGCCAAATAGTTAATAGACTTATATGACAAATGGTTAACATCAACATTCGATTTAATGTAAACCCACTCATTTTTATTGTTATTATACGCATAAACTTCTTGAGGTTGATTATAAACCTTGTCATAATTGAAGTACGAATGTGGTCCACCACAATTCTCACATATTTCACTAAGGGCATGCACATGTCGAATAGGAGAGTTCTCAACTTTTATAGCAAGATATTTCACAATTTTAGTAAGTTTTTTAATTTGATTGTTGACCTCTTGACGACTAAAATCTCCTCCACTAGCACTAGCCATATTAGCCCTTGCACTCTTAGTTTGAACTTTGGCTTTATTTTCAATAATGTCCCAAGCATCATTCATTGATTTTACAAGAATATTACCCCCGCGGAGCACTATTTAGTGAGTCTTGGTCATTCAAAGTTAATCCATTGTAAAAAGTATTAATTTGATGCACTTTAGTAAAACCATGTTGAGGACACCTTATTAAAAGCTCCTTAAATCTATCCCAAGACTCACTAAATGTTTCCCCATATGTTTGCTCAAAGGTGATAATGTCATTCCTTAAGGCGATGGTCCGAGATGGGGGAAAGAAGTAGTTAATGAACTTGGTCTCTAAATCCACCCATGTCGTGATACTTTGGGGTGGTTCCTTATCAAGCCAAATCCGGGCTTGTCCCTCGAAGGAGAAAGGAAAGAGTAACAAACGAATTGCCTGTTGTGGCACCCCATTGTATTTACGGTATAAACCAAATGTAAAAACCTCTTAATATGATCGTGTGGGTCATCATGAGTACGACCTAAAAATCGTGTAGCGTAAACCATTTGAATAAAACCCGTTTTAAGTTCAAAATTATCCGCTCCAATATCGGGCACCACAATCGCGTCATCATTTCCCTAAACGTGAGATTGCAAGATCTCAATCATAGGTCGATTATTTGTGGCCATCGTAGAGTCGAAAGCTCGATTCTCGGGATCGACTTGATTGACGGTCTTTTTGTTCTTCTTCTTCTCTTTGGAAGAATTAGAAGAATTAGGTACACCACTTGGTATGTGTGTACGCGCGCGAGTGCACATACAACTAAAAACCGAGGAGTAAGGGGATTGCTCTTGGTGACTTTGAAATGGAAGGGATTATCCCTCTCGAGGTTCGATATTAAAAAGCTACAAGAAAATATATACTTAATACTACTTGGGTGGCAAAACCCTCGATGAGCCTTCCTTCTCAACATACTCACAAGTGAACGGGGGGAATGAGGTGGCGCGAAGCACTTAAGTACCTAGCTTCCTTTAGACGGCCTTTTATAGCACGTCGACTTTCTATTCACCTTAAAGTTCGTATTTTTTCGAATTCTTGCTTAACGAAAGTATTTATCTATTTTTGCCTTTTATTTTCTTTGATCGATACACGTATATGGAACCGGAACGCCTCCAAATACGGGGTATTGCAAAGTAATACTTATGGAATATTGTGTATTGGGGTTCTTATACGTAATATCTACAGTAAAAAGAAAATCTTTTTGTATTTTTTTATTTTTTAAAGAAAATATATTCACAATAAAAGACAAGAGAAATCGAAATAGGAAAAATAATAATAATACTTAATATTTTGGTGTAATGCTTTAGAAAAAGTATTACTTTTTGATTTTTTTATTTTTTTGGTGCAAATTCTTAGGAAAGAAATGCTTTTGTGATTTATTTATATTCTTTTGTATTTTTAAGTTTTTGATTTTTTTAAACAAGAAAAATAACGTTCAAAATTCAACGGATCCCAATATCTAAATCGTCTCACAAAAAATCATCAATCGTAACGACATCGATGCGGCAGCGGTGCCAATTTATAGTGTAAGAGATTAATGTTCGTTTTTCCTCGACTCGACTCAAATTGATATCAAATTTAGCACAAGATTAATTGTTTTTCATTAATAAAGCTTGTTTGGTATCTATTTTTAATTCAAACAAACACCCAAAAATGTAAAAATATTAAACTACGTGAAGTACTTACTATTGCTAAAAACAAATTGCACGTACCACAATTTAAAGCACAAAGTACAAATAAACAATGCACAAAATAGAAATATAAAATGCAAATAATAAACTAATAAAATGAAAAATCTAAAAATACCTCAAATTGAAAATGTAAAAATGTCAAAAGATGAAAAATATTTTTTTATTATTTTTAGAACTTTTTAATATTTTATATTTAATAAAACTATGTTTTTATTAATTAAAATGAAAACTTAAAATTGAAAATGTTTATAAAAACTAAACCGGGTTTAAATCTATTGGAAAAGCCCAAATATCTTTTAATCCAATTCGAATAACCCAGCCCAAACTTGGTCCAATACTCCAGCCCAGCTCAGTAGAGTTTTGGGCCAAATATGTAAATAGATGAAAGATTAATACTCGAATGCAATTAACTATTCCAACCAAAAGAGTAAACAGAGAAAAGAATAGGTATTGAAATGTAATAACGCAAACTACAACTTATGAAAAACGGGCTAGATCACAAAATGCTTATTCCCAGCTTATTACTGGACCAATTAAGCTCGTTCCACTTGCAAAAGACTTAAAATCGAATTTCACTTAGTCAAAACTAATTTGAGCTTCTAATATAAGCTAAAACGTCTAAATGAATTTTTCAATAAGCACACAAGATGATTTCTTCTTATCTAGCTTATCCTAAAAGCTGAAACTTACCAGAATTCATATTAAGCTAACAAAAGTTATGAAATGTTACATGGTTTTGAAAATCTTACACTAAATAAGCTAGAAAATCTCAAAAGCTAAAACAACTTATTTTTAAGCAGGTTTGACTTTTTTACTTTTATGAAAAAGCTTCTATACTTCCAGATCTACTATTTAGGTTATAATAAGCAACTTTAATGAAGGACATAAGCCAGTTTAACAAACAATAAGCTACTTTGAAAAATCTATAAGATGACAGTTTGAAATATGGATGAACAACCTACTTCAGGATCAAATCCAAGCTTATCCAGTTGTTATTAAGCTAAAGTGTAAACTAGAAACTTATTATTGGGACTATAAGATATATAGAAAACCAAATATTAACTCCTAACTCCGATTAATGAAGAACTTATGCTAATATGAATATGACTGTTTATGATCTTTGTAAACCAGTAAACACAAACCATGGTGTTCAAAGAAAAACATGTTTGACTATGATAATAGCTAAACCTTTGACTATTTTAAGACCAAGATATAAAGCTATTGTGATGCAAGTTACCTCAAAACTCAAAGCATAAACATAAATCCATAAATCCTAGATCCAAACAGCTGTTAAGGTATATTCAAGCAAAATTAACCAAGTAGATGACAAATCTAGGCTATATGTTAAATTGCTCAAGTTCATGTGTTATCCAGGCCTCCGTTGAAGTAGTAGTAGCCGAACCTAACTCCTATAATCCTAAACTAACCATAACTATCAACAAACTACCACTTAAATACACAGATTCAAGATCTGTGTGTTTGAAAACAAAATCTCCCTCCAAAATTCTCAAAAACTTCAAAACTTAAGCAAACATCACCAAAAAAACGCCAAAAGCTCCCCTACCAACGCAGAAACATGAACCAGTAACAATAACATAATTTAGAACCATAGAACAACAGAATCAAATGAAGACGAACATGAATAGTATTTTTTTTGAACTTTTATTTTTATTAATGATGAAACTGGAGTACAAATTTGAAAGGAAAGTTACATAAGCTTTTAACTAAAACATATTAAACTATTTGGAAATAAATTAAGCTGAAAATTTAAGCTAAAAGGGTACATGTCCAATGTGTGAGAGGAGAGAGTATTTATAGGAGAATTAGAGTGGTAGGTGAGGTTGTTGAGGTGTGTACGCAAGCGTGTGGGTGAAGAGAATCTTTTAGCCTGACAAGTGTGGCAGATGTGACAGCCAAGCAAGCCAATTAAGACACATGCGTTAGGTTTGAGGGCGAATTGGGGGGGGGGGGGTTAAGGTCACGACAAGGGATGAGATTGGTACCATTGGACTCGTCTCGTTGAGACGAGTCGATTTCATGTTGATCACTTGCTCTAAAAATATCTCTATCCTCGTCTTCAATTTGGCAAATGGTGAGTGTGACACGTGGCACAATTTGGTTGGTTGGAGTGTGTGTTTCCGAATCAGTAACATATGGATACTGTTGGGATAAGGTAATTAATGAATTGGGTAATAAATTGTAATGATGGGTGAAAAAACTGAGTGGGTTTTAAATATGGTATATTTGGCAATCCGTGTGAATACTTCCTTGGCATTTGATTAGATGGAGTGGAAAAGGTTGGATTATGATCCGCGTGAGCCAAACACTGAAATTCTATTGGACCACGTGGCATTGGCTGATATATCTTCGGCCAATTTTCACCTTTAGCCCCTTAAGTCTTCAAATCTTGGTCTTTAAGCTTTTAACTTGTAAAATCTTCATCTTTAACCCTTTAAACTTCTTTACTTTTGCACTTTTGGTCCTTTTGAGTTGACTTTGACTTTTCTTCAATAAATTTCCGTAAAATCCCGTGTTTTCTTCCTTTTTGTCCTTATTTCACAACAAAACACAAAACCATGCGTAATTCCGACATTTACGTTTATAAATACACCTTTTGATTTGGTTTTTCCTTATTTTAAGAGGTGAAAGGATAAATGTTTTCACATTTATTAATGGTCAGACAAAGGATTGTCATACACATCCTTTAGTTTCTCCATACGCACAACTAGTTTGAGCGCGCGTAACCACTCATTAAAGTTAGGACCAGTAAGTTGTTGCTTCTCAAGCAATGACATGAAAGCCGAACTATTTTGTTTGGTTTGTGCATTGTTCGTTTCCATCTATAAATAAACAAAGTTCAATAATTTAGTATTTTCGATAATACTTCCGTTATAGAAAATAAATATCCTTGTTAATAGATAAACAATTAATTTTCTAAAAGCTAGAATCCACTAAGACATACCACCACCACATCAGTTGATCTGCTACTGATGATGATATTCAAGGGATAATTGACGTTCAATAATTTCATCCAATACAACTTCTAGAATTATGGGACTCAACTTTATATACATCACTTGTGACAATTCAAAAGTGAAAAAGCGAACATGTTTATTCCATCTATTATTACGAGTTAAGGTCTCACCTATCTTAACTTTTTAACTTGCTTAAGTCGTCCAACCAAAAACCGTGATTATATAGCACCGACGTCTCACAATCGAGTGTATTATATCACCTTGGGTGACAAAATCACCACAGTCTAACGTATGGTGAAAGAGTAAGTGCAAGTGCTTTTACGAGTTGGGTGGCAAATAAACTTATTTCAAAGGGTATAAATTTTGACAATTCAAAACATGTACAAAGAAAGCATGCAACATCTTTGTATCATGATAATTTATAAAATTTACTCAATTCGTTAATTATATACATCACATATGTAAGTTACAATTCAATTGTATAAATAGTGATATCATAAATATTGATGATTCAACATGTATTCTATTTGAAGAAGTTTAATTTTACTACGGGAAAAGATTAAAGAATGATTAAAATCATTCAAACCCTAGACCATTCGCGACTTCCTAAATAGTATGCAAGATAAGAAGACTACTAGTAGTAAGGTATTATAGGGCAATGGTATCTACAAGACCGAAGTCTTGATGAGTCTTCCCGAACCTTATCCTTGCAACTAGATATTACTTTTTCAAATTACATCACTAATAAAATTGTACAACTTTAACGTAGAAAACATATTATAAACTTGATTCTTGCTATTCACGGCATAAGTTAAATTTAAAACCATGTAAGGGCGACTCATTTGTTGCCACATATGATCGTGCAAGAACAAGATCATAATAAATCAAATTTCGTATAGTTTTAGTCGGGTTTATTTTTATTTTCTGAGAAACTCTTTGCTTGAACCATGATTCATAACAATTATAATCAAAAGAAAAACAAATAAACATTAACCTAAAACATATACCCAATTAACAATTAATCACATACTTCATGTATACCAGATCAATCATGACTTCAATTAAATCAGTTACTCAAGAACACATAATCCATGGTAAACTTGAATGATTCTCATGGGTCGAACCATAATTTAACAATTAACAACATGACAAATAACAACTATTTAACGTTTAACATTATATTTATCAACAAAAACTGCATACAACTTAGGGTTTGTCTAATTTATTTTATTAACCCTAATTAGGTTTTATGAAAACCTAATCATCAAATAAAATAATTCAAACAACATCATAGTAAGTTTACACAATTTTATCTCTTTCATTTTTTAATGTAAATAAAAACTATACGAACGGCTCGTGATGCCACTGTTGGAATTTATAAAAACCCTTAACCATATTAATACATTAATAACACGAGTACTCTTTAGAATATAAAGATCACGTATAGACAAGTAATTAACATAAATGATAAAGAAACGCATACCCTTTAGCGATGGATAAAATCACCTTTATCGAACTACTAATATAAACAAAAACCCAATATAAGATCAAACAGTTATCTCTCTGAAAATACGCACACAATATGTTATAGCAAACAATTAAGTATGCTAATACTAATAGTGATAAAGCTAACTAATACTTGGCTTCTAAAACCAAGTAAAATACAACCAATATGTTGTGGTATTAGTTTATCGCAGAAAACTAAAACCAAAAATCGCAAATCACTTTTGTATCAAATCGTTGAATTTGGTTGATGATAAAAGGTCATTATATATCCTAGACATACCTTGTGTCGGTTAGTAGTCCTACACCAATTAGGAATGTCGAAACAAAATTAAAACAGACAAAATTAATTTGAAACTTTCTTTTTATTTGTTTTTATATAAAAATCTTTATAGTTAACATTTAACTAATGTTTGTAATATTTCGTTAACTAACTAATTAATAAACGTTCGTAATAGCTTATCACTAATTAATATATTATGCATAATATTAATGTATAATTTTTGTACGTATTAACGCGTGCGTCTCCTTAGGCTCGGGACGACTTTCGGAAATATATTATTTACGTGTACATATTCCTTTAGCTGAAGGAATATGTACATGAAATAATATATGTCCGGAAGTCGTCTCGAGCCTAACGAAACGCACGCGTAAATCGTTAAGCAATATATAATTAATAGTGTATTATTAATTATAGTTAAACAAACAAAAGAAAGTCAAGAAAAAGGAAACAAAAGCCGATGGGCCTTTGGGCTTGGTTGCTTGATCAACAAGTTATTACAAGTATATAAGGAGGTCTTGGTTACCTCATTATCACTTGTAATCCCTAAATCTTTTCTCCTCTCTTCTTTTAGTTGATCGGCCGAACAACCCAATTAGGGTTTCGGTTCGTTTGAGTGGTTCGACCATGAAGAAAGAAACAAGGGTTTTGTTAGTTGATTGATTCAAGTGGTTTGGTTTATTGGTGATTTAACACTTACGTACTAGCATACTTATTGCTTATATAAACGTATTGTATGCATATACTTAGAGAGATCATTGTTGGATCTTTATTGGGTTTTCGGTTATTTGATTGTTCGATAGAGGTGAATTAATCCATTGCTAAAAGGTAAGTTTTTCTTTATCGTTTATGTTAATTACTTGTCTATATGTGATCTTAATATTCCGCTACGTACTCGTGGTTATTAATGTGTTAATATGGTTAAAGGTTTTTATAAATTCCAACAGTGGCATCAAGAGCCGTTCGTTGAGCTTTTAATTACATTAAAAAAATGAAAGATATAAATTTGTATAAACATAGTATGATGTTGTATAATTATTTTAGTTGATGAATAGGTTTTCATAAAACCTAATTAGGGTTAGTAATATTAATTAGACAAACCCTAAGTTGTATATAATTTTTATTGATAAATATGTTGTTAAATATTAATTAGTCGTTATTTATCGCATTATTAAATGTTAATATGATAGATCCATGGGAATCATGCAAGTTGACCATGGATCATGTGTTCTTGATTAACTGATTTAATTGAAGTTATGATTGATCTGGTATGCATGGAGTATGTGATTAATTGTTAATTGGGTATATGTTTTAGGTTAATGTTTATTTGTTTTGCTTTTGATTATAATTATTATGAATCATGGTTCAAGCAAAGGGTTTTTCGAAAAATTAAAAATAAACCGGACTAAAACTATATGAAATATGATTTATTATAATCTTGTTCTTGCACAATCATATGTGGCAAAAAATGAGTCGCCCTTACATTATTTTAAATCTAACTCACGCTGTGATTAGCAAGAATCAAGTTTGTAATTTGTTTTCTACTTTAAAGTTGTAAAATTTTATAAATGGCGTAATTTGAAAAAGTACTATCTTTGCAAGGCTAAGGTTCGGGAAGACTCATCAAGACTTCGGTATTGTAGATACCATTGCCCTATAATACCTGACTACTTGTATTCTCCTTATCTTGCATATTATTTAAGAAGCCGCGAATGGTCTAGGGTTTGAACGATTTTAATCTTTCTTTAATCTTTTCGCGTGATAAAATTAAACTTCTTTAAATAGAATACATGTTGAATCATCATTTTTTATGAAATCACTATTTATATAATTTAATTGTGAGTTAAATAAGTGATATCTATAATTAACGAATTGAGTAAAATTTTAAATTACTGTGATACAAAGATGTTGCATGCTTCTTTGTACATGTTTTGATATTGTCCAAATTTACCCTTTAAAATAAGTTTATTTGCCATCCAACGTGTAAAAGCATTTACACTTACTCTTTCACTATACATTAGACTGTGGTGATTTTGTAAGCTAAGGTGATATAATACACTTGATTGTGAGACGTCGATGCTATATAATCATGATTTTTGGTTGGACGAATTAAGCAAGTTAATATAGGTGAGACCTTAACTCGTGGAAATAGATGGGATAAACATGCTCGCTTTTTCACTTTTGAATTATCAATAGTGATAGATATAAAGTTGAGTCCCGTAATTCTAGAAGTTGTATTGAATGCAATTATTGAACCTCAATTATCCCTTAAATATCATCATCACTAGCAGATCAACTAATGTGGTGGTGGTATGTCTTGGTGGATTATAGCTTTTAGAAAATTAATTGTTTATTTAAAAACATGGGTATTTAATTTTCTATAAAGGTAGTACTATCAAAAATACTAAAATTGAATTTTGTGATTCCTTTTAAAGTATTATTGCAACAAAGTTCCATAAAGTGATGTTTGTCTGACAAACAAAGTCTCATTTTCTTCTAAGAAAGAAAGAGACGTATACCTATCGTTTTTCTGTGCAAGGAAAAGCTATTAATATGTGCGATTGGATTATTGTAATTATCAATCTTTAAGAAAACTTAAATGGTTAAGAAGATTTGCACAACTTATTGTTTCAAGTAGATCTTATGAATCTTTTTTGAGTTTTTGAGCATCTTTCAAACTAATAAGTCTCTTAGCAATCTCTAGGCAAGCAATGCTTCTTTTGTTCTTTACATATCGATACCCCTTAAGGCTATTATCGATAAGAACAAAACAAGTGCTTTGTTTGCTTATTCTGATTATAATAACTAGCTTTATTTATCATAGTTTCATGTTTTAACCAAATGTAACCACTATATACCTTTATTTAATGGTAGGCTTAATATGAAGAAAATTGCATGATGGTTTTCAAGTTAATGAAAGCCTGATGGATAGTCCCTCATCTACATGGTAGAAATTCATACACTCTCTATAATACATAAGTAATTGTTACTTATAGTCATTTAAAGTGAGTAGCAAAGTAAATAAAATAACTATTTAGTTTTCACTAGTGAAGTAACATTTGTAATGTTTTCAAATCCGATGGGAGCTTTGCATTTTATTATTGAAAATACATTAATGTAATGTTGTCTAATTTAGTGGGAGCTACAAGCTTGTTTGCCTTCGTAGTAATCCATATTATTTCTAGTTTGACTTGAAGTAATAACTTACTTTCAAAATATGAAGAACCATAGTTTTAAGAATAACTGCATCCTATTTTATATGATAATCACTTTTAAAGTATTTTCCATATAACAATTATGCATAATTTCTTATAAAACTATATGGTTGACATTCTACTAGTTATTCAAATATACATGACATTATCATATTGTTCACATACCAATTGCGTTTCGTGGTTGTTTATATGCGTACGTGATGTTGTGTCATGCACAAGTGGGAGAAATCTTTATTGTGTGCAAGGTACAACACATAACAATATGACAAATGGTTTTTTGACCGCGAGATAAGTAAAAATCTGTAAATTCTAGGTCATTATTTAATCCTATTTTATAAATATCTTAAATATTTCAATGAAATTGAATGCAATTATGTTTGACGGTTTAAGTTAAAACCGATAATTAAGGACTTATTTTTATCTTTTGACGAGTAAAGAAGAATATTAGTACACGTGATTTCGACGGATGCCCAATATTTTATGTTTTATTTTCGATTGTTCAATGTTTGTCGTTTTCTTTTAATGACGTGTTAAGTCAAGTCGGGAGACGATATTATTATATTTGAGGTACGTTTTAATTTTTAAGAAGTATTTTTATGAAACCCGAGCCCCTGAATATATTCAAAACTGATTGATAGTCATTTCCTGCTTTCTAACTAACTATTTTCATTTTTGAAACAAAACTATGCCAAATTGGAAAAACTAGCCCTCCACTCACCATATATAAACATTTACCCCACCTAACTTTCACACACATGCAAGTATACTAAAAATTTCTCCCACCTCTTCCTTTCTTTCCCTTAGTCGTGACCTCCCAAACTCCATAAACCCTAATTTTTTTAATTCAAGCTAGAATCTATCAAATCTAAACTAAGACCACCTCATAAAATCATAAGGTGATTCTATTGATGTTAATTTTTCCAATATGCATGAAGGTTTTAATTTTTGTTATGAACTAGGGTGGGTAAGATGGTTAGATGATTATGCATGTGTTCATCTAGTGATGATCATATGTTGATCATATTGTTTTGTTGAAAAAGTTGGCTTTTGATTTTGGGTTTTTATTCCTATGATTTATATAGGTGTTAGGATTGATAAGGATTGATGCTAGGAGATTAGGAATGATAGAAAAATGGTTATAATTGATTAAAAGTGTGATTTTATGTGGGATTGTAAAGGGTAGATTAGGGTAGTGACTTGTGGGTTGTTTTTGGGTGTCATATGGTTTGATTATTGTTTATCTAATCGAATAGGGTTGTAGAGAATTTCATTAACTTCGATTTAATATAAAGTAGAGCTTCTAACTCCAAACGAGCGAGAAGTTATAATAGTTTGATTATTCGTGTACCGGGAGACGAGTATCGGCACAATATATAGTTGTTGTCGATATTTGGATTGAATCTCGGGGACTGTAGAATAAGTTTTGAAATGAGTCAAGGGATGTTAAAAGTATGTAAACCTAGATTGGTGAGTCTATTTCAAATCTAAGTTTGGTTTTCGAATTAGTAGACTCAAAATGGTTGAATGAGTCGATGACGTAAAATTGTCCGGTTTTTGTAGTTCAAAGATGTGTCGGGCATGGAACTCTAAAAGCAAAATCTTTTGACCAACTTTTGAGAGGACTTTATATAGATAGTGAGTGAGTTCTCAGAGTAGTATCATAAAATTTTGACGTGTTTAAGAGGGGTAAATGAGCTTGTACATTTGGTATATACCGACAGATTTTTTATCGAGGATATAGTTTAATAAAATACACATATTGTGACACCCTAGAATCGAGGTCATTAACGTTACCCTAAATTACGCTAAATTTTGAAATTTTTATTAAATTATAATTTCTATACTTATAAGTATTTTGGTTAAAGCCGATGTTCGAGGTTATAATTTTTACGGTTGACGTTTTAAGAAGGACGATGACGATTACGATCCCGAGGGATGCCCAATTTTATATAATTTTTGACGATTTGTCGATAATGTAATTTTTCGAGAATTTTATTTACGGTTCGTGTTAAGTTGAGTCGTGTGAGTTTTATAGCCTTCCAAGTACATTTAAAGTATCCCAAAAATATTTTGGAGCATTCGGGAAGATTTCCGACTCCCGTAAAATTTTCAAAATTGACAAATGAGTCAAACCCGCAAAGTTTTGAGGTCGTTTTCTATTTAAGGACAAAAGAAGCCCAATATTGCACAAAGGTCCCTCCTAACCCATCAAAAGGGCCAAAATGAACAAACACACAAACACATACAAAATTTACAAAAAAAAAATCAAACCATCACTCTCTCTTCTCTCTCAAACCCACGGCACACCCCAACCCACACAAAAATCCACCAAAAACCATTTTCCACTTGATTTTTCAAAAATCTAAGGTTAGACCACACTTAGTTTGGTCATTCCCCACATATTCATGTACTCAAATCCAACATGCATTGATAAAAATTTTTCAAGATTTTTCATATGATCCAAATTTATTTTTGAGGCTAAAAGAGCTAATGCATGTTGATAATTTAGTGTTATGGAAGTATAAACACCATGAAAACCCACCAAAATTAATTTGGTTGTGGTGATTGGGTCACCCAAACCCCACGGCAAAGGGGGTGTTTGGGGAGCCATGGTGGTTGTTGATTTTGCATGTTATATTTGTGTTTGGTTTGTTGTTTTAGGATGATTCATATAGGTTTTATTACTTGCATGTTTATTTTCTTTGATTCTTGATATTGAGATTGGTTGATCAATAGGGGTAAGATGGAAGTTTGATGTTAGGATATGTTTGGGAAGGCTTAGGATGATGTTTAGTGTTGGTTAGAAGTCTTGGAATCGAGTCTAAGCATGTTTTTGGTATGGTCATTTTTAGGCAGAAACATTTGGTCTATTTTAGAAAAATGATTTTTGTTCCAGGTCTTGAAAACTAAATATAGTGATAGAGGGTTTTTCTAGCTTTAATTTGGTATAAGGTAGAGCCCGTGACTCAAAACGAGCTAAAAGTTATGACATTTTAAAGATCGGGTACCGGGAGACGAGGACTTTCACAATCCGAATTTGTGCAAAGTTTTAGTCAAATCCCGAGGGTCACAAGTATAATTTGGTAAATGGTCAAGGGTCAAAATTTGGTCCCTAACCTGTGTAAATGGGTCTATATGTTGACTTAGGTGTCAAGGAAGTCAAAGGCATTTTTCATATAGGTCAAAGTGGTCAAAATTGGTCGAAGCGCAATTTCAGCCCGTAAAATGTAGTCGTGGAAATGAGTTGCGTAACGGGTCGTAAAAGTAAAAACTTTTATTGGGTTTAAAAACATGTTATCTAAAGGTCATATAGGATTTTTGGAAATTTTGTCAAATTTTATAAGCATGGTTTAATAAGGTAAAACAGCCCGTACTTTAGTCAAGTACCGGCGAGAATGGGTAAAAATGGATAACGTAGGTTATAAGAACGAATGGAGTAAAATGAATGATACTTGTTGTTTTTGTTTTTGGCGTGAGTTATATTTGTCTTAAGTGACTTGTATATATGTATTTTATACAGTACCGTAAGTATTTAAATGAGAATACTCATTACGCGTTATTTGTGATAGGTGTTGATTTACCCGGGCATCCGTAACATCGTCAGTGATCACTCCTCGAACTACCGACTACTTAATATCTAAGGTGTGAATTTATAGCCTCGCTTATATTATTTCAAATTGTTTTACCCGCGAGGGAAATGCATGCTAGTTTTTAAAAAGGAACGTATATCATGAATGATTGTTAGACCCGAAAGTTGCCTTAGAAATTGTGTTGAGTACCAAAGTTGCAAAAGTCCCTAAATTCATGAACTATTAACTATTGTCTTGCCCTCGAGTAGGGGGAAATAGCCGCTTATGCAATTTGTAGTACTACGGGGTTAACGACCCAATGCTAGCCGAGAAGCTGTACTTATAGTAAGTTCTGCGGTAGATTATTTTGTATGAGAAATAAGGTATAATTGCAACTGATGCCTTTAGAAGGGGCACTGGTTTCATCTGAATCATGCCGGTATATTTACGCGGGTGATTGAGTTAACGGATTAGTGTCATGAGCTTAAACACAATTGTCAGTATCCTGATTATAGTTTGTTTGATCGACAAGACTATAAATGATCACGAATGGTTTTTATTATATATACGTTCAAATGGATTGAAAAACCTATGAATTCCACTCAACGTTTTCGTTGACCAAATTTTTGGCATGTGTTTCAGGTAACCGCTGAGCAGTAGAATGGAGCATGCATGGGATGGATGTTGTGTGTACGGCTTGGTGTCCGCTTGTTTTTCCCTCCTTTTTCTACTTAAACAATTTTTATGTTTAATGTCATGTGGTTGTAAACTGAAGTTTTTGGGGTTGAGATTCATGGGGACCGAAAACGCTAAACTCTGTGCACTATTTGGGGTTGGAAAAACTGTGGACATGTATTATCTAACAATTTTTAAATGTTGAATTTTTAAGTTGACGTCTTTTAGCGTCGTTTGATATGTCTTGTGTGCAATGAATACTGTGTAGCACCCATTGTTGTAGTTCCGCTGCGCATACCAAATGTGGGGGTGTTACAGATTGGTAATCAGAGCCACGAGTTATAGAGAACTAGGTCGTTTTTGAAAATCCTAAACTATAACTTTTGGTGTCGTAAGAAAAGGGTCCAAGCACACACAACTATCCTGCATGGCTCCGGTAAGATTTATTGTTGTATTTATGGCATTTGACGTATACTTTTGAGTAAAGTATATATGTGGGTAATTATTATACAAGTATGGAATTACTATATGTAGACGTTAAATTTTTACGTGAAATATCCGACATCGTAATTTTCATATAAATCATGCATGAGCATCATATTATTACATTTCGGGCATATGTACCACCTTTGCATTGCATTTGCATGCATATATTTATAATTATCGTATAATTACTTATGTACCCTCCGAAATTCGCTGTTATTGCAGGAATGGCCGAGGTACCGCCCAACGATAACGGTAACGATGTACGAGCCCAGGACCCCGACTCAAGGAGAACTACTTGTCCCACGCCTATGCGTACTTCCCATCTGGTTGGTGTACCAGATATCCCCAGAAGAGCCGAAGGTGCAATGAGCGCGAATTCCCTTCATCAAGGCATCCCAAGAATTTGCTGTCCCGGACCGAGGATTTATCATGACGTACGACGGACTGTGAGAGGTTTGGAAGGATCGATGTGCATGAGGTATGTAGTGGAATCAAGGGTGGTCAGTAGGTTCGACGAGAATGATAAGGCGGATGAAAGACTGTTGGAAAGGACTTCAAGAATTGCGTATGATGGGATGATGAACACAAGTGCCATCAACAGTTTGAAATCAATGGTTGCGAATTTAAGTGCTAGTCTTGACCGTGTGAGGGAAGATCAGATGAGGTTGTCGAGGATGCAGAGTTGGGAGCATCGTGTGAGGGATTCATTGCCCCCGGATTGGAGATTCGTGGACGATGTGGAGATGGAGGCAAATGACTTCATGGTTCAGCCGCCTACTGGAGGTGCTTGTATTTCGATGGGAGGTCAGGTAGCAATTGAGTGTGGATCCACATCAGGGATGAGAAAGGAAACAGAATGTGGGCCGGATGAGAAAGGAAAGAGAAAAGTGGATGAGGTGGATGAGGACGTGAGTGATGAGGAAACCGAGGAAGACGACGACGAGCCGCCATCCAAGAGGCAGTGTGGATCACCACATGCCTAGTTACTTGTTTTGTATTTTTCTTTGATCATTGTAATAGAACTATTTTAGACCTTTGTATGATGGTATTATGACGAGAAACTCAAGTACTTGATGTTTTGTGGTGAACGATTGTAGTGGCATTACTTGTCGCGATTTTGGTTAACTATCAATACAATCTATGTTACCTTTCATGATCTGTGATATGTCTTAAATTTGATCTTTTGTGGTGTGAATTGATGAATATTAGTAACTCCGTAGTGATGTGTCGTTGTATGTATTTTATGTCTGGGAAACTTGATATGAATACTTACATTGTTTTTCTATTTTTCTTGTCTTGCAGAAAGAGATATTCGATAAAACAATGCCTCCAAAGTTGACTGCTGATCGTGTTAACAACATGATTCAGGAAGCAATAGCTAATGCGTTGGAAGCGGACCGAGCTGGGAGAAATCAGGATCCAGGAAGGAACGCGGGGAGACAACCAGCCCCGAGAGTGTGTACCTATTCTAGCTTTATGAAGTGCGGTCCCACGCAGTTCCGTGGAACGGGTGGAGCCCTAGAACTTAGGCGATGGTTGGAAAAAGTTGAAAGTACGTTTGAAATCAGTGGTTGTGCAGAGGCGGATAAAGTAAAGTTTGCAGCGGCTACGTTTCTGGATGATGCGTTAAGTTGGTGGAATACCCAGGTAGCTACGGTGGGATTGGCTGTGGCAAATGCAAGAACGTGGAATGCGACCAAAGCTTTGTTGACCAAGAAGTTTTGCCCAGAGGAGGAATTGGGGCAATTGGAGGACGAATTGAGACATTTGACCTTAAAGAACAACGATATAGCTGCTTACACCAGGAGATTCAATGAGTTAAGTCTTTTGTGTCCGGACATATTTGCCAATGATGCCAAGAAAATGAAGCAGTATATCAAGGGTTTATCTAGCAACATCAAAGGTGAAACAACTTCGTCGAAACCTGGAACGTTTGACGAAGCGGTTCAAATGGCACACGCTTTGATGGACGTTAAGCTTCAGGACAAGCAGAACTACATTGCTGAAGGCAACAAAAGGAAATGGGAGGCAGCACAAAGTAATCAATCCCAAGGCCAGAACCGAGGAGGAAACCGAAACAACCATGGGCCGAACCGTAATCAGCAGTTTAATCAGAGAAGGAACGAAGGGATGAGGGCAGTGACGAACCCTAGAGGTGTGAAAGTGAACCCCCATTGTGGAAAGTGCAATTTGTATCATGTTGGAAATTGCCCACCGGCATGCGGCAAGTGTGGAAAGGCAGGTCATAGGACAGCTAGTTGTCGAACGGGAGGAGTAGCCACTGGGGCTAATGCTATCAGGATGAGAGGATGTTATAGCTGTGGAGAAAGAGGGCATGTGCAAGCGAATTGCCCGAAGGCAGGGAACAGACGGGGAGGAAATAATGCGGCAGCTGTGTATCAAGTGGGAACTGCTGATAAACCACAAGGTCTAAATGTGGTTACCGGTACGTTTTTTGCTAGACGCTTGTTATGCTAGTATTTTATTTGATTCTGGCTCCGACAAGAGTTTTGTAGACGTTAGATTTAGTCGTAATATCGATAGAGAACCGGTGTTGTTAACGACTAGTTATAATGTTGAATTGGCCGATGGAAAAATTGTTAGTACGAATTCTATACTGAAAGGGTGTACCTTGAAGTTAGGAAACTACGCTTTTAAAATCGACTTGATGCCTATAGAGCTAGGATCGTTTGACGTGATTGTGGGAATGGATTGGCTAATGGCGCATAGTGCTACGATCGTCTGTGGTGAGAGATTGGTGCAGATTCCGCTGAGGAATAGGGTTTTAACGGTAAAGGGAGACGAATGCACTTCTCGTTTGAAGGTGATTTCGTGTTTGAAGATGATGAAGTACGTAGAGAGCGGATGCGATGTGTTTTTGGCACAGGTTTCGAGCGATGGTGATGTAGAGGCGAGGATCGAAGAGGTACCAGTTATTCGCGAGTATCCGGACGTTTTTCCAGACGAGTTGCCAGGTTTACCGCCTACCCGTGAGGTCGAGTTTCGAATTGATTTAGTGCCAGGAGCTGCGCCGGTTGCACGAGCACCTTATCGTTTAGCACCATCTGAGTTAAAGGAGTTAGCGGATCAATTGAAGGAATTGATGGACAAAGGATTTATTAGGCCGAGCTCATCACCTTGGGGAGCGCCAGTGTTGTTCGTAAAGAAGAAGGATGGTTCGTTTAGGATGTGTATCGACTATAGAGAACTCAATAAGCTGACGGTTAAGAATCGGTACCCATTACCGAGGATTGATGATTTGTTCGATCAATTACAAGGTTCCAGTGTGTACTCTAAGATCGATTTAAGATCAGGGTATCATCAACTGCGTGTAAGAGAGGAGGATATTCCTGTAACCGCCTTTCGTACGCGGTATGGACACTTTGAATTTCGAGTGATGCCGTTTGGGTTGACGAACGCGCCTGCTGTATTCATGGATCTTATGAATCGCGTGTGCAAGCCGTATCTAGATAAGTTTGTTATTGTTTTCATCGACGACATACTTATTTACTCTAAGAGTAAGGAGGAGCACGAGAAGCACCTAAGAAAGATTTTGGAGTTGTTAAGGAAGGAGAAGTTGTATGCAAAATTCTCTAAGTGTGAGTTTTGGTTGGAATCAGTGCAGTTTCTAGGTCATGTGATTGATAGTGAGGGAGTTCGTGTAGATCCTGCTAAGATCGTAGCGATCAGGGAATGGTCAGCACCGACGACGCCGACTGAAGTTCGACAATTTTTGGGTTTAGCTGGGTATTATAGAAGGTTTATTGAAGGATTTTCGTTGATTGCGAAACCATTGACGCGGCTTACCGAGAAGAATAGGGTGTATGAATGGGGAAATGAGGAAGAGCTTGCTTTCGAAACGCTCAAGGATAAGTTATGTTCCGCGCCGATTTTATCATTGCCTGAAGGAACCGAAGATTTCGTAGTGTATTGTGATGCGTCTCGTAAGGGTTACGGAGCAGTGTTAATGCAACGTGAAAAGGTGATAGCTTACGCGTCGAGGCAATTAAGGAAGAACGAGGAGAACTACACGACGCACGATTTGGAATTAGGAGCGGTGGTTTTTGCGTTGAAGTTGTGGAGACACTATCTGTATGGGACAAAGTGTGTTGTATTCACTGATCACAAGAGTTTGCAGCACATTTTAGATCAAAAGGAGTTGAATATGCGACAAAGACGATGGGTTGAACTACTGAGTGATTATGACTGCGAAATTCGCTACCACCCTGAGAAGGCGAATGTTGTAGCGGATGCATTAAGTAGGAAGGAACGGGAGAAACCTTTGAGGGTTAGAGCTTTAGTGATGAGTGAGAGCGTTGACTTAACCGAAACTATACTGAAGGCTCAGGAGAGAGGTTTAATGAAAGGGAATGTTGAAGCCGAAGACTTGGGACGAATGTTGAAACCTCTTTTCGTGATTAGGTCAGACGGACTAAGATATTTTGAGAATCGGATTTGGTTACCCTTGTGTTCATCTGAGGAAGGAAAGCCTGGAGTTCGAGAGTTAGTTATGAATGAGTCGCATAAGTCGAAGTATTCGATACATCCTGGATCGGATAAGATGTACCACGACCTGAAGAAAGTTTATTGGTGGCCGAATATGAAGGCAGATATTGCTCGTTACGTCAGTAAGTGTTTGACTTGCGCGAAGGTTCAGGCAGAACATAAGAAACCATCTGGATTGTTGGTACAACCAGAAATCCCAGAATGGAAATGGGAGAAAAATCGCAATGGATTTTGTGACGGGTTTACCTAGGACTCCTAGTGGAAGCGATATGATATGGGTAATTGTGGACAGGTTGACGAAATCTGCTCATTTCTTACCTATGAAGAAGACGGACAGCATGGAAAGACTCGCCAGCGTGTACGTGAAAGAGGTCGTCTGTAGACATGGAGTGCCGTTATCGATCATTTCGGATCGCGACAGTAGATTTACGTCGGAATTTTGGAGATCGCTTCAACGTGCGATGGGCACTGAACTGAGTTTAAGCACGGCTTATCACCCGGAAACTGACGGCCAGAGTGAACGAACGATTCAAACGATGGAGGACATGCTCCGAGCGTGCGTGATTGATTTTGGAGGAAGTTGGGAACGCCACTTGCCTCTGGTGGAATTTTCGTACAATAATAGTTATCATGCGAGTATCAAAGCGGCACCGTTCGAAGCATTGTATGGAAGGAAGTGTAGATCGCCCGTGTGTTGGAGTGAAGTAGGGGAAAGTCAATTGACTGGACCCGAAATGGTATTAGAAACGACAGAGAAGATCGTGCAGATCAAGAACCGACTACTTGCTGCGAGAAGCCGACAGAAGAGTTATGCCGATAACCGAAGGAAACCGTTAGAGTTTGAAGTTGGAGATATGGTTATGCTCAAGGTATCGCCGTGGAAGGGTGTAATTCGTTTTGGAAAGAAAGGAAAGTTGAGTCCGAGGTATATTGGACCGTTTAAGATCGTTGAACGAATTGGGCCAGTAGCGTACAAATTAGAATTGCCGACCGAGCTTAGTGCTATTCATGACACGTTTCACGTATCGAACCTGAAGAAGAGTTTGGCGGACAAGGAATTGCTGATTCCTTTGGACGAGATTCGACTAGACGACAAAATGCACTTTGTGGAAGAACCTGTGGAAATAATGGACCGGGAGGTCAAGCGGTTGAAGCATAGTAGGATTCCTATTGTGAAGGTCCGATGGAATTCTAAGCGTGGACCGGAATACACCTGGGAACGTGAGGACTTTTTCAAGGAAAGGTATCCTCATCTGTTCCAGTAAGACGAAATGTGAGTACAAGAAGAGGCGAGCGCCGGGACGTCGCTCTCTTTAAGGAGGGGTGGATGTGACACCCTAGAATCGAGGTCATTAACGTTACCCTAAATTACGCTAAATTTTGAAATTTTTATTAAATTATAATTTCTATACTTATAAGTATTTTGGTTAAAGCCGATGTTCGAGGTTATAATTTTTACGGTTGACGTTTTAAGAAGGACGATGACGATTACGATCCCGAGGGATGCCCAATTTTATATAATTTTTGACGATTTGTCGATAATGTAATTTTTCGAGAATTTTATTTACGGTTCGTGTTAAGTTGAGTCGTGTGAGTTTTATAGCCTTCCAAGTACATTTAAAGTATCCCAAAAATATTTTGGAGCATTCGGGAAGATTTCCGACTCCCGTAAAATTTTCAAAATTGACAAATGAGTCAAACCCGCAAAGTTTTGAGGTCGTTTTCTATTTAAGGACAAAAGAAGCCTGATAAGTGTGAAAACACTCATCAATAATGATCCTAAAACCATTAAAAACACTGTCAAATACATTATATTAAACTGTTAATTATCAGATTACGCGTGTATTTGGTGTTTGTATATTTTCAGGTAAAATAGGTACATTTGAGACAAACACGAGCTTTCAAGGATTAATTTGATCAAAAGACGAAGAAAAAGACGAAAGATGCTTTTGAGGACTTTATTTGCCAATATTACCAAAGATCAAGGGCTTGAAGTGCAATTTCTACAATGTTAAAGGATGGAAAAGTTATTACTTGAAAGGCTTTATACACATTTGGAAAGAAGTAAAAGATAAGGGACCAAAAGAGAATTAATTGGAAGTTTATTAACTATTAACTTTGGTCCATTGACCAAACCGGTCAAAACTCACAACTTAAACACGCATCTTCTCCATCTTCAAGAGAGAGAAACAGACTTCATCTTTATCTTTACACCTCAAACCTGCAATCGAAGATAACATAAGATCCATGAAGTTTCAGCCAGAGATCAAAACTACAAAAGTAATCCTCTCTTCTCCCTCTTCATGATGATGCTACTTAATTTGATCAAGAGCAAAGAATAAAGAAAGCCCCAAATTCAAGATTGAAGATGAAGAACGAGTATCCTCGTATTTTCCACGTGTCAATCAATCATTGGATTGAACACGTCACAACACCTCTCTCGCTGGCTATAAATAGAAGATGAAGCTCTCATTGTCATTCGGTTAGCTTAGGTGTAGTCTTACACACAGTAGGTTAGGATTTTAGATAGAAGTAGAATATTAATCTTTCAATTTTCAGTTACTTAGTTAGTTAAAAATTCAGTTTCGATTCTGTTAATCTTGTTGTAAACTTGTCACGTTTTCTGCCATTAATAATACTTGAAGGATTTTGAAGTCTCATTTTGTTTCTACAAATCTGAAAAAACTCTTATGAAATTCTGTTACAATTCAGTTCGCTTCTGTTATAAGAGCACCATTAATGGAAGCTATATTTCGTTTATCTCTTCTTATAGATTTGTTATAAAATCAGTTTATTTTCTGTTATGATTTGTTGATAATCCTGTATTATATCTTTTAGATATAAAGTTTTCTTTATCTTCGTCTATTGTTTACATTGAATGGTTAATAAAATCTTATCCTTTATTCAGATTAATGTTCACCCGAGCTTTAATAGTGATATAAATTGATCAATTGAGTAACAGTGTTATTACAGTAAGCTTTTAGAAAGCATCAAGGATTTCAGCAGGTTGTATTTGAAATTGCTATAAAGGATTGATTTTGTGTTAAATAGTTCACAAATTTGTCCATTCATTGTAGCAGGATAGGATGTGTTTCTTGTTTTTGGTTTGATTTCGCAGGAGCACTTTGAGTTTATGCAGGTTTCTTTATCGAGGGATCTGTTTGGTGTTTCTTCGTATTTGTTTCAATCTTGCAGGTTTCAGATTTTCTGTATGGTGATAGCAGGAGTTTGTTCCGATTCCAGTTATAGGAGTAGCGTAGCTTTGGATTCAGTCTTGGTGGTGTTTTTGTATTAAGCCGGCTCAGCGCCGAGCTTCGACTCAAAGGACTTGGCCTGGATGTTTTGGTTAAGGACTTGTTTCATTTTCTGCATTTTCTATTCTTTTCAAAGATTGATCAGTTGTAGTATAAACATTGCTCGTTTAAATCTGCTTTTGTGTTACAGTCACTATTCCTAGCCTGATTAGATGGTAGTTTAAAAACGATTAGGTTGGTTATAACTGTCAACAGAAAGTAGTTTCTTGGGCCTGAGTTAGTATTAGGTTCTGAATTTTTGAATATTTAGTTTCGAATTAGACATATGCATAAGATCTGATCCTTTTCTTTAAATCATTTTTTTTAGTTGTTGGATAAAGAATTGAATGTTACGTTTGTTAATTGGGCTTCTAGTTTCCAAGTGGGCCAATTAGTGGTTGTGTAATTGATCAGTATTTCAATTGGCAATTATTAGTTTTAAGCTGATTTACATTTAAAAAAAAAATCAATTTCCTATGTCATTTAGTTTAGTAGTAATAATAGTATATGAATAGTTTAGAATATTAAATTGATAGTTTTTCTCGTTTAGTGTGCCAAATAGTATAGATTTTTATTTTGCATTTTTCATTTTGAGCATTTAAATGATTTACGTGCAAAGTGTTTTAGCGTAGTACGTATACGTAGGTATTTTAGAATATTTTTACCTTTTTATTTGCTTTGTGCCAAGTAGACATAGAATTCCAAAATAATCTTTTGTTAACCAAAAACAATTAAGTCTTTGCTTAAAAACGTTATATCAATTCGAATCGAGCTGAGAAGACAACTACACTAAAAACGAGATATTAAATGGCGCCGCTGCCGGGGAACGAACCCGGGTCACCCGCGTGACAGGCGGGAATACTTACCACTATACTACAACTACAAAAATATATATTATATCGATTTTCATCGCTTTTTACGTAGATATAGTATTTTTCTTAAAAAATCAAATAAATACAAAAATATTTTTTTATATATTATTATATGTAGATACGTATACGTATAAAAACAACCAAGTTACCTATTTCCATAAGTATTGCCGAGGCATTACACCGTGTTGAGGGGCGTTCCGGTCCTTGACACGCGTATCGATCAAATAAAATTAAGCAAGAATAGATAAATACTTCCAATTGGCAATAATTCGAAGAATACAAACTATAAAGTGAATAGATAGGCGACGTGCTATAAAATGCCGTCTAAGGGTCAATAGGTACTTAAGTGCTTCGCGCCACCTAACCCCCCGTTCACTAGTGCGTATTCTAAGAAGGACGGCTTAATTGGAGGTCTTGCACCCAAGTAGTAATTATATATATACTTTCTTGTGGATATTTCATATCGAAACTCGAAGAGGATAATCTTATTCTTTTCAAAGTCGACCGAGGGCTACTCCCTCATTCCTCGTGTTTACTTACACGTGTACTCGCACACGTGTAAACATACCACCTTTGGTGTATCACTTCCTTCCCCGAGGAAGCTTTTAAACGTCATTATACTTGTATATACATTCGGCCACCTTGTTACACATGGATACTCGTTCCATGTTGGAGATTTTGCAACAACAATCCGCCACCGCTAATTATTCGATTTGTTCGACTTGTGGAGGTCCACACGATACTTATTTATGTGATCGAAATAATGGTTATTATGGGGAGGGATATGCTTATAATGGAACCGAGAACCCTAATTTTCAACCTAACACTCAAATGGACTACACTTGTAATGACTATATGGGATATTCCGGTTTTTCATCACAACCTCCACCATCATTTCATGATCAAACCTTTAATGTGCCATACCAAAACCAAGGATTTTCCAATTATGAAGGTTTTCAAAACAATGATAATTTTCAAGGCTATAATCAAGAAACCTTTCATAATCAAGGATTTTCAAACAATGAAGGCTTTCAAAATGATGAGAATTTTCCATGCCATAATCAAGACACCTTTCAACATCAAGGATTTTCATATTCGATCACTTTGCCACACTTGGTTAATCGTCCTATGTTGGAGATATTACAAGACGAGCAATATCGAGCTATGTATGGGCCCTGTGCGACTTGTGGAGCATCACATAATGAAAATAATTGTGATCTATACGCGAGTAATTATGATCAAGGGTTTGATGAGGATTTTCAAAATCAAGAATTTTTAAATCAAGACGATTTTCAAAATGAAGAAAATTTTCAAAGTCCTAATAAAAACACCGTTAACAATCAAGGCATTTATCATTTCTTGAGTAAAGACGCTTTTAATATGGTAATGCAAGCACTTGAGTCAATGCAAGAGGCAACTGATCCGAAAATCTTAGGCTTGAGCACAGACATCTTGCAACACATGAGACCGAACGATGCTTTACCTGATGATGAGCCTTCTTTGAGAGTAGATGTTGAGGATGATACACTTAGTGATGTTCCTATTCTAGACCCTTCCATCTCTCCACCGACTATACTTGAGCATTACACACCTTCATCACCTTTACCTCACGTGGAACCCACCGACTCTTTAACCATGGGGGACGAGCCTCTTAGCACTAATACAAACACCGATTTGGAAGAATTAACCGTTTCTAGTGTTGAGAACCTTATCCCAATCCAAAGAGAGTTTGAGGGTGTTTCCATTGAACCATGTGATGAGCTTTGTGTTGATACCTCTTCTCCTCATGATCACATTGAGATTTCATCCCATATTGACCTTCATGTTACTACTAGTGATTTTGGTGATTTTGATCTTGATGAATTGTTTAAAGAAAGGGATAATGAGATTGAGGAAGAGTTTGTGAAAGACTTTCCACAAATAGAGGATGAAAATTGTGATTCTAGTTACGCGTCTTATGCTATATCATCCGATGATTTGTCTTGTCAAGATAACATTCCTAATTTGGATGAAGAGTTTGTTCCTATAGGAAAAGTGGATCCTTCTCCTCTACCACTTTATGATTCTTGTGATGAAACCTTTGATGATCCTTATGATAGTGATGAGTCTTTTACTTCTGATGATGACGACTCCATTTCTTCTATGACTCCTTCACCTATTCCTCTAAGTGATTTTGTGATACATTCAAATCCTCTTTTTGAGACATGTTTTGATAACCCACTTTTTGAGGAGTGTGAAGAACCTAATAATGAGTCTATAGAGGAAGAACCCTTGATTGATATTCCTTCACTGGTTTTTGAGGAGACACCTATTGATTTTCATGATCATATCATCCCTTTGAGTGATTCTCTCATTAATACACCTCCTTTTGAGCCTTATGTTCCCACCCTCCCACCCTTGAAGTTGGTTATTGATGAAGATCCTTTCCTCTTAGAGATTGATACTTTTTCATCTGAGGCACCTTTAGAACTCAAAACCTTTGATATGGATTCTTTTATGGAGATTGATGCCACCATAGAGGATACTCTTGCACAATTTGATATAGAGGTCAACGATAGTGTTTCTAATTTGGAAGAGGAGGTTCGTCTTATTACTACATTGCTTTTTTGGAACCTAGAGCCTACACCTCATTCACAAGACACTATTAATCTTGATCCTCCTTATTCTATGCCTTCTATGGAACATTACCCACCTTTTGATGATGATGATGATGAGCCTAATATGGATATACTTGTTATGAATGTTTTGATACCTACAACTTCATTGTCTCATGATGCTTTGATCACTAAGGGGGAATCTTATATGGTTGATATGAGCTCATCTTCTTATTTTCCCATAAAGGGAAAGGTTTTTGATCCTGGGATACATATGTTTGGAAAAAATTGGTTTTCATCTACTCCACTTAAGAGTGTGCCTTCGATTGATATGCGCTTCTTGTATGAGCTTACTTTGGTGATGCTACCTATTTTGGAGTTGTTCGAATGTCGAGATGGAAATTATGTATTTGATCCTGGAGTGCTTCCTATTTGAGAGATTTCGTATGTTGGACAAACTTGAGACACGTTGGACCGTTCCATTTATCGAGGCAGATTTTGTAAATCTTATAGTAAATGGCAACGTGCTAAGTTTGAGTGTATCATGTGAGACGTGCTTCAAAGTGGATATCGTTTGTTCTCCATGATGGTTTCCCCAAGGACAACTTAATTCGGGGCCGAGTCGAGCTAGCGACTTAGGGTTAAAAAAACTCAAGCATTGAATAACTAGGTTAGAAAACGTAGAGTAGATTTTCAATAGGTTAGGTTTAATTAAAAGGATGTTATAGTAGAGTTGAAGTGGAGGGGTGCCTTTCTTCGTCTTTTTGTGTTTGTTTCAAGGGTTGCTCTCTCACATTTCATGCTTGGAGCTTATGGAGGAGGCCCGTGTATCTGGTTCACTTCGATTAGTTTTTGCTATTGTGATTTTAACACTTGTGCTTAAAATGAATACCCTTTAGTTGTCTCTTCTTTAGCTTGGGTTAAGCAAGGTTATCAATGTCATAAGTGTAGGGGAGTTTACTCCCATGCTCTTAAACATTGAGGACAATGTTTATCTTAAGTGTAGGGGAGACTTCTATCGAAGTGACCTTACCTAGACCATTGCCTTAACTTCATGATAATTGGGAAAATTAATTTTTTTGAACATTTTTCAAATTTTTGATCTACTTTGGCCAACAAAAATATGCATTCATAATTTTTGCATCAATCATTTTTCATTTGCATATCACATTTGTATTGTATATATTTCTTCTTTTATTTTTCATCAAAAATATATAAAAAGGAAAAATATAATAAAACATGGTTTTAACAAGTTTAGATTTCTTTGACATATTAGGCCCGCCATGGATATTTTGACTCAACCCGAGTTTGCTTATTTTAGCACTCTCTAGCTAGTATCCTTAACCATGTAGTCCTTCATTGGTCTATTAGGCTAAGCTTCCACCAATTTCATTCTTTGAAATTTTAAATTTGTGGAGAATGGGAAATGATAGAGTTGAAGCAAGTGTAAAAGGGCTAGATAGACTTCATGGCAATTACTTGTGGCTAAACCTTTCTCTTCTTGACCTCTATTTTCTTCGCATGTATATAATTGTTAATAAATAATCAAGTACGGTTTTAATTGGTTTGTAATCTCTTATGCATTTTTGGCTAATCATTTATGGTTGATATGAGTACGTCTTAAGATTCTAAGTTAGCACGTTTTATGTGTACTAGACTTATGTCATGCTCCATATTTAGCGGGTGTTTTTTCCTTTTCTTCTTTGCAAATTTCTTGGTGAGGAATAAAGAAAAATAAGAGCGGCTTATGAAAAAAAAAAAAAAAAAAAAAATGAGTGGCTAGAAAAAAAAAAAAAAAAAAAAGAAAAAGAAAAAAAATAATGCAAGACTCCCAAGAGGGGCAGTGTGGTGTTAATTATAGTGACTATTGAGTTCCAATATTACCTTGACGGGTTGCGGGGATTCAATAGATTGCTCCAATCCAATATTACCTTGACGGGTTGCGGGGTTGAAGATCCAAAATCTCAAAAAAGATGCGGATGTAAATTATTGCGTGAGTTTATTTTCCTTTCCTTAGCGAGTGTGTAGCTACTTATGAAAGCATGACATGAGGATTTTACACATAAGGCGAATGACTTATTACTCTTAATACGGACTTGTATTAATTGTGAGCGGTTTTTCAAGTAATGGATGAGAAGATTACTTAGGATTAAAACCGTGCTTCCTTATTTTTGGATTTTACATTTCTTATATTTCACACTTTAATAATGACAAATTTGCCCACAAGCAATTTGCTCAATTAATAACCGGTTCCACATTTAATTGTCATGAATAAGTTGATGCACTTTTTACTTGTGAATGCAATGATCCCATTTATTAGCTTGGTATGGGGAAAGTGAAACTTGAGGGTGATAAATGTTCATGGTACCCAAGCCCTAATCCAAGTCATTGATTTCTTTATGAGTTATTTCCATCAAACCATTTATGAAAAATCCAAAAATATATTAATAGAATTGTTTTCTTTGCATTGCATTGTAGATATTCAAAACCATTCATCATGTAGCATAGCATAGTTTATTAAATCATAAAATGGCCAAGGTTGGTTAATTATGAGAAAAGTGTAACTTTAGAGCTTTAAAATGCTGCATTGCATGAGGACATGGCAATGGTCAAGTGGAGGGGAGTTGATAAGTGTGAAAACACTCATCAAAGCCCAATATTGCACAAAGGTCCCTCCTAACCCATCAAAAGGGCCAAAATGAACAAACACACAAACACATACAAAATTTACAAAAAAAAAATCAAACCATCACTCTCTCTTCTCTCTCAAACCCACGGCACACCCCAACCCACACAAAAATCCACCAAAAACCATTTTCCACTTGATTTTTCAAAAATCTAAGGTTAGACCACACTTAGTTTGGTCATTCCCCACATATTCATGTACTCAAATCCAACATGCATTGATAAAAATTTTTCAAGATTTTTCATATGATCCAAATTTATTTTTGAGGCTAAAAGAGCTAATGCATGTTGATAATTTAGTGTTATGGAAGTATAAACACCATGAAAACCCACCAAAATTAATTTGGTTGTGGTGATTGGGTCACCCAAACCCCACGGCAAAGGGGGTGTTTGGGGAGCCATGGTGGTTGTTGATTTTGCATGTTATATTTGTGTTTGGTTTGTTGTTTTAGGATGATTCATATAGGTTTTATTACTTGCATGTTTATTTTCTTTGATTCTTGATATTGAGATTGGTTGATCAATAGGGGTAAGATGGAAGTTTGATGTTAGGATATGTTTGGGAAGGCTTAGGATGATGTTTAGTGTTGGTTAGAAGTCTTGGAATCGAGTCTAAGCATGTTTTTGGTATGGTCATTTTTAGGCAGAAACATTTGGTCTATTTTAGAAAAATGATTTTTGTTCCAGGTCTTGAAAACTAAATATAGTGATAGAGGGTTTTTCTAGCTTTAATTTGGTATAAGGTAGAGCCCGTGACTCAAAACGAGCTAAAAGTTATGACATTTTAAAGATCGGGTACCGGGAGACGAGGACTTTCACAATCCGAATTTGTGCAAAGTTTTAGTCAAATCCCGAGGGTCACAAGTATAATTTGGTAAATGGTCAAGGGTCAAAATTTGGTCCCTAACCTGTGTAAATGGGTCTATATGTTGACTTAGGTGTCAAGGAAGTCAAAGGCATTTTTCATATAGGTCAAAGTGGTCAAAATTGGTCGAAGCGCAATTTCAGCCCGTAAAATGTAGTCGTGGAAATGAGTTGCGTAACGGGTCGTAAAAGTAAAAACTTTTATTGGGTTTAAAAACATGTTATCTACAGGTCATATAGGATTTTTGGAAATTTTGTCAAATTTTATAAGCATGGTTTAATAAGGTAAAACAGCCCGTACTTTAGTCAAGTACCGGCGAGAATGGGTAAAAATGGATAACGTAGGTTATAAGAACGAATGGAGTAAAATGAATGATACTTGTTGTTTTTGTTTTTGGCGTGAGTTATATTTGTCTTAAGTGACTTGTATATATGTATTTTATACAGTACCGTAAGTATTTAAATGAGAATACTCATTACGCGTTATTTGTGATAGGTGTTGATTTACCCGGGCATCCGTAACATCGTCAGTGATCACTCCTCGAACTACCGACTACTTAATATCTAAGGTGTGAATTTATAGCCTCGCTTATATTATTTCAAATTGTTTTACCCGCGAGGGAAATGCATGCTAGTTTTTAAAAAGGAACGTATATCATGAATGATTGTTAGACCCGAAAGTTGCCTTAGAAATTGTGTTGAGTACCAAAGTTGCAAAAGTCCCTAAATTTATGAACTATTAACTATTGTCTTGCCCTCGAGTAGGGGGAAATAGCCGCTTATGCAATTTGTAGTACTACGGGGTTAACGACCCAATGCTAGCCGAGAAGCTGTACTTATAGTAAGTTCTGCGGTAGATTATTTTGTATGAGAAATAAGGTATAATTGCAACTGATGCCTTTAGAAGGGGCACTGGTTTCATCTGAATCATGCCGGTATATTTACGCGGGTGATTGAGTTAACGGATTAGTGTCATGAGCTTAAACACAATTGTCAGTATCCTGATTATAGTTTGTTTGATCGACAAGACTATAAATGATCACGAATGGTTTTTATTATATATACGTTCAAATGGATTGAAAAACCTATGAATTCCACTCAACGTTTTCGTTGACCAAATTTTTGGCATGTGTTTCAGGTAACCGCTGAGCAGTAGAATGGAGCATGCATGGGATGGATGTTGTGTGTACGGCTTGGTGTCCGCTTGTTTTTCCCTCCTTTTTCTACTTAAACAATTTTTATGTTTAATGTCATGTGGTTGTAAACTGAAGTTTTTGGGGTTGAGATTCATGGGGACCGAAAACGCTAAACTCTGTGCACTATTTGGGGTTGGAAAAACTGTGGACATGTATTATCTAACAATTTTTAAATGTTGAATTTTTAAGTTGACGTCTTTTAGCGTCGTTTGATATGTCTTGTGTGCAATGAATACTGTGTAGCACCCATTGTTGTAGTTCCGCTGCGCATACCAAATGTGGGGGTGTTACACATATAGAATGGTGAAATAGTGTCACTTGTATGGTTTTCTTTCGAGTTTGTCATTATCTTATGACTTTGAGTTTGGTGTTATTGTTCATGGTTTATACTCGAGTCTATTATTAAAGAGCGCGCCCTATCTGATAGGTTGCGGTTTTTGTGTTTAACGGGCATCACTCATCGTCGACGATCATCTTGACACGTCTCTTATACCAAGGTGAGTATATAGCCTCGCTTTTAAATACTTAAAGATTATTTATAAACCCGCGAGGGGGATAACATGCTTGTTTTGAAATTCGAACACAAGGGACCCGATTTATGATTGTTGCCTTGATTATTATAAGTTTGCTATGTCGCTAGATAAAAAGTCCTAATTATATCATGAATTGTTAGCTACCGAGTTATGGTAGGTGCTTATACATGGAATAATACTATTCGAGAGGCACCCCTCCCGTCCGGCAACGATTAGCTATCGTTTGAGCACAAGTTTCTCGAAGTGGATACATGTAACACTCCCAAATTTTGGATAGCAGCGGAAGGGTCATTGGGAATATTACTTCATAGCACAACACACAAGTACAAAGAGAACGACTCAAAAAGAGGCGTTTGAAAAGTTTAATCCATTCGATAATCTAAATTTAGAGTTTACAAGCAGAAACAGGTCCCAACAATATTGTAATAATAAACAATTTTAAATATTTTATCGAATGGTAATCAATATTTTATTTCCTTTGAAATATCCAGTGCGACTCCATGCTCCAGCTGCTCTTAAATCTGATTACCTGAGAAATACATGCTAAAACGTCAACACAACGGTTGAGTGAATTCATAGGTTTGCAAGTAAAACTATTGGACAACAAGATTTCATGTATTCAGTTTCCCAAAGTCAGATAGCATCAGTTATCACATTTAGCTCATGAAACCGAACATTAACATCCGTTATTCCGTTCAAGTTTCAAATACAATGCGTCCAGTCAGTTTTCCGTTAAACCCGGTCGGGGAGGTCAATCCCAATAGATCTATTCACAGCATTCGCGTTTACTCAACCAGTACAGTCGGTTAAAGTAATTAACAGTTCATGACTAAATGGGACAAAATAAGCATACAGTTCAAGCACTCGCGTCTATTCGTAAAAAGTAGCACGTATCCCCTCGCGGGGTTAATAAAACAATTATAGTTGTAAAAGCAAGGCTATGAACTCACCTTAGCGATAGAGATATCAAACGAGGATAACGATCAAGATAATAGTGGCATGAGTGAAATGATGAAATAAGATAATCCAAGAAACCATGAGCTTCTAACGACGACCTAAAATAAAATGACGCGTCTTAAAGGTATAAACGAAAACGTAAGAAAATAAACAAGTTTTATAAAGGTTTCCTAAAAATAATATAGTTATAAAAATTTAAATAGTATGATCGGACCAATTTTGAAGATTATAAAAGGAAGAAAGATCAAAAATGTTATATTGATAATCTGTAATGCTCATTTGTATATAGCTTAATAGGCCAGGGACCAAAAATGTAAAATAACACTTTTAAATATGCATGAAAAACGTTTTGTTTACTATATTGATGTGAAGAGTTCATCTTCAACCAAAAATTACATGCCATTGTTCTTATTTTTAGTATTCCACTTGAATGGTAAAACCCATAACAATCGTAAGTTGGCATCGACTAATACCTGAGCTTCTCGAGGAGATGTGAGTGACTCGGTGTCGTGGTGCACGATACCGAGACGAACACGGACATTAACCAAGTTTAATATGCTCCAGGCTCGAACCAAACACATACTCGAATCCACGGCTAACGAACTAGAAACTCTTACCCGAGTAAGAACGATTAGATAATTAAGCAAATACCGGACCATATCGACTTGAACCAAAATATTAACTTCGAACCATGAATAATCAGTCCATAGTCATGAACATGAATATAAAATAACTCAAACGAATTAGAAGACGATCATCATAATCGAAGCAACATATTGAAGCGTTCAGCTCTCTATCGATGTAATAATATGCCATGTCGAGACATACCTGTATTTGATGTCACTTTCACCAAGATCCTTCCTTAACTAATTGATCGGTATCATGACTTCTTTCTTTCGATGGATAGTGACGCATGAGCGTGCCTGTGAGACATGCTTCCCATAGTTGTTAAACATGGCTTGTTTTGAATCGTAAAGTTGTAGCCGTCATATATAAACATAGCTTCTTTAGGAAGCTACCAACACTTAAGTAGATATAAAGTTGTGTCTTCGTGTCATCAAAGTGGAAAGATATATATAAAACCTATTTAGGTATTGTTTGATTTAGTAAAATGACAAAAAATATGCTTGCTACGTGTCCGTGTGCAAGAAACGGATATAGGTTGAACATAAAAATGATGTTAGTACGATAAGTATAAATAGTACAAACATTTATCCGCTTCAAATAATAAGACGAATGTGTGAGACGTGTGTATGAGACCTGTATATTTATTTCATGGTTTCAATTTGCTAAATGTTTATCTTATTATAAATGAGCGGGTATTAGCGAATTCCGATATTTTAAAAGTTACGCGATATAAAAGTTACACTTAAAACACGAAAAATAAACGCTCAATATAAAATAAAAACTTTAAATTCGGAGAACATTAATATTTAGATAAATAAACGAGGGCTTTTAATTTAATAAACGTTAACGTGTTATATGAACGAATAACGCTTAAATGTTTAATGTAAAATACAAAGAATGCACGTTAACCGAATAATTAAAACGCCGACAATAAAAGTTACTTTTGTAGCATGAGAAGAATATTTACAATCGATTTCTAACCTAGACATTGCCGGTAAATAATAAATGATAGTATTTGATATGTTAAGCCATAACCTTGTTGATTAACCGAGAATTCAATATTTTATTTGATTTTTATAAAAATAAACATGATAAATAAAAGTCGGGTTATAAATATTGATCCGAAAAATAAGAATTGCTACAATAGATGTGCGGAGTTTTCCTATACACTTAGCGAGGAATATGGTGGGAAAATATTTTGGTAACGTTTCAATGTCATGAGGCTTATAATAATCCATATAACGGTGTTTTATCCACATCGTTAATTCTTGATGGTTTTAAAATATACTTGTGTTCGGTAATGTTTATTTAGAAACTCAATAGATTCACTCAATTGTTGTTGACAAGTTTAGCATGTTTTATCTCAAGTCCTTGAAGGTAATGGCAAAGGAGGGATTTCGGTGCTTGCGATTTTATAATAAAGGTGTTAAAAGCTCACCATTTTGTAAAAATCGTTCAATGACTTTGTTAGCCTTAAAATGTGTGCGATTAACGGAAATACATTAGTTTCATAGCCGGGACTTGCAGGGACTATTAATGTCACATGTAAGTAGTTCAAGTCCCGTGCTATATATACCCCTCCATACTTCCATGGAGGGGTGAGGTTCTTCATTTGTTTCTTTTCTTTCTCTCTCTCTAATAAAACACATTTATTAGAATAATTCTCTCTCTCTCTCTCTCTTTCTCTCACTAACCATGGCTAAACATCTCTTCCACCCTCCCCGACCTTCGGATTGAACCCGTGTTCATAGTGAATCCAAGTTAACAATTGGGATCGAACCCGTGTTCATGTGTTTGTGTTTGGGTCAAATTCGAGTTTCGGATCTTGGTTAGATATGATTCAAAAAGAAAATTATTTCTTTCTCACTGGTTTACAAAGTTATTGTGCCATTTTTATTCTTTTCATAATGTTTTTTCTTGGTTGTAGTGTCCTTGTCCCAAAAATGCAAACTGATGTGTTCCCACTATATCCATTTTTTAATTTTATTTTCCTCTGTTTTTGCGTTCTCTATCAAAAACTCCATCTGATGATGAAGATGTTGATGGTCGGAATATGAACAGATTAAAAAAAGGACAGATCCCAAAAGAGACCAGATCTAGATTTTTTCGGGGATTCCAAAGACCAAGTCAAAACCCTTTTGCGATGCAAAATTACGATGGGGTATTTTTGATATATTCTGATGGCCTCTTTTGACTCATTGCGACGAGATTACAAAAAACATTGCGATAGCATATTTTGGTAACATTGCGATGGTATCATTGTGATGGTAACATTGCGATGGTAACATTGCGATGGGTGCTTTATTTTGCGATGGGAACCATTGCGATGGAGTGCATAATATTGCGATGGTAGTGGTAGTATTGCGATGGTTCTTGAAACATTGCGATGACTCAAAAACATTGCGATACTGCCTTATTCGGACACTGTTGAACATCATATCAAAACCCAACTCTACCTAATATCATCATCACTAATCAAACCCAACTGTTGCAACACCTCTCATCATGACTCGAAATTAAACAAAAAACAATAATAAGATCTCAGAATTCTATTTCGTGTATAACAATTGAGTAGACCTTAAAGATCACGCACACGAAATAGATGTCATTATCGGATCTGTGAGAGTCAAAACTCCCTTTTATATTCTAAAACAGATAAAGAAGATATTTAACAAGCATGCATGTTAAGATCTGTCTTTGTTTCGATTAGCATTTCACAAAGAAAATCACTCAACACCACCTACCCGAGATCTGTTCAAGATCTTGAAGACAATCATCTGTGCCTTTGATAGACGTGGTCTTGATTAAAAAAGAAACAAACATTCAACACCTACCTGAGATCAATTTAATTGATCTTGAAGCCGCATCTTCTCGTCATGATATGGTTCACTCTCAATGTTTAAGTGGTTTATGATTCGTTTGTGGTATAATAGATCGTTGATTGTATAGAGATGAGTTTGATATACTCTTTTTTGATGCGTCTACAAAGAGAATGCGATGATTAGATGGAGGTCAAGATGAGTATTGAGATTGGGAGTATTAGTTGAAAGATAGAGGCGTGGAAAATGAGATTGAGTTTTTGGGATGGAAGATTAGTTTGGGGGCGGAGTTTAATATGAGTATTAGGGAAAATTACGTATTTTATATCCCTAAATTTAGGTCAACTTCTTCATGGGCTGAATTATTCAATCTTCATATTAATGGACCTCATACTATTATTACGGGCTGGACACTATTTTAGACATAGGCCTTAAATGATGTATTTTTGGACGAGGCATTGATATGTGATTTTGGGGCTAGATGTTCGCTATAAGTGGTCATTCATGCTAATCAAAATTGCAAATGTGGCAACATGACTTGGATGTGTGACATATTATGTTGGGCCAACACGTATTTAGACGAGATATATGGAATTGGATTAGTGAATGGTCAATTGGGTATCTTGAAGAAAATCCGTACATCACGCGGGCGTATGACCGAATTTGTGTTTCAAAGTAAAGTTAGCTAGACGACGTTGACGGCTTCTTATCTTTTTAGTCATCACTTTGTTTCATATTTACCGACTCTCAAACAAACACAACAAATACAAAGACAAAAACAAATAAACACCAAAATGATCCTTTTAAGATTCACTCAAATGTCAAAACGGCTAGTATTCGGAGCAAAGAATGTCAAGTGATTACGAAGTGGATTTGGTATTTTTATTTGAAGTTGAAGTGGGATTTCAAGAAGGCGTCTACTTAATTCATCATCGAGCCTTCTCACCCCCTTTACCCCTTTTCTCTAAACCCAGTCTATCGATTGATGATTCGCTTAGCGTTTATGATTGAGACTTGAATTATCTAGTTTCGAATGTCAAGGGGTGGATGGTCGAAGACATGGATAACTATCACTTAAGGAGTTACATTGTAGTGCTCAGTGTCACACTCACCTATAGTTGTGGGTATTTCAAGAGGTGTTTAAATCTTATACTTCTCTCTTCTTTTGGGTATAAGGTACTAAGAGACTTTTCTATACACCGTTCGTCAATCAAATAAAGTGCTAGGCTTAAGTAACAAATTTGGGGGATTGTACTTTAGTTTCAAGTTTGGAATATCAGGTTTACTTCATCAGTGGTCACTACAGATAGCCGAAAGAATACGAGGTTGGTAAGTTTAGCCAGAGAGTAAATGAGTAGAGATGTTATCATCAAACAATTCTCACGAGCAACTTGAGCTATAGAACGTCAACAAAGATTTCTGCTTTAGACACGAACATCTCGCGATTCTGATTGTACTCGTTAGATGATGCTACCGAGTGTTCTTAACCACCATACTTTTGACAAGAACATCTCACGATTCTGAGCGTACACGTCAGATGATGCTTCCGAGTGTTTGTAACCATCATACCTTTGATAAGAACATCTCGCGATTCTGAGCATACACGTCAGATGATGCTTCTGAGTGTTCGTAACCATCATACTTTCGACAAGAACATCTCACGATTTTGCCCGTACACGTCAGATGATGCTTCCGAGAGTTCGTCACCATCATGGGGGAAGAACGTATACTTTGGAGTTCTTAGTTCCCACTTTGGAGTACTTAGTTCAACTTCCAGGGGGAAGTATTCTACAAGCGTGAGAAGATTTGTTGTTGATTTCTTGCATGTTCCCCCAAACACATAATCATGAAGACTAAAAATGTCAAGGTAGTATTTACTTGGTGTGGTTTGCTTCTTCTTCTACAAAATTCGGTTGTGCGCTTTAAATGTCAAAGATAGAAGATTGCTCAAGCTACAGGATCTGCTCAAGACAGGGATATTGGTTTGGGGGAAGCTGATTCAGAAGCTTCGTCAAAAAGAAGTCTATGAAGAAAGCTTTTCAAGACATGTGGTATGAATTGGGGGAAGATAATCCAGTTCATACATGATACAATGGTTCCTCAACAAGCGAAGACAAAGAGGATTCAAACTGGGGTATAAGTTTTTCTAGAAGACTTGAAGACAACGATGTCATCCTCAGCATTGGAAGCAAACTTAATACTGTCATACTTTTGTTGTATTTGCATTTGTTAGGAACATTGTAAGTAATTCTGTATGTCTCCACATTGGGGGATGATTGTTATCCTTAAAATGTGTGCGACTAATGAAATTACATTAGTTTCATAGCCGGGACTTGCATGGACTATTAATGTCACATGTAAGTATTTCAAGTCCCGTGCTATATATACCCCTCCATACTTCCATGGAGGGGTGAGGTTCTTCATTTGTTTCTTTTCTTTCTCTCTCTAATAAAACACATTTATTAGAGCAATTCTCTCTCTCTCTCTCTCTCTCTCTCTCTCTCTCTCTCTCTCTCTCTCTCTCTCTCTCTTTCTCTCGCTAACCATGGCTAAACATCTCTTCCACCCTCCCCGACCTCCGGATCGAACCCGTGTTCATAGTGAATCCAAGTTAACAGACTTTTATTATAAAAAGATGTTGTGTACTTGTTTAATAAATGTTTGAGGAACATGTTATGAACGATTTGTAAACTTTTATTTCTATCCAATGTTTACTTTTAAAACGATTCTTCTCGAGTCGTTTTCTATTATTTGAGCAGTTATATTATGAAGTAGCACCCCATATGAGCTTCCGCATATGACCCAAAATTGGGGGTGTTAAAGATTGGTATCGAAGCTTAAGTTATAGGGAACAAAAAGCTTTTCCAAAATAAAAGTTTTGAAATCTTTTACCTGTAACTGTCGCAAGCGAAATCTCCGAATTACCGATGGGACCGGAAAGAGAGTACATATATATATATGGGATATATGTATTTTGTGATTTGAATCATTGGTACTTGTAAGTTACAAGTCATGTTTTCATTTATTTAATTATAAATGTTAATTTTATATTAATACGAGGTATTATTATTATGACGTAGATTGTCACGAATCCATTTCCAAACTAAATCTAATTATTCCTGAGTTTGACTGAGTTGTGGATGTCCATGATCCCATCAAGATAGTTACTATTCTCAATGATAATCATTTGGTTTCAAAGATTTTAGATTCCTTAACTCTTATTCTTGAATTATCGATGCATTCATGTTGTTTAGTAGATTTGCTCTTCGCTCTCATTGATCTTCAAATTCCTATTGTTTTAGAAACATGTTTACTGAAATATTACTTGTTGTTCGCAAGGAATTTGTATTGATTGGTACGATATTTACATTTCTACTAAAATGCCATACCATATCACCAGAATTTAGTCGTGTCGGTCTTTGTTGTATTCGATCTTGATCTTTTGTGTTAAACGAACGATGCTCAAATAAAGTAATTTATCATCATCTTGTTGAAATAAATTGACCGTTTATTTGAACAAGGAAATTATAAATTGTTGAACTATTAGTTTATAAAAACTTATTCACATAGGTTTAGTCGACCCATGGAAATAAGTGCTTATAAATGTGTAGGCTTAAGCATAAAGAGTTTGCATGAATAAATTCGACGGCTTGGTTTAGAGTCTTGATTCCTTCCTGATTAGTTAATCTTTGATTAATTATTTCCCGTCGATATCTATTCGTTCTTTCTTAGTTCCTCTTTTCTTCCATCTATTTCTTTTGTTATTCAAATACAATCATTGAATGAATACTCATTATGATTTGAATTGTGTTGTAACATGCCACCAAAGAATATGAATGAGACACAAATGCGTGCACTTATCAGTGAGCAAGTTGCAACGGCTATGGCAGAATTTATGGCTAACTACACTGCTGGTACTGGAGGTTCTGGTGGAGCTGGAGGTTTTGGTAGAGCTGGCGGTTCTGGTGGAGCTGGCGGTTCAGGTGGTGGAACTAATGGTACTGGAACTAATGGTGCTGAAAACGGTGGAGTTGGAGCAAATACTGGCGGTGCAAACTTACGTAATGCACCTGCGTTAAGAGGCTGTGATTACACTACATTTATGAAGTGCAAACAACAAACTTTTAAGGGAACTGAGGGTGTCATGGGTTTGTGCCAATGGTTTGAAAAGCTAGAGTCTGTCTTCCGGATAAGTAACTATGATGAAGCTGATAAGGTTAAGTTTGCTACAGCTACTCTACAAGGTCGTGCTTTGACTTGGTGGAATGGGAGACTTGCCTCTATAGGTATTGATACTGCTTATGGGACACCATGGGCCGTGGTAAGAAGGTGGATGACTGAAGAATTTTGTCCGCGTAGTATGATTCAGAGGTTGGAACAAGAGTTGTATAAAGCAAGACTAGATGGAACTGACATCGATGGGTATACTAATCGTTTTCATGAGTTAGCGCTTCTATGCCCAAGAATAGTGGAACCTGAACAAGTTAAGGTGGAACAATACATCCGTGGACTAACCAAGAATATCCGTGGTGATGTGACTTCATCTGAACCGACTAACACTGATAAGGATGTCTGTATGGCTTACCAGCTTATGGGACAAATTATTCAAGACAAGGCAGATGAGGCCACTTCTGGTGAGAAAACAAAGGGTGAAGCTGATCGTGAGTCGTGGTGATGATTAATACAAGGTTTTTGCCAAGTATAAAAAAGTTATCGTCTTGATTCAATTCGAATTGATTACCAGTTGAAAGTGCGACTCAGTCGTTTTTTGTGGAAAATAAAGAAATGTGATTATCTATTTTAAACTAAAAGTAAAAATTGAAAATGAAAATGTCGTTAAGTATAAATAAAAGCTTTAAAAGTTAAACTAAAAATTTAGACTTAAAATGAATAACGAGAAATTAAAACTTTAAAAATTATATTTTGAAAAGTTAATAAAAATGAAAACTTTAAAATAAATCTAAGTTAAAACAAATAAAATAACACTTAAGGAAAATGGCGGGAAAAGTTAAGATTTAAAACTAAACAGGAAACAAAAACTAAAACATAAGTCTGGATATCACAATACTGGACCTAATTCGTAATGTAATCCAAAACTTAGTTCGGAATAAAGGACCCAACAACTAATTCGGAATAGGCAATTCAAGACGTAGTTTGGAATAGGAATTCTACATATAGTTCGGAATCTGTATCTCAAGACATAGTTCGGAATACAAAATTTGGACCTAGTTCGGAATGTTTAAACTTGATGTAATTCGGAATGTATGTTTTGATGTAGTTCGGAATGTCTATCTCTAACCTAATTCGGGAAACATGAGTTTGCACCTAATTCGGAATCCCAACAAGGACCTAGTTCTGAATATTGATCTTGCTTCTAATTCTGAATACCCATGCAGTAGCTAGTTCGGAATATCAATAACCTACCCACTTCGGAATACTAACTCACACTTAGTTCGGGATATGAATAACACATATAATTTGGGAAACACAAACTTGTGTTTAATTCGGAATCCGCAGTCCCCTACTCAATTCGGGATACACCATCCTGCATGCAATTCGGGAAGTGGAGCTTTGCACTAAGTTTGGAATAACTGGTAATGACTTAGCTCAGGAAAAGGAGGATTGCTGGTAATGCGGGAAAGGAAAACTGGACCTAGTTAGGGAAACTAGGGTTTTAAAATTATCCGAACTAAAACAAAAATAAGCAAAATGAAAATTAAGCTAAAACCACAATAAGCACTTACCAATACTTTTACCAAATCAATTTTTAGAAAACGCTAAATAGACACAATTTAAAAACTTTTAAAAACACTAAATAAGCAAAAACTTAAAATCAACTTTTTTATAAAAATAATAAACTATCAAAATCAACTTATTTTAAAAACTAATAAACATGAAAATTAAGCAAATAAGCACCTTAATCTAAAAACTTTAAACACACTAACTCAATAAGCATAATCAAATAAGCAAAAAAATCACATCATCAACAAAATTAAACCAACTACATGATTAATTAAGCAAAATAATAGATTATTAAGAAAGGTAAAATGAGAATTATGAAATAAACTTGATTATATTAAAGATTAATATCAAACATTACAAGATTAAGATGAAGGTTTGAAAAGCTTGAAAAAATAACTAGAGAAAAGAAAAATAAAACACTCTTAATTACCTAAAGACTAATTAACTAACACCCTCCTAATGAAGGATTAGGCGGGTATATATAGGAGAAGGGGAGGGTCTTGTGTCTTCTCTCTTTCTTCTCGTCTTCTCGACTTTTAATTAACTCGTTTTTCTCGACTTTGTCTCGGGATTAGTCGAATGATAACTTGAACTCGTCTTCTAATTTTCTTCTTTTAGTAGACTTGGTTCTTCGACTTTGTTAAACTTCCGTCTTTAGACTTTTTCTTCGATAAATCTTTAGAATAGGCCTTTGACTTCCGTTATTCTTGCACTTTTGACCTTTTGACTTGTCTTTTGTCTTTTTCTTCGATAAAAGCCGGTGATAGCCCGTGTTTTCCTCCTTTTTCATATTTTTATCTTGAAACACAATAAAAACACAAACCACGCATAACTCCAACTTTTACGACATAAAATACACGTTTTGGTCTTGTTATTATTGGAAATAAGTTGTAAAAGCATAAGTGTTTTCACACTTATTAAATCCACTACACTTGACCATTGCAATGCCATCATGCAATGCATTAATTCAAAGCATGGTTTACATTTTTCATCATAATCAACCCATCTTAGCCTTTATTAAATACTAAACACTAAGGAAACTAAAAAGATAGAAATATATACAAAACAAGTAAAGAAATCTGTAGGTCCTTAGTTTCTTAGGATTGTGCAAGTGTTTGATTTATCTAAAGAATTAAGAAGATGAAAGAACTAGAGAGAGAAACTTAGAGAGAGAAAGGAGAGAAAGAGAAGAATGAAGGTTGATTGAATGAATGTGTGAGAACACAAATGACCAAACCCTCCTAACATGCTAGGAGGTGGTATATATAGCCCACCCTACATGTGGGCTATATGGGCTATATTGGATCAGGAGCCCAATATCATTGGAGTGATCGATCCTTTCTAAATACGTAAAAACGTATTTCTAACAATCTCCCCCAAAGGGAGGTCACTCCAAGTTACAATGTCCTAAATAGTCTATAGCTCATGATCTATGCTAACAATGATGTGACCGAGACTTTCTTTGGAAAAACGTATTTGCAACAATCTCCCCCAAAGGGAGGTCACACCATTTTACAAAATCTTAAACCTAGCATACTATGCTTGAGTCTTCGATCTTGTTCTTGTGAATATGTTGATGAGATCTTTGACTTTGGTCTTGAACATGTGTCCTTGCTTTGACCTTGTGCATTCATCACTTGTGATATTTGCCTCCTCGTGACTTCATGTTCCACATACTTATACTTTTATAAATTCTTGAAAGCTTCAGAGTTTGATACATCAGAAGACTTGACTATTAGACTTTCTTGAATTTGTTGAAGTATTAAGTGCATACAGTATAAGCATGTGGTGACAACTTCTTCTGAATTGTACACCGCAATGCCACCTTCTTGTTACGCTGCATAAGACAGTTAGCAACAAAACATATACACGGATGAAATGGCCTTGAACATTTCATTCTAATTCGGTAGCATTTTACCTCCGGTCGGTGAAGATCGTTGGACGATATAAAATATCGTACTTGTGACAGGTAGTTTCAATTAAGAACCTCCTTGACAAGATTTCGCGGGTACAACCGTTCTCTTTATTCGACCGTCCAAAGATGACTGCGAACATAAAGAGTGAATCATTTGGATAATAATATCCGCATGATTTGAAGCCCTTAATTCATGTTCCTGGAACAAGTGAAATTCAATTAAGAACCGCACCATAGTTGCTTTCCAGTTGTCACGAGCTTGATTCGTATAGAATCTTGCAAGTTACCTACCAGGTGCTGTTTGAGGTTAACACTAGAAAGATTTCTACTCATCACTGTGAACACTAAGGTATCACTCTGAGTGTTCTGGCAAGATCACTAAGATATTGCGTAGAGGCCTGGAACGTGTTTAAATTCATTTAAGAATTAAACCACTGTTGCTTTCCAGTTATCACAAGTTTGATTCATAAAGAATCGCACAATCACCTACCATGAGCTTTTTGATATTCACTCAAGAAGGATTTCCATATTCATTGTAAATACTTTCGTATTACTCGGATGTTCAGACAAGATCATGAAGATTTTGCGTAGGACTCTTAAGATCTTTCTTACTTTTCACAGTGTGTGAGGAAGCAAGGAAATATGAAAGTGTGTCCTAATGAGATACTTGATGATCTCAAATGGCTCTAGACTCAATCATGCATTTTAGATTTTTAGTGATCGGAGGATGGAGAAGAGTGCCACCATTTCAATACCAATTTATTCGGAGTGAATAAATCAATAGATAATGTGTTGTCTCTGTGTGACTAAAACAAATATCTTTTAAGAGATATCTGAGTTAGCTGGGATGGGTTGTGCCTTGCATCACTGCGTCCATGATGTATGTCTTCAATATCAAGAATCATTAAACAATGATCTTAATAGCATATGTATTGACCCGGTTTCTGCCTAAGTTGTAAGGAGGGCTTATTTCTTTACACCCTTTATCTTTACAATTCTTTTTCACTCTTCAACCCCTTCAATGCTTACCAATACGTCATCACTAGCACCTTGTTGTGATTGTTCCAGTGCTAACTTAAGTACTTGGTCGGCATTCAGCTACGTTCACAATCTTTCTCCATCTTTCCTAAGGACTACTATTTCTAGCTATGGAATGTCCTTTGGAAGATTCCTCCGGTTCTAGAGGAATCATTGGACTTTAACCAATCCTGCCATCCTTATGTCACCACAATTTTCACCGCCGTGGATAGAGATGTTTTGGGTAAGTATATGTCACCATGAAATCCATTTTGAAGTGCAAATCCATTTTTCTCCCTCTTAACATATGCCACGATATCCGAAAAATTTCGCACAGGTCGGGATGAGCTATCACTTTAAGTCAAACCATTTATGATTAATCATTTCCCATAGCTTTCCGGTGAAATCCTTGACTTGAGTATTAAAAACGGGTTACTATCTTAAGTAATAGCAAGCTATTTTGAGCATGTTTTAAAACATTTGAACTTCTGCTCGAACTTTATTTACAACCCCGTGTCATTATTGAATGACATTTCTAGTATCGTAAATATTATCGATTCCAGAAGACATGCTCTTTTTATCAAAAACATTTTTGAACACACAATTTTGGAAGATTTAGAAAAACCTTTTGTGAAATTCTCGAAAAATTGTGTTCAATGTTTTGAAAAACAATTACTTGAGCTTAAGATGTTGTATATCTTACAAAACGAGCTCAAGTCCGAGAAGTTGTGAACTTCCCGTTGTGAGGATAAGTTTATCATCGGTGATAAACTTTCCTTTTAACTGAAGAACGAGTCCTAAGTTGACATTTACTTAGAAGTCGTTTTCATGAGCTTGAAAAACTTTGAATGTTTTTAACGTAAAGCTCATGACCGAGAAAGATGAATTTCTCGTTATGAGGAAAAGTTCTCTTATTTAAAAGATTCACTTTCCTTTCTGAGCTTAAAACTTGGAATGTCTTAATACAAGCTCATGACCGAGAAAATTTAATTTCCCGTTACGAGGATAAGCTATATTTAAAGATAAGTTTTCCTAAAATTGAAGTCCGAGTTACAGTCTGATATTTAACTGTAAGTCATTGTGCATGAGCTTAAAAACTTTGAATGTTTTTATTATTAGCTCATTCCCGAGAAAAATTAATTTCTCGTTATAAGGATAAGTTTATCATCGGCGATAAACTTTCCTTTTAATTGAAGAACGACTTCTAAGTTAACATTTACTTAGAAGTCGTTTTCATGAGCTTGAAAAACTTTGAACGTTTTAACTTAAAGCTCATGACCGAGAAAGATGAATTTCTCGTTAAGAAGAAAAATTCTCTTATTTAAAAGATACACTTTTCTTTATGAGCTTAAAACTTGGAATGTTTTAATACAAGCTCATGACCGAGAAAAATTAATTTCTTGTTGCAAGGATAAGCTATCTTTAAAGATAAGCTTTCCTAAAATTAAATCTGAGTTACAGTCTGATATTTAACTGTAAGTCATTGTGCATGAGCTTAAAAACTTCAAATGTTTTTAATATTAGCTCATGTCCGAGAAAAATTAATTTCTCGTTGTAAGGATAAGTTTATCATCGGTGATAAACTTTCCTTTCCTTGAGGTCCGGGGTATAATCTGAAATATAATTATACGCCATTTACATGAGCTTAAAACTTTTGAATAGTTTTAATGTAAGCTCGCGTCCGAGAAAATTTAGTTTTCTCGTTAATGAGGATAAGTTTATCATCAGCGATAAACTTTTCTTTATTTGAAGATCGGGTCATCATCTGATATTTAAGGATGAGCCTTATACACGAGCTTAAAACCTTTGAATGGTTTTAGGATAAGCTCGTGTCCAAGAAAAATTAATTTATCGTTAAGAGGGTAAGTTATCGTTGCGTAGATAAACTTCCCTGTCTCTGAAATCCGGGTCATCGTCTGTCATTTAGCGAGGAGCCATATACACGAGCTTAAAACCTTTGAATAGTTTAAATGTAAGCTCGTGTCTGAGAAAACTTATTTTCTCTATTTTGAGGATAAGTTTATCATCGGCGATAAACTTTCCTTTATTTGAAGTACGGGTCATCATCTGAAATTTAACGATGAGCCATTGTGCATGAGCTTAAAAACTTGCAATGTTTTTAATATAAGCTCATGCCCGAGAAAAATTAATTTCTCGTTAATGAGGATAAGTTTATCATCGGCAATAAACTTTCCTTTCTTTGATGAACGAGTTACAGTCTGTGATGTGACTATAAGTCCTGATAAGCTTAACCATGAATCCCCTGATACACTTGTTTCTCCGATATCTGCTTCTTCAGCAACCAAACTCTAAGAGTGTCCTTAGTTGAACGGTATACAACGATCGGACCGCTTCGTTCTTTTGGAACATCAACTTTGGTACTTGCATTCTTATTAGGAATTTGCATGCTTTGACATGGGTTAGCGATATCAATTATAGAAGCACGTTGGGGTTCACAGTTGGCTTTACTTGTGACAGAGGCGACCTGAGTAGATGATTCACTTATCTTAGCTGGCAAACATTTCCTTTTATAGAAAACCTTAAGTTTAGGCTTAAGTGAAGTATCATCTTTATCAATTTCCTCCCTAGTAGTCTTAGTAGAATCAAATACTATCCTAGTTAAAGGACACTCGCTTCCTACAAGAGTGAAAGTTCTACCAGTGGGGCGCCAAACTTTACCAATGGGTTTGATTTTAGCTATCCACTGTGATTTAAGTCTAGCACGGGAGTTCACCTCATTAAGTGATTTCTTGACACAAAAGTCATGATTTGCCGTAAAGACACATTTTCTACATGTTTTACAAGTAGCATATTTAATGTCCCGAGTAAGATCTAGAATTCCTAGATGATTGATTGATGCTCCTAGGATGTGACATGCTACGCTTAGCAGTGTTGGTAAACTAGAAGGCATCTGACTAGGTTTGAAATTCCTATCTCTTACTTGTGTCTTTTGCTTAGCTTCCCTTAGACCAAATGTATGGCGAACGTTATTTGAACTAGTTTGAAACGTGTTCTTTGGACTATGTCTAGGGAAACTAGAGGCAATCATGTGATTAGGTCTTGAAAAAGTTGTTTTAGTCACATTGGGCCTAGATGGTGGAGTGACTGTTCTAGAAAGATGAACCATATCAACTTGGGAGGCAAACCGCGGTCTCGAGGATTGTGATCGCTCGGATCTAAATGCAGTCGGTTTTCGAATGAACTCATTTGTAGGTAGTTTCCCCAAGATTGATGGGTTTTCAATCTTAGTGTCCACACTAGATCCTTTAGTTTCAATTCGTTTTTCAACGCAGCTATAGCAAAGACCTTTTCTTGTACTTGAGCCTTTAAAGTCTCATTCTCTTTGAGCAATTCATCTTGGGATGCCAATTTAGATTCTAGCAACTTAATTTGTTTCAAAAGATTATCCTTTTCAGCTTTAGAATCTAGAACTTTTTTATCCAATTTTCGTTCAAGAACACCGTTTGAATTTTCAAGTTTTTCAAAATACTTTTCAAATTTATCCGTTTTCTTCGAAAATTCAAGTTTGGCATCCTCAATATCTTTTGGTTGTTGAGCTACGATCGTTTTGAGCTCTTTAATCTTGGAATCGGAATCAGTTAACGAAGTAGTTATAAGATAATTATCATGATGTTTAGCATTTTGAACACTTTCTCCCCCATTATGACTCACATCGGATGAATCAGAAGTGGTATTTCTATCACTCTTTTCCATCCCATGTTTGTCATAATTAGGTTCAGAATGCTCAATATGCGGCAGTTCATCAGCATATACATCATAAACAACATTACATTGTACCATGTTCACATGCTCTTCGTCATAAACGGGTAAGGTGTCATCAAAAGAGATCTCGTGAACATTCCCTGACGTGCTACTGGTATCATGTTGTCCTCCTGATTCCGTGCTCTTGCCATCGTTAGGCGCCAAATTGTCAACCGTAACACCATTCTCCTCTTGCCTCTGCATCATAGATTCTTGCACTCCATTATCATACGCTTGCTGAAGTCTGGATCTTTCATAAATCGAGGACGAAACCGATGTCATAAATTTCAACAGTGTATCACGGAAGTCTTTAACCTCATTATGTGTGTATTGAAGAAATGACCGGCATATCCCTGAATTGTCAGACTTGATGATATTGAATTGGAGGAAAGGCGTAAGTTGTGTCACAAGAGCCTTATAAGCAAGTGCCGATGCAGAGTGATTAAAGTCTTCTTTTTGAAGTTGATCAGCAAGTTGGTGCAAGTTGAGGAATAGTGAATCGATGAATGTATAATGATTTTAACCAAAGAGTGTCACAAATTCGCTTCCTCCTTGAACACATGCAATGGTCATGAGATGTGACTGAAGTAGTCGACATGAAATTATACCACTTTCTCTAGCTGTGTCTTGCATGTGATGCAAGTCTCCCTCTTGAAATTTCGAATTCAACGAATCCATTGAATGTCGATGAAAATTTCTTGGATCCATGTCTGGTATTGTCTTCTTCTTGTCTCAATAAATACTTGATTGGCTCAAACGTTGATAAGACAAACCGGAGACCAATTCAAACTCAGCTCACTCCAAAAATAAAGCCCGTAAACAAATTAAACCTACCTTCGGTTAATATAGTGATCAACCAGACAATTTATATCCAATTTTTCTTGGTCTCGTCAAATAAGTTTTTGTCACTTTGTCTCGTCACTATGTTACATTTAAATCCCGACAATACGATCGATAGCAAAAAAATTAATAAAATTACCAATAATAAAATTACTAAGAGTAAAATTACTAATCTGTTGTGAAAGAATGAGAGAATAAATGTATTCTACTATTGAGATATCATTGAGGGTAAATACAAGGAGTATTTATAAGACAAATATTAGGGTAAACCCTAATTACTACTTGGGCCATGGGCCTTATTCTAGACATCCACATATTATTCATAACACTCCCTCTTGGATGTCTCTATAGATAATACGCTTTGAGAATGTTGCCTCGTTAAAAACCTTGTCAGGAAAACCCAGTGGGACAAAACCGTGACTAAAGAAAAGAGTGCAACGCGTATTATCTCCCTCTGATTACTACATCACTTAAGATCTTTAACTCGTCGCATTCCAATATTGTGAATAAGCTTCTTGAATGTTGAAGTAGGAAGTGCCTTGGTAAATAGATCCGCCAAATTGTCGCTTGAACGAACTTGTTGAACTAGAATATGACCGCTCTTTTTGTAAGTCACGAGTGAAACGAACTTCAGTATCGTCTTTCATCTAACCTCCTTTGAGTTAAGCAATGCATGATGCGTTATCTTCATACAAAACTGTTGGTGCCTCTTTTTCTGAAGAAATACTACATGACCTGATTGAATGAAGTTGCTGTAATTGTTTGCTTTACCGAACACCATGAAATCGCTATTCCTCCACTTGTAAAACATATCCAGTTTGCGACCGACCATTTTAAGGGTCAGACATATATCCTGCATCAGCAAATCAAATTAAATCCTATATGCTTAGGGATGTTGCCTCGTTAAAAACCTTGCCGGAAAACCCTGCGGGGACAAAACCATGGTCAAGGGAAAAAGAGTACAACACATATATTCTCCCCCTGATGATCACATTACTTAAGCTCACCGAGTCACTAAAATACACATTAAGGTGTATTAATAAAATCATATGTATGAACACTATTTACACATATTCTTTGCATAATAATACGTCATACATCTCGTTCATGTTTATCATCAAAATTTGCAAGTTATTCATTTCCAACAAGCATGACCCTTAGCAAAAATTGAATTGTTCATTTTCAAATGACATATCTCAATCGATATTGTGATCATCAACTCTATAAATCAAGAGTCTTTCTAATATCATGTGACTTTATAAATATGAGTGTTGTTTATCCACATAAAGATACAACTTTATCTTTAGTTTTCATGATGCATACATATTTCATCATTAAGATATTCAATTATGGAACTAAGACAAACTGTCTTTTGTTTCAAATTCAATTTCTATGCACTTAGTCGCCTTTATAACCATAACTCTTTATTTGGCACAATACTACATACTAAGGCGATTATAACATATATGCTCAAATCATGATTAGTTCAATACAATCAATATTATTCTCGAGAACGTTTCTTATATGCTTTAAGCATTAATTATCTCTAGCATGCTCCATGCATATTATATGCAATAATGAAATATCAATATCACTTGAGCTCTATTCATATATATATTTTAGACGCATATCACTTATTATCACATTGCCAGACTTATACAATATTTATTAGATCCACCACATGTGAACATGTATCTACATGATCATTTTCAAGTCTTTGAGAAACATATGTGTGCCATCATTTGCAACTTATGCATATTTTAATTTCGCTGTCTCATAAAGACTAATGCATATCCAATAAGTTTTATAAATGGATTGTAAGCTTCAACCATATGTCTCATCACAAGAGACTTCAGTTATTCATTATATTCTTGCGTCATTAGTATTTTTGGATATTCATCTATCCATGATCCTCACATTCACTTTAGCGTTATATTATTTATTATCATTATCATTCACATTATAAATATATCTCTATTGACGTCGATTTATTTCTTTACGATTCCACACTTTACTAGACATTGCATTCCATCATTTATTGAGATCTCATAGTATTTCATGTACCCAGGATTTTCTCAATTACCTTTATGTCTAGTGTCTCTTTAGGAGACTATCATGGGGTCTTTATTACCTCGATTCGACAATCTTAATTTTCTTTGCTCCATATTATCTCTTCAGTCAAGGATTTTTATTTGGAATCGAATAGTCTATCACGTTGTAGACGTGCCATAGACTTACTACCAATCATTGGTTTTATTGTTGGGACACTCATTTTAATTGGAGCACTAGCAGCGTTTATAATCTAGTCACTTTATTTAGGTCACTAACCTTGTCTGGCAATTAATAGATCTGGAATGTAAATTGTCCCATGAACTTTATGTTCATATTCATTACTTGTGAGGCTCAACTTTTTATTTTCATAATTCATTCCAAATTTTTCGCTCCTCATTCTCCCCCTGAATGAATTATCATTATCAACATCCCATTTTGTGCGTTGTGGTGGATGTACTATGATATATATCGCACATTTCAATATCTCTTATGGGAACGATATGGTTTGTGACCTAAAACCATTATAACAGGAGGATTCATTATTGTTGGCAAGATCCGAATTCATTTTGTTCATATGTAATAAATTGCCCCATAAATCGAAACTCTTGTTCTCATAATTATAGGCTTTGCAATCAACTGAAGACGTTTTATAAATGTTTCAACAAAAGAAATTCGTGTATAACATGGGCTATATAAAGTTCAACACGTATTTCAATAATCGCCCAAACTTGTAAGCATTCACCACTATTCTCAATAATCATATTTGGAAAATCACGCTCACATCGAGCCACTAATCACGCCAACTTGAAGTTGCGTATTTGATGATCATTTTGACGATGCATCGATTTTATAACTCAAAATGATCCACATGAGACATGTATAGGCCTACATACATGCTCTTTTTATATTTTCCAAAATTTTAAGGAATGAATCCTTATTTATATTTAGTGGTGATAAGTAATGAACTTCCACTGAGAATAATAAAAATAATCAAAATCATCTTTGAAGAAACTCATATTTCTTGTATAACTTTCGCATCATCATTGATCTGGGATGGCCCAACTGATCATGTCAATTATTACAAAAATCTTAACTCATAAACTTTTACTTTATATCCACATGTGCCGATGTGCTTCAGCAGCACATTCTTTATCAAATAATAGAAGAGCTTGTATTTTCCGAATAGCTCTCTTATATCTTTCACATAATTTAATATAATATGTACATTAGCTTATAGCATTAATTTTTTTATAATATTACGGTTATTTACTTACCTCATTGCACCACTAATCGATTAACCAATATTATAAGCAAACAATACCACATAGTAAATTATGCACACATGTTTCAGCCTAATCACATAATTTGAGCCCACAAAACAGTTCTTATATTTAATATCTTCATACTCATATGATTAGTTTTATATACAAACTTCAAAATATAATTAATCACTTATAATATTCTCCATGAAATAAAGTAATATAAAGTTCATATAAAGTTCAATTTGCTCGTAGTTATAGGCTGTTTATGTGTCATGTAGATGCATATCAAAGTAAACATCTCTTGTCAATATTTAAACAGATACACTAAAGCATATTTAAGTTCATAAGCTAATTTAATAAAATATATTGTAATATATTACTATTTGCAAATAATCAAATTCATAAAACCTTAACGAGTATATCACAATATGTAAAGATCGCATGGTGTCATTAACCTCAAATTTAGAAAGAAAATAGAATCAATCTTCAGTTAAAGAAAACATCTAAAGAAAAAATATATATTCTGATAATAACTATTAGTGATATCAGTTAATAAAAACGGTATGATCACCAGGCTTCTTGTCATTAGATTGCATAAACACTGAACATGTACTTGGCCCAAACCATGATAGTGAATTAAAGATATATCCAAATTAAAAATATTAGATCCCAATCGTGTAAAGGGGTATTAAATCATGCAATTACCATTACACGTTAAATTTTATCTCGATAAATAACATAGCCATGACACACATTCAACAAGTTTTATTATGATCCAAGTTAATGAAAATTATCATGGAACAAGTTTATGACTGTATATTAACTTCTACATTTACTTAGGCTAACTGCTTTAAAGATGCTCAAATTAATGATAAGATTGGTGGTTTTTCTTTGATAAATTGCTTTCCTTGTCCTTGTAATTAAACTCTGATTTTCTTAAAACCTTAGGAATCAAAAATTCTTCTAGAGCTACTATCATTTAAACTTGAGGTTAGGTCGTTTCATGATTTTAGAATATATTTTTTAAGATCCAGAACTTTTGCCGTTAATGAAGATGTTAATAGTTTTTAGACAAACTAATGTACTAGAATCATTTTGTTACAGAACGTAGAAGATACTAAAAAAAATGATGTAAACATATATATTTATAGAAGAGATTCACTCTTACAAATCTAATGTCAAAAAATAAAGTAATTATTCACGCCAATAAGATGCTATTTTAAACTGCAGTCACGCGAAAGAAATAAAAAAAACAAATTCGATATTCAATAAAAACCATATAATTTCCAATTATTATATATCATTTTTTTATTATATTTTTTTTTACAGTCATTAAGAAAAAAAAAAATCATCTATTATATATTGCATGAGGATACATAATGATTAATCAATATAAAGGTAAGAATAGTACCTTAGCCATCATATGAAACTGCTAATATAATTTTTAGAGTTTAATTTTTTTTATTTTTTTTAGCAAATTTAAGAGTTTAATGTAGCTAACACAATTCATAGTCAGCTTCAAAGTTTTTCTGTTAGCCAATAATTAGAAAACATCTTTAGCAATACCTTGTAAGAATTGAAAAAAAAAAATTATCAAGCCAGTGTCTTGTGAGTCTATAGTTAATAACTTAATATTGATATTTAATATTGATATTAATACACACTTAAATATGTTTCATGTTGCATATTATGTGTATATTTTTATAAATCGAGCTCTTAAAAGCCGGAATATCTTTTAAACTAAGAAAAGATTCTGCGCATCACATTATGTATTGTAATCTTCATACTAACTTTGTAATAAATAGGACTAACAAGTAATTTTTCAATCTCTGTATTACAAGATTCAAAAGGAGAGGCAATTTTAATAAGTCACATATTAAATAGTTTTCACGTATATATGTTATTAAGTAAGGAGGCAGATTACATCTCTAAAAAAAGAATAAAATAAAAGCTAATGAATGTAATCAACTTTGATGAATGTAATCAAAGGCATATTTGAATCACTAACAATTAAGTATATGTTTCTTTAAAGCATATGTGTATTAAATAGTTAATACCTTTAGTAATTAACGTATGTTTCATAGTATAATTAATGAAGAACAAATACTGTACATACGACTATAGTCAAACACGATCAGAAGAATTCATGATCTAGTATAAGAAAAAGAACGTACCTCTCTAAAGAAGATATTAGAATGTCATGTATAAGAATTAATAGATCTGAATCCATGATCTAGTATAGTAACAAGAAGAAATCAATGGGAACCTGTAACGATTGGTGGAAAATTCGAACTTGAAAGCCAAAAAGTTCAGATTTAGAGCGTGCTGATAACGTGTTGTGAAAGAATGAGAGAATAAATGTATTCTACTATTCAGATATCATTGAGGGTAAATACAAGAAGTATTTATAAGACAAATATTAAGGTAAACCCTAATTACTACTTGGGCCATGGGCCTATTCTAGACATCCACATATTATTCATAACATAATCAAGTTTAATAAATTTAGTCAATGTCACAATTCTCAAATTGAAGCCCATAATACCACATCAAAATTTAACTTCACGTGTCATATTAATCTTTGAGTCAAAATGGGCGGCCAGAGATTGGTTTATAAAGAATGGATATTAGTAAACATTTACGTTTCACAAAATGTCACATTAGTTGAACCAATATATATTATCCTTTAGCATATGACCGACCCTTCTTAGCCCAATACACATAGACGATCCATCCAATTGGGATATAAATCCATTTACCCAAATTTTACTCTCAAACCTAATATCATTTCAGAAACATCAAAGCCGCTTTTCTCTCTGACCACATCTTATCTCCATACTCTAAAACCAATCCATAATCACAGCATCCTCCATATCTTCAAAAAATACCAATCCGACACTTTCAATCATCTGAATAAAACCATCTATTCATCAAAACAATTAAACCAATCACCCTCTTCACCACAAAACTCTTTTAATCCTTTTTCGTTGCTCACTTTTTGCGGTGGTTATGAATAACAACAACAAACGAACACAAGAAAAATGTTACATCAAGATCCTAGAAGAGGTCTCGGGTAGGTATAAATGGTTGCATGTTGTGTTTGATTTTGAATGAGTCGAGACAAAGATTGGGATTTAACAGATTTGTTAAAGTCCCTTCTTTATATTCGAATAATAAATGGATAATCCCTACAATTGATCTATGATGACTTTTATTCCAGATTCGAAAGATAAAAAAATCTTTAGAAATCTTTAAAAGATATGGAACTGAACAAAAACTGAGATCAATTATGAATTGACTTAAGAGTAAGAGTTGAGTTGTAGAAAATCGAGTAGAGATGATTGTGAGTTGTATAAGGTCTGTTCAAGAAGAAAGTATGTGTTCGTGTGTTCGAGGGTTGGTTTGTAACGAGTGGGTGTGTTGTGTGTTTCGAGTCTAGTCAAACCGTCGAGTCTTATGATTTGACCGAGAGATGTTGGTCTAACAAAGCAAATAAAAACGTATTTTTATTTGACCGAGAGATGTTGGTAATCTTTGGACTGATGATTTGACTGAGAGATGAGGGTGTGAGTTTCTACAATTTATTTTTGTTAGAGGGGTAACTTGTCTTCAGTTTTGGTCGAGACTTATTTTGTAGTCAACCGTTGTGGTCGAGTCCTGACGTTGGGTTGACGAGTCGATGGGTGAAAGAGACGAGGTCGAGGTCGAGATTAGAGATGAGTGTGGATTAGAAAAAACGAAGTGAATAAATAGATCTAGTACAGTAAAAAGATTTCTAATGTTTTTGAGTATCCATCGCAATAATGGACAACCAAAAAAATTCATACCATCGCAATAATGACAAAAGTAAATTATCGCAATATCACAAGATCGTCGCAATAACAGATTGATCGTAATATACAACGCCTGTCGCAAAGCTGTCGCAATATGCTCAGAAAAAACTCATAAGCTGTCGCAATATACCATATTGTGTCGCAATATCACAAAAAAAAAAAGTTGTCGCAATAACTCAAAAAGCGTCGCAATATGCCTCGCAATATGCGTCGCAATATGCCTCGCAATATGTAAACCCTAGGCTATTGCGACGGAAAAAGTGTCGCAATAGTACAAAATTATCCCAAATTCCACTTTTTTCCACTTTTTTCGGATAAAAATTTGAGATTTTAAGCTAAAAAATGATCCAATCACCCAAAAATTTTACGTTTTTAACCAAAGAAACAATACTAAATCACTACCACAAATATTTAGATGATTTGTATCAAGATTAAACAATCAAAAAAACACAAAATTTTTTTGGATCGAATGATTTTGAATCAAAATAGACAAATCAATGAAGAACAAACACAAGAACAACCTAATCAACCATGACTCTTGATACCATTTGTAGGTCCTTAGTTTCTTAGGATTGTGCAAGTGTTTGATTTATCTAAAGAATTAAGAAGATGAAAGAACAAGAGAGAGAAACTTAGAGAGAGAAAGGAGAGAAAGAGAAGAATGAAGGTTGATTGAATGAATGTGTGAGAACACAAATGACCAACCCCTCCTAACATGCTAGGAGGGGGTATATATAGCCCACCCTACATGTGGGCTATATGGGCTATATTGGATCACGAGCCCAATATCATTGGAGTGTCCGATCCTTTATAAATACGTAAAAACGTATTTCCAACAATCTTCTCCAAAGGGAGGTCACTCCAAGTTAGAATGTCCTAAATAGTATATAGCTCGTGATATATGCTAACAATGATCTGACTGAGACTTTCCTTGGAAAAACGTATTTGCAACAAAATCAAAGACTTACATTAGGCTTTGGCATGTTATGAATGTTTATCACCCTCAAGTTTCACGTTCCCCACACCAAGCTTATAAACGAGATCATTGTTATTATAAGTTAGTAAACTAACACGAACTCATGTGGCCCAATTATTTACTTAGACTCCCTTATTCCTAGATGTATCTCTTATATTTTATGATTGTCTTGAATGATCACGAGGATGCATTGTTTGACTTATTTCGATAGTTTATTTAGGCTGAAAATAAAGTGGGACGATTTAATCAATAGTTAGCTAAAGGACAAAATCTTTTAAAACTGCTTCTCGGGACCTCATAAAGTTCATATCTTGGCATAACTCGTTTCACGATTTGAGACCTTTCTCGGACCGATATTTGGTAGTGACTTCATACTTCAAATCTTGAGAGACGTTCTGGAAATTATGGTCTTCTCTTCATAATAGGAATTTCTTCACTTGAAGTTTTTTAGAGATTCTTCATACTTGGACCACGACTTCTTCATTTTTCTCCAATCTTTATTTTGGATTTTGATACAACGATCCGACTCCTTTTAGGACTTGGATCTATTTATCCTCGTACCTTGCTAGGGTCTTTTCGGATAGACTTCTCCATGATCTTTAGGGGAGTATTTGCTTTTCGTCGTGTGTCTCGATCCTTCATATTGATTTTTGATAAATGATTCTTCACATCACTTGGGATCTTTAGCAACAAAATGTAGCCCTCATGCCTTGTTAGGGACTTTTCGGACTCGCCAATCTTCGCATCCCGCTTCAATAAGTTATGCCTTAGCTATGAACTCTAATTAATATCGAGCAACTTTTAAACGATATTGTGCTAGAAGCTAAGTAACTTTTCAAATCGTACAACCTTATTTATAGCAATTAAATTTATTAGCAAGCGAGGGAGAAAAAGATCATAATCAACTCACATAAATTCATGAATGAATACCAAACTTATAATTGACTCTATCATCTCTCGTTCTCCACAATTTAAAATCTCAAGGAATGAGTCTCGTGGATGCTTAGCCAATTAAATCAAAGTTTTGGGTTTTCAAGTCATCTATAGGATCTTGTAACTTCTTAGACTTTTTCTAGTTTAGAATTCACATTATAAAGTTCCCTTGATAAACGACTTTCTAGGATCAATTATAGGAACTTGCGAAAAGTTCTTGTTCTTAACCCGTAAGTGTTAAGACTTTCGCGTTTTAAAGTTCCCTATATAAAATGCTAGCAAAACTTGACTTAAAGACGTTAAGGATACTAGCTAGAGTAAACTTAGATAAGTAAACTCGGGTTGAGTCAAAAGATTCATGACGCTTGAAAATTTAAAACCACTTTTTTTTTCTTTTTTTTAAACTTTATTTTAGCAAAGAAAGTAAATAACGATAACAAAGGAAAAACTACTAGGCCAAAATAGATTAAAGATTTTGAAAAATGTTGAAAAATCAAATTTTCCGGTTAAAATGAGGATAAATTAATGGAAAAGCCCACTTACTTCGATAGAAGTCCCCCTACACTTGATATAAACATTGTCCTCAATGTTTAAGCATGTGGGAGTAAACTCCCCTACACTTAGGACATTATGCACGTTGTTTAAATCTTGCTAAGGAATAGAAAACTATACTGATTTTAATGTGAACATATATGATATGAAATATTGAATCACGACAGTTTAGGATAGAACCGAGAAGACGGGTACACGAGATCACAGGTCGTCAAATGTTATCAAAAGTGCTCTTTGAAGCTTTAATCCCTGCACATCATAAGAAACAAGACAACAAACACCTACGCGGCTCCCCCTACACTTATTATGAAAACGGGTAAAGGATAGATCATCGGGTTGCCTCCCGAGAAGCGCTTGTTTTTGTTAACCGAGTCACGAGCCTGACTCGACCCAGAACTAATTCAAGGGAAACGTGGTGAGGGATGGAATCATCTCATGAGAGATGTCCTCACCAAAGTACAACTTCACACGCTGGCCATTCACTTTAAAAATAGGCCCATTTGTTTGCGAAAGCTCAATGGTGCCTGATGAGACTGTATTCATACATAGTCTCATCGTCCAAATCGGGCTTAAAACGCTTAAAATATCATCAAAATACACAAATATATGCCCGTGTTTGTTCATTGTGTATTTTAGGTACGGATATCGTGAATTCACCAAAAGATTACAAGAATCAAGCAAAAATGAACACGGGAAACGAAGCCGCACAAAGAACCGGACCCGAATCATGATTTTCCAATGAAGTCCTTAAAGTTTGAAGATTTGGCAAGATTGGTCCCTCTATTTTGGAAGACTTGTCAATTTAAACCCTTGTAAAACTCATAATTACACATTGGGTCCCTTAATTGACAAAAGTTTACAAGAATAGACCTTGAAGATTGATATTATTGCATGAATGGTCCTTGGTAAAACCTTGTACAAATACTTTTGCCAAAATTGACAACATGGCATAAGTTATAACAAAGGAAAAAGGGTATTTATGCTGTTGATTATAAAGTAGCAAGTTTATGGGATTAGAGGGGGCAGTTCTGTCAAGACAACCAAAGACCCATCACCCACTCACCAACCTCCTCGTCACCTTGACCAGTCAAACACCCAATCACAAATCACCCATCACCCACGTCATTTCTCCACTCGTTTACTTTTTAACTGTTTTTTAATCAGTTTAATAAACAAATTAGTGTGGGAAACACATTTTTAAACCCCAAACGCATCAAACACCCCTGTTTAATCATCCCCCATCTCTTAAACCCTAAAACCCTAATTCCCTCAAATCAAGGGGTTATGGGCTAATTACCTCCAGATCCTAAATAAACCCTAACCTAATCACATCCCACTACCAAACAACCCATCACCTTCACCCATAGACCCCCCTTGTACCTCCCCTGCTGCACTAAAAGAGGCAAAAGAAGAATCTTGCCAGTAAATCAACGTCTATCACATACTTCTTGCTCCCAAAGGTATAACAAATGTCCCAAATCATCTCTTTACAGCTACTGCTTCAACATCAATCACGTGAAGGCCTCAAAGACCAAGACTCAAGATTTTGACCAAGGACTTTTTAGGGATTTCAGAGAACTAGGGTTCTGTATCTTAGCTTTTCTAGATGCTTCTTAGCTATAGTATATATAGAGACGACATGTGTCTCTATGTCTTTGTTCCAGTTTTTGTGTATTTTTTAAATAGTAATGAAAATGAAATTTTCTTAATGTGTATAACTGAGTTCCTCTTTTACTGTCTTTCATAGTTTAAATTTATCTTTAATGCAAGTTAGTTTAAAGGATTCCAAAGATTTCAGTTTATAATACGTTTTTAGAAAAGTTCATTTCTTAGTTTTGAAAAACATTTTTATTAGCTTGATTCCAAACCCCACATGAAGCGAAAGTGGATTGGGGGTTTGATCTCAGCTTATATAAAAGATTCTTGTGAAGATTTTAGAAGTTTTCAAAGCTTTACAGTTTGAAAAAGTGATTTTCCATTTTTCCTCATCATAAGCTACAAGCCATAAGCTGGCTTAACCAATAAGCCTAGCTTATAGCTTATAGTTATTTGTATCAGTTCACTTTCATTTTGTTTTCTTGGCAGGTTCACAAGGATATACAGTCTCTTGTTCTCCATTTCATTTCATAACTGATTTTTGAAGATATTTTTGTTTTTCTCTACATCAGCTTATCACAAAGCCAAGCATAAGCCTCCAGCTTATAGGAGAAGGCCTCAGCTGGCCTTTGTGTGGTTGGATGTTAACCACACAAGGTAACGCGCTTGAACCCTCCTAGAAATAGATTTTTATGTGATGTTTTTGTGATTTAGCTTGATTTTGAGTTTGACCTTTTTAATTGTTCATTTATCTGTTTAATATTGCTTGTTTAGTTGTTATTTGCCTGTTTAGATAGATCTAATCCAGTTTAATCATGTTTTTAATAGATTTGGTTTGTTAAATCTGTGGTTACCAAAATTTTAAGGAGTGTTTGGATGTGGGATTTAAGGCAAGTTATTGTCAAGCTTTTGGTTTAAAAACCTGTTCAACACATTCTTTTCAGTGGTCATAATGTTTAATCAGTGTTTTATTCTTAGTTGGTAAAGGTTTGTAAGGTAATGCATGCTCATATTTAGTGAAATCTGTCTAAAAATCAGTTAGTTACATAACTGCTTGTTTAGCTATAATTTTGCCATAAATTTGTGTTGCTTTTTAGATCTTGGTGCTACCTAGGGCTTAGACCTAGTTGTGGGAATATTGTGAAGGATTTGAGTGAGTTTTGGTCAACCAAAACTCACCCAAATACCAAGTTTATCAGCAAAGGCCTCACAAACTTTTTTTCTGTCATAACAGTCACTTGCTTGGGCCTTTTTTGTGAAATTTGTGCAAGTAACTGGTGCTTTTTATTATTTATTTGACTCCCCACAACCCCACTGGTTGTGGGGGTGCCTTTGTTGCCAACAAAACCAAGAAATCAAAAAGTTACAAGCACAATTGTGCCCAGATCATTTTTTTGTTCTAGAAGTGGGAACCAACTTCCCCCTACTATTGTAACACTTGGTACTGCTAAGCTACCAGACAAAAGTGACTCACATGTCACTTTCAGTCATCTTACTTTTTTGTCTTTAGTGGTCATATTTAGGAGTTTTTATCTGATTTCAATTTTGTAATTTTTCTTATTTTATTTTTGATTTTTCTGTCTAGTTTATTTTCTGTCACTGTTCTGTTGGGAATAAATTAAGGCCAGATCACTTGAGCGCTGACAAGAACAATACAAGCGTTGACAAGAACAAAACAAGCGCTGATAGCTCAAGCGTTGACAAGATAAAGTCAAGCGTTGACACATTGAAGACAAGCACTGATAGGAAGATATACTCTACACGTTTATTGTATTCTAGAATAGTTCTAGTAAAGATAGGAACAACAATGTATTTTCTATATTTATCTTTACCTAGAATAGCTGATACGTAGATTATTGTACAAGGCTTCTTATGTCTATAAAAGAAGACCTTTAGGTTAATGTTTCATATAAGTTTTCAATCGTAAACTACTTTCATTGTAAGCAAGTTTGATATTATTAATCAAAGTGAAAGTTTGTTTATATCATTATGTGTTCTTGTTTAAGTGTTAAATTCCGCATAACACTTAAATTCATAAGCATATACAAAGGTTTCTCTAAGTGTATTTGTAAAACCCGCATGCTTTTACCATGAATAGTGCCCTTAAGATCGTACGTCCTAGATTAAAACTTACCTCAGTTAGTATTGATCACATTCATGTGCTAATAATCAAGCAAGTGCATACGTGTATGACATGACAAGTATCGATTACGTACGAACTCATGATAAACAGTTAATAATATATCACGTGAACATAATTAAATCATGATCACCATTTAATATACTAACTAAAATATTTACGTAAATACTTATAATATATTTACGAGCGTGAAGTTTATGATAAACGACACGATAGATTAAACAGAAACACTTTAAACACGAGCACGTTTAACCACGAACGAACACGAAACATCGGGACACGAGAAAGGTACGGGTACCCCATGTGGGGCCCCCATACCCATGGCACACATACAAGAAATGGGCTTAGCCCATGGACTTTACAAGTTAAGGGGGGTAAAGAGTAAAACATGTTTTCACTTTTCATTTTACAAGAAATAAACAAAAACCCTAAAAGAGTTTTTCTCCTCTCCTTTTTGCTCTCTTTGTGCCGCCACATAAACACCACCATAGGGGGTGATTTGTTTGATTTTGATCTTAAAAACTATTGTATAATCAGTGTTTGTTCATCCCTTTTCCAAGCTACATAGTGGTATACCTTTCTAACCCTTCTTTTTAATTCTTTTTAATTCTTTTAATCTTTGATTATTTTCATGAACATGTTATTATTTTTCTTATAAAAACAAGGTAATTAATCATTGATCTAACATGTTTTGGTATTAATTAAAATCAAAGAATGGTTTATAAGGGTGTTTGTTTTTGGCCGCCTAGCAAACAAACCCGAGGGGGGGTTTGGTTTGCTATTGCCGCCACCACCAAGACCACAATTGGTCTTGGTTGGCTCATGTGGGACCCACGGCAGCAAGGAGACACGTGTGCCCCGGGTTTGGCCCGGGGTACGGTGTCGAATTCATGCCCGATTCATGGTTCGTTGGTTAAAATCATGATCTATGTTACATGTAATTTTTATGAATCATGAACTTAGGATATAATTAATTAATAACATGAAATATTAATTAAATCATGACTTAGGTTATTTTAATTATTAGTTTATCATGACATTAATTTAACCTAAGTATTTTATGTTATAAGTTATAATTAATTAATTATTAAAACATGCCTATAATTAATTAATTTAGACATGACTTAGGTTAGATTATTATTAATAATAATACACATTTTAACCTAAGTATCTTCATTTCATTTTAATTAAAACATGTTATACCTTAATTAAAATGCTTAACCTATAGTTTAATTAAAATACATGAAATAATAATTAAACTATATACTATATCATATGACTTAAGAAACAAGCTTATAAACACTTAGACTTATATGATAGCTTATGTAACCAGCTTAATTCTAAATATGGAAACTTCTATTTATAGAAACTTAATTAAATAAGGCAACTAATCTAATTATGGAAACCTTCTATATATAGAAATCTATCTATTTCAGGCAGCTAATCTAATTATGGAAACCTTCTATATATGGAAACTTATTTAATTAAGGCAGCTGATTCTATTTTTGGAAACTTTCTATTTTTGGAAACTTTCTATTTTTGGAAACTTTCTATTTTTGGAAACTTTCTATTTTTGGTAACTTTCTATTTTTGGAAACTTTCTATTTTGGAAACTTTCTATTTTTGGAAACTTTCTATTTTTGGAAACCTGCTATTTTTGGAAAGTTACTTATTATTACACAGTAAGTATAATAATACATGAAACACCAGTAATACTTAATCAGATTAACCAGAATACTAGATAAACACGGTTTAAGGCTTTAAACAGTGAACCATGACCTAAAACATACCAAATCAGCTATAATGAGACACAGAATCCAGTACGTAATCAGTGAATCGATACTTATACACGTGTGTATTCATGTAGCATTAGTGATCCAGAAGTAGGAGTCTTTCTTCCGTTCATTCACTGGACTTGAGGTACGGATTCCCGTCCTTTCAGTATGGACATTCTTTCCTTATTAGGATTTCCCCGTATGCAGCCAACTGTTTTCCCCAGTATTTGTTTTATTGTTTTGAACTGCTTATGTTTAATCAGCATAATCTATAGCCATATACAAGCATGACCAGTTTCACCTAGTTATGGAGGTACCATAACCATAGCATTGGAGGCACCGATGTTATGACTTCCCCACGGCGGAGTGATTACTCGTGGCGTCCCTTTCAGTTTTGGCCATATTATTATATCAGGTGGGGCGTATGGGTGCATCCTAGTTACATGTTTTATTCAGTTTATCATGGTGAATGTGGTGTGTGCCTTGCACCCTTCACAAGGAGTTGATCCCTCCTACCCAAATCAGTATATTGATTAGAGGCATCCCCTCTAATCAGCATGATGAGGTCACCCCTCCAAGTATTCATGCACGTGACCTTTTCATGACCTATATGAGCTATGGTATATATATATGTTAAACAGTTTTCACAAGATAAACATAAGGCTTTTCAAACTATAAAACCAGTTTTCTTGTTACTTAACCAGTTTACTCAGTATTTAGTCTTCCGCTGTTATATGTTACATGCTTATCCTATATCATGCTTTATTGTACATCCGTGCACTGAGCGTCTTGCTCAGCCGTTTTCCTTTTCATGTTCCCAAAACGGCAGGTACTCAGGGACGCTCGTAGATCTCAAACGTAGGTGCATATGAACTGGAAGCCTTACTGTCTTTCTTTACTTTATGCATTTCCTTTACTTTGATACAGTTGCTATGGACATTGTTTCGTCCTTTCCTTTTTACAGTATTTATGTTTGTGTGTGATGAGCTTTACTTTGGGGTACCGATATTTGTTTCCGGTATTTCCCTTTTATGGTTGAATAATGCTTAGACATTTATCCTTGTATGCTTTGATGACACGCCATGATTATGCGTAATATTCCATTTCCAAAATGGGGTGTTACAGTATTACTTGATCTAATCTCGTATACATAAAGCTAATCGATCTAAGTTTGGGATCAACAAGTGGTATTAGAGCTTGTTGAGAAACTTTTGATCTTAAAGAACACAAGAACCCTAGAAATCACCAAAAGCCCTAATTTTCTCAAAAACCCTAACAACATCATGTCAACTCCAGAAATCACCAACTCAAACTCCTCACCCTTACCAAACATCAAGATTCCTATGCTTGATCCAACCAACTTTGATTTGTGGAAATTTAACTTTGAGCAATATCTAGGGATCTATGACTACACACTGTGGGAGATTATTGAATATGGAAACACATTCAATAAGGCTCAAAAGATTGCCAATGCTATTGCTGCAAGAACAGCTGTTGCTGGATGTTCAGAAGCTGATAAGAAGGAAAAACCTGATGATGGTAGAGTTGTGTCTGCTGAAGACATAGCAAAGAGAAGGGTTGACATGAAAACCCTAAATATTCTGAAGCTCTCTTTGGGAAAAGAGAACCAGCATAAATATAGAGGCTATGAATCTGCTAGGGATCTTTGGGCAGCTATTGAAGTTGCACATGGTGGCAATGCAGACACTAAGGAAGAGAAGAAAAAGCAACTCATGCATGATTATGCTGTCTTCAAAGCTCAACCCAATGAGAAACTGAGTAGTGTGAGAAGCAGATTGCTTGACATTACAAGCAAGTTGTCCTTCATGGGGACACAAGTTGGTGATGTCGACATTAATGCTACCTTTCTTAAAAGTCTTGGTGAGGCATGGAAGATTGAGGCAAGATCTATTCTTGCCAACAATACTTACAAGAGCTCCTCGTTTGATGACATCCACAACAAACTAAGGCTGTTGGAAGATGAAACTTTTTTAGAGCATGGAAGCAAATCTACCACCAGTAACATGGCCTTCTTCTCTCAAAGTGAAGGTCAATTCAATCAGAAGGACTCTTACATACATCCAGTTACTGGATCATCATATGTCAGCGCTGAAACAAGTCCTGTCTACGTCTCCTTTTCAGACGCTGACACATTCAAGAATGACTCCCCAAGAGTTAAACCTACTGGTTTGGATTTGGATACTGTTTGTGCTTACATTGCTTCTTTGCCCAATGGTTCAGTGATTACATATGAGGACCTTGAGCATATAAGTGATGAGCACTTGGAAGAGATGGACATCAAGTGGAACATGGCTCTTGCTAGTATAAGAGCAAATAGGTGGAACAGAAGGTTCAAAAAGAAGATGACCTTCAATGCTAAAGACACAGCTGGATTTGATAAATCCAAAGTTGAATGCTACAACTGTCATCGTATGGGGCACTTCATGAGGGAATGCAGATCTCCTAGAAGATCTGATGCTGGTATACCCTCAAGTCAGGTTGTTAAAGCTCAGGATTCCAAAGCCATGGTTGCAGTTCAAGGAATTGATGGTATAGGATGGGATTGGAGCTATCTGGCTAAGAATGTTGAAGAGGATAAAGCTTTGGTTGCTGATATTGAAGAAGAAGAGCATGTTGAATATGCTCTCATGGCACACTCCTCCTCTTCATCTGATAATGAGGTATATGATAATGCTTTTTGTAGCAAAGGTTGTAGGTTAAATACTGAAAGACTTAACAAAGAGGTGTTAAGATTATTAGATGATATGAGTACTGAAAGATTTAAATTGTCTAATTACCAACTAGCTCTTACTGAAACTGAGAAAACCGTTTCTGAATACAAGAAAATGGAATTTGATTTAAAAGATAAAATCAATATTTTAAAACATGAGTTAGATGCTAGTATGGATATTAGAAATATCATGGAAAGGGTTAATGGTGAATTACAGGCTAAGTTAGATGAGGCCATTAAGAATAAAGATAATGTTGGCCTTAAAATTCAAAGATTTGATAGAGCCACCCAAACCCTAGGAGACTGTGTAGCTAAACAAAGGGATCCTAAGGACATGACTAGGATTGGGATGAATGATTACTCTTTGGTTCCACCACCAGCTGGTGACTTCTATGGTGTCCAACAAAAGGACCTATCTTGGACTGGTTTGCCAGAGCTCCAAGAGGAGGAATTCATTCCTCCACCAAGAGTTGTCACTCTAGTTGAAGAGTATCAACAAAAATTGACTGACCTGAATGAGTGGAAGAAGGCTAACCCTACTTTATTTGTCAAGGGTGGCTTGCTATGTGAAAGTCCAAATGAGTCAACACCCATTAAGGTTACTAACCCAATCACTGGTAAAGCTGTTGACTTAGGCTCAAACACTGTTAGAAGACCTACCATTAAATATGCAGAGATGTATAGGAATACTAGGTCACCCAAGAGCCAAGTTAGCAATCACGGAACAGGCTTCTTCTCTTCTAGACCTAAGGTTGTGTCTAGGAAAGCTTGTTACACGTGTGGTAGCTTTTCACACTTGGCCTACAAGTGTGTCAACGCTCCCAAAACCAGCGCTGATAGAAACAATTTCAGCGCTGACAGGAACAAAGTCAACGTTGTTAGGAAGTCAAACGTTGTCAGACCCAAACCTTGTGTGCAGCAAAGTCCACAAGTGATTAGACCTACCCCATTCTTTACTAGAGGGTCTAACACTCATGGACAAAGACCATTTCAAAAGACAAACACCTGGTCAAATAAGCAATGGGTTTCTGTAGCAAACCCTAGGTTCAACGCTGACAAGGCTAATTTCAGCGTTGATAGGACAAATTCCAACGCTGACAGAAATGTGACCAGACCTAAATATTTGCAACCACAAGGTAAGGGGTCTAAAGCTTCTTCAAGCTTAACATGGAGACCCAAGAAAGATCAAAACCCTAATGATAATGGGATTTCAATGACTTGCAATAGATTTAATTACATTTCAAAGGTCATTACAAAACCTATTGGGGTTAACTGGGTATTTCATCCTAAGAAGGATGAGAATGGGGTTGTTGTGAGAACTAAGTCTGTTCTTATTGAACAACCAGATGAATCCAAGTCTTTTAAGACTTGGGTTCCCAAAGAAAACTAATTTGTTTTCTTTATGTGCAGGGCATTCAAAGACAGGTCAATGATTATGGATATTGGGATAGTGGATGCTCAAGGCACATGACAGGGAAGGAAGATTATCTGACGAACTTCACTCCCATTAAAGATGGTGATAAGGTTTACTTTGGAGGCGGATATGGTACTATCACATGCAAAGGAACCCTTCTCACCAAGAATTTGCGTTTTGAGAACGTATTTCTGGTAAAAGAACTTGATTACAACCTTTTTAGTGTATCACAAGTTCGTGATAACAAAAATAAAGTTCTTTTTACTGATACTGAGTGTTTGGTGTTAAGCAAGGATTTTAAGATCCCTAACGAGAAATATATTGAGTATAGAACACCTAGGCATAAGGACATATATAATGTGAATTTGAATGGGATTAAAATGAATAATAATATGTCTTGTTTTTATGCTAAGGCCTCATTAGATGAGAGTAATTTATGGCACAGGAGACTAGGGCACATAAATTTTAAAAATATAAATAGACTTGTGAGACTTGGTTTAGTTGATGGTTTGCCTGAGAAGGCCTTCCACAATGACTACTCTTGTGTTGCATGTCTTAAAGGCAAGCAACACAAGGTCTCATTCAGGTCCAAACAGGTGCACACTAGTTCTAGACCTCTTCATATGCTACACATGGACCTCTTTGGTCCAACCAATATAGAAAGTTTGAATGGTAAGTCATATTGCTTTGTCATCACAGATGACTTTTCTAGATTTACTTGGACATTCTTTCTAGCTATGAAGAGTGACACAACTGATATTCTAATTAATTTTATCACTCGGACTGAGAAGAGGTCTGGCAATGAAGTTAAAATGCTTAGGAGTGATAATGGTGGAGAATTTAGGAATAAGAAGCTAGATGATTTCTGTGCCAGGAAAGGAATTACTAGGCAATTTAGTATTGCTAGAACCCCACAACAAAATGGGGTTGCTGAGAGGAAAAATAGAACCCTAATTGAAGCAGCCAGAACAATGTTGGTTGATGCTCACTTTCCTATAGCCTTTTGGGCTGAGGCTGTTAATACAGCTTGCTATGTGCAAAATAGAGCATTGGTTAACAAAATTCAGAACAAAACACCTTATGAGTTACTTTGGGGTAGAAAACCTAATATTGGTTTTCTCAGACCTTTTGGTTGTCATGTAGTAGTGTTGGATACTAGTGATGCCTTAGGGAAATTTAGTGCAAAAGGTGATGAGGGTTACTTCATGGGGTATTTAGTGTAGAGCAAGGGATATAGGGTTTATCTTAAAGAGGACAAACGTATAGTTGAAAGAGTACATGTTAGGTTTTTAGAGAATAAGCCTAGTGATCCTGAAAGTGGTCCTAATTGGTTGTTTGACTTGGAACCCTTATCTAGAACTTTAAATTATATGCCTGTCACTAATCCAGACATTGTGAAGGTAACTTCCAATGTTATGGAGGAACAAGTTGTTGATGTTTCAGGTACTCAGGTTCATGAAAAGGTTGGATCACAAGCAGAAAAGACATCTCTTATCCTAGAATATGTTTCCATTCCCATTTGGACAGATGCTTTTGCTGCTGCTGCTGCTGGACAAGATAATGGTGGTTTCCAAGCACCACCAGATACGAACATGCATGGTCCTTCAGGCGCTGACAAAGGCAAATCTAGCGCTGACAAGACTAATTCAGACGTTGATGGCTCAGACGTTGACAACAACAGTTCAAGCGTTGTTAGCCCAAGCGCTGACAAACAAGGTTCAGACGTTGACAACACCTTTGCACATCTTTTCTCTTCCACTTTTGAACAAGGTGAACCTTCCAATTCATATGAAGAAGGTCATCCTTATGTTGATAGAAGAGAGTCTGATGAAGAAGATATTGGCAACTTGGAGCATGAGGTTGAGGACACCAGACTTTTTGAAGGAGGAGTTCTCACTTCTACAATGAAGAATCACCCCCTTCCCAGATCATTGGTGATATTATGACTCCAGTTCAGACTAGAAGATCTCATCAAGGTCTTGGTGGGTTCATTGCCAATATAAACAAGAAGGTTGATACCCATCTTGTGCAAGCATGTTTGTTTGCATGTTTTCTGTCACAAGAAGAACCCAAGAAAATATTTGATGCTCTCAAAGAACCAAGTTGGGTGGAAGCAATGTAGGATGAGCTTCACTAATTTGCAATTCAGGATGTTTGGGAGCTGGTTGATTGTCCTAGATATGTCAGACCTATTGGGACAAGATGGGTTCTAAGGAACAAAAGAGATGAAAGAGGCATTGTGGTCAGAAACAAGGCAAGGTTAGTGGCTCAGGGATATACACAAGAAGAGGGGATAGACTATGAGGAGGTCTTTGCACCAGTTGCAAGGATTGAAGCTATTAGGATTTTTCTAGCCTATGCATCCTGCATGGGCTTCACAGTCTATCAAGTGGATGTTAAGAGTGCTTTCCTCTATGGAACTATTGTTGAGGAAGTATATGTGATGCAGCCTCCAGGTTTTGAGGATCCAGAGAATCCAGATAAAGTGTATAGAGTCAAAAGGCTATGTATGGCCTTCATCAAGCCCCTAGAGCATGGTATGGTACTTTGTCTACCTATTTGGTGGACAATGGTTTCAAGAGGGGCACCATAGATCAGACACTATTTACCAAGAATAAAGGCAATGATGTGTTGCTTGTCCAGGTCTATGTTGATGATATCATTTTTGGGTCTACTGATCCAAAGATGAGTGAGGATTTCTCCAAGCTTATGACAGACAAATTCAAGATGAGTGCTATGGGGGAGATGAACTTCTTTCTTGGTTTACAAGTTCAGCAGAAAGAAGATGGTATCTTCATCTCCCAGGATAAATATGTTGCTGAGATCTTGAAGAAGTTTGGATTTTCTCCACATGAAAAGAGGGCTACTACTCCTATGGATAGAGAACACCCTTGGGGAAAGATTGGAGATGGGAAAGATGTTGATGTCAGGCACTATAGATCCATGATTGGATCCTTGATGTATCTTACTGCATCCAGACCTGACATTATGTTTGCTGTGTGTGCTTGTGCACGCCATCAAGTGACTCCCAAAGAATGTCACCTTTATGCTGTGAAGAGGATCTTTAGGTACCTAAGATGCTATCCTGGTCTTAGTTTGTGGTACCCAAAGGATTCACCATTGGAGCTGATTGCATATTCAGATAGTGATTATGGAGGTGATAAATTTGATAGGAAATCCACAACTGGTGGATGTCAGTTTCTTGGGAGCAGGTTGATATCTTGGCAATGCAAGAAACAAACAGTGGTGGCTAATTCTACAACTGAAGCTGAGTATGTGGCTGCAGCTGCTTGTTGTGGCCAAGTTTTGTGGATTCAGAACCAGCTGTTGGACTATGGGTATAATTTCATGCATACCAAGATTGTTGACAATAACAGTACTTTATGCATCATTAAGAATCCTGTACATCATTCTAAAACTAAACACATAGAAATTAGACACCATTTTATAAGAGATTGCTTTGAAAAAGGTTTAATACAACCAGATAGGGTTGACACTGAGGAAAATGTGTCAGATTTACTAACTAAACCTTTTGATGCTGGGAGATTTCAATACTTGGTAACAAGTATTGGAATGGTCAATCTCACATAATATGTGTTTTGGAATTTATTTTGTAAAAGTATGTACAGGATGATGCATTGTTATTGGTCTTATTTATGATTTAGATTTTCCACTATACTTTTCTAACACTGACAAAGGTTGCTTGAACACTGATAAGTGTTTTTGCAACGTTGTCAGCAATATAATTGTCTAACACTGACAAAGCTTCCCTCAACGCTGTCATGTGTTATCGGGGCGTTGTCAGCAACAATGTTAGTTTTGTGGTTTTCAATCTAAATGTGCAGATGGTGTTAGCAGTATACCATTGGATACAGAGTTGCTTATGGATCAATGGAGAAGCATTTGGACAAGTTTTTATTTATGGATGATGGTTGGAATGTTTCATTCCTATCTTGACATAAATTTTTTATGTTCATACATGATTTTAGCAACCTTTTGTATCATAGTTTAAGGGGAGGTTTTAGGAACCTTTAGGATGTTTGGGTATCCATATGATACTCTTATCACAATTCTAGATTGTGTTCACAGGTGAGTATGAGTTAGTTTTACTAAATCATGAGGCACTGTAGCATGCAAAGTTGATATACTATGCATGCTGCCAATACATTTTTGGCCTAGAATTGGTTATGGTCTGTTGGGAGACTTGGGAATAATTTTGTTATGAGATTTACCTGGGAGTAACAAGGAATTTTGTAAGGTAACTTGGTTGTTAAGAGTTTTGGTTAGCAAGGGACACTAGAGGACTATTATGTCTATCTTGCTTAAGCAAGTGTGCATAACTGGACAGTGCTTGCCGCCCTATAATAATTATCAGCTTTTGGTTATCTTCTCTAGGATAAATTACTTGTTAAGGTCATTTTTCATTTTTAAAACAATTTTATTTTTGGACGCTGACAAGTATTTTCCAAGCGTTGTTGTGACCAAATTGGACGCTGACATGGCTATAGGCAAACGTTGACAAGATTATAGCCGTTGGGCGTTGATGGGTTATTTTTGACCGTTGACACTCAATGGGACCTACCCAGTTGTTATTTTTGACATATTTTTAGGCCGTAATTTTGGGAGTTGTTACTTTTCATTTAATGCATGAGATAAACTTATACTTTTTCAATATTTTCATGATTGATTTTTGAAATTACTTGCCTATTTTTGGGCCTATCACATGCATTTTCTTCTCCTATAAATTTGGCTCCTATTTTAAACAGGGTATCTATAATTCTTGTCTAACACAATTTTCTCTTATCAACTTCATCTTCTTCACTTAAATTTAACAGCTTTCATCAATGACACCTAAGTTTAAACCATCAGAATTGGAATTGGGGTTCAGGTCTCAACACAACATGATTGCGTATCTTGAAGCTGATGATACTCTGTTTCCTCAATACACACAAATGGTGGTGTATTTGAATGCATCCCCATTAAGGTATGCTCTTTCTCATGCACCACTCATTCCAGTCACACATATTAAGCAGTTTTGGAACACTGTTAGTTCCTCAACAGTTAATAGAGTGACTACATTGACTTCTATTGTTCATGGGAGACCTTGGGTGGTTACTGAGGCTTTGGTACGCCAAGCCTTGCATCTTGATGATGCTGATGGTATAACCACCCTTCCCATTAATGAGATAGAACAAGGGCTTAGGGCTTTGGGATATCCTTTTCCTGATGAAGGTACCTTAAACAAGTATCATAAGCAGGAATTTCCCCCCAGCCTGGAAGTACCTCATACATGTCCTTCTTCAATGTTTGAGTCCTAAATGCACTGCACACAATGAGATCAATAGATCCATTGCAAGTGCTATTGTGTGCATTGCAACAGGGCAAAAATTTAATTATTCTAAAATGATTTTTGAGGGCATGTGTAAAAACAAGGGGAACAAAATGACTTTAGCTTATCCCCGTTTTCTTCAAATGGTTTTTGATGTCCAAGGTTATTGCACAAGGGATCATAATGATTTTTATAAGATCCCTGAGCAAAAGAAAGCTATTTTTATGAAGATGAATTCACCACCCCATCGTGACCTTCCTTTAACCCAAGCCATGCTTGCTGTTATTGCAGCAGCACAACCTCAACCAGACCCTCAACCACAAATTGACCCCCAACCACAACTTGAACCAATACCTGAACCCATACCTTCACCTGAACATATGCAACTTGACCAAGCTTCCTTCAACGCTGACACATTAAATGTTGGCGTTGATGTGCCTATTTCCCACGCTGACACACAACCTTCACAAACCCAAACACCCCTTAACCAACCCACTTCCATCCATTCTTCCACACCATCTTCCACACCCCCTGAATATAGGTTGATGAAACGCCAAAAGGACTACTGAAGTGTTCTCCTCTGGTGGTCCTAGCCATGTAGCAGAGAGAACCACCACCACAAGTGTGGTTGGTGACCTGGATGAGGCTGGGACTATTGGTTCTGGCTTAGATGCTGGCCAAGGCAGTCCCACCATCATTAAGTCCTCATCCTTGCCCAATGAATCTGACTTGGGAGGTCAAATCCCCATTTCAGAAGAGGGCAGACTGGAACCAATGACTCTTATGGAATTGACGGCAGTCTACATGAGCTTACAAAAGAAAAATGCAGACTTAGTACAAGTTGTCAGCTCACAAGGCCTTGAACTCAAGCAATTGAGGGAGAGGAGTGTTGTTTTGGAGAGTGCTAGTGCAAGGAGGGGTATAGAGGAATCTTCCAAAGGGGAGGAAGATCCAATAAATCTAAGTGATAAGGGCAGTCATGATGGTCAATCAATGGATGTTGCTGAGGCCCTTACAACTTTGAAGAAACAAACAGGTTTTGATACGTCCTTAGTCTCTCCTACCAATTTAAATTTATCATTTACAGCTATGTTGAGAAAGGTTACACAAGGCGCTGAAGGAAGATATTTGGGCGTTGACAAGGAAGAGTTGGACGCTGACAGAAATATTTTGGGCGCTGATAGGGCAAAATTGGGCGTTGACAAACCTGCACATGAAGGTGATGTATCCTAGTCATCATCTATCATCAAGGAGGTTTCTATACAGGTTTCACCATCTACCTTACCAACCATTGCACCATCAGATAAGGGTAAGGGTATATTGGTAGAAGAGATTGTTCCAAAGGATGCAGCTCAAGTTGAGTTTGATAGAAGATTAGCTGCACAAATCATGGAACAAGATAAAAAGGAGTCACCATTTGTTATGACTTCAGAAGAAGGACGTGATGGAGCTAGCTCAGACTCAAGTGTGATGATTATAGAACCAGAAAGACTTGAGTATGGTGATGAGTTGGCTAAGGAGAAGCTGATAGAGTTGAAATTGTAGGTTGACTTTGACATGCCAGAGGTGGTTCAAATGTACAATGCTTGGGAAGAAAGATGTATGGAGAATCCAGACTTGACCATTTCAGATCAAATATGGGGATTGGAGATTCTTATTAAAGTTCAGAAAGATTGCCAGGTAATTTTGAAACACAAGGCAAGTAATATTCTCTCAAAGTTGAAAAGGGATAGAAGGGAGCTATACTTTATGTTGCTCAGATGTCATGGAGTTGGATGGACTTACCAGAAGTTGAGGGCTTTGACATTTGATGAGTTGGAAAGTAGGGCTTATCCCATTTGGGTGAGAGTGCAGGAAGCAAACACTCTCAGACTTCTTTCAGATGAAAGAAAGGAGGAACTTGCAGAAGAAATGGAACTCAAGAAAGCTATGTTTGTTCCCAGGCCAGTGAAGAAGGGAATTTCATTTGAGTTTCCCAAAGATATGGATCCACTATATCCAAGTGAAGCTGTCATCAGAAAGAGCCTTAAGCTCTCACCTTTAGAAGCTTCAGATATGGTGCAAGTGTTACCATTAGATTCCAGGAACCCAATTGTGAGCTATGAAGAAGATGAATGTAGGTTTTGGAAGATTGGCAGATATGGCAAAGAGGTACACACTTTTACCACTCTCATATCTTTGTTTGCAAGTTGTGATAGAGAAGATTTGGTGGACCTTTGGAGGTTGCTGGAGACCAAGTATGAGGCTGAAGCACCAACTTCAGCTAATGGAATAAAACTTTGGTCCACATTCAAAAGAATGTGTGGACCAAAAGATGAGGATCCTGCTGTTTGGAAGGATCTTGAAGATGACCTCAGTGGTCTTCAATGGAGGTTATATTCAGCTGCTGGTGTTTACCATTTGAGTTCTACAAAGTTTGCTGAGTATCTACTTGTGGATGGTCAGTATTTCATATCCAAGGCTATTTTGGAAAAGATGAAAGACACTCAGTTGGAAATAGATTATTCAAGTGACGTGGCAAAAGATTTGATCAGATTTATTCATTACCAATATGAGAAGGTTTGTAAGATTCCTCCTAGTCCTTAATGCTTATTCAGAAACTTGATCATAAGAGTGGATATCAAGTTTAGGGGAGGATTGTTGGGAATAAATTAAGGCCAGATCACTTGAGCGCTGACAAGAACAATACAAGCGTTGACAAGAACAAAACAAGCGCTGATAGCTCAAGCGTTGACAAGATAAAGTCAAGCGTTGACACATTGAAGACAAGCACTGATAGGAAGATATACTCTACACGTTTATTGTATTCTAGAATAGTTCTAGTAAAGATTGGAACAACAATGTATTTTCTATATTTATCTTTACCTAGAATAGCTGATACGTAGATTATTGTACAAGGCTTCTTATGTCTATAAAAGAAGACCTTTAGGTTAATGTTTCATATAAGTTTTCATTCGTAAACTACTTTCATTGTAAGCAAGTTTGATATTATTAATCAAAGTGAAAGTTTGTTTATATCATTGTGTGTTCTTGTTTAAGTGTTAAATTCCACATAACACTTAAATTCATAAGCATATACAAAGGTTTCTCTAAGTGTATTACTTGATCTAATCTCGTATACATAAAGCTAACTGATATTGTGGAAACCTTGGTTTCCGGATCTTTGAAGCAACTAGGAATGATCATTGTTCATATGATTAGATAATCAAAGCGGAATTAGAACAACAACCATTAACAAGGTGTTTAGGAACAAATAACATGAATTAAAACAAATGGGATGTTCATTATATTAATAACAAGCATCCACTAGACGTGTATACATTGAATCCCACGTCTAGTGCACACACACTTTTAGGTTTACATTGTTAATGAATTATATGAAAAACCTAATAACCCTTGGTTCCTTTTATAGTGTATGGATTAGGGTTTTACAAGATATAAGAATAAATAAACATGTGAATCTTCTATTTAAATAAACTTATGCAGAATATATCTTGCATGTTTATCTAAATAGAAGCTTCCATAATCTGCTTGTCTACATTCTTGTCAACTCTTGAATTACATGTAACAACTCTTGAATTGCACACGACAACTCTTGAGCCAACAATGCTAGATTTGTTCTTGTTAACGCCTAAACAATATCTTCATGTTTTCTTCGTTTTTGAGTTTCTGCCACATCAACTTTTTGACCCAACAATCTTCCCCTAGTTGATAGTGGAAAAACTCTATGTGTATCTCTTGTAAGTTGTACATGATCTTCAAATTGCTTCCCCTTAAGTGTAGCATGTATTTCTTCCCCTTTTTGTCACATCAACAGGAAAGTAAACAATGTTGCAATCTTTGAAGATTCTCCAAATGTAGCTCTGTGTAATGATCTTGAAGAACAATTAGTATAATATTTTTGATGTAGAAGAAGAATAACCCAACCTTATGTTCCATGTCTTGTACTATCCACGTGATAAAGAACTTATACCTTTAGCATTATAAGCAGACCTCGATCTCTTGTCAATATTCTCATCCTTTGTGAGACACTGAGCACGATAATGTAACTCCTTCAAGTGTTATGACAAGTCTTCATCACCAACCATGTAAAGCACGAACAAGTTACCTTTAAAGTCTATGACTGGGAGTGCACGACTTTAAGATATGATAGAACACAAACTCGCGAAAATCTTCTTCAATCATCAAACTTACCATAAGAATTCTTCCCCTTAAGCTAACACCTCTTCATGAAGAACTTTACTACCTCATAAATTGTAGCTAACTCGCTTTAAGATCATTAATTCCGTTTAAAAATATCCGAGCCATAAATATCAACATGATATTCTAAATTATAACGGAGATTCCATGTACCTTCGTGTGTATAATCCTCCTTTTTGTGTGCTAAAAACGTACCAATTTTCTCAAACAGCAGCAATCATTGTGTTATCCAATATCCTTCTCTGTCCAATATCTTTACCAGATGTATTGTCCAATATCGGACAATACTTATCAGCGCTTGAAATACCATATATCGGACAACACTGTCAACCTATCAGCGTTGACTTATTCTGTCAGCGTCAAAGCACTTCCTGTCAGCGTCCAATCAATATGTGTCAGCGTCTACCTCTGCTGCTGACACTTTTAGGTTACGATCTCAACAGTGACTTTTATATCTCCATTTTATCATGTGAAAAATCACTGCTACGTATTTGAACGATCTCATATATTTAGCAAGAGAATATTTGAATATTCCTATAAATTAATATATGATCATATCCCACGTCCGTAACCCATATCTTGTTCAATCACGAGATCCCACAAAAATAGGCAAACAAATATCCTATTTCCTCTTTTGACCAGTAGAATCCCATGTAAACATAGAAACCAATGTTACGTTAAAATAGCTCAGCGAACAAAATGTTAAAACCCACGTGAACTTTTTCCTTTTCTCATGCAGACAACATTTACTTGTCAACGTCACTGTTTCTATTAATTGTTGTTGCATCGTGTGAACATAAACTAGCTTCTCTTGATATCACGTGTGTCCTTCCAATAAGAATGCTTGCATCATGTGAATAGAATCATAGCATGGTCATGTGAACATGGTCGTGTGAACATACAATAAAGACCAATCAAATTAGAAGCACCGTGTGAACACATGATTTTCCACCAATAAGAATTAAGTTGGCCCACGTCCATATAATAGCAAACGAAAAAATCTCCATGCGTATCATATCCAAAAATATGTGTATACTCCCACGTTTTTTTTTCGACTTGCATCTTTTTCACAATCTGCTGCAAGAGATTTTATCATGTCTTGAAACTATGTAGAAATCAATATAGGGTTTATGACAAAACCTTTTTCTTGCTGCTATATCCCTCAAATCTTCAACTTTTCTTCTTTTAAATTGATTTAGGGTTTAAAGAAACCCTAATCATGATTTTATGTAAAAGCTTGAAAAACTGAAAATCACTCATCAGCCAACTTTGACGCCTAATAACTTTTGCTTGGGGATAAAACTTGAAAATCCCTCCGGTGGATGTTTAGATATATGTATGCAGAACACACATATAAAATTTCGTGACGATCCAACGGTTCAATAAAAAGTTATGACCTTCTGAATACTGTTGCGCACACAAAAACGTCCAGAAAAACCCTAGACGGATTTTTCTTTTCTTCACCATACACGAACACCTTGTTGGTCCTAGCATCACGAGCCACGAGGCTCTGATACCAATTCTGGAAACTTTGGTTTCCGGATCTTTGAAGCAACTAGGAATGATCATTGTTCATATGATTAGATAATCAAAGCGGAATTAGAACAACAACCATTAACAAGGTGTTTAGGCACAAATAACATGAATTAAAACAAATGTGATGTTCATTATATTAATAACAAACATCCACAAGACGTGTATACATTGAATCCCACGTCTAGTGAACACACACTTTTAGGTTTACATTGTGAATAAATTATATGAAAAACCTAATAACCCTTGGTTCCTTTTATAGTGTAAGGATTAGGGTTTTACAAGAGATAAGAATAAATAAACATGTGAATCTTCTATTTAATAAACTTATGCAGAATATATCTTGCATGTTTATCTAAATAGAAGCTTTCATAAGCTTCTTGTCTACATTCTTGTCAACTCTTGAATTACATGTAACAACTCTTGAATTGCACACGACAACTCTTGAGCCAACAATGCTGGATTTGTTCTTGTCAACGCCTAAACAATATCTTCATGTTTTCTTCGTTTTTGAGTTTCTGCCACATCAACTTTTTGACCCAACATGTTCATCTATTATTTTTTGGATTAAATTGCATTTAAATTACTTTTAAAATTACTGATTTTTTTCTTTTAGTGCAAGAAATTTATATTTTTCAGTTTCAAAAATTTTCTTAGATTTAGAAAAGTATTTTAAGATTTTTTGTTTAGAATTTTTTTACTGTTCACTTTATAATTAACTTTTAGAATTAATATTAGTTTAATTAGGGTTTTATTATAAACTGTTTTGTCTTTTAGTGAAAATTTTTACTTTTTTCAAACTTTTTCATTTTTCTACTGTTCATAAGTATAATTTAGGATTTTTAAAATTGTCAAATTATTTTTAGCATTATTTTAATATTTTTAATCATTATTTTGGTTTAAAAATAGTTTTTAGTGTTTTAAAAATAGAAATATAGTTTTGAAAATTTAGGAAAAATACTTTTTAGTCTTTAAATAATATAAGTGAGTTCTTTGTTCAATAAAATAATATTTTGGGCTTTTTCTTAATTATATTTAATTTTAGGGCTTTAATTACATTTAAAATTGAATATTTAACTAATAAAAGGTTTTAAAAATTATTTATTAGATTTTTATTCTTATTTATATTATTTTAGATTTAGTTTTAACTTTTAATTAATATTTAGGTTTAATTTTTACTTTTGTCACGTTTTACATATTTACGTTCGCGTTTTACGTCATTACGTCGTAGTGTAATCGTAATCGTAGCTCGTCTTTAATTTTTCTCTTCTAAACCAAAAACGTCACTAATCCAAACTTTGATTTTACAAAATTGGCACACTTAATCCACACACCTCCTTCGAGAACGAATCCGCATTTATTCGACTTGTCGGTTTTCCTAAATCGTCGAGTTTATTACTTGCCGCATTTATACGCTCTTTTTCCTAAAAGACGTGTTTTTACAACAATTAGTGCCGTAAAGGATGACTTTGGCGACGGTGAATGGACCAGACCAACGGCTCTTAAGCTTGCCCGAAAAGATCTTCAACCGAGAGTTAAAGAGTAAAACTTGATCACCTATGTGAAACTCTCGGTTCTTAATCCTAGAATCATGAATGAGCTTGGTTTTCTCCTTGTAGATCAATGAATTTTCATAAGCTCCATTCCTTAGTTCCTTAAGCTTGTTGAGTTGAATCTTCCGAAGATCACCGGCTTTGAGGATATCAAAATTAGCCCACTTCAAGTCCCGATACGCCTTCTGCTCCAACTCAATAGGGAGGTGGCATGCCTTCCCGTACACAAGACGATATGGATTGCAACCAATAGGTGTCTTATATGCGGTACAAAAAGCCCATAAAGCATCATCTAACTTATCGGCCCACGAGGCACGATGCTCTCCCACAGTACGTTCTAAGATTCTCTTAAATCCACGGTTAGAAATCTCGGCTTGACCATTTGGTTGTGGGTGGTAAGCGGTGAAAAGATGGTGATTGACACCGTACTTAGCCATGACTCGAGCAAATTGATCATTGAAAAAATGAGTCCTGCGGTCACTGATGATAGCACGAGGAACACCGAATCGAGCAAAAAGTTGCTTCAAAAAGTTCACAACCACCCTCGCATCATTCGTAGGGAGAGCCTTTGCTTCAACCCATTTGGATACGTAGTCAACGGCTACGAGGATGTATTTGTTCCCTTTGGATGATGGAAATGGCCCCATAAAGTCGATACCCCATACGTCAAAGATTTCACACTCTTGTATGAAATTTTGAGGCATCTCATCTTTATGTGTGATCTTGCCTTGGTGTTGGCAAGCATCACAATGCTTAACCATTTCGTGTGCATCACGATAAATTGTGGGCCAATAAATTCTAGAGTCGAAAACTTTCGTCACGGTATAGTTAGGACCAAAGTGACCACCGGTGGGTCCTTTATGGAAAGCTTCTAAGATTAATAAAGCTGTCGGCCCATCAATACACCGATGAATGACAAGATCCGCACATTGTTTGAAAAGGTAAGGGTCATCCAAAAAATAGTGCTTAATGTCTTTAAAGAACTTTTTCTTTTGTTGGGACGTTAACCCTTCCATGAGAATTCCACCCGCCAAATAGTTTGCAATATCCGTAAACCATGGGGTTTCATCAAGATTGGAGTTAATAGACATCAAGGCCTCAAGGGGAAAAGAGTCATTAATCACTTGATTTGGGAGCTCCCCTTGATAAGGATCCTCGAGTCTACTAACATGATCCGCGACTAGGTTTTCCGCTCCCTTTTTATCACGAATTCAATTTTAAATTCTTGTAGGAGTAAAACCCAACGAAGAAGTCTTGGCTTGGAATCTTTTTTAGTTAACAAGTACTTCAACGCGAAATGATCGGTATACACAACGGTGGTGGAAAGAACAAGATAGGGGCAGAACTTCTCAAAAGCATACACTACAACTAAAAGCTCTTTTTCGGTAGTGGTATAATGCAATTGAGCCCCCGTCATTATCTTGCTAGCATAATGGATTGGTTGGAAGTGTTTGTTCACTCTTTGTCCCAAACCGCTCCAATAGCAAAATCGCTAGCATCACACATCAATTCAAAAGGTAACTCCTAATTAGGGGTAACCAAGACCGGTGCCTTAGTTAATTTATCCTTAAGAAGACTGAAAGAGCCAATACACTCTTTAGAAAAGATAAAAGGAGTATCTTTTTCCAAGAGGTGGGTCATCGGGCGAGCGATTTTAGAAAAATCTTGAATGAATCGACGATAGAAGCCCGCATGACCAAGGAAACTTCTCACACCCTTCACGGTTGAAGGTGGAGGCAATTTAGCAATCACATCTACTTTAGCACGGTCGACTTCAAGACCGGCTTCGGAGATTTTATGACCAAGAACAATGCCTTCTTTTACCATGAAATGGTATTTTTCCCAATTAAGAACAAGACGAGTGTCTTCGCACCGTTTGAGCATGCGTTCAAAATTGGCAAGGCAAGTAGAGAAAGAATCACCATAGAACGAGAAATCATCCATAAAGACTTCCATATTTTCTTCAACCATGTCATGGAATATAGCCATCATACACCTTTGGAAAGTCCTGGGAGCATTGCATAAGCCGAAAGGCATTCTTTGGTAAGCAAATGTTCCATAAGGACAAGTGAACGTGGTTTTTTCTTGGTCTTTAGGATCGATGGGAATTTGAAAATACCCGGAGAAACCGTCTAAGAAGAAATAGTAGTCATTACCCGCTAAACGCTCGAGCATTTGATCCATGAAAGGAAGAGGGAAATGATCCTTGCGAGTGGCATCATTAAGCTTGCGATAGTCTATGTAAACTCGCCAACCCGTGAAAAGTCGAGTAGGAATCAACTCGTTGTTTTCATTGGGAACAATGGTTATTCTGCCTTTCTTAGGCACACAATGGACGGGACTAACCCATGGCGAATCCGAAATAGGGTAAATCATTCCGGCATCTAGAAGTTTGATAACCTCTTTCTTAATGACGTCATGAATTTTAGGATTAACCCTTCTTTGGCTTTGGATTGCGGGTTTAAAGTCATCTTCCATGAGAATTTTATGAGTACAAAAGTTAGGATCAATTCCGCGAATGTCGGAAATTTTCCAAGCAATTGCTTTCTTATGATTCTTCAGCACGTCGATAAGTCGAGACTTTTCATCCTCTTTCAAGTCCTTAGCAAGGATGACGGGTAGCTTGTTATTTTCTTCAACGAAAACGTATTCGAGATGAGACGGTAAATCCTTAAGCTCTAAATCCGGAGGATTTTTGATGGAAGGCGTAGTCAAATTCGGATCATCGATAGAGATTTCCTTAGGAGACGGTGGAGAAATATGGTCCTCATTGAGAAGTTTCTCAATGGTATGAATGTCTTCATCCCAATCGGAGGGAGAATCGTCATATTTTAAGTCCACATCCCCTAAAGTTGCTTCAAATTCTTTCAAAAGGAAATCACTTTCTCCAAATGGTGTTAGTGATGGAGCAATAGAGGCAACGGTCTCAATAATGGGTAGAGAAGAAGAACCATTTTTACAAGTGTCTTTGAAATGCTCTTCACAAGCCTCATCAAGAACGTCAATGAAATTAACGCTCTCGTGTTCATAAGGTTGCTTAGAAAGTTTACCCATGTTGAAGACGATTTTATCGTCACCAACGCTCATGATTAATTCGCTTGCGGCTACATCAATGAGAGTGCGACCGGTTCTCAAGAATGGACGTCCAACGATTAATGGAACACGGGGGTCCATCTCGTAGTCAACGACAACAAAATCCGCCGGAAAGGTGAATTTGTCGACACCGACGAAGACATCTTCGGCTATCCCCACTGGATAAGCAACCGTGCGGTTAGCTAATTCCAATGTCATTCGTGTGGGGACTAGCTCGATAGATATAATTGTTTCCAAACACTTAATGGCATTAAGTTTATACTAGCACCTAGATCGGCTAGGGCCATACAATTCTCTACCCTGGGGAAGTTCCAAGGAATGAGAAAGCGACCCGGATCACCAAGTTTGGTTGGTAATTTCCTTAAAAGAACCGTGGAGCAATTCTCATTAAGTTGGGTCTGAGAAATATCAAGAAGCTTTTCTTTGTCATTGAGAAGATCTTTAAACATTTTTACGTATTTCGGCATGTGAGCGAGAGCCTCGGCAAAGGAGATGTTGAAATTCAATTGTTTAAACATTTTAAGAAAGTTAGAAACTTGAATATCATCCTAGTTCTTCAACTTCTCTTTCCTCAAACTTGAGAGATAAGGTATGTCGGGTTGAGATGAAGGCTTTGGAATGGAATTCGCACTCACATCCTTGGGTGGTGGAGGGGTAGAAGTAGAAGGTGGAGCAATTGGTGAAGGGGGCTGGTTTTCCTTTGTCACAATCACCGGTGTAGGTATAGGAATCTCGGGTTCCTTTAAACCTTTGCCACTTCGGGTGGTGATTGATTTCATCTCCCCTCTTGGATTAGCAACGGTGTTACTCAGAAGAGAACCTGAACCAGAGGCTTGATTACATGGGAAGAAACTAGACATCATATCCCTTAAGTCAATCGTTTGACTGCTCAAAGAGTTTCTCATATCGGCACGAAGATCATTCCCTTGTTTCGCCATATCCCCTTTCAAGTTGATTATTTGACTCTAAAGATTCTTCACTAGCGCGTCATTAGTCCTCATGTAATTTTCAACCTCGTGATTAAATGTTGTGGGTTGGTTGGAAGGAGGATCATGGTAGGAAGGTGATTGATAAGCAGGTTGTTGGTAAACTTGATTATTTCCTTGAATTGGATATGGGTTTCTTTAGGTTTGAAATTGATTTGGAGCTTGAGTTTGGTTTTGATTGTTGCAATTGAAGTTGTTTTGGTTTTGAGGAGGAAAACCGGGTGTTGAAAGGAAGTTGTTTGAACGATAACTGGGCAAATTTCGGTCACCTTGAGGATGAGCTTGATAGTCTCCAGTAGAAAAATTACCGTTAGCGGCATACACATTTTCCGGATTGTCATGAGTAGAAGGACAATCGGTGTATGAATGAGAACCCCCACATATTTCACATGACTGACTCAATACATTAACTTGCTCATTGTTCTTAACATGTAAAGCAAGGTCAGTCATGATTGAAGTAAGCTTGTCAAGTTTCTTGTCAGTTTCATTAGAACTAGAACTAGCACTAGCCATAGTAGCCCTAACACTCTTGGTTTGGACTTTGGCTTTGTTCTCAATAATTGCCCAAGCTTCATTCATAGTTTTCACAAGAATATTACCCCCGAGTCACTATTTAATGAATCTTGGTCATTCAAAGTTAATCCATTATAAAAAGTATTAATTTGATGTACCTTTGTAAAACCGTGTTGTGGACACTTTCTTAAAAGTTCCTTAAAACGATCCCAAGATTCACTAAATGTCTCACCGTACTTTTGTTCAAAGTTGATAATGTAATTCCGCAAAGCGGTAGTACGTGAGGGTGGAAAGAAATAGTTTATGAACTTTGTCTCAAGGTCCGTCAATGTTGTAATACTCTGGGGTGGTTCCTTATCAAGCCAAGTCCGGGCTTGTCCCTCGAGGGAGAAAGGAAAGGGGAGCAAACGAATTGCCTCTTGTGAGACCCCATTGTATTTTACAGTATTTGATAATTGTATGAACCTCTTGATATGATCATGAGGATCGTCATGAGTACGGACCAGAAAAGGTGTTGCGGAAACCATTTGGATAAACCCAGATTTGAGCTCGAAGTTGTTGGCGTCAATAGCCGGCACCACAATTGCATCATCGTTGCCTTCGATGTAAAACCCGCATGATTTTACCATGAATAGTACCCTTAAGATCGTACGTACTAGATTAAAACTTTCCTTTTATAGTATGATTATGTTCACGTATAAGAATTTTAAGTATTACGTACGTATTAGAACACGATAAGTATTTATTACGTATGAACACACAATAATTATTTTAAACAATAATTAATCACGAACACGCGATCATGAAATCATGAACGTAAATTAATCACAAGCTAATATTAACTAGGTATATATATTTATTACGAACACGAATAAATATATTAAGTCACGGTTAATAATTAACGAGAACACATAAAACACGAACACGATAAAACACGAACGAACACTAAAATAATTAGACTCGGGAAAAGGTACGGGTACCCCATGTGGGGCCCCCTACCCGCGGCTACACCAAAGGGATGGGCCAAGCCCATCAAACTTTTACTAACAAGGGGTTATGGTAAAAACCATTAGTCATTTTTCACTTTACAGTAAATTAACAAAAACCCTAAAAAGATTTTTCTCCTTCTCCTTGTTCTCTATTTGGCCGCCGCATATACAACACACAAGGGAGGTGTTCGTTTGATTTTGATCTCGAATTTTGTGCAAGTATTCGTGTGTGTTCATCCTCGTTGGATCCACGCATTCGGTATACCTTATTAATCCTTTTTCTTTTATGTTTTGATTTAATAAATTAAATAAGATCATGATGTTTTTAAAAAGCTAATTAAAAACATTAATTAAACATGTAAATGGTTATGGGGTAAATCAAAACAAAGGATTTGGGGGTGTTTGTTGTGGCCGGCGCCTAAACCGAACCCCCAAGGGGTCTCGGTTTGGCTTGTGAACCACCACCGAGACCTCATGGTCTCGGTTTGGTGGTGTGGGTCCCATGGCAGCAGCAAACAAGGGAGAACCCCGAAGTGGTTCGGGGTATGGTGTTGATTACGGGTCTGGTTCATGGTTTCTAGTCACGATCCTGTTCATTGATTATGTTAAGATTATGATTTTAATAGTTATATGTTAAAAATTAAATTAATAAAACATGACATATTAATTTATTAAAACATGACTTAGGTTATAATTTAATTATTAGATCATGGATTTTTAACCTAAGTATTTATAGTTTTCTAGACTTTATAATTAATTAATTATTAAAAACCATGGCTATAATTAATTAATTAACATGACTTAGGTTATATTATTAATCTATACTACTATATAAAGCATTTGGGACCTTCTTAAAATAGCAAGGCTGAAAATTCAGCCTTTTTTTTCCTACTAAATAAGGAAATTTGTTGATATTTTCATCAACATTATATACTATAACTTTTTCTAACAATATTTTGTAACAAACTTTTGTAACAACCTACTTAAATAACATTTTTTCTTTTAAATGGAAAAATCTTTTTATTAATTTGTTATTTTGTTAATCTAATTTCACCATATTTTCTAAAATTTTATGCTCTTTAATTCAATATCTGTTTTGCTATATTTTTATTAACTGTTAATTTTTATAAAATTTAGAGGTTTTTTTTAGATTTTTTACAATTTTAACAATACAAACTTAATGGATAAGAAATTAATATTTGTTAGCCTCAGAAATGATTATGAGTACTCGCCGCTGCATTGCGCGGGTTCATGCTAGTAATTAATAATACATGTTTTAACCTAAGTATTTAACCTTATTTAATTAAAAACATGATATATTTAATTAAATACTTTTAACCTATAGTTTATTTAAATTACATGTAATAATTAATATCAATATGACTTAAAAATAATCAAAAAACACTTACGCTTATATAATTACCTTATTTAACCAGCTTATATCTAATTATGGAAACTTTCTATTTTTAGAAACTTATTTAATTAAGGCAGCCAATCTATTTATGGAAACTTTCTATTTTTAGAAACTTATCTATTTTAAGCAATAATTCTATTTTTGGAAACTTTCTATTTTTGGAAACTTTCTATTTTTGGAAACTTTCTATTTTTGGAAACTTTCTATTTTTGGTAACTTTCTATTTTTGAAAACTTTCTATTTTAGGAAACCTGCTATTTTTAGAAAGTTACTTATTATTACACAGTACGTTTAATAATACATGAAATACAAGTAAGTAATACTTAATTAGGATAAACAAAATATAAGATAAACACAGTTTAAAGCTTAAAACAGTAAAACATGGCATGAACGTATGAAATAAGCTAAGACATGACATAAAACCAGTTACGTATTTAGTAATCCGATACTTATACACGTATGTATTTATGTAGCATTAGTGATACCGAAGTAGGACTCTCCTCAGTTCGTCTTCTTCGTTCACTGGACATAAGGTACGGATTCCCGTCCTTTCAGTATGGACATTCTTTCCTTATTAGGATTCCCCGTATGCAGCCAACTGTTTTCCCGTAGTATAAGTTTATATGTTTGATTTGCTTATGTTTAATTTAGAACACCTATAGCCATATACATACATGACCAATTTCACCTAGTTATGGAGGTACCATAACCATAACATTAGAGGCACTGGTGTTATGACTTCCCCACGGCAGAGTGATTGCTCGTGGCGTCCCTTCAGCTTTTGGCCATATTATTATATTTATCATGTGGGGCGTATGGGTGCATCCTAGTTACATGTTTTCAGCAGATTACTTAGTGTGAATGTGGTGTGTGCCTTGCATCCTTTACAAGGAGCTGATCCCTCCTACCCAAACCAGTATATTAAATTAGAGACAGCCCCTCTAATTTGCATGATGAGGTCACCCCTCCAAGTATTCATGCACGATGGATTTTCATGACCTATATTGGCTAATGGTAGAATATGTTAAACAATTTTTATAAGATAAACATAAGGCTTTTCAAACTATAAAACCAGTTTTACCAAGACTTAACCGGGTTATTCGGGACTTAGTTTCTTCCGCTGTTGTATGCTTATATGCTTATATTATTCATGCTTTATTGTACATCCCTACACTGAGCGTATTGCTCAGCCGTTTTCCTTTTCTATGTTCCCAAAACGGCAGGTACTCAGGGACGCTCGTAGACTTTAAGCGTACGTGCATATGGACTGGAAGCTTTCTAGCCTTTCTTTACTTTATGCATTATCTTTACTTTGATACTCTTGTCATGGACATTGTTTAGTCCTTTCATTTACAGTACTTATGTTTGTGTGTGATGAGCTTTACTTTTGGACCACCGATGTTTGATTCCGGTATTTACCTTTTATTGTCATGTAATGTTTAGACATTTATCCTTGTATGCTTTGATGACACGCCATAATTACGCGTGACATTCCATTATCAAAATGGGGTGTTATAATTATTGTATCAGAGCCAAGGCTTCGACCTGTAGGATCTCAAAATATGACCTGTGATTAGTGGGTAGTCACTATGGTCTTCCTAGAACTGACAGTCATTTTCATGCATTCATCATTTTTATGCATACATATATATGTCATTGTCGCAGGTTTATGACTAAGTAATGGTTGGTACAGGAATTGCCCTATTTAGTCGTATGTGTTTTATCAAAACTTTTAAATTTGGGACCGACCCATAGGCGTCCCCTCGCCATGTCTTTTGTTTTGGGTGAACTGACCATAGGCGTTCACTCTCAAGCATAAAATAGTTTTCATAAAACTGCATCATGCATTCATACACAAATTTTCTTGCATAAAATTTTTCTCTGGATTTATTAGTATAAATTTTTTCATATATATATATATATATATTTTATGTTTTGATCTGTTAATCATATGTTTTATGTTATACTGTTAGATGGTTCTCACACGCGAACAGGAACAACTCAATGCAGCAATCCAAGCTGCAATGCAAGCTTTGCTTCCTCAACTGAGGAACGACATCAGGGCTGAGGTTCAAGCTGCCCACAATCAGCAGCATAACCAAGCACCTCCTCCTCCTCCTCCAGTGACATTGGCAGTATGGCTGGAGAGATTCAGCAAGCTCCATCCTCGAGCTTTTGAGAAAACATATAGCCCCAGGGATGCTAAAAGTTGGTTGGCTCATATCGAGAAGATTTTCAATGCTATGGGTTGTGACCCCGTGTTCAAGGCGAGGTTCGCATGCTACCGGTTCGAAGGCGATGTGTTAAATTGGTGGTTAGCGTTGATGCAGTCTGAGGGAGGTGACGATTGGGTGGCTGGTTTGACATGGGCTCAGTTCAAAGATAGGGTAATGGAGCAGTTCTTTCCCAAGGCTGAGCAAGACAAGCTCAAGAGGGAGTACCATGGGATCCGACAGAGAGCTGGGGAGAATAGCAATGAGTTTATGCAGCGCTTTCTTCGCTTAGCTGGTTTCCTTGGTGAAGCAGCGGGTACTCCTGAAGAACAAACACACCAATTTAGGTGGGCTCTTCGCACATCATTCGCAAACAATCTGGTGTGTGCTACGTTCAACACTGTAACACAAGTGGCCGATGCGGCACGTAAGTTAGAGATGTTGCATGAGAGAGATGAGTTCTGGGAAGCTAAGAAAACAGACAAGAGGTAAACATTCGCATTCAAGCGGTGACTAATCCGCATTCTTTCCATATATGTCAATTATTCATCTCATTAAATTGTATCTTCCAGGCAGAAAACTGGGGACCGGTCTCAGCCGGCTACTCAGCAGCAGCCTCATCAGCCCAAGGGAAACGGTCAGACTAACGACCGTTCTGCTATGGATAGGCGTGGCGATAATGATAATTACCGTAACAACGCTGGACACTCCAACGGCAGCAGGTCCTAATACTTACGCATTTTCTTATGATTTCATGTTATAACTCATATTCTGACACTTTAGCAAAACTTCTACCAGGAACCATGGAAACGGTAGGGACCATAACCAGAGAGGTTCACAGCCTAGCCGTCCAGCTATCACTGGTATTCAATCTTACGATTATCCGCATTGTCCTTTATACTCTATTATCATGTCTTATGTAAAATGTTTTATCAGGTCCTCAGCCAGCCAGAGCACCTGCTGGAGGATATACACATCCTCTTTGCTCTAGTTGCCACCGTAGGCACCCAGGGCCATGTCGTCGTAACACTGACGCATGCTTCAAGTGTGGTCTTCCTGGCCATATCATGAAGGATTGCCATAAGGGCGAGATGGAGGGCACATCGGGACATGCTGATACCAAGCCGCCTCCTACCACTGGGCGTGTCTACACGACATCTCGAGAAAAGGCCAACAAGTCTACAGGTACCATCACTGGAATCTTGTATATGTATGGTCAAGATGCGTGTGTTCTTTTCGATACGGGTGCTACTCACTCGGTCATTTCTACTGCTTATGCTAATAACATTAGGATGCTCCCCATGCCACTAGAGAATTGACTTACTATTTCCACGCCTTTGAGGGACTCTGTATTAATCACCCATGTATACAAGAGTCTTCCCCTAGAATTTGACGATAAGCTTCGTCCTGTTGACGCACTTCCGTTGGACATGAATGACTTTGACATGATTTTGGGCATGGATTAGCTATCCAAGCATCATGCTACCATAGAATGCCATTCATATCGAGTTATCTTCGGTGATGTTAATGCACCAGAGTACATTCATAACGGGTTCATACACGGACGGTCTGTACAAATCATATCTACCCTGCAAGCGCGTGCACTACTGTCACATGGTTGCGAGGGTTATCTAGCTACGGTTCACGACATGGATGCTGAATCTCCATGAATTCAGGATCAACCAATAGTGTCGGAATTACAAGATGTATTTCCAGCAGAACTTCCGGGCATACCACCTGCACGAGAAGTGGAATTCAATATCTAGCTTATTCCAGGAGCTAAACCAATCTCCAAGGCTCCTTATCGCATGGCTCCCATAGAGCTAAAGGAGCTGAAGGATCAACTGCAAGAACTTCTAGAACGAGGTTTCATTCGACCGAGCGCATCCCCATGGGGCGCACCGGTCTTATTTGTTAAGAAGAAGGACGGCAGTATGCGTCTTTGCATAGACTATTGCGAGCTCAACAAGATTACTATCCGGAATAGGTATCCACTGCCGCGCATAGACAATCTGTTTGACCAACTCCAAGGGGCCAAACACTTCTCCAAGATTGATCTTAGGTCAAGCTATCATCAGCTACGGGTTAAGGAGCAGGACATCGCCAAGCCTGCTTTTCGTACCCGCTATGGCCACTACGAATTTGTAGTTATGCCATTTGGCCTGACAAATGCTCCGGCAGTATTCATGGACTTGATGAACAGAATCTTCCATGAATTTCTGGACAAATTCGTCATTGTCTTCATCGATGACATCCTGATTTTCTCAAAGTCCAAGGAGAAACACGAAGACCATCTTCGTACAGTACTACAGATTCTTCGCCAGAAGCAGCTGTATGTTAAATTCTCCAAGTGTGAGTTCTGGTTAGACAAGGTGGCATTCTTAGGTCACATTGTATCAGCAGAAGGAATCACTATGGATCCAGCGAAGGTTGAGGCCATTACTAAGTGGCCGTGGCCGACATCAGCAACGGAAGTCCGCAGTTTCTTAGGCTTAGTTGGCTATTACCGTAGGTTCGTGGAGAACTTTTCCCGCTTAGCACTACCATTGACCAAACTGATGCGAAAAGGGGAGAAATTTCGTCTGGACTGAAGAACGAGAGAAGAGCTTTGAAGACCTGAAGCAGAAGCTAGTATATGCACCTATTCTTACTCTCCCATCTGGTACGGGTGGATTTCAAATCTACAGTGATGCATCGGGGAAGGGACTTGGCTGTGTTCTCATGCAACATGGGAAAGTAATCGCGTACGCTTCATGGCAGCTTAAGCCTTATGAAGAAAATTACCCTACGCATGACTTGGAACTTGTTGTAGTCGTGTTTGCATTGAAGATATGGAGGCACTACTTATATGGAGAATCATGTGACATTTTCATGGACCGTAAGAGCTTGAAGTATATCTTCACTCAACGTGAATTGAACATGAGGCAGAGAAGATGGTTAGAGTTGTTGAAGGATTATGACATTAATCTACAGTATCATCCCGAAAAGGCAAATGTAGTAGCAGATGCTCTTAGCAGGAAGTCCGGAATGATCAACGGTATTAAAATTGAGGAGGAAATAATAAGAGACTTGGAGCGACTAGACATCGAGATCATGGTACGTGGACAGCACGGTTACTGGGCTAAGCTTAGAGTAGAACCCGAGTTACTCTCTAAGATCAAGGAAGCTCAGAAAGATGATGGAGAAATCTGGGCGATAGTACAGAATTTGGAGAAACAGACAGAATTCAGAGTAGATGCAGATGGTATCGTATGGCAGGGCACGAGACTTTGTGTTCCTGATGATCAAGAACTCCAGGAAGCCTTGTTAGCTGAAGCTCATAGCTCCCCGTTCTCTATACATCCTGGTTCGACTAAGATGTACCATGACATCAAGCAGTACTTTTGGTGGAGTGGTATGAAACAGGATGTGGCCACTTACGTCTCCAAATGTCTTACCTGCCAGCAGGTTAAGATCGAGCATCAGCAGTCTGGCGGTCTCCTTCAACCGTTAGATATTCCAGAGTGGAAGTGGGACAAAATCACCATGGATTTTGTTACTGGTCTTCCGCCTACCAAGAGGAAGCACGATGCAATTTGGGTTATCGTAGATCGACTTACCAAATCAGCTCATTTCTTACAGATCCACAAGGAAGATCTGGTAAGTAAACTCGCCGATACGTATAGAAGAGAGATCATGAGACTCCACGGTGCTCCATCCAGCATCGTCTCAGACAGAGATCCTCGTTTCACTTCGCGATTTTGGAAGAGTCTGTAGAAAGCTTGGGGTACACAACTTAAGCTTAGCACGGATTTTCGTCCTCAAACGGACGGACAGTCGGAGCGAACGATTCAAACATTGGATGACATGTTGAGGTCATGTGCGTTGGAATGGACGGGTGATTGGGACGATTACATCTGTTTGGTGGAGTTTGCATACAACAACAGTTGGCACGCAAGTATCAAGTGTGCTCCTTTCGAGATGTTGTATGGAAGAAAGTGTCGCGCCCCAATCTGCTGGGATTAGGTTGGCGAGCGAACACTTGAAGGACCAGAAATTATAGATATGACCAACGAAAGGATCGTAGTAGCTAAGCAGAAACTTCAGGAAGCACGTTCACGTCAGAAGAGTTACGCCGATAAGCATCGTAGGGACATACATTTTAACGTAGGAGATCACATCTTCCTTAATGTTTCGCCGGCACGTGGTGTTAGACGTTTCGGTATTAAAGGGAAGCTCAGTCCTCGTTTCATCGGACCGTTTGATATCATTGAACGAGTGGTCAAGTATCTTACCGGCTAGCGTTACCTCAGCAGCTTTCGCATGTACACAATGTGTTTCATGTGGCCTTACTCAGAGGGTATCAGTATCATCCCCTTCACATGGTTTAGTATCCATTGGAACAGATACGTGAAGATCTCACCTTCATAGAAGAACCCGAACGAGTTCTTGACAGACAAGAAAGAGTCAAGAGAAGGAAGACGATTCCATTCGTCAAAATCCTTTGGAGGGATCATACCGAGCGGGAAGCCACTTGGGAAACAGAGGAGTCTATCCGGGCTTCTTACCCTCATTTCATATTTTGAATTCGGGTATGTTCTTCTTTTCCAGTTTACTTTATCTATAATTCGGGGACGAATTATTCTTTTTAGGGGGAAGAGTTGTAAAACCCGCATGCTTTTACCATAAATAGTACCCTTAAGATCGTACGTACTAGATTAAAACTTTCCTTTTGTAGTATGATTATGTTCAGTATAAGAATTTTAAGTATTACGTACGTGTTAGAACACGATAAGTATTTATTACGTATGAACACACAATAATTATTTTAAACAATAATTAATCACGAACATGCGATCATGAAATCATGAACGTAAATTAATCACGAGCTAATATTAACTACGTATATATATTTATTACGAACACGAATAAATATATTAAATCACGGTTAATAATTAACGAGAACACATAAAACACGAACACGATAAAACACGAACGAACACTAAAATAATTAGACTCGGGAAAAGGTACGGGTACCCCATGTGGTCCCCCTACCCGCGGCTACACCAAAGGGATGGGCCAAGCCCATCAAACTTTTACTAACAAAGGGGTTATGGTAAAAACCTTTAGTCATTTTTCACTTTACAGTAAATTTACAAAAACCATAAAAAGATTTTTCTCCTTCTCCTTGCTCTCTCTTTGGCCGCCGCATATACAACACACAAGGGAGGTGTTCGTTTGATTTTGATCTTGAATTTTGTGCATGTATTCGTGTGTGTTCATCCTCGTTTTATCCACGCATTCGGTATACCTTTTAAATCCTTTTTCTTTTATGTTTTGATTTAATAAATTAAATAAGATCATGATGTTTATAAATAGCTAATTAAAAACATTAATTAAACATATAAATGGTTATGGGGTAAATCAAAACAAAGGATTTAGGGGTGTTTGTTGTGGCCGACGCCTAAAACAAACCCCTAAGGGGTCTCGGTTTGGCTTGTGAACCACCACCGAGACCTCATGGTCTCGGTTTGGTGGTGTGGGTCCCACGGCAACAGCAAACAAGGGAGAACCCTGAAGTGGTTCGGGGTATGGTGTTGATTACGGGTCCGGTTCATGGTTTCTAGTCACGATCCGGTTCATTGATTATGTTAAGATTATGATTTTAATAGTTATATGTTAAAAATTAAATTAATAAAACATGACATATTAATTTAATAAAACATGACTTAGGTTATAATTCAATTATTAGATCATGGATTTTTAACCTAAGTATTTATATTTTTCTAGACTTTATAATTAACTAATTATTAAAAACCATGGCTATAATTAATTAATAAACATGACTTAGGTTATATTATTAATAATTAATAATACATGTTTTAACCTAAGTATTTAACCTTATTTAATTAAAAACATGATATATTTAATTAAATACTTTTAACCTATAGTTTATTTAAATTACATGTAATAATTAATAAACTATACCTTATATCAATATGACTTAGAAAAATAATCAGAAAACACTTAAGCTTATATAATTAGCTTATTTAACCAGCTTATATCTAATTATGGAAACTTTCTATTTTTAGAAACTTATTTAATTAAGGAAGCTAATCTATTTACGGAAACTTTCTATTTTTAGAAACTTATATATTTTAAGCAGTAATTCTATTTTTGGAAACTTTCTATTTTTGGAAACTTTCTATTTTTGGAAACATTCTATTTTTGGAAACTTTCTATTTTTGGTAATTTTCTATTTTTAAAAACTTTCTATTTTAGGAAACCTGCTATTTTTAGAAAGTTACTTATTATTACACATTAAGTATAATATTACATGAAATACAAGTAATACTTAATCAGGATAGACAGAATATAAGATAAACACAGTTTAAAGTTTAAAACAGTAAAACATGGCATGAACGTATGAAATAAGCTAAGACATGACATAAAACCAGTTACGTATTTAGTAATCAGATACTTATACACGTATGTATTTATGTAGCATTAGTGATACCAAAGTAGGACTCTCCTCAATTCGTCTTCTTCGTTCACTGGACATAAGGTACGGATTCCCGTCCTTTCAGTATGGACATTCTTTCCTTATTAGGCTTCCCCGTATGCAGCCAACTGTTTTCCCGTAGTATAAGTTTATATGTTTGATATGCATATGTTTAATTTAGAATACCTATAGCCATATACATGCATGACCAGTTTCACCTAGTTATGGAGGTATCATAACCATAACATTAGAGGCACTGGTGTTATGACTTCCCCACGGCGAAGTGATTGCTCGTGGCGTCCCTTCATCTTTTGGCCATATTATTATATTTATCATGTGGGGCGTATGGCTGCATCCTAGTTACATGTTTTAAGCAGATTACTCAGTGTGAATGTGGTGTGTGCCTTGCATCCTTCACAAGGAGCTGATCCCTCCTACCCAAACCAGTATATTAAATTAGAGGCAGCCCCTCTAATTTGCATGATGAGGTCACCCCTCCAAGTATTCATGCACGGTGGATTTTCATGACCTATATTGGCTAATGGTAGAATATGTTAAACAGTTTTTATAAGATAAACATAAGGCTTTTCAAACTATAAAACCAGTTTTACCAAGACTTAACCGGGTTATTCGGGACTTAGTTTCTTCCGCTATTATATGCTTATATGCTTATATTATTCATGCTTTATTGTACATCCGTGCACTGAGCGTATTGCTCAGCCGTTTTCCTTTTCTATGTTCCCAAAACGGCAAGTACTCAGGGACGCTCGTAGATTTTAAGCGTACGTGCATATGGACTGGAAGCTTTCTAGCGTTTCTTTACTTTATGCATTATCTTTACTTTGATACTCTTGTCATGGACATTGTTTAGTCCTTTCATTTATAGTACTTATGTTTGTGTGTGATGAGCTTTACTTTTGGACTACCGATGTTTGATTCCGGTATTTTCCTTTTATGGTCATGTAATGTTTAGACATTTATCCTTGTATGCTTTGATTACACACCATAATTACCCGTGACATTCCATTATCAAAATGGGGTGTTACATTCGACGTGTGATTGTAAGAGCTCGTTCATTGGACGATTCTCCATTGTATTGACAACGGGAGGCTCGACAAAAGGAGGTTCAATAGTAGCGGCTTGAATGGATTTCCTCCTTCTTGAACGGGTACGCATACACCTACAAAAGAACAAGAGAACAAAATAGGAGAAAACTAATGGTTAATCTGAAAAAGAAAATATTTTTGGTGCAAAATCTTTGAAAAAGAATTGCTTTATATGATTTTTAAATGTTTTTGGATTTTTTGAAATGCTTTTTAGTTTTTATGGATTTTTGAAAATTTTTGACACGAAAAATAACGTTCAAGAGTGAACGGATCCCAAAATCCAACGCGTCTCTCACTAAAAACCGTTAATCTTTACGAAGAGAGCCGGCAGTGGCGCAATTTTAATACAAGGTTTTTGCCAAGTATGAAAAAGTTATCGTCTCGATTCAATTCGAATTGATTACCAGTTGAAAGTGCGACTCAGTCATTTTTGGTGGAAAATAAAGAAATGTGATTATCTATTTTAAACTAAAAGTAAAAATTGAAAATGAAAATGTCGTTAAGTAAAAATAAAAGCTTTAAAAGTTAAACTAAAAATTTAGACTTAAAATAAATAACAGAAATTAGAACTTTAAAAAGTAAATTTTGAAAACATAATAAAAATGAAAACTTTAAAATAAATCTAAGTTAAAACAAATAAAATAACACATAAGGAAAATAGCGGGAAAACTTAAGATTTAAAACTAAACAGGAAACAAAAACTAAAACATAAGTCTGAATATCACAATACTAGACCTAATTCGGAATGTAATACAACACTTAGTTCGGAATAAAGGACCTAACAACTAATTCGGAATAGGCAATTCAAGATGTAGTTCGGAATAAGAATTCCACATATAGTTCGGAATCTGTATTCAAGACATAGTTCGGAATATAATATTTGGACCTAGTTCGGAATGTTTAAACTTGATGTAATTTGGAATGTATTTTTTGATGTAGTTCGGAATGTCTATCTCTAACCTAATTCGGGAAACATGAGTTTACACCTAATTCGGAATCCCAACAAGGACCTAGTTCTGAATATTGATCTTGCTTCTAATTCAGAATACCCATGTTGTAGCTAGTTCGGAATATCAATAACCTACCCACTTCGGAATACTAACTCACACTTAGTTCGGGATATGAATTACACACACAATTCGGGAAACACAAACTTGTGTTTAATTCGGAATCCGCATTCCCTACTCAATTCGGGATACACCATCCTGCATGCAATTCGAGAAGTGGAGCTTTGCACTCAGTTCGAAATAAGCTGGTAATGACTTAGTTAAGGAATAGGAGGATTGCAAGTAATGTGGAAAAAGAAAACTAGACCTAGTTAGGGAAACTAGGGTTTTAAAATTATCTGAACTAAAACAAAAATAAGCAAAATGAAAATTAAGCTAAAACCACAATAAGCACTTACCAAAAATTTTACCAAATCAATTTTTATAAAAAGCTAAATAGACAAAATTTAAAAACTTTTAAAAACACTAAATAAGAAATAAATTAAAATCAACTTTTTTATAAAAATAATAAACTATCAAAATCAACTTATTTAAAAAACTAATAAACATGAAAATTAAGCAAATAAGCACATTAATCTAAAAACTTTATACACACCAACTCAATAAGCACAATCAAATAAGCAAAACAATCACATCATCAAAAAAATTAAACCAACTACATGATTAGTTAAGCAAAATAATACTCCCTCCGTCCTAAAATTATAGTCCACGTTTCCTTTTCGAGTTGTCCCAAATTAATTATCCACTTCTAAAACTTCTATAAATAGGTATGAATTTTAGATCGAGATTACTATATTACCCTTAATTGAAATCATAATTACAAACTTTAAAAAGGTTTTAAATTAATTGGTTTTAGGGTAAAACTGTCTTTCTACAAAAAGTAAGAGAGAGAAAGCTGAAAAAGTGGTACTTTTCTAAAACTGTGTGTTTTTTGTCGGGGGACAATAATTTTGGGACGGAGGGAGTAGAGTATTAAGAAGGTAGAATGAGAATTTTGAAATAAACTTGATTATATTAAAGATTAATATCAAAGATTACAAGATTAAGATGAAGGTTTGAAAAGATTGAAAGAAAAACCAGAGAGAAGAAAAATAAAACACTCTTAATTACCTAAAGACTAATTAACTAATTAACTAACACCCTCCTAATGAAGGATTAGGAGGGTATATATAGGAGAAGGGGATGGTCTTGTGTCTTCTCTTTTTCTTCTTGTCTTCTCGACTTTTAATTAATTCGTTTTTCTCGACTTAGTCTCGGGATTAGTCGAATGATAACTTGAACTCGTCTTCTAATTTTCTTCTTTTAGTAGACTTAGTTCTTCTAGTTTGTTAAACTTCCGTCTTTAGACTTTTTCTTTGATAAATCTTCAGAATAGGCCTTTGACTTTCGTTATTCTTGCACTTTTAACCTTTTGACTTGTCTTTTGTCTTTATATTCGATAAAAGCCTGTGATAGCCCGTGTTTTCTTCCTTTTTCATATTTTTATCCGGAAACACAATAAAAATACAAACCACGCATAACTCCGACTTTTACGACATAAAATACACGTTTTGGTCTTGTTATTATTAGAAATAAGTGGTAAAAGGATAAGTGTTTTCACATTTATTAATGATAAACGAAACCGCAACCGTCATCAAAACCAAAGGAGAGTTAATGCAACTTCTATGGTTGATGCTACACCAAACAACAGGGATGCTTGCCCAATTTGCAAAAGCAAGAAGCATGCTGGTGATTGTTGGAAGTGTAATAACTGTGGTAAGTTGGGACACAAAGCTAACAAGTGTCGAGCCATTGCCAGGAATGTGACCTGCTTCAACTGTAATGAAAAGTATATGAAAAGGGATTGCCCAAAGCTGAACAAGGGTGGTCAGGGTGGAAATAATCGTGGTGCTGCTTTTCAGTTGAGATCTGCAGAGGCTCAACAAGATCCAAAAGTCGTTACTGGTACGTTTTTACTCAACAATCATTATGCTTCTGTTTTATTTGATTCGGGTGCCAATAAGAGTTTCGTATTAGTACCCTTATTGATATTGATCCAGTTGAGTTAGATGTTAATTATGAAATCGAATTGGCCGATGGAAAGATAATAAGTACCAATAACATTTTAAGAGGTGTACTCTTAATCTATTAAATCATTCCTTCTTAATCGATCTGATGGTTATAGGACTAGGAAGTTTTGATGTCATTATTGGGATGGATTGGTTGTCCCAGTATAATGCATATATCCTGTGCGGTGAGAAAAAGGTTAGGATTCCTTTGAATGGTAGAACTTTGGTTATCGAAGGAGACAAGAATAATTCTAGGCTAAAAATTGGTTCGTGTATTAAGGCTCGAAAATACATAGAAAGAGGTTGTGAATTATTCCTAGCACAAGTGACTGAAGTTGGATCTGAAAAGAAGCAAATTGATAATGTTCCTATCGTGCGTGATTTTCCTGATGTATTTCCTGATGAACTGCCTGAACTGCCGCCACCGAGGCAAGTTGATTTTCGTATTGATCTGATTCCTGGTGCTGCACCCGTGGCGCGTGCGCCATATCGTTTAGCACCATCTGAAATGAAAGAATTGTCGGAGCAATTGTAAGAATTATCAGAGAAAGGCTTTATTCGACCGAGTTCGTCACCATGGGGAGCTCCGGTATTATTCATGAAGAAGAAAGATGGTTCATTTCGCATGTGCATTGACTATCGGGAGTTGAACAAGTTAACTATCAAAAAACTGATACCCTTTACCGAGGATCGATGACTTATTCGATCAGTTGCAAGGTTCTAGTGTTTATTCAAAAATTGATCTACGGTCTGGTTATCATCAACTTCGCGTCCGCGAGGAAGATATTCTAATTACAACTTTTAGAACTCGATATGGACATTATGAGTTGCAGGTAATGTCATTTGGATTGACCAATGCGCCGGCTGTGTTCATGGATTTAATGAATCTCGTGTGCAAGCCGTATATTGACAAATACGTGATCGTATTCATTGACGATATTCTGATTTATTCCAAGAACAAAGAAGAACATGGAGAACACTTGAAGACTATCTTGGAGTTGCTAAGGAAAGAAAAGTTATACGCAAAATTCTCAAAATGTGATTTTTGGCTAGATTCCGTACAATTCCTTCGTCATGTGATTGATAGCAATGGAGTTCATGTCGATCCCGCAAAAATGAAAGCCATTAAGAATTGGCTACACCTACTACTCCTACCGAGGTGCGAAAATTTTTGGGTTCGGCCGGTTACTACCGAAAGTTTATTGAAGGATTTTCATTAATATCCAAACCATTAACAAAGCTTACCCAGAAAAATAAACCTTATGTATGGGGTGACGATGAAGAGGAGGCATTTCAAACGTTGAAGCTTAAATTGTGTAGTGCACCAATGAGACTGCAATTATACATAGTCTCATCGTCCAAATCGGGCTTAAAATGCTTAAAAAATCATTAAAATAACCCAAAATATGCTTGTGTTTGTTCATTGTGTATTTTAGGTACGGATATCATGAAATCAACAAAAGATCACAAGAATCAAGCAAAAACGAACACGGGAAATGAAGCCGCACAAAGAACCGGACCCGATTGGTGATTTTCTAAAAATGCCCTTGAAGAATTAAAAATTGTCAAGTTTGGTCCCTCAAGTTTGATGAATTGGCATTTTATACCCTTGCAAAACAGTAAAATTGCATTGTGGTCCCTAAAAAGTCAAGATATTACAAGATTGGTCCTTGAAGAATGCCAAAGTTACAACTAATACCCTTGATACATGTTTGTAAATATGTTGTGCCAAATGTGACAAGTGCTCCAAAGATATAACAAAGGAAGTATAAAAGAAGAGCTGTTGAAAGTTAATTGCCAAAATAATAGGAGTTCAGGGACTATTATTGCCAGACAACCAAACTCATTCACCCAACCATGGCTTGCCACTTCACCAAACCCACCCAACTATCTAAACCCGAATCCAAATCCAACCAAATACCCAAACCCCACCACTTCAGATTTAATTAATACTGATTTTTAAATTAATATTAATTAATACTATTTTCCCACTAAACAAACCCAAATCCCCAATACAGATCAAAAAACGCCTTGTTCAACATTCATTCTCCCGAAACCCTAATCCCCAAATTATCTTGTCTAAACCTAATCACAAGTACAGGTGAGTGATTAAGGGGGGGGGGGGGTATCATCATAACCTTGCTATCAAACCACCACCCAACACACCCATGTCTTGGGTAGGACCCTCCCCTGCTCCATTACTCTCACACAAAGCCCTATACCCCGACCAAATCCATGTTCAACATGATTCCTTGTTCCCCAATCACACTAATAAACGGTTCAAGATCAATATTCTATTAGCTGGCATCACAAGAAAGGAGCAGAGATCACATGCCTGTGTTTTTTACCAAGAACAAGATTCAAAATCAAGGGGCATAAAAGTAAATCAATGAGCAATTAGGGGTTGTCGTTCTTTTTCTTTCTAGAATATTTGTAGCCATTATATAAGGCATAGGTTTAGTTTCATTGTTCTTGTTCCAAAATTTATGTAAACCCTTTTTTTAATAGTTGAAGTGATTGATTGGCCTTGCATACTTTTTGTGTTCCATTTATTTTAAGGTCGATTTAAATTTATGCGCTTGTCTTTTAATTATTCAACAAAACCTTTTTCTTCAAACTTGTTTTTGGTTAAAAGGATTTTGGGACCCAAACCATATTTAGCAGCCTTATATCTTGACTGACAATCAAGATATAAGGTGTGGTGTTTATGGTTTGTTAATTTATGTTGATTACCTTTCAGTTTACTTGCAAAAGGTTTTTTTTTATTTCCAATGTTTTCTGAAAAATCAAAAATCTTTGTTTTTTTTTGTTTGTTCACTTACTGTTCCTATAAGCTTGTGACCATCTTATCTAAAAAATAAGCTGGCCAATAAGCTTCTAGGAGCTTTTCCTGTTCTTGTTTGCTTTCATGTGTTTTCAGGTTTGAAGAGATTTCAAAGTTCTTTTGTTCTAAGAAGTTTCATAAGTTAATTTGTATAACCTCTCTGACAAATAGTTTACTCAGGAGGGTTACGACCTTGATTGTTTGTGTTAGAAGCTGTTGGGAGCTTCTTAGTGGTAGTTTTTGTTAAAGTTCATTGGTGGTTCTTTTTGTTTCTTCATGTAGGCGCTATAATCCAGTTGGATAAGCTATTGTGGGATTTGGTGGATTGAGGGGTGAGAAAGCTGAGTTGAGAGGCTTATTGGTTAGTTTGTTAGAAGTAAAAGTGCTTCAGACCCTGAATAAGTTTTCTCCTCCATTTTACTTCTTAAAGTATAATAATCTGCCTTGGTTTTATTTCTGAGCTTATATGCTTATGAGTTTAACTTGTTATCTGCTATTTTCTTATTGTTATTACTATTACATTACTTGTCCTTGCTTAGTTTGTTAAACTTCATTTGAAGCTAAATTGCTAACTGTCCAAAAAGGGGTGTTTGATTTTGCTTGACGACCAAGATTAAGGACTGCTTGAAGATTTAGTTTTTTTAACAAATGTTGTAGGAGGTTTAGACTTAGTCGTTTTCACCTTTATTTTTGCTTAATAAAGTAAAAATCAAAAAATATTTGTTATTGTTGTTTCCGCCTATGGTACACAGTAGGTAGTTTGATATGTTTGTTTGTTGATTTTATTGTTTGCAGCCAGTTATTTCTTTTTTCTTTATGAAGATCTTGGTGTTTGATAATCTGGTTTGAGGTTAGAATGCATTTACGTTGATATTGGATCTATCTACCTTGTCTTAGCCCCATAGTCTATTCATTGCTCTTAGTTCTTAGATATTTGGCTTTTCTTGATAACCCAAGTCTAACATCACTTTACCACTTAGGATCTTGTAGAAATTTTTGTTAGTCATAATGAAGCTCAAGTGTTCCTTTATTTCTGTCTTAATAGATAAAGCACAAAAAATAGGAGTAGTTTCGCTTTCTGCGTATATGCATTGTGTAGACTTTGAAGGATCATATAATTCCTTACCTAGTTGTTGCACTTGCGTTTAAATAGTCCCCACTCTCTTGTTGGTTGCTGAATTAAGGTTTGCAAAGGAGTTGTAAGTTGAAAACACTCTTATGTATAAAACAGTTAGCCTTTAGCTAGGATTTTGGCGTAAAAATGTTCTAAGTGTGCAGATATTTTGAGGCTTTAATCTTAGTTCTTATTTGCTTACATTGTAGATTCACATAGGGTTAGAAGTAATGTCATGTTGTTTTCGGTTTTATTTTGGGTTTGAGTTGATTCTGAGCTTATAAATAAGCTCAAAATTCAACCTTCTTATAGTCCTAGTACCAATACCATACCCTTGTTCTTACTTTTTATTTGATTTTAATTTTTGTTCAAATTCTTTGTGTTGCGTTAAATTGTGATAAGATGGATTATCTTGAATCTGTTATGGTGACTTTTATGTGTTAGGCTTATCATTATTGTTGGGATTATTGCCTATAAGCCCACAATCAAGTTTGTTGTTGTTCTTGTCATTTGTTCCAATACACCCTCTGTCATAGTTTTTTATTTATTTATTTTTCTTGCTGCCATATAGGATTTTAGTTTTAAGCCTGACTGTTGTGGTTTGCATAAGGTTTAGCGTAGTTTGATTTAAGGTTTAATCACTTTCGCACTAAGTCTGAATCATTTGCTATCTCATAATGGGCCATTGCTGTTGCGAATTACACCAGCAGCAAGTGTAGCTGGGTTTAAGGTTTCACTGCTTCCATTGAGAAAAAGAATTAAATTACAAAAAGTGGCAGCAATGGGACCTGAACCCCTGACCTCAGGGCAGGCACCAGACGTAAACACACCTTGAGCACCATCTGCTCTATAGACCCTTTTTGGTTTCTATACCTTTTATTATTGATTTATAGGAGTTTTAATTTCGTCATATTTTTCCCGTTATAGCTGTTCACATTTTCCTATTAGTTTCTCATTGAGCACAACATTTCCTTTACCTTGCATAATCAATTTTCTACGTTTTTTTTTCTAATACGAGTTTTACACAATGTAGTATTCCTTTTTCTAGCATTCTTAGTTTCACATTTTTTAAGTTTTTGCTTATATTAGCATATCTAGTAAGCTTATTGCAAATTCTTCCTTTCCTTATCCTTTTAAATCATATTCTCGTTGTTTTTTCAAAGTTTCAACGCGTATATAGTCAGGTATTTCTTATGCCCGAGTATTTTTTCCTTATTCAAAATTGTTTTTAGCTTATTAGAATTATTTCTGTCGAATGTTTTTCAAAATTTATTTTTGTAGCTTTTTTAATAGTCCTCGTTATTTTGTAGTGTTTCTAATTATGTATTTCTCGTAGTGGGCTTTTTTTTAGCCCAGTTACGCGTTTCGTTTAAATTCATACATTTGGGCTTTTTAGTCCATTTGAATTTTTCAAGTTAGTTTTTAATTTTATTTTTGATTTAAATAAATTAATTTTAGTTAAGTTATCAAAAAAAATTATTTTAAATTTTTCTTCATTTTCTCGATTTGCGTGATTTTTATATTATTTTTACGTTTTTATTTTTCCATCTTCGTTTTTCCTTTCATATCATTTGTCTTCGATGATTAATCCGATTCCGTTTTTAGAATTTCAATTTTCAACTCTCCGTCGAACAACGACCCCGAAGTTTATTTTTTATATATTCGTTTACGTTTTACGTTTACGTTTATATTTAATTTACCCTTATATCTACGACTTATCAACTGGCGCCGCCGCCGGGGAGTTGATTTACGATCTTATCGGAGTGGAGTTGTTGATTTTTATCGAAGACACTTGCTATTCTTAGTAAGGTGTATATATTTTTCTTATAGTAACTTAAAAAACCAAAAAACCAAAAAACCAAAAAAAAAAAGATTGAAAAATCAAAAATCAAAAATGAAAAATAATCTTCGTTTTCTTCTTATCAATTAATTCTTCTTCTTTACCCTCTATATCGTTTAATTCTTGGAGCGCTATGGGGATCACTTTGAAATTTGGGGACGAGATAATCGTGTTAAAACCATGCAAGGAACATATTTCTAAGGAGAAAATAGTTCACATAACCCCATTAATCGCGGATGCCCTTTTGGGAAAAGCTAAAAATGACTTAAAAGTTATTAATTCTAATGGCAAAACTTTTTCAAAAGATTTTGACATGAAAGGGTACGATAAACTTTTAAGGAAAATTGTGGCTCCATCGTTTTTCAAAGATGGTCAAATTTTAAATCCGGAGGGACGCGTTAATGCTATTTCCATGACTTTTGACGATCCGTCTTGTGATGAGCCTATTTTGGAGGAGATTACCGACACCGTTTCTTCTTCGATTTTTATCTTTAGGAAAACCGAGGAATTTTTGCTTCCTCAACCGATGTCTACAACAACTATGATGACGGCTTTGAAAAACCATGGTTCGAAAAGCCTATTTATGATGAAGCGATCGTGAGCGTCGACATTCCTTCGTGTGATGACCGTTATGTTTGCCCCACCGCCCACGACTTAAAAGCTCAAATTTCTAGTGTGCCTAGCATTATTTTTGAGACGCCTAAATCGAGTAGTGTGACTATTGAGTTAGAGACGCCTAAGCGTTTTAGTGTGCCAAAATGTGTTTTAGAGACGCCTAATGTTTTTAACTTTAAAAATGGGAAATCGGGTTTTCAAAATGAGAAACTTAAAGATGAAAAATAGAAAAATGTTGTATCCTTTTTAAAATATGTCCCTAACTCGATTTTGTCGTCAATTGATTTGGAAATTTTTACACCACCCTTTGGTGCGACTACTTTTACATCGTCTACCCCTTTTGACGAGTGTATTTATGGAGTTAGTATGGGGGAAGCCCCACTTGTTCCCATTCGTTTCTCCACCGAGGACGAGATCTTTGACCCGGTATCACGTTTAAGGGTAAATCTCGGACTTCCACCGATGTAGTCAATGGAAGGTCTTTCTATAGTTACGATGCGAGCTTACCTCGGGTAGCTCATCGTGTTTGTGCCCCACCCATTGTCCCACCCTTCTATCCTCTTTCTATTTTCTTGTGCCCCTTTGGTATGTTGCTTAGAGTGGTGTTATTTCGTTTGACGCATGAAAACGAATACACTATCTTCGACCCTAGTATATCGATATCTGATTTTTAAGTACTCCATGTACTTTTGGGCATTTTTTATCATGTAAGCCCCACAAAAAATGACCAAACAATGATAATCACTAAATGATCACATTTATGGGGATTCGAGTCGAGCTTTTGACTCGGTTATCAAAAACAAGGTGCCTCGTGGGGTATTCTCATGCTTACCCTTGTAAATATTATTGATTTCTAGTTAGTTAATGGGGAGACTTGTGCTCTTACAACCTTTGTTTCGTGGTTGTTTGTGATTGTGATTTATTAGGTTCATCGTCATCATTAAAGCCTCTCGTGTTCGTTTTACGTATCACTCGAGTTTCGATCGTTACCTTTGGAGATTCCGATATCCGATGATATCCTTTTATGTTCTAACGTTTATCTTATTAGCATAACTCATAAACGGCTTTTAGGTTATTCGTTTTACCCTTTCCATGCTTGAGATTAAGCATTCGACTTCGTCGTTAGTATGGGGGTGTTTCAACCCTAGACTCAAAACATTGAGGATAATGTTTAGTTTTAGTATGGGGGGGGGGGGGTGAGTAGATACTTCACCTTGCTTACGTCACCACGCAATCCAATGTTCATCTTTTTGTTATCGTTTTGTTCCAAAATAAGGCTAAAAATGGCCAAATTTTAGAATTTCGTGTTTTGCGTAAGTGTTTAAGACACGAATGTAGGTTTTCCGATGGTGAGAATAAGAGTAATTTTTGACTCGACCATGCGTGTTGAGCACTTAGCTTTGATTCCTTAACTTTTTAGGCTAAGTCTCTTAAATGAGGACGAGTAATGATAGAGTTAATTATAAGTCACGTAATCTTTCATGATCTCATGTGTAGTAATTATTAGCTTATTCTCCCCACACTTTTATAATAAATTGTTAATAAATATTGATTTAGCGGTTTAGTCACTATTGTTTGTTTTTAATTTGTTTTAGTAGCTTCCATGTAACAAAATTGGGAAGACATTAAGGTATCGCCAGCGTCACGGTTATGAAGTATTGGCAACCTGAATAATCGAAAGCTTCACCCAATAATAAGATTTCAAGTGCTCACCTAAATTAACAAAAATTTGAAGCTCACAAGGCCGAAAAATCTATGCCCAAATTGAAAGTAAATCAAGCCTTAATCTTTGAAGCTTTAAAGATCCAAATTTTCTTTTGCGTGAGGATATAAGTCTTTGGCAATAATAAAACCACCGATGATGGCGGATAATAAAAGACAAGGGCAAGACCAAAGTCATAATAAAAGCTTCATGGCGAAGTTGAATAAAAGATGGAGGTAAACCATGATAATAAAACCACCGATGATGGCGGATAATAAAAGTCATGGTAATAAGTCTCATGTTCAAAACCGTTCTAAAATCGTGTTATCGATCCTTCTTGTTGACTTAATTTTTTGACATCGTTGTCTATTTGGATGAATATTAATTCGATAATTTTGGTTACACCGTTTAGGCTCTATTTCTGGAATTAATCTCTATTCACGCATAAGTCAATGATGTATCCTCGTGATCATTAAGACAAAAATAAAATATAAGAGATTCCAAGTAGGAATAAGGGAGTCTAAATACGTGATTAGAGCATATGAGTAGTGTTAGCATTACTAACTTATAATGACAATGATCTTGTTTCATGCTTAGCATGGAATTGGGTGAAAATTGAGGACGACGAAATTATTTCTAATGAAGCATTCACGTGTTCTTATTCTATGATCCTAAACGTCTCATTTTGCGATGAAAACAATATATTATGTCTAAAACACGTGTAGTAGTTTATTTAAATTTACGTTTTCAATAAATGTCACCTAAAAATGAATTTTGGAAGTTCTATGATACTTAATTCTAGCATTACGTAGGGAACGACAATGGTTTAGTATGGGGGAGTGATGAGACTGCAATTATACATAGTCCCATCGTCTAAATCGGGCTTAAAATGCTTAAAATATCATTAAAATACCCCAAAATATGCTTGTGTTTGTTCATTGTGTATTTTAGGTACGGCTATCGTGAAATCAACAAAAGATCACAAGAATCAAGCAAAAACGAACACGGGAAACGAAGCCGCGCAAAGAACCGGACCCGATTGGTGATTTTCCAAAAATACCCTTGAAGAATTGAAAATTGTCAAGTTTGGTCCCTCAAGTTTGAAGACTTGGCATTTTATACTCTTACAAAACACTAAAATTGCATTGTGGTCCCTAAAATGCCAAGATATTACAAGATTGGTCCTTGAAGAATTCCAAAGTTACAACTAATACCCTTGATACAAGTTGCAAATATGTTGTGCTAAATGTGACAAGTGCCCCAAAGATATAACAAAGGAAGTATAAAAGAAGAGCTGTTGAAAGTTAATTGCCAAAATAATGGGAGTTTAGGGACTATTATTGCTAGACAACCAAACTCATTCACCCAACCATGACTTGCCACTTCACCAAACCCACCCAACTATCCAAACCCGGATCCAAATCCAATCAAATACCCAAACCCCACCACTTCAGATTTAATTAATACTATTTTCCCACTAAACAAACCCAAATCCCCAATACAGATAAAAAAACGCCTTGCTCAACATTCATTCTCCCAAAACCATAATCCCCAAATTATCTTGTCTAAACCTAATCACAAGTGCAAGTGAGTGATTAAGGGTGGTATCATCATAACCTTGCTATCAAACCACCACCCAACACACCCATGTGTTGGGTATGACCCTCCCGTGCTCCATCACTCTCACACAAATCCCTATACCCCGACCAAATCCACGATTCAACATGATTCCTTTATCCCCAATCACACTAATAAACGGTTCAAGATCAATATTCTATTAGCTGACATCATAAGGAAGGAGCAGAGATCACATGCTTGTGTTTTTGACCAAGAACAAGATTCAAAATCAAGGGGCAGAAAAGGAAATCAATGAGCAATTAGGGTTTGTAGTTATTTTTCTTTCTAGAAGATTTGTAGCCATAATATAAGGCATAGGTTTAGTTTCATTGTTCTTGTTCCAAAATTTATGTAAACCCTTTCTTTTTAATAGTTAAAGTGATTGATTGGCCTTGCATACTTTTTGTGTTCCATATATTTTAAAGTCGATTTAAATTTCTGCACTTGTCTTTTATTTATTCAACAAAACCTTTTTCTTCAAACTTTTTTTTGGTTAAAAGGATTTTAGGAGCCAAACCATATTTAGCAGCCTTATATCTTGACTGACAATCAAGATATAAGGTGTGGTGTTTATGGTTTGTTAATTTCTGTTGGTTACCTTTCAGTTTACTTGCAAAAAGTTTTTTTTATTTCCAAAGTTTTTTGAAAAATCAAAGATTTTTGTTTTTTTTGTTTGTTCACTTACTGTTCCTATAAGCTTGTGACCAACTTATCTGACAAATAAGTTGGCCATTAAGCTTCTAGGAGCTTTTCATGTTCTTGTTTGCTTTCATGTGTTTTCAGGTTTGAAGAGATTTCAAAGATCTTTTGTCCTAAAAAGTTTCATAAGTTAATTTGTATAACCTCTCTGACAAAGAGTTTACTCAGGAGGGTTACGACCTTGATTGTTTGAGTTAGAAGTTGTTGGGAGCTTCTTAGTGGTAGTTTCTGTTAAAGTTCATTGGTGGTTCTTTCTGTTTCTTCCTGTGGGCGCTATAAGCCTGCTGGATAAGCTATTGTAGGATTTGGTGGATTGAGGGATAAGAAAGATGAGTTGAGAGGCTTATTGGTTAGTGTGTTCGAAGTAAAAGTGCTTCAGACAATGAGTAAGTTTTCTCCTCCATTTTACTTCTTAAAGTACTATAATCTGCCTTGGTTTTATTTCTGAGCTTATATGCTTATGAGTTTAACTTGTTGTCTGCTATTTTCTTATTGTTATTGCTATTACATTACTTGTCTTTGCTTAGTTTGTTAAACTTCATTTGAAGAAAAATTGCTAACTGTCCAAAAAGGGGTGTTTGATTTTGCTTGACGACCAAGATTAAGGACTGCTTGAGGATTTAGTTTTTTTACAAATGTTGTAGGAGGTTTAGACTTAGTCGTTTTCACCTTTATTTTTACTTAATAGAGTAAAAATCAAAAAATATTTGTTATTGTTTTTTCTGCCTATGGTACACAGTAGGTAGTTTGATAGGTTTGTTTGTTGATTTTATTGTTTGCAACCAGTTATTTCTTTTTTCTTTACGAAGATCCTGGTGTTTGATTATCTAGTTTGAGGTTAGAATGCATTTACGTTTATATTGGATCTATCTACCTTGTCTTAGCCCCATAGTCTATTCATTACTCTTAGTTCTTAGATATTTGTCTTTGCTTGATAACCCAAGTCTAACATCACATTACCACTTAGGATCTTGTAGACAGTTTTGTTAGTCATAATGTAGCTTAAGTGTTCCTTTATTTCTATCTTAATAGATAAAGCACAAAAAATAGGAGTAGTTTTGCTTTCTGCATATATGCACTGTGTAGACTTTGAAGGATCATAGTATTCCTTACCTAGTTGTTGCACTTGCGTTTAAATAATTCCCATTCCCTTGTTGGTTGCTGAATTAAGGTTTGCAAAGGAGTTGTAAGATGAAAACACTCTTATGTATACAACAGTTAGCCTTTAGCTAGGATTTTGGCGTAAAAAATGTTCTAAGTGTGCAGATCGTTTGAGGCTTTAATATTAGTTCTTATTTGCTTACATTGTAGATTAACATAGGATTAGAAGTAATGTCATGTTTTTTTCAGTTTTCTTTTGGGCTTGAGCTGATTCTGAGCTTATAAATAAGCTCAAAATTCAACCTTGTTTTAGTCCTAGTACCAATACCGTACCTCTGTTCTTACTTTTTATTTGATTTTACTTTTTGTTCAAATTATTTGTGTTGCGTTAAATTATGATAAGATGGATTATCTTGAATATGTTATGGTGACTTTTATGTGTTAGGCTTATCATTATTGTTGGGATTATTGCCTATAAGCCCACAATCAAGTTTGTTGTTGTTCTTGTCATTTGTTCCAATGCACCCCCTGTCATAGTTTTTTATTTATTTATATTTCTTGCTGCCATATAGGATTTTAGTTTTAAGCCTGATTGTTATGGGTTTGCATAAGGTTTAGAGTAGTTTGATTGAAGGTTTAATCACTTTCGCACTAAGTCTGAATCATTTGCTATCTCATAATGGGCCATTGCTGTTGCGAATTACACCAGCAGCAAGTGTAGCTGGGTTTGAGGTTTCACTGCTTCCATTGAGAAAAAAGAATTAAATTGCAAAAAGTGGCAGCAATGGGACTTGAACCCCTGACCTCAGGGCAGGCATCAGACGCAAACACACCTTGAGCAACCATCTGCTCTATAGACACTTTTTGGTGTCTATACAGTTTTAATTTCGTCATATTTTTCTATAATCAGCCCGTTATATCATTTCACATTTTCCTATTAGTTTCTCATTTAGCACAACATTTCCTTTACCTTGCATAATCAATTTTCTACGTTTTTTTTTCTAATAGGATTCTTACACATTGTAGTATTCCTTTTTCTAGCATTCCTAGTTTCACGTTTTTTTTAAGTTTTTGCTTATATTAGCATATTTAATAAGCTTATTGCAAATTCTTCCTTTCCTTATCCTTTTAAATCATATTCTCACTGTTTTTTCAAAGTTTCAACGCTTATATATTCGGGTATTTCTTATGCACGAGTATTTTGTCCTTATTCGAAAACGTTTTTAGCTTATTAGAATTATTTCGATTGAATGTTTTTCAAAATTTGTTTTTGTAGCTTTTTCAATAGTCCTCGTTATTTTGTAGTGTTTCTAATTATGCATTTCTCGTAGTGGCCTTTTTTAGCCCAGTTACGCGTTTCGTTTAAATTCGTACATTTGGGCTTTTTAGTCCATTTGAATTTTTCAAGTTAGTTTTGAATTTTATTTTTGATTTTAATAAATTAATTTTAGTTAAGTTATCCAAAAAAATTAATTTTTTATATACGTTTGGTCATTTTCTCGATTTACGTGATTTTTATATTATTTTTACGTTTTTATTTTTCCATCTTCGTTTTTCCTTTTATATCATTTGTCTTCGATAATTAATCCGATTCCGTTTTTAGAATTTCAATTTTCAACTCTCCGTCGAACAACGATCCCGAAGTTTATTTTTATATATTCGTTTACGTTTTACGTTTACGTTTTACGTTTACGTTTATATTTAATTTACCCTTATATCTACGACTTATCATGCGCCAATCTTGTTATTACCTGAGGGCAGCGAGGATTTCGTTGTCTACTGTGATGCGTCTCTTAAAGGATTTAGTGCTGTTTTGATGCAGCGAGAAAAAGTCATTGCGTATGCTTCTAGACGACTTAGGAAGAACGAGGAAAACTACACTACCTATGACTTGGAATTGGGCGCGGTGGTTTTTGCTCTTCGCCTATGGAGAAATTATCTGTACGGCACTAAGTGTACGGTATTCATCGATCATAAGAGTCTGCAGTATATTATGGATCAAAAAGAGCTGCACATAAGGTAACGTAGATGGATCGAGCTTTTGAGTGATTACGATTGTACAATTCGTTATCACGCGAGAAAAGCAAATGTGGTAGCTGATGTGTTAAGCAGGAAGGAAAGGGACAAACCTCTCCGAGTGCGTGCTTTAGTAGTAACGGTACATAATAATCTACCTGAACAGATTCGAAAAGCACAAGCTGAAGCTATGAAGTCTGAAAATATTAAATCCGAAAACTTTCTTGGTGAAGGTGAACCCTTTGAAATTAGATCCGATGGTACAAGATGTCTAAAGGGACGAGTATGGTTACCATTATTTGGAGGATTGAGAAATATAATTATGTTGGAATCTCACAAGTCCAAGTATTCCATTCATCCCGGGTCGGATAAAATGTATCATGATTTGAAGAAGCTGTACTGGTGGCCGAACATGAAGGCGGATATTGCAACATATGTTAGCAAATGCTTGACGTGTGCTAAGGTCAAGGCTGAATACCAAAAACCGTTTGGACTACTCCACCAACCTGAAGTTCCTATTTGGAAATGGGAACGTATTACCATGGACTTCATTTCTAAGCTTCCAAGAACTCTATCCAGTTATGATTCTATTTGGGTGATTGTGGATCGATTGACCAAATCCGCCCCCTTTATTCTGACAAATGAAAAGTTCAAGTTGGAGAGACTTACTCTTATTTACTTGACGGAAATTGTTTGTAAACACGTTGTTCCCATATCTATCATCTCGGACCGTGACAGTCATTTCGCATCAAAATTCTGGGGATCACTTTAGAAATCATTGGGAACAAGTCTGGATATGAGCACTGCTTATCATCCTCAAACCGATGGGCAAAGTGAAAGGACAATACAAACATTAGAAGACATGTTACGGGCTTGCGTGATTGACTTTGGTAGTAGTTGGGATAAGCATTTACCGTTGGCAGAATTCTCCTACAACAATAGCTATCACGCCGGTATTAAAGCTACACCTTTCGACGCTCTCTATAAAAGGAAATGTCGATCGCCTGTATGTTGGAGTGAAGTTGGGGATGCTCAACTCACCGGACCAGAACTGATTCACGAGACTACCGAAATGATTGTGCAAATCAATAATCGTTTGTTAGTTGCTCGTAGTAGACAGAAAAGTTATGCTGATGTGAGACAAAAATCTTTTGAATTCGAGGTAGGTGACAAAGTTATGCTAAAGGTATCTCCATGGAAAGGCGTTATACGCTTTGGAAAGCATGGGAAGTTAAGTCCCCGCTATATTGGACCATTCGAGATCACATCAAGAGTGGGTCCAGTGGCATATAAACTTGAATTACCTCGGGAGCAACAAGGAATCCACAATACTTTTTACGTGTCGAACCTAAAGAAGTGTTTGTCCGACGAAGACCTTATTATCCCAATGGATGAAGTTAAGATCGATGAAAAGTTACACTTCATCGAGGAACCAGTCGAGATCATGGATAGGGAGGTAAAGCAACTAAAGCAAAGCCAGATCCCTATTGTTAAGGTCCGATGGAACTCAAGGCGTGGACCGGATTTTACTTGGGATAGAGAAGATCAAATGTGGAAGAAATATCCGCACTTGTTCAATTTCAACAAGAAACCGGACCATAAGGCGAATTGATCTTCGGGACGAAGATCCCTGTTAGATGGAGATGTTGTGACAATCTGGAAATTTCAGGTCACTGTTTAATCCTATTTTATAAATATCTTAAATATTTCAAGGAAATTGAATGCAATTATGTTTGATGGTTTAAGTTAAAACCGATAATTAAGGTCTTATTTTTATCTTTTGACGAGTAAAGAAGACTATTAGTACACGTGATGTCAACGGATGCCCAATATTTTATGTTTTATTTTCGATTGTTCAATGTTTGTCATTTTTGATGTTTTCTTTTAATGACGTGTTAAGTCAAGTCGGGAGGCGATATTATTATATTTGAGGTACGTTTTAACTTTTGAGAAGTATTTTTACGAAACCCGAGCCCCGTGAATATTTTCAAAATTGACTAATAGTCATTTCCCGCTTTCTAACTAACTATTTTCATTTTTGGACCAAAACTATGCCAAATTGGCAAAACTAGCCCCTCCACCCACCATATATAAACATTTCCCCCACCTAACTTTCACACACATGCAAGTATACTCAAAATTTCTCCCACCTCCTCCTTTTGATATTTGGAGACGAGTATAGGCACAATATATAGTTGTTGTCGATATTTGGATCGTATCTCGGGGACTGTAGAATGAGTTTTGAGATGAGTCAAGGGCTGTTAAAAGTATGTAAACCTAGATTGGTGAGTCTATTTTCAAACCTAAGTTCGGTTTTGTAAATGAAGTTGATTAGTATAGTCAAAATGGTTGAATGAGTCGATGACGTAAAATTGTCCTGTTTTTGTAGTTCAAACATGTGTCGGGCAGGGAACTCTAAAAGTAAAATATTTTGACCAACTTTTTAGAGGAATTTAAATAGATAGTGAGTGAGTTCTCTGAGTAGTATCATAAAATTTTGACGTGTTTAAGAGGGGTAAATGAGCTTGTATATTTGGTATGTACCAGCAGATTTTTTATCGAGGATATAGTTTAATAAAATACACATATAGAATGGTGAAATAGTGTCACTTGTATGGTTTCCTTTCGGGTTTGTCATTATTTTATGACTTTGAGTTTGCTGTTATTATTCATGGTTTATACTCGAGTCAATTATTAATGAGCGCGCCTTATTTGATAGGTTGCGGTTTTTGTGTTTAACGGGCATCACTCATCGTCGACAATCATCTTGCCACGTCTCTTATACCAAGGTGAGTCTATAGCCTCGCTTTTAAATACTTAAAGATGATTTGTAAACCCGCGAGGGGGATAACATGCTTGTTTTGAAATTAGAACACAAGGGACCCAATTTATGATTGTTGCCTTGATTATTATAAGTTTGCTATGTCGCTAGATAAAAAGTCCCAATTATATCATGAATTGTTAGCTACCGAGTTATGGTAGGCGCTTATACATGGAATAGTACTATTCATGAGGCACCCCTCTCGTCCGGAAACGATTAGCTATTGTTTGAGCACAAGTTGCTCGAAGTGGATACATGTGCGAGAGTTTTCCTATACACTTAGCGAGATGTATGGTGGGAAAATATTGTGGTAACGTTTCAATGTCATGAGGCTTATAATAATCCATATAATGTTGTTTGATCCACATCGTTAATTCTTGATGGTTTTAAAATATACTTGTGTTCGGTAATGTTTATTTATAAACTCTATAGATTCACTCAATGTTGTTGACAAGTTTAGCATGTTTTATCTCACGTCCTTGTAGGAAATTATAACACCCCACTTTGATAAGTGGACCGTTACGCGCAGTTATGGTGTGTCATCAAAGCACGCAAGGTAATATGTAGTAAAACATACATGACCATAGGGAAAACCGGAATCAAACATCGGTTCCCAAACATAAGCCCAAAACATAAATAAAGTAAATGAAATGAATAAAGACTACACAAGCACAAATATATGAAGGCAAAAGGAAAAGAAGTCTATGACAGCTTCCATCCTATGCACGTCCTCCAAATGCTCGAGTCTGTCCTTGGGTACCTGTCGTTTTGGGACATGGAAAGGAAAGTAAAGGCTGAGCATAACGCTCAGTGCACAAATATACAAGTATGGAATGAATAATATAAGCATGTAAAACATATAGCAGCGGAAATGTATATGTCCTGGAAAACCTGGTATAACTTCATAAAACTGGTTTTATAGTTTGAAAAGCCTTATGTTTATCTTATAAAAACTGTTTAACATGTTAACCATTAGCCAATATAGGTCATCAAATATCAACGTGCATGAATACTTGGAGGGGTGACCTCGTCATGCAAATTAGAGGGGATGCCTCTAATTTAATATACTGGTTGGGTAGGAGGGATCAGCTCCTTGTGAAGGATGCAAGGCACACACCACATTCACACTGAATAATCTGTTGAAAACATGTAAACGAGGATGCACCCATACGCCCCACCTGATAATAATAATATGGCCAAAAGCTGAAAGGGACGCCACGAGATATCACTCCGCCGTGGTGAAGTCATAACACTGGTGCCTCCAGTATTATGGTTATGGTACCTCCATAACTAGGTGAAACTATTCATGCATGTATATGGCTTTAGGTATTCTAATTAAACATAAGCAATTCAAAAACAGATAAAACATATACTGGGGAAAACAGTTGGCTGGATACGGAAAATCCTAAAAAGGAAGAATGTCCATACTGAAAGGACGGAGAATCCGTACCTTGTGTCCAGTGAACGAAGAAGACGAACGGAAGAGAGTCCTACTTCGGTATCACTAATGCTACATAAATACATACGTGTATAAGTATCTGATTACTGAGTACGTACTGCTTTTATATCATGTCTTAGCTTGTTTTATATGTTCATGTCATGTTTTACCGATTTAAGCTTTATACTATGTTTATCATATATTCGGTCTATTCTGATTAAGTATTACTTGTATTTCATGTATTATTATACTTGTTGTGTAATAATAAGTAACATTCTAAAAATAGCAGGTTTCCTAAAATAGAAAGTTTCCAAAAATAGAAAGTTACCAAAAATAGAAAGTTTTCAAAAATAGAAAGTTTCCAAAAATAGAAAGTTTCCAAAAATAGATTTACTTCTTAAAATAGATAAGTTTCTAAAAATAGAAAGTTTCCATAAATAGATTAGCTGCCTTAATTAAATAAGTTTCTAAAAATAGAAAGTTTCCATAATTAGATATAAGCTGGATAATTAAGCTAATTTTACAAGCTTAAGTGTTTACTGATTAATATTCTAAGTCATGTAATTAATAGTATAGTTTATTAATTATTTCATGTGAATTAAATAAACTATATGTTAAAGTATTTAATTAAGTATAACATGGTTTAATTAAATAAAGGTGAAAACACTTAGGTTAAAACATGTATTATTATCTATTAATAATATAACCTAAGTCATGTAAATTAATTAATTATAGTCATGATTTTAATAATTAATTAATTATATAGTCAAATTAAATGATAAATACTTAGGTTAAAATTCATGTATTAATAATAAAATTAATAACCTAAGTCATGTAAATTAAATTAATCATGTTCATGTTTTTTTTAATTAATTTAATTTAAGTCTTGAAAGAAAACATATAATGAAAGTCCCTAATCAATGCTAGAAACCCTAAACTTAGCTAATCAACACAAGTTATTACTTTTCAAACGTAATCTTATTATTGTATAATAAAGAATTACAAGTGTTATGGATAACACCGTTTGATGACAATGTGTTGTGCACACTTTGAACAACTATAAACCTTAACTTATGAATACAGTCGCAGCTGTTTGATTCTATAAGTTCAAAGCATTAATGTTATGAATATACTCAAAGTGTTTAACATTAATGCTTGTATACACATCCTATTTATAGTGATACGAGGTTGACCTAAATAGTACTTGATGGTGACTACACAAGACTTTCACTTTTCAGACATCAGTCATATGATGCTCTTCTATTCTTGGTAGTTTGCCATTATGCTTTAAGGAAACAGTTGTCGAAACAGTTTCCTTTTTCTTCATTGTCTCGAACACACAAATGGCATGTCCAAAGTGTGCTGAGTGTTAACAGGGTATTGCCACCCCTGTTAACCCTCAACCCCTCAGAGTCCCTGATACATCTTGGCTGTTATCCATCACAGCCAATGAGTATGTCTTCAAGTAATCTTTGACTTCCTTGACAATGTCTCTGACATGGACTCCTCTGAGGTTGCTCACAGAGACTTGGATCTCTGTAAGTCTTGTGATACTTGCCTGCCTCCTAGGCACAGGTAAGGGACTATCTAACAGCTTAATTATGTTTAAAACTATGATCAGGGAATCTAACAAGCTTAGATTCCCAACAATCTCCCCCTATTTAAACATAAATATTGCTAGATCTATCTAAGTTAAGGTAAGTGAGTTAACAACTTCTTCTTACTCATAACAGATCTAAACAAACATACCTCATGATTTTATTCATACTTAAAGGAAATTACAAGTACATTACAAAAGTGAAATAAAATGTGAAGGTAAAATTGGGTTGTGAATTTCTTCAATAGTCATCATTTTTAATCTTTTCTTCAGCTTCAGCTATGTCTAGTCTGTTATCCAAGTCTGCCTGCAAAGCTTTTGCAAACACTTTGGAATACTCTGTGTTGATCTTGAGTCCCTTCTTGAGACAAAACAGTTGAATTGTTGATGCTAAGCACAACTCATCTTCTCTTTGAAATGCATACTGGCAGGCTCTGTTCATGAATGCCATTCCTCTTTCAGGCTCTATGTATGTCTGACCATCAATAGGGCCAACTATACCATTTGGTAGGATCAACTCCCTGTGCATTCCATCCACTTGAACATCATCTGTGACAAAAGTTTCCTTAACAAGTTGAGAAACTCTTCTTCTTTTCTTACCAGTCTTTGGGGGTTCTTGTTCAACAAGCTGTGGTGGGGGATCTATCTTGAGTTTGGCAGCCGTTTCTTTGATCCAGGTAAACTTGGCCTTAAGATTCTTAAGCAGAAGAAAATTAGTCTGTCCAGTTCTTTTGGCAGCTAAGGCTTCAAGTTCGAACCATTCAGATAACCCAAGTGTCTTTAGCCTGAAGTCGTCAAACACATTCATGGTTCCCTGTTGGTTGTCTCTCCACAAGATCATCTGTGGGGTGTTGTTGGATTTGTGAATTGTGTATTTGAACTTGGTTATCTTGCCAGGTGCATACCTGTTGTTAACGCATGCATCATAATCAGCTTTGACTTTTCTTAGTGCCTCTGCGCGTTTAATTTCCATTTCCCTCAACCTTTGTCTCTGCTTCTCCCTTTCAGGTGGAGTCATCTTCCTCAGAGTAGCTTCATTCAATTCTTTGGCTGTCTTGAGTTCATTTAGTCTATTGAATTCCTCAGCCTGTTTCTATATTTCTTCAGGGGTTAAAGGGTTCTCATTGGAAGGTGTAAAGGTTGAAAATTGGGAAAGGTCTGTGGTGGATCCTCCTGTCTCTATCATCGCAGCTATCTTCTTTAGTTTGGTATCTGTGTCAACCAAAACTATCTCCTTTCCTTTCTTTGAGACAAAGGATTCCACACTCATGTTTTTCAAAACTTCAGCTCTTCTTATAAACGTTGTTTGAGCCTGAGTTTGTATTTCTCTGGGAAGGGATCTAACAGTGAACTTTAGCTTCTTGGCAGCTGGCTCACCATCATCCCCAGACTCGCTGGTGTTAACCAAAGTCAGGGACTTTGACGAATCAGCCCCATCTTGATTCTGTTGCTCCCCCTGAGTGTTATCTGCATCATCAGATATGGTAACAGGTGTGATGACTTGGAGGGGGACAGGTGAAATGGTGTTGTCAGCTGATGTTGAGCCTTGTTTAGCAGATTCAAGGTTAAGTATTGGTTCCTTCTCCCCCTCACGTTCATCCTGTCTCCGCAGACGTTTGGATGAACGTGTTTGAAAGTGCCTTGCAATCTGTTCAACAGAGGCAGCCATAACACGTTGCCTTTTCTTTGAAGCCCTGGCAATCTTCAGCAGAAGGTTGGAGTTTCCATTAGTATTGGCCTGAACGCGATTAACAATGAAGTTTGCATGACGGTATTGCCTGTTGCGAATAGCTTCAAACTGTCTGTGCATAGTTAGCTCATGTTCATGGAATAAGGGAGGGACCTCTGAGTCAATTACATCCTTGATTCTTGTGGATAGGTGACTAAGTCCTTGTGCTACACCTTTTCGTGCACCATCCTTAATGGGTTCAGTAACCGCCTCAGCAACAACCTTTTGAATAATCCCTGGAAATGTGACAGTGAAGTTATGCATTTCAGACTTGATCACATCCAGCTTTCTTGATAAGCGTTCAATGTCAGATTGATGATGAACAGGCGGAATATTATGGATGTTGAGACTTTGTTGAGCATAATCATCCCCCCTTGGTAAAAGATCAAAGTTGGTTTGGGCAGGATGATCAAACATGAGAAATTCAGCTGTTGGATCATAGGCTGGGCGTTGGAAGACTGTTGTTGTGGAGGTAGCAGAGTTTGGAGTAACAACAGCTTCCTTAGGAGGAGGAGTATTATTTCCAGCTGGAGTGGACACAACTATTTCCTTGGGAGGAGAGACAGATTGTTGATCATCTTCTTCTTCTTCATCCTCCTCCTCAAACATCCCCTCAGGGATTTCATCTTCAGGCATCGATTCAAGATCAGAGACATCATCCACTAATGACAGTATTTCTTCTTCAATATTAAGTAGAGGCTCTTCGTCATTTGTTTGGTCTTGAATAATTGTATCAGCCTCTTTCTCCTGGTGTACCTGGGATTCAGTGGTTGGCTGTACAATTTCAGCCTGCAAGTTGTTATAATTAGTAACAGGGAAAAAAGTAAGGAGAATGGTCGCCATTTCGTTGTCCTAGAGAGGCTAAGGGTGATTACTCAGCCACTCCAAAGGATAAATCCTTGGGATTCTTTTAAGAGTGAAAAGTATATGGTTAATGATCGCCATTCACTGCCCCTAGGAAAGCTGAGTGTGATTATTCAGCCCCCCCCCAAAAGGTTAAAACCTTTGGGACTCTTTTGATTGTGAAACATATGTTGTTTATGGATCGCCATTCGCTGCCCCTAGGAAGGCTGAGGGTGATCATTCAGCCCCCCCCCCCCCCCAAAGGTTAAGAAATTTTTGGGACTCTTTTAAGAGTGAAACATATGTGGGTTAAGGTCACCTGTTACACTACCCCTAGGAAAGCTAAGGGTGATGATTCAGCTCCCCCTGAAAAGGATAAATCCTTTGGGATTCTTTTAAGGTGAAAAAGTTAAGGGTGAAGATCGTCTTATTACGCTGTCCCTAGAAGAGCTGAGGATGATTATTCAGCCCCCCTAAAAGTAAAACTTTTGGGATTCTTTTTCTGAGGGAACCAAGAGGCTGTGTGAAGTACAACTGATCAAGGTTGAGACATATGTGTATTCAGGTTGTTGTTAGCCTGAATACTGTCTAGAGGGTGCAGGGTCATCGGGGTGCTTTATAAATACAAATGAATCATTCCCTGGTGCATAGACAGGTTGTATAGAGGTCTTAAAGAGTTCTAAGTGCATAGACAAACTTCTATGGGTTGAGGATTATCCTAACTTCACTACTCTCTCCTATAGACAATTGAGAGTGGCTGCTTGTGAACCTCTAAAAATTTACACTGATTACCTGTGAGATATCAGCTGGATTTGGCTGGTTTCCTGTTGTCTCAGCTGACATTGAGACGCTAGACCCCTGTTGTTGGTCAGACGAAGTCTCTGATTCCACAAGAGTATCTGGAACAGAGGAGGTGTCTTGGTTCACAGTCTTCTTTCCCTTGGCCTTAGCAACAGATTTGGTGTGGGAAGAAGATGGGTTTTTTTCTTCTTAGGCTGTTGGCCAGAAGAAGCCTTGGACGTCGTAGTGTGCTGCCCAGAGGTCAAAGACTTAGACTTGCCAGACACACTAGAGGTAATCACCTTCTCAGAAGAAGGGAGCAAGGACTTCTCAGTTGTTGGTTGTTTGCTGGCAACGTTCATCATATGAGAGGTGACAGGGACATCTTCAGCTCCAATTTCTTTATAGATAGCACATGTGATGCGATAGGGCTTCAGAGCAGTCAAAGCAGAGTTATGATAGTTGTCTCCCAACAGGCTTTCAAAGATCAGCGACAAGAAGCGAACATAGCAAATATTCTTTTCCCTGACTTGATTTCTTCCCTTCAGCTGTTCAACAAGGTTGGAAAAGAGAATGCTTCCTACATCAACATCAGCTCCCCAGATCAGCCCATAAGCTATAGATGGATGGTTAAAGGACATCTGATCTTGGGATCCCTGCATTCCTCCCAGGGATTTAACAATGTGGGTGAAGAAGACACGCCACATAGGTGTAAAGTACTTAATCTTCAAAGGAGATTTCGAGAGGACCTCAACGGGTGTAAGAGCAGGGTTTACATCATGGAAGGGTTTGAGTGTGGCTAGGGCATCCTTAACAGCCTTTTTGTCAACCACCTTAAGGCATTCATCACCATGTTTTAATCCAGCCACACTCGAGAAATATTTATGGGAGAAGGCAAATGGGTGTTCATTGCAAGAGAGGCTAAAGGTTATTGTGTCATCAACTACTTCAGCAGAATACCGGAATTCCCTAAGGTATTCTTGGTAGAAGGTGGTTGGGGATTTGGTGAAAGCTTCACTTACATCACAGTTTTGCATGAAGTTAACAAGATCTGAGTAGGTGTCATTTGGAGCCTTGATCCATCCAATGGAGTTGTTTGAGGCGAGAATGCTTTCGTTGAGCTCGAAGTTAACGTTTGCTGCCTTGGGAACGGGAAAAGCCATGGATTCAAGGTTGAAAGAGAATGAAAATGGAGGATGGTTTAAGAGAGAGAAGAACTTAGAGAGAGAAATAGATTTGTGAAAAGAGAATAGTGGTGGGTGAGGAGAGATGAGAGACAATATATATATTCAAATAAGTAAACAGTTATTCAACCGCATTTAATGCAAAGTGGGAAAATGACTGCTCATGTGGGTCCCTTGACCTTTCAAAACCTATTTGTCTCCTCGTTATTCGAAAAATAAATGATTAAATATTGAGAATGTTTTTTTCATTTACTTGGAAAGTAACTACATAGTTTCATGTGAAAAACATTTAATATAGAATCAGTCATTTAATGAACACATTTATTATCAAGCTACAGGCTTTGAGATATTGAGCATCCCTAGCTCAGCAACTAGCCTGTTGAATGAAGGTTCAGCCAAAGGCTTTGTGAAAATATCAGCTAGTTGCAGCTCTGTGGGAACAAAGTGCAGTTCAATATCTCCCTTCATTATATGATCCCTGATAAAATAATACCTTATATCAATGTGTTTGGTACGTGAGTGAAGAACAGGGTTGTTGGAGATGGCAAAGGCGCTGGTGTTGTCACAAAAGATTGGCACTTTGTCATATAAAATTTCATAGTCAGCCAATTGACTTTTCATCCAGAGCACCTGAGCACAACAGCTGGCTGCAGCGACATATTCTGCTTCAGCTGAAGACATAGCCATAGAGTTTTGCTTCTTAGCACTCCATCCAACCAGTTTTCCTCCTAGGATTTGACAGCTGCCTGAGGTGCTTTTCCTGTCAATACAACATCCAGCATAGTCTGAATCTGAATAGGCCTTGAGATCAAAGCCTGATTCCTTGGGATACCATAGACCTAGGGATGGTGTTCCTTTGAGATACCTGAAAAATTTCTTAACAGCCACTAGATGGGATTCTTTTGGGTTAGCTTGGTACCTTGCACAGAGACATGTGGAGAATTGGATATCAGGACGACTAGCTGTCAGATACATGAGTGACCCAATCATGCCTCTATATAAAGTCTCATTAACAGAGACCCCTGACTCATCAGGGCCCAAGTGGTTGGGTGGAAGCATGGGGCATTTCACTGATGCACAATCAGCTAAGTCATATTTTTTTAAGTAAATCCTTAACATACTTTTCTTGACAAATTGAAATTCCCTTAGGACATTGTTTAATTTGAAAGCCCAAAAAGTAAGTTAATTCACCCATCATACTAATCTCATATTTCTTTGTCATTAATTTAGCAAATCTTTTACTAAGATTAACATTTGTTGACCCAAAGATAACATCATCCACATAAATCTACACAATGATGAAATCACTCTTATCCTTGAAGGTAAAGAGTGTTTTATCAATAGAACCCCTAACGAATTTATTTTCAGTTAAGAAATTAGAAAGAGTTTCATACCATGCTCTTGGAGCTTGTTTCAGCCCATACATGGCTTCGTGTAATCTGTACACATGGTTGGGAAACTCGTTGTTCTCAAATCCTTCAGGTTGTTCAACATACACTTCCTCAGCCAAATCTACATTGAGGAATGCACTCTTAACATCCATCTGATACACAGTGAAGTTCATATAAGCAGCATAAGCCAGGAAGATTTTGATGGCTTCAAGTCATGCAACAGGAGCAAATGTTTTATCATAATCAATTCCTTCAGTCTGAGTATACCCCTGTGCCACCAGCCTGGCCTTGTTTCTAATGATGTTGCCAATTTCATCCATCTTGTTTCTATAGATCCATCTAGTGCCTGTGATATTCTTTCCAGGTGGAGCTGGCACTAGTGTCCATACTTTGTTCCTTTTGAACTGATTAATTTCTTCTTGCATAGCAGCTACCCACCCTTCTTCTACAAGAGCCTCAGCTACTCTCTTAGGTTCAATTTGTGAGAGAAATTCAGCAAAGAGACATTCAATGGCTGAGGCAGATTCTGAGTCATGAATTTGTTGTCTAGTAGTAACCCCTGCATTAGGTTCCCTAATAATGTTGACAAGAAGAATGTGTTGATCTCTTGACCACTTATTTTGAGGAGCTGGGGACTCAAGGACAGGAACACTTGTGGAGACAGCTGGTATAATTTGAGTTTCATCCTACTGACTAGGAGGGCTTTCTTCAAAGACTGCTTCAGTGTCAGAGTCTTCTTCAGCCATATCAAGAGGTACAAGTTCATTATCAGCAGGAGATTCTTTAGATATTTGAAGACTTGGTGAGTCGTCAATAGTAGTAGAAGAAGAGGTACTACTAGAGGTCTGAGGTTCTTCTTCATCAAGTTCCTGAGAGGTAGGAACTTCTATGTTGTGAGTAGACAGAGGGTCAAAGGCAGGAACATAAGGAGTGAGAGTGTTGGATTGATGATGGTGATGACTGGTAGGTCTTGGTTCTGAGAATTCATCACTTGGGAAAGACACATTTTCATTGAAATCAATTTCATCACCATCTGTTCCAGTTCTCTGTATGACTTCATCATCTTCATTGAATCTGACATGAAAGGTTTCTTCTACTTCTTGTCTTCTGATGTTAAATACTCTGAAGGCTTTGGCTGTTGGAGAGTATCCCAAGAAGAAACCATCATCAGTTTTTTCATCAAATTTTCCAAGTTTATCCCTGTAGTTGTAAATGAACACAGGGCATCCAAAAACATGAAAATAGCTGACATCTGGAGATCTTTTTCTGAAAACTTCATAGGAAGTTTTACCTTGTCTTTTGACAATGATTGATCTATTTTGTGTGTAGTAGGCAGTGTGAACAGCTTCTCCCCAAAATTGCTTTGGTAAGGCTGCACCATTCAATATGGTTCTGGCTGCTTCAATCAAAGTCCTGTTTCTTCTTTCAGCCACACAATTCTGTTCAGGGGTGCCAGCTGAAGAGAAGTTTTGTGAAATACCTTTTTCATCATAAAAAGATTCAAGTTGATGATTCTTGATTCAGTACCATTATCACTTCTTAGAGCTTTGACTCTAACATCATTCATATTTTCAACCTGTCTGATGAAGGACATGATGGTATCAGCTGCATAACTTTTCCTTCTGAGGAAGAACACCCATGTGTATCTTGAAAACTCATCAACTATGACCAAGGTGTATTTTTTGTGATTAATGGTCTGAGGTTTGACAGGCCCAAACAAATCCATGTGAAGGAGATGTAAGAACTTGTCAATAGAGAATGATTGCCTAGTCTTGAATGAAGACCTGTGATGCTTTCCTTTGACACAGGCAGAACAAGTCTTGTCTTCGGAAAACATCACTGAAGGTAGACCAACAACCAGGTTTTGTGTGGCTATCTTGTTGATGTTCTTGAAGTTGAGATGAGACAGTCTTTTGTGCCACATCCAGTTGACACTTTCAGAAGCTTTAGCAAGAAAACAATTTGAGCTGTCTTCAGAGCAAACAACCATGTTGATGACATAAACATCTCTCCTTCTAGGTGCAATAAGCACAACATCATTGTTTTTGTTGAATATGGTTCCCTGAGTCTTAGTAAACAAAACCTTGTAGTCAGCATCACACAATTGGCTGATGCTAATAAGATTGTGTTTAAGACCATTCACATATGCAACCCTGGTAAACGTTATCCCATTACAGTTCACTGAGCCTTATCCTTCTGTGTCACCTGAAGAGTTATCTCCAAATACCACTTTAGGACCTGGCTCCTTTCAGTATCTGTGCAGGTATTGTTGAATCCATGTCATGTGTCTAGAACAGCCACTGTCTAGATACCATACCGATTCCTTGAGATGTTTCTGCAAAGATACATAGAAACATATTAGTTCCTATGGTGAACCCACTTTCTAGTGGGTTCGCTGAATTGTTGATTAGCAATTCTTGTGTTCCTGTAGAACTTTTGGCATTGGGAGGGACAATTCACAGTCTCATGGGTAAAACTTCCACAGATATCACACCCAGGGAAGTCACCACACTCGTCTGAGTGATGGTCTGTGAATCCACATAATTTACAGGGAGGATAAGGTCTGTAGTTTCCCTGTTGTCTTTTTGAACCCTGTTGTCTATCCCTAGAGGGTGTCTGAACTCTCTTAACTGCCATATGTCTATCATGATCTAAGGTCACGTGGTGAGAGTTCTTACATATATTGCAATAAGGTTTGATTAACCTTTCCCCTTAGGGTTCACCTAGGACAGACTTAGGTTCATGAGAAGTAGAGCATTCAACGGAAGGCTTAATGTGTTGTTTCAAGAGTTCCACTTCTTTCATTAGAGACAACAGGCGTTCTTCAGTGGAAGGGTCAACCTTATTCATAGCTTTAGTTGAGAAAGGCTTTGAAATGTGTATAATGCAAGTTCGTTTTCTCAGTTCTTAACTAATAGAAAGTCCAATCAATATCAAATTTTTAATTGTTTTTGGTTGTTCAAGCTTGCTTGGTAATCTATTGCTAATTCAAACAACACTAAGTAAAAATGAAAAATATAAACCTATTTATACGTAAAACAAATTGCAAATTCCAAATTTTATTCAAGTAAAATATTAAAATGCAAAATTTAAAAGTATAAGGACTGAAAATGTAATTTCTATGAAATATAAATGCTTGAAATGTAAATTCTAAAAATTATAAGGACTAAAAATGTAAAACAGTTAACTACAAGGACTAAACTTGTAAAAATTCTAACAAACTAACCAAATTTAACAAACTAACAAACTTCTAAAACTGAAATTAAACAAACTAACAAATCCAGGGACTAACTTTTGCAATTACCACAAAATTAGAAAGATTAGCTAAGTTTAAACACTAATTAAACTCCTAGGGACTAAAGTGCAAATTTCCAAACTTATAACCAAAAAACGGGCTTAATGAAAGAATAAGCTCGTTTGAGCTTATTTCTCAACCAATTAAGCTGAAACAAATTGCAAACTACTTCAAATCCAATAATAGAAACGTGTGTTTAAGGAAAATGTCTAAAAGTCCAAAATAAGCAAAAGAGAGCTTATCAATAAGCTCAAAATAAGCTATAGCATAATCCAGACATCCACAACTTGATTTTTGTAAAGAAAATGAATAAGCACTTGATTTAAAGTAGGGGAAATCAAACTAGAACAATTTTCATCCACTAATAAGCTAGAAATCTGAAAATAAGCTCAAATGAGCTTATGTTGACCAAAAGTTGACCAGATTTATGAAAAAGCTCAAAATCTCAAAATCTCATATTCAACCCTTTCTAAACTGATTTGTGAAAGAAAATAAGGACTTTTATGAAGTGGATTGTGAGATCTAGCAAAACAGTCAACCACTTATATCAGAGAATGCAATTTGCTCAGGTCTTAACTAATAAGCTGATTTCTTGCTTATTTCTGAAAACTGTAGAATTTCCTCCTAAAGTCTGAAAGATTATGTATTAAGCTATAACTAGAAACTGGTTTGAGCAATTTTGATCTAGTAATGAAGGAGAAATAAGCAAATGAATCTGACAAGTTTTGAACTAAAAGCTGTTAAAATGAATGACCCAAACTTTTTATTAACCAATTGCCTTTTTGACTATATGTATGACTTATAAAAGACTCAGGACTACTTGTTAACTTCTAAGGACTGCAAATGAACACTTAAACACTAATTAACAACACTTGAAATCTGATTTAACACTAGACCCAAACACTCCTTATCTGATTATGATCAATCTTTTATAAAGGATTTTTGAGCTATGATTAGAACTGAATTAAGAGCTATAGCAAACTTGTTTATGTGATCAAAATGAAGGCTAATGAAACTGAAATCAAGCAAGTTTACCAACTAGAACTCAATTAAGGTGTTTAGCTAAGCAATTACTGAAATTAAGCCAAAAACTTCAATACTAAACTCAAGTGAACAAGATTAAGCTACAATACACTAGACTCACTCAATCAAACAACCACTTATCAAATAGAATCAGGCAGCCATCAATCATTACACTAGGAAATATAGCATGCAAGAACTGTTTAGAGGAACTTAAATCAGAAACTCAGAACCTATTGTAGAAAACCTTTGGGTAGAAGAGGAGCGCTGAGCTCTCTTGCCCTAATGATACCACCACCTATCACTAGCTATCAACTCTTATCAATCACCAAAACAGCTACAAATCATCATTCTGCATATGAAACTTCAAGAACAATGGAAAGGACTGAAATTCTGATCAAACAGCAACAAGTCTTCAACCAAGTCAGTTATGATCAATGTATGATCATAACAAACTTCTAACAGCAACAATTGAATCCAATAACAGCAAGAAAGTAGCAGGAATTGAAGAACAAGAATTGGCGGGAAAACTGGAATTTGAAATTTTATTGATGAATTCTGTTACAAATGTAGTTACAAGGGTTCTAACTAACTAACAAACTCAAGAGGTTGTCAGTCTCTTGAGTTGTTAGATGAAAAGGAGGGAAAAAGGAGAAAAGTAAAATTGAGAGAACTAGGTGTTTTCTGAAAATTAACTACTCTGAAAATGAAGAACAAGTTGTGTATTTATAGGCTAGACTTGAGAGTTTGTTGGAGATGTGACGTGTTCAGGCCAATCATTGCTTGACACGTGGATGAATTCTGCCAATCTTCTTTAAAGGTGATGAACACATTTTGGGGATTTTTGATTCATTGGATAATATGCTAATTAAGTTGCACCATTGGATTCGTCTCATCAAAACGAGCAACTTTGATATTTTGATCTTCTTCTGAAATGCATTCTATCAAAAACGCGATCCTGGAAAATATTTTGGTGAAAGAGAGAGACACGTGGCAGCTTCTTATTGGTGGAAAAAGTGTTACACGGATCACACTGTTGTGATCTTGCATTAAATGTGGCGGCTTGTAGTGGGATTTAATTGTTTGATCCGTGTGACATGTTTCCTTGTTTCTGATTGGTTAAAAGCCTTTGCACATGGATTCAACTTGCAATACTTTCCAAACTTGGCAATTTAAGTCCCTTAACTTGGCAGATTTCTCTTTAAGGCTAGAAACTTCATTCCTTTGACAATTTTGGCCCTTCAACTTTCATTCTTCAACAAAAATGGCCCTTTGACTTGATTGACTTTGTAGTTTGACCAGGTTTGACTTGGATCTTGACTTTGCAGTATTTGCACTTTAAGTCCCTCAACTTTCAAGACTTGTCAAGATAGGTCCTTGAGCTTTGAAAACTTGTCACTTGTGATCCTTCCTTGTCTTTTTCATCCATTTTAGCTTGGTTTTTCCTTGTTTGCTTGAAATTGTATCCTTTTACCTACATAAGATCACACAAACACAAACATACCACATAACACTGCTTTTTACAATATAAAAGGGTATTTTGCTTCGTGTTTTAGGGTTATTTGTTGATAAAAGGATATGAGTTTAAGCTCATATCAGGCTTAAAAGCAACTTGTTTACCGGATTGTCTAACAGGCACATTAAATACTTTAGCTGGTGGTTTCTCAACATCTGTTCTAAGTTCACCCTTAGCAGCTCTTGAGGAACTGCTAGGTTCAACTCCAGAGAGTTTGGGCAAAGGTGGTAACTCAGCCACATATTCAGAGACAGGGTCATTAGTCAAAGTGGTATCTGACATATGAATAGTCTCTGTAGATTTGAAGACAATGTCTTTGGGTTTGGTGAGAATTCTCAGCTTATTTTTCTTAGCAGATATATCCCTTTTAATGTCAGCAGGCAGTTCATCATTAAGCAATTGATCTATAGTGAACCTAGCACACAGCCATTTTTCAATAACCTTGTTTAATTCAGAAACTTGATCATTTAAGGCAATGTTTTTCAAGGTTAACCTAGTGACTTCATTTTGCAGGGATATTTTCTCTAAATTAACCCGTCTGAGAGTTTCACATTCAGATTTAGCATTTAGCAGTTCAGTTTTAACAGAGTGAAACTTATCAAGTAGGTTCTTTCTTTGTTCCTCAATAAAGTGTAAATCAACAATGGTGTAATCAAGGACATGCTTGCGTTCATCACTATCAGACATAGATAAAAGCCTGTGTACCTTTTTCATTGTGATGTCAACCCATTGTCCTGATCTTGCATCACCTTTTCCAACAACTGGTTCATCCTCAGCTATAGCCATGAAAGCCTTGACTCTAGTGGTATCTTCCTCATCTGAAGTCAGTGGCTCATCATTCCAATCATAAGCTTCAGCTACCAACCCTTTCTCTGTCTTTTTATCACCTCCCTTCTTCTTAGACAGAGCTTCAAGCTTAAAATTCATCTGTTCTAACTCAGCTTTAAGTGCCTTGTACTTGTTTTTGTAATCCTTCTTCTCATTGTCTGATGAATTGGATTGGTGAGATGAGTTGTTGTGTTGTTTGAATTTGTAAGGTTTGGAGGAAGATGATGGATAGGAGGGTGAGGATGTCTTGGTGGAAGGACAGTCTTTTTGGAAGTGTCCAAGCTTTCCACAGGCAAAGCAAGTTTCTTTTGATCTGTCAGTGTGTTTACTAGATGATCCTATTCTCCCTGATCTTCTGAAGAATCTTCTTTGGTTGGCTAGCAAGGCTCTTTCATGAAACTTTGCATTAAGGTCTGTCAAGAACTCTTGGCTGCTGCGGGCGTCTTCTTCAACATCATAGTCGCTGTCATGAGGAAGTGGTGTAGAGATCAAGGCTTTGGAAGATGCTCCTTGAACTACAAATCTTTCAGTCTCTGACTTGTAAATAGTATCAATCAGCCCTTCTTCATAATTATACTTTCCATAAAGCTGAGCTAAGGTATCATTCTTGATTGAGTTATTTGCTCTCTAAGTCTGATTCATACTCAGCCACTTTCTTGGAAGGCTGTTGACAAATGTGGCATTAATCTCAGCTTGACCAATGGTGACATCATTCATTGCTAGGTCATTGAGAAGAATCTTCAGCCTTGTATAGGTTTGTTGAACCTTTTCACCTTCAAGTGACTTGAAGGCATTGAAATGAAGTCTGAGTGCCTGAATCTTTGTCTCTCTTGTTTCAGAGGGTCCTTCATGGCCAAGGATGAGGTCTGTCCACATTTGCTTGGCTGTGGGACACTGAATGACAGACTTCATGATATGTTTGGGAAGACAGGATATGATGATGCTTTTGAGACGTTTATCTTGGTTTGTCAATTTTCTATCAGCTGGAATCCATTGTTTGAGAGGTTTGGGAAGAGGGTTTTCTTCAGTGAAGGTAAGCGCCATGGGAATATAAGGACCATTTTCTAAAATTTCTAGAAGAAATGGTTCAAGTCCATCGAGATACACAAGAAATTGACTCTTCCAACTGGCAAAATCTTCTTCATCAAAGACTGGTACACTTGTGACATGTGATCCACCTCTTGAGTCAAGAAGTTGGGGTAGATCATCGTCATTGGGTGGAGGGGTGAGTCTTGGTGAATATGGTGTTGCAGAAGGTGAATGTGGTGGGTTAGAAGTTTCTGGCATGGTGGATCTTGATTATAAAACTGAGAACGATGTTTCTTGAAGGTTTTAATATCAAACACCGCTCTGATACCAATTAAAAGTCCCTAATCAATGCTAGAAACCCTAAACTTAGCTAATCAACACAATTTATTACTTTTGAAACGTAATCTTATTATTGTATAATAAAGAATTACAAGTGTTATGGATAACACCATTTGATGACAATGTGTTGTGCACACTTTGAACAACTATAAACCTTAACTTATGAATACAGTCGCAGCTGTTTGATTCTATAAGTTCAAAGCATTAAAGTTAGGAATATACTAAAAGTGTTGAACATTAATGCTTGGATACACATCCTATTTATATTGATACGAGGTTGACCTAAATAGTACTTGATGGTGACTACACAAGACTTTCACTTTTCAGACATCAGTCACATGATGCTCTTCTATTCTTGGTAGTCTGTCATTATGCTTTAAGGAAACAGTTGTCGAAACAGTTTCCTTTTTCTTCATTGTCTCGAACACACAAATGGCATGTCCAAAGTGTGCTGAGTGTTAACAGGGTAATGCCACCCCTGTTAACCCTCAACCCCTCAGAGTCCCTGATACATCTTGGCTGTTATCCATCATAGCCAATGAGTATGTCTTCAAGTAATCTTTGACTTCCTTGACAATGTCTCTGACATGTACTCCTCTGAGGTTGCTCACAGAGACTTGGATCTCTGTATGTCTTGCGATACTTTCCTGCCTCCTAGGCACAGGTAAGGGACTATCTAACAGCTTAATTATGTTTAAATCTATGATCAGGGAATCTAACAAGCTTAGATTCCCAACATATAACTTGTAAGAATATATAACCTTGTAAAAATAACTCATGAACCGGACCGTGTTTTATTCTAAACATGTGTGAACCGGACCCATGTTTTAACCCGTGAACCGGACCCAAATGCACCCTTGGTTAACCTAGCCGCCGGCTAGCCAAGGGTTTCCACCGGCTAGCCGGTGTTCCCTTGCTGCCGTGGCCTACCCGAGCACCACCATGCCCCGACCGAGGTTGGGGTCTCCCTTTCTTGCTGCTGCCGTGATAAACCACCACCACACTGAGACCATGATGTCTCGGTTGGTGCGAGAAAATCAAACCGAGACCCCCTTGGGGCTCGGTTATGCGTCGGCCACAAGACAAACACCCCTTAACCATTAATAAATCTTACACCCATGTTTAATTAGCATATGTTTATTTGTTTTTAATTAGTTATTAAAAACATTAATGATTTCATGTGATTTATAAATCAAAAACATAAAAGAAAAGAGCTTAGGGTTTATACCGATCACGTGAATCAAAAAGGATGAACACACTAACGATCCTTGCAATAAATTGAACACCAAAAATCGACCAATCACACCCTTTGGTGTGTGTATACCCGGCGGCCAAGGAAGGAGAAGAAAAGGGATTTAGGGTTTCTTGTATTTTCTAATTTCTTGAATTATGAAAATAGTTTTCTCGTTTTTCATGTTTAGTAAATTTTGCATGGGCTTGGCCCTTTGGTCTTGTTGTGTCCGCGGGTATGGGTCCCACATAGGGGTAACCCGAACATTTTCCATGTCTAAATAATAAGTGTGTTCGTGTCTTTTTTTATATTTATTCGTGATCGTAATAAATATACATACATACGTAATATTAGCTCGTGATTAATTTAAGTTCATGATTTCATGTTCGTATGTTCGTGATTATAATTTATTGAAATAATTATCGTGTGTTAATACGTAATAAATACTTATCGTGTTATAACACGTACGTAATACTTGTAATTCTTGTTCGTGAAACATAAACATGTTATAAAAGGAAAGTTCTAATCATGTAGGTACTATCATAAGTGTACTGTTCATGGTAAAAGCATGCGGGTTTTACAACTCTTCCCCCTAAAAGAATAATTCGTCCCCGAATTATAGGTAATGTGAACTGAAAGAGAAACACACCCGAATTAAACTGGAAGGGTATGTATGATAACGGAATATGAAGGTGACATGGTAGAAGGGAACGTAGAACGTGACATGGCTAAAAGGACATAGAACGTGACGTGACTGAAAGAGTCTTACTTGATTATGGAAAGATGAGAGGGTAAAATCTTGGTGGCACTTGTCCGTTTCCAAGTGACTTCCCTCTCGGAACGGTTCCCCCACAAGATCTAGACAAAACTGATAAATCCTGGTCCTCCTGACCTTGACTGGAAAACACGAAGAGTTCATTGTTATGAACGTAAGATAGATCCCCTGAATTTGATCGAGGGAATAAGAATTAACGTGCAAGGGTAACTGAAACGTTATGGTGCAAAACAATCTAACTTAACTGATAATTAGCAACGATGCGCGAGACATATTGGAACATAGTACGTGAAAAATTTTGAACGTGATACGTGAAAAATTTTGAAGGTGAGACGTGAAAATTTTTGAACGTGATACGTGAAAATTTTTGAACGTGATACGTGGAGATATGGTGAGTGTAGTATGAGCAACCATTTTGTGATCCATGATACATGTAACATATCGTGAACGTGAAATGAGGAATGTTGAATGAACATGACATATGAAACATATCGTGAACTTGGAATACAACTGCGGTTACGCCAAACGCTACAAGGGGAGACATGGAATGTGACGTGAAACGTCTATCTAAGGATAGGGAGTTATACTAAACTTGAGTCTGGTCTCTCCAGTTCTTGTAAAACTTCCCAGAATGAAAATATACATGATATCGTAAACCAGAATACTATCATGAACGTGAATAGTGTCATGAACGTGAGTGTACAAGCAAGTCGTAAAACTGAAACAAGAACGTGAACGTACATAAGGAGCACAAATACGAACCTTTGTCTGACCCGATAGCTGAGGGATTTCCAAGTGATCGGATGAGCCTTGGCTGGAACATGTCTGATCAATCTGTTGAGTCTGAAATCATTGCGGATGTAAGGAATCTGCAGACTTGATCAAACTGTTGGCAATAACCCAGATAACATCTTGCATCTTCTGAGTTTGCATTAATATGGTAACCAAAATCTATGGAGATCTTGTCCCGTTTCTGTTCACCATATCTGCTGGTGGAAAAACATCCTAGTCTGTTGGTGTTCTATCTTAGCCTGTTGGTATAACAGGTATGTTGATATGAACATAACTGTATCTTGCTTCATAGAACTTGATACATAGGAGTTTGCGAAACTCTGAGTCTCTGAATTTAGACTTCTCATAGCGTAGGATTTTCTAGAACACCTAATGTAGTGTAGGGTTCTCACCTTTATGCATAAGCTGAGTCATGGTAAGATTAACCGTCAGAATCCATGTGATTCAACATGTCACTGCAATCAAACAAAATTGATATTGGAAAATTTCCAGGGTGAAATTTCTCCTGTCATAGAATTTGCAACATAGTGCAAATATGGTCTTCCTATTCTTCTCTAGACTTAAAGAAAATTAGGTTATCCTCAATGAAAACACTGATAAATTTGGTTATGAGTTCATGGAAACTCATACTTATAATGTTGCTGGATCATTGATGAGACTAATTCAAAATCATAGATCTAGCATGACCGAGTCGTGTACGCATAGCAGTCATGGACATGTCCTGCTCTTTGACTCGTCACTGTTGGTAGCATGATTATGAATCCGATCTTGGAAAGTGCTAAACACTCTAAATAAATCCGATCTCGTCAACACGTGGAGGAGAATAACGGTTATGAATGGTGATTTGCTTAAATCGACGGTAGTCGACACATAATCTCATGGTACCGTCCTTCTCCTTGAAGGTTCTTCTGGAATGTATGGGAAGATTTTGGAACAATCGACTGGTTTTGCGTAACAGGAACTCAGTGGTCATGCCTTAACTGACAGCTAGAAAATTTTGCAGTCCTGGCTAACAAAACACGTGCTTGTAACGCATAGATAATTTGTACAGATTTTCCCGATGGAAAACCCTACTGAATGTATTCAGGAGCCTGAACATCACTGTACATAATTATGAATCGTAACATAGTGTGCTGTTCATAGTCATGATTAGGATTAAATTCAACTCGCATTTGTCCGAGGTAATGCGTTAGCAGCTTGGATCTTATCATTTGGCTGAAGGAACCTTCGTATACATGGGGAATACGAATGGCGTCCTTTATGGTAATGAATATATATCAAATATGGTGCAAGAATGAAAGCGTCATCGAGTAAACGTGACAGACCTCACTGATACGCCGGTGCTGGTACTGAAATTCTTGTGGCCTGATTAATACATGGCACCACAAAATGGGTATACCCTTTGGAGGGTACCCTGAATTTCTTAGGGATGTTCCAAAATAGGACGTGAGTCATGTGTCTTGACTCGTGTCTTGGAAATATAAACATGACATGTATCATGACTGGTGTCTTGACATGTGTCTTCAGAGAGTATACGTAAGACATGTGTCTTGACTGATGTCTTGACATGTGTCTCGAGATGTGGAACAAATAGAATTACATGTAATAGGTTATTATGCCAGAATTGGCGGATCGGTTGGACTACTGATGTGACAATCTAACATTTTCAGGTAGAGAATTATTTTCTCGTATAATATTTTGAAACTTATTTTGTGTTGGTTGATGAACTCACAATTTACGGATTTAAATTTGGGCTTACGTGCATAATTTAGCGTCCTTTACGATTAAACCGGAAACCTTAGGATTACGTATTTACGTTTTTGAACTCCGTTTTTGATGAGACAATTTTTATTGGATTCGTTTTGTGCCGTTGATTCATAATTTATAAAAACGTTTTTCGTGAAACGACCCGAGGGCACGCAAGTCGAGGAAACTAGAATCGAGGAGTACCCGTAAATTAGCGGGATGGGACAAAATAATTTATCCCACCCCACTATACATGGGACGGCCCAAACATGACACCACATCAAAGATGTGGCATCATGTAAACACTTAGCTTACAAGTGTAAGCTAGCCTTACACTTAAGCTACCACTTAACCTCAAAAACAACTAGCTAACTCATACCACCATTTCACACATGCAAAAACAACTTAAACTCTCTCAAACTCTTACCCTTTTCCGTCCCATATTCAAGAACAAACACCCCATTTGATCTTTTCTAGCCACAAAATACTTTTTATCTAGCTATATTATGGAGTTACCTTGAAGCCTTGATTACTTGGTGGCCATTTTAACAACAAAGGAGGTGATTTGCTTGTGTCCTAGGGCTGATTTCTCAACATACTTTCTTGGTGTTTGATGATCTTGGGGATACATTTGGTGTTCATCAAGTTCTTGTCTTCTAAAAACAAGATATACTCTTGGTTGGTAAAGAAGATCATCCTTTCCATTTTCTCTTGTTATTTTTGTAAAGATCAATCGTATTTTCTTTCTTGTTGTATATGTATATGATGAATATATGATGATAAAAATGTTGTGTGGGGATCAAGTGTTGATAAATATGCTTAAAAAGATTAATAATCATAAGAAACAAGGCTAAAATCATGCTTAATTTGTTGGCTGTATAAAAACAGTATGTAACCAAAACTTAAACTGATAAATTTGCATGGTGGAATCAATTTACAGTAAGTATAACATGTCATACACATGTGAGAGTTGGCCATGCAATGGAATCATTAAAATGAATGAGATATGATCAAAACTAGATGAGTGTGCTAATCTGGATAGTCTATTTTGTAGGGACTGTTAAGGATAGTTAAACTTAAAATGAGCAGTAGCTATAACTAAGTTAATTGTAGAACTTAATATGAAGTTCATGCCATCCAAAAATGAGCTTCTATTTCATTGTAGAACTCTAGATATGATACAAATGGTGAAGATGAAAATAAAAATCAGATTTTGAAGAATTAATGTTTAATACTATTATATAAGCACTCAAATTATATAGTATAAAATACGAAATTAAAACCCACTAACTTATGAATTTCATTTATATAAATATGTATAAGGTTATATAAATGGAAAATTTATAAAAATAGTAGTTGAATAATATTTATAAGTTATAAAAACTATAAATGTGATTTTTACGACTTTTTCGGCTATTACCGTAAAATTAACGTTTTTCGCGAATTAAAACTTAGACGATCAAACCCGTCTAATGTAAAGTTTTTAAAAAGTCATATACTGATATATAAGTATCTAGTACAAGTAAAAACCGATAAAACCCGAACTATAGGACATACGGACATTAACGAGCTAAGTAAGTATATTGGACTAATAATTGGACTAAATAAGTTAAACACTAATAAAAAGTACTTATTGGGCTTAACCCATTTGGGCCCAACATGTAAAATGTAAATACTGATAATATAAGTATAAAATGAAATAATACAAGTTAAAGAACTTATAATAAGCTTATTGGACTTAAAATAGGTAAATAGGTAAAACTAGTAAACTAGTAAAAAGTTACCAATACGTAAACACTAAAATGAGTAAACAAGGATATATAAACCCACTTGATCATCATCATATGTACAAAAATCATCATATGTATATTGTTATTTGGATAAAGTCATTGGACAAAAGTCTAAGACCGATTATTATTTATATAGGTTTCCGTGACCGAAGCACGCCCGTAACCGATAATCCGCCTTTCATTATCAACGTGAGTTCATAGCCTCACACTCTTTTAAATATTTTATAAAATGATTTGTAAACCCGCGAGGGAGATAACATGCTAGTTTTTGATAAAATAGAACACAAGTAGTCTCGATGGTATGCTTAATGATATGGACCTGAATGATACTATGACCCTATAAACGTGATAAAAAGGATTATTAGTAGTTAGGTTATGTCACTTAAAGTCCCATTAGCATGAATTGTGAACTACCAGGATTTGGTAGACGCTTATGCATATGATAGTACTATTTGGGGACGATCACCCCAGTTCGCGCCTTGACGGTTGATCTCCGTCGTACCACATTGATTGGTAAGCAAATTTATGTATGAGAAGATTACATAGCGTGATTTTTGTGACGACACGCTAACTTAGATGGGCATATTGTTTGTCGGGTTCGCGGCCCGTTGCGTTCATAGTAAGGTAACAATGTCATGCGGCTAATAATAATCCTATATAATCTAAATATCTGATATGGTACGATGCTAATAGCAATAATAATATTACCTATAATGGTAATATTGAGGCTACGGTCTCATGGACGGTTAAAGATGTATGCTTGATTTATATATTGCCTGACTAGCAATACGAGGACTTACTTCCGATATTATACTTGTGTTCTGATTTCAACGATTTTTTTATATAACGGTTTTATTAAACTCTATGAATTCACTCGGCATTCGCTGATATGATTTTTGCATGTTTTTATCTCAGGTGCTTGAAGGTAATCCGGATGGAGATCGACTCTGATGACCCACATAATATTAAAAATGTTCATTCGATCTATGTTTTGTAAACTTAATGACCTGTATAATTTGGGACCTGTTGTACACTTTAAAACTTTTTATCGAATGAATGTATGTTGAACCTTGTACAACCATTTTTATGTGTTGTCTATGATTGGAGTTATTGTGCTATCCCGTAACACTCTAAAAGACCCTTCCGCTGTACCGATACAAAAATTGAGAGTGTTACAGTTTGGTACCAGAGCTCTCGTTATAGAGAACACAATATTTTAAAAACCAAGGTTTTAAACAAAACTTTTCAAAATCTTTTAACTATGAACATTTGAGAAAATATTTGAAAAATCTTTTGACTATAACGGTGCCAAAGATCTCCGACGTTACCAACAAGCCCTATTGAGAAGATATATATTTTGATATATATATTTAATTTATATATATGTATATATCGTGGTTTCAGTATGTAATTGTTTAAATAGTATGTTATCCTAATACGAGATATATATAAATGCAGATTGTCATGGCTGACCCTAATATTCCTGTAGAGAACCATGCTATTCTCGAACCTAATGTAGATGATGATCCTTATTTAGACTTACTAGATTATGATATGGATGATGATGAGGAGGAACCATTTGAGGATCCTGAGCCCGAGATAGGACTAGGAGATCAGATTGCCCCTCAGGTTGATATGATAGAAAATGAGATTGATAATATTGATATTGAGAATGATGATGAGATTGGGTTAGATAATTTAGATGATGAGATTGACGACGAGGATGTCGAGGAGGATATAGGTATAGACGATGAGGTTGATGACGATGAGGAAGCCGAGCTTATTTACCCTTATGATGTTCCAGAGGGCGAGCCTTTACCCCCACCAGTTTATTTGTCTGATTCTAAGGTTGAGCTACCTAGGGATGAAATGTCTGAATCGTCTGAATCTGATTCTGAATCAGAGGAGGATGAGGATGACAATGCACCTGACGGTACTGATGGTGTTGCTACTCATAGACGTGTGATAGGAGAGTCGTCTAGTACTCGAGAGGCTACTCATATTGATGGTCTTGTACCATGGGCCTTGAGACGTGATCTAGATGCTTCCCGTGTTAAGAGTAGTATGATAGAGATTGGATTAGGTGTTGTTCAGACTCAAGTTGCTTATTTGGAGTCGAAGACTAAGGTTGGTGAGAAAGAGCGGGAATTGCTTAGTTTGGATTTGACTGATGTAGAGCGTGGTTTGAATGAGGCTTTTAGGAGGTTATCGATGTTAGAAAGTGGTGAGTTTGCTGCTATGAAGAAAAAGGTAAATTCTATGGAGATTCAGTTGAATGTAGCTCGTGCGATGCGTGAGAAAGCTGAGAAGGAGTTGAATATATCTGTGGGTTGGAATAGTAGATTTTATGCTGACATGGTTGAAAGAGGAGTGATCCGTAAGCGCCCAGCTGAAGATGTGTCTAGTGATCGTCTGACGAAGATACAGAAGACGATGGATGATGGACCATCTGGCGGTTCTCAATAGACCAGTCTGTATTTAGTAGTGACCTTTGTATCTTCTGTACTTTTGTAGCTTTGACTGAACCGACTTGTTAGTAGTAGAGTTGGCACGAATTTTGAGTATATATAGTGCTAGAACTTTGATATGGGATGTAAATAAGACAATGATTTTGTTTCAAATCGAATGAAATATGTATCTTGTCTTGAATTCCATATTGTGCCTTATTTGTATCTTGATTATGAACTCAATCCATATTATATGAATCCCTTGTTGGGTGAATGCTTAATACTTTGAAATTGTGAAATTATAGAACTATGCCGCCCTAGAAAGATGTGACTGAGGATGATGTACGTAGGATTATTACGGAGAAAGTTACCGCATCTATGACTGAATTTATGGCAAATGCTAGAAATGAAGCTGGCGGTAGTGGAGCTGGCGGTAGTGGAGCTGGCGGTAGTAGAATTGGTGGTACTAATGTGAATGTGAATGCTAATAATGTGAATGCTAATGCTGGAGGAAATGTAGGAGGACTTGGAACTAATGCACCTGAAGTTGGTGGCTATACTTATGTGACGTTCATGAAGTGTGAACCTCTACCTTTTAATGGAACTGAAGGTGCTGTAGGATTAAGCTAGTGGATTGAGAAGATTGAGTCGGTGTTTCGGATTAGTAAGTGTAAGGAGGAAGATAAGTTGACTTTTGCTATGGCTACTCTTAAAGGCCGTGCGTTGACTTGGTAGAACGGGAGAATTGCTTTCATGGGTATTGATGCTGCTAATGCTACTCCTTGGGCTAAAATTAAGAAGTGGATGACTTTGGAGTTTTGTCCTCGTAGTGTGATCATTAGGTTAGAACAAGAGTTCATTCATCTGAGAATGAAAGGTGTGGACATTGATACTTACACAAACGATTCCATGAGTTGGCCTTGCTATGTCCTCGATTGGTAGAACCCGAAGAGATCCGAATTGAACAATATATTAAAGGGTTGACCAAGAATATCCGGGGGGACGTGACATCATCTAAACCACTGACCATTGATGATGCTGTTCGAATGGCTTACCAACTCATTGGACAGATAATTCAGGATAGGGAAGATGAAGCCCGTGTTGGTGAGAAAAGAAAGGGAGACGGTGATCGTGTAGATAGAGGTGATAATAGGAAGAATTTCAATCGCCGTCAGAACCAGAGAAAGGGGAATGCAAATGCTCTTACCAACAACACACCGCGCAACGATGATAGATGTCCTAAGTGTGGCAACAAGAGGCATGCTTGCGACTGCTGGAAGTGCCGAAATTGCGGAAAGCTTGGACACAAGGTTGAAAGGTGTAAGAAGGGAACCATTTGCTACAACTGTAATGAAGAAGGTCATAGGAAATCGGAACGCCCCAAGTTGAAAGCGATTTTACCTGGAAGAAACCCCCAGGGTGGTGTCTATCAACTTGGAACAATTGAGGTGAAGAAAGAGGATCCAAATGTCGTTACCGGTACGTTTTTACTCAACAATCACTATGCTGTTACTTTATTTGATTCGGGTGCCGATAGGAGCTTTGTATCCACTAAATTTAGTGCCCTTATTGACATTGAACCTGTTGAGATAAATACCAGTTACGAGGTGGAATTGGCTAATGGTAAATTAGTGAAAACTATTAAGCTATTAGAAGGATGCTCTCTAAATCTCTTGAACTATTCCTTTCCGATTGATTTGATGTTGATAGAATTAGGTAGTTTTGATATTATCATTGGTATAGATTGGTTGTCGTTGAATAATGCTACTATTCTATGTGGAGAGAAGAAGGTTAAGTTTCCTCTTAGGAATAGGACATTAGTAATTGATGGTAACCGAGGTGAATCCCGTTTGAAAATCGTTTCATGTATTAAAGTCCAAAAGTACATCAGGAACGGTTGTGAGTTATTGTTAGCTCAAGTGACCGAGAATGAGTCTAGGGAGAAACGATAGGAAGATGTACCTATTATTTGTGAATTTCTTGAGGTATTTCCTAAAGATTTACCCGGACTTCCACCGATAAGGCAAGTAGAGTTTCGAATCGATTTAATTCCTGGTGCTGCACCGGTGGCACGTGCGCCATACCGATTAGCCCCTTTTGAATTAAAGGAGTTATATGAGCAACTTAAGGAGTTGTCTGATAAAGGTTTTATTCGACCGAGCTCGTCGCCTTGGGGAGCTCCAGTCTTGTTCGTTAAGAAGAAGGATGGATCTTTCTGTATGTGCATTGATTATAGGGAACTAAATAAGGTTACAATTAAAAATCGATATCCTTTACCTAGGATTGATGATTTGTTTGATCAACTACAAGGATCTAGTGTGTATTCTAAGATAGATTTGCGGTCAGGATATCACCAACTTAGCGTCCGTGAAGAAAATATTCCTATAACTGCATTTAGAACTCGTTATGGACACTATGAATTTCAAGTAATGCCATTTGGGTTAACTAACACACCTGCGGTTTTCATGGATTTAATGAATCGAGTGTGCAAGCCCTACTTGGACAAATTTGTGATTGTGTTTATTGACGATATCCTAATCTATTCTAAGAATGAAGATGAACATAGAGAACATTTCAGGATTGTTTTGAATTTGTTGAAGGATGAAAGGTTGTATGCTAAGTTTTCGAAATGTGATTTTTGGTTAGATTCTATGCAATTTCTTGGTCATGTGATTAACAAGGATGGAATTCATGTTGATCCTACAAAGGTTGAAGCTATTAAGAATTGGTCTGCACCGACAACGCCAACGGAAGTGCGACAGTTCTTAGGATTGGCTGGCTATTATAGGCGATTCATTAAAGAATTTTCTTTGATAGCTAAACCCTTGACTAAGCTTACCAAGAAGAATAAACCTTTCGTTTGGGGAAGTGATGAAGATGGAGCATTTCAGACATTGAAGCAAAAGTTATGTAGTGCGCCAATTTTATCATTACCCGACGGGAGTGAAGATTTTGTAGTGTATTGTGATGCATCTCTTAGAGGCTATGGAGCTGTTTTGATGCAGCGAGAGAAAGTGATAGCTTATGCTTCTAGGCAATTAAGGAAGAATGAGGAGAATTATACTACTCATGATCTTGAGTTAGGAGCTGTAGTCTTTGCTCTTAGGTTGTGGAGACATTATCTGTATGGCACTAAGTGTACGGTATTCACCGATCACAAAAGCCTACAGTATATTCTCGATCAAAAGGAATTGAACATGAGGCAACGAAGATGGATAGAGTTGTTAAGTGATTATGATTGTGATATAAAATATCACCCAGGAAAAGCCAATGTTGTTGCCGATGCATTAAGCAGGAAAGATAGAGAGCCTATCAGGGTACGTTCTCTAGTCTTGACCGTACACAATAATTTGCCTGAGCAAATTAGAAATGCGCAAATAGAAGCTTGTAAGAAGGAAAGTTTTGTTAACGAAGGGTTCCGAGGAGAAGGAGATCCTTTAGAGGTTAGAGTTGATGGAGTAAAATGCTGAAGAGGTCGTATGTGGATACCTAAGTTTGGAGGCTTAAGAGACTTGATTATGTTAGAATCCCATAAATCTAAGTATTTCATTCATCCGGGATCTGATAAGATGTACCATGATTTGAAGAAGTTGTACTGGTGGCCGAATATGAAAGCTGATATTGCTATGTATGTTCTTCAATGCTTGACTTGTGCTAGAGTTAAAGCTGAACATCAAAAGCCATCAGGACTACTTCAACAGCCAAAGATTCCTGAATGGAAGTGGGAGCGAATTACGATGGACTTTATCACCAAGCTTCCTAGAACATCATCTGGAAACAACTCGATTTGGGTTATTGTCGACAGACTGACCAAATCAGCACACTTCATTCCAGTTAAAGAGCAGTTCTCACTGGAGAAGCTGACTCGTATATACCTTGAGAATGTTGTATGCAAGCATGGAGTGCCTGTATCGATCATTTCAGATCGAGATCCTAGATTCGCATCGAATTTTTGGAAATCTCTCCAAAGATCTTTGGGAACGAATCTCGACATGAGCACTGCTTATCACCCCCAGACTGATGGGCAGAGTGAAAGAACGATACAAACACTGGAAGATATGTTGAGAGCTTGTGTGTTAGACTTTGGTAAGAATTGGGATAAACATTTGCCGTTAGCAGAGTTTTCGTATAACAATAGTTACCATTCTAGTATTAAGGCTGCACCGTTTGAAGCTTTGTATGGTAGGAAGTGTAGATCTCCTGTATGTTGGAGTGAAGTTGGGGATACCCAGCTCACGGGACCGGAATTGATCCGGGAGACTACGGAGATGATAGCTCAGATTAAGAATAGGTTGTTGACTGCCCGTAGTAGGCAGAAAAGTTACGCGGATGTGCGACGGAAGCCGATGGAGTTTGAAGTGGGTGACCGAGTAATGTTGAAAGTGTCGCCATGGAAAGGCGTTATAAGATTTGAAAAGCGAGGAAAATTGAATCCCCGTTATATTGGACCCTTTAAGATTTTATCTAGAGTAGGTCCGGTGGCTTACAAACTAGAGTTACCCCCAGAAATTCATGGTGTTCACAACACATTCCATGTATCTAATCTGAAGAAATGTATAGCAGTGAGTCATGAGAAAATTTCATTGGATAAGGTTCGAGTAGATGGGAAGTTGCATTTTATCGAAGAACCCGTAGAGGTTATGGATCGTGAGGTAAAGCAACTGAAACAAAGTCGGATACCTATTGTCAAGATCCGATGGAATTCAAAGCATGGACCGGAATATACTTGGGAACGAGAGGATGAAATTTGGAAGAAATATCCGCACCTCTTCGATTTCAATAAGAAACAGACATCAAAATGAAATGGATCACGAGGACGTTGATCCCTTTTAGGAAGAAAAGCTGTGACAATCTAACATTTTCAGGTAGAGAATTATTTTCTCGTATAATATTTTGAAACTTATTTTGTGTTGGTTGATGAACTCACAATTTACGGATTTAAATTTGGGCTTACATGCATAATTTAGCGTCCTTTACGATTAAACCGGAAACCTTAGGATTACGTATTTACATTTTTGAACTCCGTTTTTGATGAGACATTTTTTATTGGATTCGTTTTGTGCCGTTGATTCATAATTTATAAAAACGTTTTTCGTGAAACGACCTGAGGGCACGCAAATCAAGGAAACTAGAATCGAGGAGTACCCGTAAATTAGCGGGATGGGACAAAATAATTTATCCCACCCCACTATACATGGGACGGCCCAAACATGACACCACATCAAAGATGTGGCATCATGTAAACACTTAGCTTACAAGTGTAAGCTAGCCTTACACTTAAGCTACCACTTAACCTAAAAAACAACTAGCTAACTCATACCACCATTTCACACATGCAAAAACAACTTAAACTCTCTCAAACTCTTACCCTTTACCGTCCCATATTCAAGAACAAACACCCCATTTGATCTTTTCTAGCCACAAAATACTTGTTATCTAGCTATATTATGGAGTTACCTTGAAGCCTTGATTACTTGGTGGCCATTTTAACAACAAAGGAGGTGATTTGCTTGTGTCCTAGGGCTGATTTCTCAACATACTTTCTTGGTGTTTGATGATCTTGGGGATACATTTTGTGTTCATCAAGTTCTTGTCTTCCAAAAACAAGATATACTCTTGGTTGGTAAAGAAGATCATCCTTTCCATTTTCTCTTGTTATTTTTGTAAAGATAAAATGTATTTTCTTTCTTGTTGTATATGTATATGATGAATATATGATGATAAAAATGTTGTGTGGGGATCAAGTGTTGATAAATATGCTTAAAAAGATTAATAATCATAAGAAACAAGGCTAAAATCATGCTTAATTTGTTGGCTGTATAAAAATAGTATGTAACCAAAACATAAACTGATAAATTTGCATGGTGGAATCCATTTACAGTAAGTATAAGATGTCATACACATGTGAGAGTTGGTCATGCAATGGAATCATTAAAATGAATGAGATATGATCAAAACAAGATGAGTGTGCTAATCTGGATAGTCTGTTTTGTAGGGACTGTTAAGGATAGTTAAACTTAAACTGAGCAGTAGTTATAACTAAATTAATTGTAGCACATAATATGAAGTTCATGTCATCCAAAAATGAGCTTCTAATTCATTGTAGAACTCTAGATATGATAAAAATAGTGAATTTGAAAATAAAAGTCAGATTTTGAAGAATTAATGTTTAATACTATTATATAAGCACTCAAATTATATAGTATAAAATACGAAATTAAAACCCACTAACTTATGAATTTCATTTATATAAATATATATAAGGTTAAATAAATGGACAATTTATAAAAATAGTAGTTGAATAATATTTATAAGTTATAAAAACTATAAATGTGATTTTTACGACTTTTTCGGCTATTACCGTAAAATTAACGTTTTTCGCCAATTAAAACTTAGACGATCAAACCCGTCTAATGTAAAGTTTTTAAAAATTCATATACTGATATATAAGTATCTAATACAAGTAAAAACCGATAAAACCCGAACTATAGGACATACGGACATTAACGAGCTAAGTAAGCATATTGGACTAATAATTGGACTAAATAAGTTAAACACTTATAAAAAGTACTTATTGGGCTTAACCCATTTGGTCCCAACATGTAAAGTGTAAATACTGATAATATAAGTATAAAATGAAATAATACAAGTTAAAGAACTTATAATAAGCTTATTGGACTTAAAATAGGTAAATAGGTAAAACTAGTAAACTAGTAATAAGTTACCAATACGTAAACACTAAAATGAGTAAACAAGGATATATAAACCCACTTGATCATCATCATATGTAAAAAAATAATCATATGTATATTGTTATTTGGATAAAGTCATTGGACAAAAGTCTAAGACCGATTATTATTTATATAGGTTTCCGTGACCGAAGCACGCCCGTAGCCGATAATCCGCCTTTCACTATCAACGTGAGTTCATGCTAATTTTTGATAAAATAGAACACAAGTAGTCCTGATGGTATGCTTAATGATATGGACCCGAATGATGCTATGACCCTATAAACGTGATAAAAAGGATTATTAGTAGTTAGGTTATGTCACTTAAAGTCCCATTAGCATGAATTGTGAACTACTGGGATTTGGTAGACGCTTATGCATATGATAGTACTATTTGGGGACGATCACCCCAGTTCGCGCCTTGACGGTTGATCCCCGTCGTACCACATTGATTGGTAAGCAAATTTATGTATGAGAAGATTACATAGCGTGATTTTTGTGACGACACGCTAACTTAGATGGGCAAATTATTTGTCGGGTTCGCGGCCCGTTGCTTTCATAGTAAGGTAACAATGTCATGCGGCTAATAATAATCCTATATAATCTAAATATCTGTAACACCCCACCATGGCGGAATATGGGGTGCGACGTATGGATATCATCACAACAAACGGTGTCTCTATAGAGAAAACTAAAATGCAAATATAATGTCATAAATGGCGACACAAATGTCATGACAATATCTCAACAATGCAGGAGTCTAGGTAAGTAGGTAACAGTCCTACCTCTTACCCAAGACAATCAAATATCACAAACAAAACAAACATATAGGTGCCAACAATATCACTTATTAAAAGAACAATCAAATAAAACTAAGAAGGAAACGGGGATTCTCCTTCTATATGCAATCCTATGCTTCTCCCATCCTAGCCACTTATTTTCTCATGCTTAACCATAGTATCACCTGAAAGAGACACTAAAACACGTCAACATAAAGTTGGTGAGAGTCATAGGTTTAGACTCCAACGCTAAATCAGTTACAAGCTGTGAATAACAATCATCAACAAAAGAACATATGGACAATGTGTTACAATTATGTATTAACAACTATCAATCAAGACCAATCATACCAAACCAATCCAAGGCATCTACCTTGCCAAACAACATCATGGTACCTTAGATGATCACCCTATGTACCTAATCCAAGGCCACTACCTTGGAAAACCACAAGGCCACTACCTTGTCAAACCTCAAGGCCACTACCTTGTCAAACCACAATAACTAATCAAAATCGCATAGCAGTTAATCACATAAGTGTACACACAAGTCCATCACAACCATAAAAACATTCATAGCAACAATTTATAAATAACTCAACACAGTGTCTCTTCCATCCCATCTGGAAGTCAAAAACAAAAATAAACATGGGACTATGAACACTCACCTGATTGCTTCTTCACAAGTCCTCGCACTTAGCAACGAGCTAACAAACCAAAAACACACAATCAATACCCGAACAAACCACCAAGATGGCTTATCAACCTATGATGGACATCTAGCCTATTCCCATATAATTACCTCATTGTTAAGTTCTAATCACCCCATTACCATTTGATGTTGTAAAATTACGTCTTTTAGGAAAAAGAGCGTAAAAATAGGGCAAGTGTGCACGACGATTTAGGAAAACCGTGTGTGAATGACCCTAAGTGAGTTCGTTCTCTAGGAGGCAAGTGCGTTGTGTTAAGAGTTGATTTTTGTTTGAGATTATATTGATTGAAAAAGAAATGAGAAAGGAAAGAAAAGATGGTTACGAAAACGAATTAAACTTTGTCGAAAAAGGCGAAAACGTAAAACCGTAAATAGTGACAAAAATAAAATTTTAACCTAAAAATTCTTAAAAATTACTAAAAATCCCCAATAATATTCTAAGAGTTTACAAAAAATCCAAACTTGCTAAAACCTTTTAATTAATTAGAAAATGACTTTTTAATGCTAATTAAAGCCCTAAAAATCACTTTTAATTATTAAAAAGCCCTAAACAAGATTTTATAGTTTGTAAACCTCAAAAATATCCTAATTAAGCTAAAAACTATTTTTAAAAATTTTAAAACCAAATTAAACTATTTTTAAACACTTAAAAACTATTAAAATCTATTAAATCTTAAATTAATTCTAGAAATTAATTGAAAAGCCTAAAAAATATTTGGAAAGTGATAAAACTCCTAATTTAATGTCCTTAACCTAGGAAAAATGTAAAAACAAGAAAAAATAAAACTTCAAATTTTAATAATAAAATAATATTAAAATATTCAAAAAATAAAAAGTTGGTAAATAAATTCTAAAAAATTACCAAAAATCCTAAATAATGTAACTAAAACAAAAATGGAAACCAAATTTTCTGAAACTTTTTAAATAATTTTATATTAAATTTTAAAGTTGCTTAAAAACCCTAAAATCCTATAAAATTAAAAATAAGCTAAATTGAAAACCTAATAAGCTGTAAACCTCAAAAGTATGATTAAAAACCTAAAAATTATTTTTCCAGATTTTAAAATTACTTTTTACTATTTTTAAATGACTTTCTAAAAATAAAACTTAAAATAATCCTAATAAATAAAATAATAAAGGGAAAAATTTACTTTTTGCTCAGAAAAATCAAAAACACTAATATAATCCTTAGAAAAATGCTAAACAGATAAATCCTCAAAGGAATAAGCTGGAAAATGCTTATTATTAAGCTGTTATTTAAATAAGCTACAAAAACAAAACCCCTTAAATAAGTAATGAAATCAAACAATAACGTAAAAAGTCATCTAGATCACTGGTTAACACGTTACTCCTTGGTACGCAAGGTCGCGTGTTCGAGTCCAGGCAGGGTGAACTTTTTGCAAAACTTTTTTTTTTTTTTACTTTTTAAAACTCAATCCAATCACTTTGTTACTTACTAGAACACAATCACAATCCCAAAATACCAAAGATTAAGCTAAATAGAACCAAAAACGTGCTCAGTTAAGCACAACTTTCTGATGAACACACAAGTGTTTATTCACTTGTGCAGTTATGATCAAGAGGGCTTGATCTTGCTTTTTGGTGGTGTTTTTGATGGAACAAAGGCACCCTTGTACTCTTTGGAGTACAAGGAGTCAAATCAAAAACTAATATAAGCAGGTTGCAACACAAAATCAAGCACATAATAAGCAAATAGGTTACTGATCTAGCTAAATGTTTCTGAATGAGTACTTGCTGATACACAATGCACACAAATGGATTTCAACAGCTCAAATCATGCATACAAGTCAAACAACTAGCAAATAAATGATGCATAAACCTAGAACAACCTTACTTCTAGCAGATTGTTAAGACTTGATGCACCAATTTCACAAAATAAGCAAAAAGAGGCAGTGATTGAATTTTGCCAAGGTTTTCAACTTTTAAGCATGCAATTTGTTATAAACTCTTCCAAATGAAAAACCAAACTAGCATACACCCTATAGCAACATAATAAGTGAATTAAACAAGCTTGCAGGCAAGATTAATAGCAAAGAACACAAGTTAAAAACTTATCCCAAACACTCCTTAAACTATGAAAATGAAAAATTAACAAAGCAAATCTTATCAAAACTCAATCAAACTGAATCAGACTCAAACTAACATGCATACAACCCTATTTTGAGCAATTACTAACAGCTTAAACAAACAAACAATATCTTTCAAGAAAAATCACAAAAATCACATAAATTTCAGAAAGCTAAAATTTGAAAAGGAAAACAAGAGACTACCTAAAGGGTCCTACATCCAGGACCCTTAGTGGTTGAAAAACCACCTCCATATAGGCTGGGGCCTATGCAGAACTTTGTTGATGGGATTATGAGATTTTACTTAACAAAATGGGAAAAATTGTTTCTCCTTGAACCTGCTAAGAGAGAAAAGGTAAAAGCTGTGTAAAAGAGCTTAAGGCTTGCTCCTAGCTTATAGATTAAGCTAGAAGAAAGCTTGAGCTTGTGGGTAAGGTTCTAATAAGCTTAATAACAGGAAATGACCAAACCAATGGATATTTTACACTTGGGTAACCACTACACCAGAACAAGCCATGGTGTTATGGACATACACAAGGTTAAATACCAATAATCCAACACTCTGAATCAACATTGTATCAGATTTATATGAAAATTTTTGATAAAAGAAAACTTTGAAAGAGAAACAGAAACTTTTGAAAACTTGAAAACTTTAAACCAAACTCAACCAATAAACTTAAATCAACTGAAAATGTAAAGGGAACTCAATATTTCTCATCAGCAACACTTAAACCATTTATATTAATTCATAAACTGGCTTTACAAAGTTTGTGAAAAAGGAGAAAAATCAAGAACAGAACTATGCTACGTCCTAAGTGCCTTTATATAGAGGCTACAATGAGATTCTAGAACTGAATGGAAACTAGAAACCCTAACAAGTGAACTTCCAATCTTGCCCTTGGATGATTTTTGAATTTTGAGTCAAAACAAAGCCATGTGATGATCTTGGCATGTAGCTGAGATGCCAGTGATGTAGGAGCAATCTAGGACGTCCATTTTGCCTTTGGGAATAAGAAAATGTTGTGGGATGTTGATCTTGCTGTCCATTTTTGTTTGAGAGTGAATATTGGGGCAGGGGAGGGTTGGAGAGACATGTGATGTGATAGTGATGGGGGTTTAAGGGTGGTTTTGGGTATAAGATGTGTTTAATTAAGGATCTGGAAAGATTTACCCAAAAACCCCTTGTTTTAAGTGATGTTCTTCCTGGGAAAAATTAGGGTTTAAGGGTGAATTAAGGGGATTTTAATCCGTTTTGGGTTTAATGTTTTTTAAATTAATTGTTTGGAGGGAAGGTTTAAACTGAATTAAGTATTCAGTTAAGGTGAGTGGAGAGTGACGTGGAGGAAAGGGTGATGCTGATTGGGCGTGGGATGTGAGTGGGTGAGGTGTCAAGCTGTGAGAGGAGGGAATAGCTTAGGTTGTCTGGCAGGTTTGGCCCTTCACTTTTCACTTTTTGTTCACTTTGTATAAAATGGCTATCAACGCCAAATTAACACATGACAACTTTGGGAAGGTTGTCAAATTTGGACAACAAGTTTTAAAACTTGTTTTAAGGACTAAACATGCAATTTCTTCATATTCCAAGGACTGATTTTGACATGTCTTCATACTTCAAGGACTTGACTTGTTTGTTGACTTCTTGGAGGACCATTATTGACAATTTAGATTTGTTGAGGGACTAAATTTGCCAATTCTTCAAAGTTAAGGGTCCTTTTTGTAATTTTGACAAACTTTAGGGACCAAACTTGTAATTATGAAGATACAAGGGTATAAAGTGTCAATTCTTCAAACTTGGAGGACCAATCTTAGATATTCTTCAAATCTTCAAGGGTTTTCTTTGGAAAATTCTTCATTAGGGCTTGGTTCATCGTGCGGCTTCGTTTCCCGTGTTCGTTTTTGACTGATTCTTGTGATCTTTTGTCATTTTCTCAATATCCGTACCTAAAATACACAAGCAACAAACACAAGCATATATTTGGGTATTTTGATGATATTTAATGCATTTTAAGCCCTAATTGGACGATGAGACTATGTATAAAAGCCGTCTCATCACTCCCCCATACTAAACCATTGCCGTGCCCTCACACAATGCTAGAATAAAGTATCATAGCACTCCAAAATTCATTTTTATTCACTTTATTGGAATGATAAACTAGTTATACTACGACTATTGCTACTACTTGTGTTTTAGACATAATGTATGATTTTCATCGCAAAATGGGACGTTTAGGTTCATAGAATAAGAACACGTGAATGCTTCGTTAGAAATAATTTCATCGTCCTCGATTTTTACCTTAATTCCATGCCAAGCGTGCAACGAGATCATTGTCATTATAAGTTAGTAATGCTAACACTACTCATATGCCCTAATCACGTACTTATCCTCCCATTATTCCTAAGTTGTATCTCTTATATTTTATTTTGTCTTAAATGTTTCACGAGGATACATTGTTTGACTTATGCGATAATAGAGATTTAGGTCTAAAAATAGAGTCTTAGCGGTGTAACTAAGACCATCAAATCAATAACCCCTCCTAATAGACAACGATGTTAAAAAATTAAGTTGACAAGAAGAATCGATAAACACGGTTTTATAACGGTTTTGAACATGAGACTTATTACCAAGAATTTTATATGCCCCCTAACGGAAGGGCCTTATTATCTTTGGTTTACCTCCATCTTTTATTCAACTTCGCCATGAAGCTTTTATTATGACTTCGGTCTTGCCTTGCCTTTTATTATCCGCCTCATCGGTGGTTTTATTATCCAAAGACGTATATCCTCACGCTAAAGCGAATTTTGGATCTTTAAAGCTTCGAAGATTAAGGCTTGATTCACTTTCAATTTTTGCATAGATTTTAGGCCTTGTGGGGCTTCAAATTGTTTGCTTGATTTAGGTGAGCACTTGAAATCTTATTATTGGGTGAAGCTTTCGATTATTCAGGTTGCCAATACTTCAAAACCGTGACGCTGGCGATACCTTAATGTCTTCCCAATTTAATTACACGGAAGCTACTAGAAAAGACTAGAAACCCAACAATCCTAACTAAACCGCTAAGTCAATATTTATTAAGCAAAAAAGAAAAATAAATTTACAAGCGAAGGGAGAATAAGCAAACAACGAGAACACGTGAGTTTTTGAAAGAATACGAGTACTCTACGTTTAGCATAGTAACTTATAATTAACTCTATCATTTCTCGTCCTCATTTAAGAGACTTAGCCTAATGTGTAGTTAAGGAATCAAAGCTAAGTGCTCAACACGCACGGTCGAGTCAAAAATTACTCTTATTCTCGCCATCGGAAAATCTACATTCGTGTCTTTAAACACTTATGAAACATGAGAAAAATTTTAAAATTTGGCCATTTTTAGCCTTATTTTGCAACAAAACGATAAACAAAAAGATAAACTTTGGAAAGCGTGAAGGTTTGGCAAGGCAAGTATCTATTCACCCCCCATACTAAAGTTAAACATTGTCCTCAATGTTTCGAGTCTAGGGGTGCAAACACCCCCATACTAGAGACGTAGTCGAATGCCTAATCTAGCATGGAAGGGGTGTAACCATTAAATTTAAAGCCGTTTATGAAGTGTGCTAAAAACCTAAGGTTAGAACATCAAAAGGATATCATGGATATTGAGAAATGTCTCCAAAGCAAACGATCGAGTGCTCCCATAAAAAGAACACGAGAGGCTCCAATCGTGAAGATCATTATCTAAAAACCACATATCACAAACAACCACGGAACAAAGGTTGGAAGGGCACGAATCCCCACACGTAAGCTACATTAGACAAAGAAAGCGATAATATGTACATAGGATAAGCATGGGACTCCCCCACGAGGCACCTCGTTTTTGATTACCGAGTCATGAGCTCGACTCGATCCCCTCAATACTAATTATCATTGGGGAAGGTGACTTGGTCAAGGTAGTTCAAGGATGGAACTTCCCCGCCAAAGTAGTGCTTCAACCTATGTCCATTCACCTTGAAGTTAGGACCATCATCTTGAGCTAGCTCGATGGTCCCATACGGAAATACTTGAGTCACGGTGAATGGACCGGACCAACGGGATTTCAACTTTCCGGAAAAGATTTTCAATCTTGAATTAAAAAGCAAAACTTGATCCCCAATGTTAAAAACCCGGTTTTTAATTTTAGAATCATGCAACTTTTTAGTTTTTTCTTTATAAATCAATGAATTTTTATAAGCAATATCCCTCAATTCATCCAATTCATTTAATTGCATTTTCCGGTGTTTTCCCGCGGTCTCCATATCATAATTACAATGCTTTAGGGGCCAATAAGCCTTGTGTTCTAACTCGATAGGCAAATGACAATTCTTTCCATACACAAGCTTATAGGGAGTGCACCCAATGGGCGTCTTATGAGCGGTCCTAAAGGCCCATAAAGCATCGTCTAACTTATCCGACCATGATTGTCGGTTTTCCCCCACGGATCTCTCCAAGATCCTCTTCAATGCTCGGTTTGAAACCTCGACTTGCCCACTCGTTTGTGGGTGATAAGCCGTAGAAAGACGATGTGTAACCCTATATTTCCTTAGAACCCTTTAAAATTGGTCATTGCAAAAATGGGTTCCACGATCGCTTATGATCGCACGAGGGGTTCCAAACCGAGCAAACAAGCTTTTCAAGAACTTAACTACCACACGAGCATCATTAGTGGGCAAGGCCTTTGCCTCCACCCACTTAGAAAGGTAGTCAACCGCAACGAGAATGTACTTATTACCACGAGATGATGGGAACGGCCCCATAAAGTCTATGCCCCAAACGTCAAAGATCTCACATACTTGAATGATATTTTGTGGCATTTCATCTTTTTGTGAGGCTTTTCCTTGTCGTTGGCATGCATCACACGACTTCACAAGATCTTGTGCATCTCGGTAAATAGTAGGCCAAAATAAGCCGACATCAAACACCTTTTTAGCCGTGAGATTAGCACCGTGGTGACCACCCGTGGGTCCCTCATGGCAAGCTCTAAGGATATTAGAAGCTTCGGTGCCAAATACACAACATCGGATGATTTGATCCGCACAAGTTCGAAACAAGTAAGGGTCGTTCCAAAAGTAGAACTTGACGTCACGAAAGAATTTTCGTTTTTGTTGAGTCGTCATACCCTTAATGATGAAGTTACCCGCATGGTAATTTGCAAAATCCGCAAACCATGGGGTAGAAGAATCAAGCTTAGAATTCACTACACCAAGTGTCTCGAGCGGAAATGTTTCGGTGATTTCCTTGGGCTCGTAAACACTTTGGTGAGGATCTTCCAAACGAGAGAGATGATCGGCCGCTAGATTCTCGGCTCCTTTTTTGTCAACGATTTTGTGATCAAATTCTTGAAGGAGGAGAATCCAACGAAGTAATCTCGGCTTAGCATCTTGCTTTGCCATGAGATACTTAATAGCCGAATGGTCCGTATACACTATGCATTTCGTCAAGACGAGATAAGGTCGGAATTTCTCAAATGCATACACCACGGCAAGGAACTCCTTTTCCGTTGTAGTGTATTTAAGTTGAGCCTCGGTCATCGTCTTGCTAGCATAGTGAATAGGCAAGAAGTGCTTATCATGACGTTTACCCAAAACGGCCCCAATGGCGTAATCACTAGCATCACACATTAGCTCAAAGGGGAGGTTCCAATTGGGCGCAACAAGAATGGGAGCTTCGGTAAGTTTCCTCTTAAGGATCTCAAAGGCTCGTACACAATCTTCGTCAAAGACAAAACGTGCTTCTTTTTCAAGAAGATGTGTAATGGGTCGAGAAATCTTCGAGAAATCCTTGATGAATCGACGATAAAAGCCCGCATGGCCTAGGAAACTCCTAACTCCCTTGACGGTTTTGGGATGAGGTAATTTGGCGATGAAGTCTACCTTAGCTTGATCTACCTCAATCCCCGCTTTCGAGACCTTGTGCCCTAAGACGATTCCACTCTTAACCATAAAATGACACTTTTCCCAATTGAGCACAAGGTTGGTTTCCTCACAACGTTTCAACATTCTCTCTAGATTAGACAAACACGAAGTGAAAGAATCACCAAACACGGAAAAGTCATCCATAAAGACTTCCATCGTCTTCTCGATCATATCATGAAAAATAGCCATCATGCATCGTTGAAAAGTTCCCGGTGCATTGCAAAGTCCGAATGGCATTCTACGATAGGCAAACGTTCCATATGGACACGTAAACGTAGTTTTTTCTTGATCACGAGGATCGATGGGAATTTGGAAGTAACCGGAAAAACCATCTAAAAAGCAATAGAAATCGTTTCCCGCAAGACGCTCCAACATTTGGTCCATGAAGGGCAAGGGAAAATGGTCTTTTCGAGTGGCTTCATTCAACTTAGATAGTCAATGCACACTCTCCATCCGGTCACGAGTCTAGTGGGAATTAACTCTTTGGCATCGTTTGGCACAACGGTCATCCCTCCATTTTTAGGGACACAATGAATAGGACTCACCCAAGGGCTATCGGAAATAGGGTAATCATTCCCGCGTCAAGGAGTTTAAGGACCTCCTTTTTGATGACGTCGTGAATTTTGGGGTTCACCCTCCTTTGACTTTGGATTGTTGACTTGAAATCCTCCTCCATTAAGATTTTGTGGGTACAAAACTTGGGATCGATTCCCTTAATGTCGGATAACTTCCACGCAATCGCCCCTTTGTGATCCTTAAGAACATCGACAAGTGCGGTTTTTTCATAATCCGAAAGTTCCTTCGCAATAATAACCGGCAACTTGTCGTCCTCCTCCAAATAGACATATTCGAGGTGAGGAGGTAAATCTTTCAACTCGAGGATAGGTGGTTCCTCAAGTGAAGATTTGGGCTCGATACTCATAACCTCCTCGGGTGGAGGAAATGGGAAATCGTTGAGAAAATCCTTGATAATCGAGAAGTCCTCATCGTTGTCGAGGTCTTCGTTGCAAGTACGTGGAACATCGAATTCTTTCAACGTAAAACCACCACCTTCAAATGGAGTGAAGGTTGGTGTCGAATTATCAAGAATTGGATCTAACATAGTGGGATTGCCACTAGTTTCTTCATCACCAAAACCTAGAACTTCTTGTGAAAATTCCTCGCAAACCACGTCAATCATATCAACGAGGTTTATGGTTGCAACGGAATAAACATGAGAAATTTGAGAGTTTTGAGTTGCGTTTATAACAAGTTCCTCGTCGTTGAAACGTAAGGTGATCTTTCTAGCATGCACATCGATCAAAGCCATAGACGTATCTAAAAACGAACGACCTAAAATGAGAGGAACTTGAGGATCCGTGGGGATATCAACAACAATGAAGTCTACGGGATAGTAGAACTTCCCCACTTTCACAAAAACGTCTTCCGCCAAACCACATGCGGGAATTGTGGAATGGTCGGCCAACTCGATAGACATTAGTGAAGGAGTAAGATTAGGAAGATTGAGCGACTTGAAGATTGCAAGTGGCATCAAGTTAATGCTAGCACCAAGATCGGCCAAGGCAAAGCATTCTTCCATATCTTGAATGGCACAAGGGATCAAAAATTTACCGGGATCACCGACTTTTTAGGGTATGCGATTAAGATAAACCGACGAACAACTAGACATTTGGTGCAATTTTTCCTTGTTGTTCAACATACTCTTAAAGTTAGCGGCAAATCGAGGCATCATGACCAAAGCATCGGCGAAACTCACATTAAAGTGCAAATCACAAAACATTTTCATAAAAAGCTCAAATTGGTAGTTGTCGCGCTCTTGTCGTTTCTCCTTCCTAAGTCTCGATGGGTAAGGAAAGGGTGGTGTGGGTTGGGGCATAGGCACAGCCTTTAGAATCTCGGGTTACAATGTTGGTAATGGGTCAACCGTAGGTGTGGCATGAGCGGTACTTTGTGGGCTTGAAATATGCTCCTTTTCGACCACCACCTCGGGTTCTTCCTCAATTTCCTCCACCGTTGGAGTAATTGGTTGAGGAGTCGTTCTTTAAGTGTCTTACCACTTCGTGTGGTAATCACTTTCATCTCTCCCTTCGGGGTTGAAACGGTGTTACTAGGCAAACTACTCGAAGTAGAGGCTTTGTTCCCTATGACGGCTTCTAAAATGGCGTTAAGCTTAGAATCTTGACTATTAAACTTCAAATCTTGGCTAGCGGCTTTTTGGTCAATTCTTTGTTCAAGCCTAGCATGACTTTGCTCTATCTTGTTGTTTTGACCTCGAATTTGGTTAGCAAAATCATTTTTCAATTCATTTCTCATGGCTAGATTTTCCTTAACAAAATTAGCTAACTCTTTTGTGTTCTTAGCCGTGTCCCTAGCTTGATTAGCCAATTGCTCTTGAATGTTTTCCAAAATCTTATCATTTGCCGTGGCGTAATTCACAAAGTCCATTGGAAGTTCTTTAGTGTAAGCATTTTGAAGACCTTGACTTGTGTTTTGAAAATTACGGTTTTGATTTTGATTTTACAATTGGCTACTACTACTCCCTTGATTCCCATAGTTGTTATTACCCTTAAAATTGTTCCTTTGATTGCTTTGGTAACCAACTTGATTGTTTCGATAATTGTTAGCATTTTGATTTGGTGAAAAACCCGGTGGAGTCAATTGATTAGTGCGAGGAACTTGACCGTTTTGGTTATAAGTTCCCGCGGCCGCGAAGGCACTCGAAGTGTTACCACCGTTGGTAATGCACTCGGAATAATCGTGAGCACCACCACAATACATACAAGAAACCTCAACCGCTTTAATCGTAGCGGGAGCGGGTTGTTCACCAACTTTAAACTCAACTAACAATCCTTTCACTATATCAAAAATTTTGTTCTCCAAATTAGCCTCGACTTGGCAAGCATCAACGGTGTGTGAAAATGAAGGTGAAGATGAAGACGAAGCCTTACGAACACTCGACGTGCTACGAGGACTATACACCTTAGACCTATTCTCAATGATTAACAATGCTTCCTCGACCGTCTTACACAAAAAATTACCACCCGCGGCGGCATTAAGATAATCACGCTCATGATCGTTCAAGCCATTGTAAAACGTGTCTATTTGATGCAAGTCGGAAAAACCATGATGAGGACATTCGTGCAACATTTCCTTAAATCTATTCCAAGCCGTTGAAAAACTCTCATTATACTCTTGCGAAAACTTTGAAATCTCGTTTTTCAAGTGCGTAGTCTTAGAGGGCGAAAAAATTGGTTCACGAATTTTGAAACGAGATCCTTCCACGTCAATATAGAATTAGGTGGCTCTTTCTCTAACCAAATTTTTGCGGGCCCCGCTAAGGAATACGGAAAAAGCATCATCTTAATCGAGTCGTAACATCCTTAAACTTGCATGTGGCGGTGAGACGATTAAATTTGCGAATGTGGTTATGAGGGTTGTCCTTTTCGTCACCTCGAAACTTGTTGTTTTGAATCAAGGACAACAAACCCGTCTTAACCTCAAAATTCTCCGCAAGGATAGCGGGAATCACAATCGCTTCTCCATAACCCTCGGTGGGTGCTTGAAGCAACTCCATCATAGTTCGATTAGCCATGGGTGCTTCTTTCACTACAATGGGTTCGTCAATAGGAGACTCCTCACTAGTAGGAGTGAGTGATTTGTTTCTTCGTTTACGAGCACATCTTGCTTTAGAGCGAGTTTGCATAAACGTCACGTACAACGAGAAGGCGAGCAAAGAAGATTCTTTTTGGTGTTTTTACTTTTTCAATTTTTTTGTGGTTTTTGATTGTTTTTAACTTTTTTGGATTTTTGGAATGTATTAGTAGACACAAATCTACAAATCTCCTCATTAATCAAATCTCTCGAATAAAGAAGCCTCAAGGAATGAAAACGATCACGTGAAGTGAACGCCTTCGATGACTTTAGAACGATGGTGGAACACCAAATCGTTCAAGAGGGTTTAATCAATAGAAACCAAGAAAATATATATGATACTTAGTAATACTTTGGGCGGCAAAACCCTCGATTAGCTTTCAAAATCAAAATACGCACAAGCAAGCGGAGGAAACGAGGCGGCGCGAAGCACTTAAGAGCCTTTTTCCTTTAGGTCGTGAAATACAACCGCCTTATACCCACCTTATAGTTTGTATTTCTCAAAATCGAGCTTCACGAAAGTATTTATCTATTTTTGCCTTTTTCTTTGGTTTGAGATTCGAATACAATGATTGGGTAATGACCTCCAAAGTCAAGGTTGTGATTGCTCACGTATTTGGAGTACTTGTAAATTTATTGTTCTACGTATACAATATAGTAATAATATTCACAAAAAACGAAAAACGATAATACGTATTAGTAGAGTGCTACTAATACAAATACTTTTATGGCTATATATAAAAACAACAATGGTTCAACCAAAACACAACACGCCTCCCCGGCAGCGGCGCCAAAATGATGTTGTAAAATTACGTCTTTTAGGAAAAAGAGCGTAAAAATAGGGCAAGTGTGCACGACGATTTAGGAAAACCGTGTGTGAATGACCCTAAGTGAGTTCGTTCTTGAGGAGGCAAGTGCGTTGTGTTAAGAGTTGATTTTTGTTTGAGATTATATTGATTGAAAAAGAAATGAGAAAGGAAAGAAAAGATGGTTACGAAAACGAATTAAACTATGTCGAAAAAGGCGAAAACGTAAAACCGTAAATAGTGACAAAAATAAAATTTTAACCTAAAAATTCCTAAAAATTACTAAAAATCCCCAATAATATTCTAAGAGTTTACAAAAAATCCAAACTTGCTAAAACCTTTTAATTAATTAGAAAATGACTTTTTAATGCTAATTAAAGCCCTAAAAATCACTTTTAATTATTAAAAAGCCCTAAACAAGATTTTATAGTGTGTAAACCTCAAAAATATCCTAATTAAGCTAAAAACTATTTTTTAAAATTTTAAAACCAAATTAAACTATTTTTAAACACTTAAAAACTATTAAAATCTATTAAATCTTAAATTAATTCTAGAAATTAATTGAAAAGCCTAAAAAATATTTGGAAAGTGACAAAACTCCTAATTTAATGTCCTTAACCTAGGAAAAATGTAAAAACAAGAAAAAATAAAACTTCAAATTTTAATAATAAAATAATATTAAAATATTCAAAAAATAAAAAGTTGGTAAATAAATTCTAAAAAATTACCAAAAATCCTAAATAACGTAACTAAAACAAAAATGCAAACCAAATTTTCTGAAACTTATTAAATAATTTTATATTAAATTTTAAAGTTGCTTAAAAACCCTAAAATCCTATAAAATTAAAAATAAGCTAAATTGAAAACCTAATAAGCTGTAAACCTCAAAAGTATGATTAAAAACCTAAAAATTATTTTTCCAGATTTTTAAATTACTTTTTACTATTTTTAAATGACTTTCTAAAAATAAAACTTAAAATAATCCTACTAAATAAAATAATAAAGGGAAAATTTTACTTTTTGCTCAGAAAAATCAAAAACACTAATATAATCCTAAGAAAAATGCTAAACAGATAAATCCTCAAAGGAATAAGCTGGAAAATGCTTATTATTAAGTTGTTATTTAAATAAGCTACAAAAACAAAACCCCTTAAATAAGTAATGAAATCAAACAATAACGTAAAAAGTCATCTAGATCACTGGTTAACACGTTACTCCTTGGTACGCAAGGTCGCGTGTTCGAGTCCAGGCAGGGTGAACTTTTTTGCAAAACTTTTCTTTTTTTTTTTACTTTTTAAAACTCAATCCAATCACTTTGTTACTTACTAGAACACAATCACAATCCCAAAATACCAAAGATTAAGCTAAATAGAACCAAAAACGTGCTCAGTTAAGCACAACTTTCTGATGAACACACAAGTGTTTATTCACTTGTGCAGTTATGATCAAGAGGGCTTGATCTTGCTTTTTGGTGGTGTTTTTGATGGAACAAAGGCACCCTTGTACTCTTTGGAGTACAAGGAGTCAAATCAAACACTAATATAAGCAGGTTGCAACACAAAATCAAGCACACAATAAGCAAATAGGTTACTGATCTAGCTAAATGTTTCTGAATGAGTACTTGCTGATACACAATGCACACAAATGAATTTCAACAGCTCAAATCATGCATACAAGTCAAACAACTAGCAAATAAATGATGCATAAACCTAGAACAACCTTACTTCTAGCAGATTGTTAAGACTTGATGCACCAATTTCACAAAATAAGCAAAAAGAGGCAGTGATTGAATTTTGCAAAGGTTTTCAACTTTTAAGCATGCAATTTGTTATAAACTCTTCCAAATGAAAAACCAAACTAGCATACACCCTATAGCAACCTAATAAGTGAATTAAACGCTTGCAGGCAAGAATAATAGCAAAGAACACAAGTTAAACACTTATCCCAAACACTCCTTAAACTATGAAAATGAAAAATTAACAAAGCAAATCTTATCAAAACTCAATCAAACTGAATCAAACTCAAACTAACATGCATACAACCCTATTTTGAGCAATTACTAACAGCTTAAACAAACAAACAATACCTTTCAAGAAAAATCACAAAAATCACATAAATTTCAGAAAGCTAAAATTTGAAAAGGAAAACAAGAGACTACCTAAAGGGTCCTACATCCAGGACCCTTAGTGGTTGAAAAACCACCTCCATATAGGCTGGGGCCTATGTAGAACTTTGTTGATGGGATTATGAGATTTTACTTAACAAAATGGGAAAAATTGTTTCTCCTTGAACCTGCTAAGAGAGAAAAGGTAAAAGCTGTGTAAAAGAGCTTAAGGCTTGCTCCTAGCTTATAGATTAAGCTAGAAGAAAGCTTGAGCTTGTGGGTAAGGTTATAATAAGCTTAATAACAGGAAATGACCAAACCAATGGATATTTTACACTTGGGTACCCACTACACCAGAACAAGCCATGGTGTTATGGACATACACAAGGTTAAATACCATCAATCCAACACTCTGAATCAACATTGTATCAGATTTATATGAAAATTTTTGATAAAAGAAAACTTTGAAAAAGAAACAGAAACTTTTGAAAACTTGAAAACTTTAAACCAAACTCAACCAATAAACTTAAATCAACTGAAAATGTAAAGGGAACTCAATATTTCTCATCAGCAACACTTAAACCATTTATATTAATTCATAAACTGGTTTTACAAAGTTTGTGAAAAAGGAGAAAAATCAAGAACAGAACTATGCTACGTCCTAAGTGCCTTTATATAGAGGCTACAATGAGATTCTAGAACTGAATGGAAACTAGAAACCCTAACAAGTGAACTTCCAATCTTGCCCTTGGATGATTTTTGAATTTTGAGTCAAAACAAAGCCATGTGATGATCTTGGCATGTAGTTGAGATGCCAGTGATGTAGGAGCAATCTAGGACGTCCATTTTGCCTTTGGGAACAAGAAAATGTTGTGGGATGTTGATCTTGCTGTCCATTTTTGTTTGAGAGTGAATAGTGGGGTAGGGGAGGGTTGGAGAGACATGTGAGGTGATAGTGATGGGTGTTTAAGGGTGGTTTTGGGTATAAGATGTGTTTAATTAAGGATCTGGAAAGATTTACCCAAAAACCCCTTGTTTTAAGTGATGTTCTTCCTGGGAAAAATTAGGGTTTAAGGGTGGATTAAGGGGATTTTAATCCGTTTTGGGTTTAATGTTTTTTAAATTAATTGTTTAGAGGGAAGGTTTAAACTGAATTAAGTATTCAGTTAAGGTGAGTGGAGAGTGACGTGGAGGAAAGGGTGATGCTGATTGGGTGTGGGATATGAGTGGGTGAGGTGTCAAGCTGTGAGAGGAGGGAATAGCTTAGGTTGTCTGGCAGGTTTGGCCCTTCACTTTTCACTTTTTGTTCACTTTGTATAAAATGGCTATCAACGCTAAATTAACACATGACAACTTTGGGAAGGTTGTCAAATTTGGCACAACAATCGATGTTTTTAATATCAATTGATTTAATGAAGTTTTAACAAAGGTTTTGGGAAGAAAAATGCAAGTCCATTTTATCTTCATGATTCCGAATGTATGAAATATGATACCGATTTGTAACATGATCACATATTCACCATATTAGAAAAAAATTTACAAGGTTGGACCTGACTGATGAGAACATCATATGATAGGATCAAATGGTTTTTGTCGGCATATGTTGGTCGCCTCGTCATGTCTGAAGTCATCTCTTGACACCACGTGTACGATTGGTATTGTTGTCTTGACACCAGTTAGTGAGCTAGGCACGTTCGGCATCGAAGATTCTGAATGCTTGGTAATTGCTCCCCCTCTATTGTTGACCCGTGTTCTATTGAAAGAGCTGCAGTCGCCGTTTGAGTAGTCGCATCGTCGAGTATGTAGATACCAATTGTAGATAGCTATGGTTGTAGAGATGATAACTTCATAAAAACAAGACTTCTCTTGTTTTAACAAATAAATGCACTGAAACGTACATAGATTTGTGTTAGACCAAGTTATAAAGTAAACTTGATCCCTTACAAGGTTTTAAAGTAAACCTTGCCCGAGAAAATTAATTCCCGTTGTGAGCCAAAGCTTTCATAAGAAATACTTGACTTTAATATGAAAAGCGGGTTGCAGTCTGAAATAACTACAGCCATATAGGCATGTTTTATGAAATATTTACAACTTTTGTATGAACTCTATTTATGGCGCCGTGTCAATATTAATCAACATTTCTAAGGCCGTAAATATTATCGTACCAAAAGACATGCCTTTGAAAAATAAAGTAATATTTTTTTTGGATTTTTCTGAATTTTTCAATTTTTATGGTTTTTATATGGTTTTATATTTTTGTATTTTGCTTTTGTAGATAAAAATATAAACAATATATACAAATGATCCCCAAGGATACGGAGAATAGTTTACCACCACTATTCTTTCTCTTCATCTGCCAGTTCCTTTAGAGTCTCAGGCGAAAAAGTTCTCATTCCTAGCTTGTCGGCCAAAAATTCCATTCGAGCGCGATCTAAAGCATTCGTGAAATATCCGCCAACTGACACTCAGATCGGAAAAAGTAAAGCTCGATTACTCCATTTTCCACTTGCTCCTTGATGAAGTGGTAGCGAATGTCAGTATGCTTCGACCGGGAGAATTGAACATTGTTGCAGCATAAGGCAATTGCACTTTTGTAGTCGCAGTACATCGGAATTTTGTTGAAACCTAGACCATAGTCGGTTAATTGCGATCTCATCCAAATAATTTGAGCACAGCAACCGGACATAGCTATGTATTTTGCTTCCGTACTTGAAATTGCAGCGCTTTTTTGCCTTTTCGGTGCCCAACTGATTAGTCGATCTCCTAGTAGTTGCAAAGTTCCACTCGTGCTACGCCTAGTATCTTGACAACCCGCGTGATCCGCATCTGCATATGCCATAAGTGCAATCGAAGAATCCTTCGAATACCAAAGTCCCCGAATTATGGTTCCTTTAAGATATCGAAAGATCCGTTTCACAGTAGGCAAGTGTAACTCAGTAGGTCGAGTTTGATACCGAGCACACATACATATAGCAAACTGAAGATCAGGTCGACTAGCTGTGATATACATAAGAGTACCGATCTTTCCACGATAAAGTGTCGGGTCAACGACAAATCCATGTGGATCTGCATCAAGCTTTGTTCGTTCCACCATTGGAGTATCCACGGGATCACAAGATTCAATCTTATATTTCTTGAGCGATTCAAGGGAATACTTGGATTGATTGATAAAGATGCCTCTGGGACTCTGAGATATCTAAAGACGTAAGAAGAATGATACCTTGCCCATCATTGACATCTTAAACTTAGAAGACATGAGTTTCCCAAATTCGTCGGATAAGGTTTGGGTCGAGGCTGCAAATATAATATCATCAACATATATTTGTACCATAATTATATGTTTACCTCGTTTCTGAATGAACAGCGTGGGATCCACCTTGCCTTTAGCGAAGCCTTGTGTCATGAGGAATTGTGACAATAGATCATACCATGCGCGTGGAGCTTGCTTCAACCCATAGAGAGCCTTCTTAAGCTTATACACATGATTAGGATATTTAGGATTCACAAAACCATCCGGCTGTTGAACATAGACCTCTTCCTTGATTTCACCATTAAGAAATGCCGTCTTCACATCCATCTGATAGACGATCATATTCATGTGGGCTGCATAAGCGAGGAATAGTATAATAGCTTCCAAACGGGCAACAGGTGCAAAAGATTCCATAAAGTCGATGCCTAATAAATGCTTGTATCCACGAGCTACTAGTCGAGCTTTGTTTTTCGATATTCCGCCTAACTCATCGAGTTTCACCTTGTAAAACCATTTCAAAGTGAGTAACTGAACCTGATCCAGGCATGGGACAAGTTCCCATACTTCAAGACGTATAAATTCATTAAGTTCTTCTTGCATAGCTTCTATCTAACAGGATTGAGTAAAAGTTTCTTGCCATCTCTTAGGTTCAACTTCAGTGAGAAAAGCATCAAAATGACAAAACATTGCATTTTCTTGTAACAGACTTCGTGTGGATACCGGACGATTAGGGTCACCAATAATAGAATCGATAGGATGATCCTTTGTCCACTTGATGTCATGTTCACGAATCCGTGGATTGGAGTAGACCGTAGTAGGAGCTTCCTCTGAGGTGACGACCCGGCTTGATTATGGTCGGGAATAGGTACACCAAAGAATGGAAGTTCACGCATTTGAGCGAATTCCAAATCGTGATCATCATCATCCTCTTCATCATCGATAGGCATGACATGGGTAGTTGATTCGGGTGTTGGTTGAGAATTACTTGTTGAAGGTATATTTTGACCAATTGTAGGTGCATATGTATCTGATTTTGCTTCGGTTGCTGGAGCGACAACTTTGGTTACCGGAGCTATTACCTCAAGGTCTGGAGCAACAATACTTGGAGGAGTAAAGAATTCATCAAATAACGGTTGAAACAACGCATCCCATTCATTCCTAATAGGTGGTGTAAATGATGATGAAGTAGGGTTATTTGGGATAAGACTATAGCTAATGTTACTGGGTCCCATTTCATGAAGTGCGGGTTCAGAGCTGCTTTGCTCAGAAGCCATTGCTGTCAGCTCATCAAAATCAACATTCATAGTTTCGAGGATCTTGCGAGATTTACGGTTGTAGATTCGGTATGCCTTCTTTGTGGGTGCATAACCAATGAAAATACCAATATCAGCCTTTGGTTGAAGTTTTCCCAAATTGTCACCATCATTATTTGGATAGCAAAGAGAACCAAATACATGAAGATACGATAAATCTTGTACTTTTCCATGGAGAAGCTCATAAGGTGTTTTACCATGGCGTTTACAAATTAGCGACCGGTTTTGGGTGTACACTGCTGTAGATATTGCTTCTTCCCATAAAAACAATGGAGCCTTTGCGTAAATTAACATCGTTCGAGCAGCTTCCATAAGTGTGCGATTTCGTCTTTCAACGACACCATTTTGTTGCGGAGTGAGAGCAACGGATGTTTAATGAGATATGCCAACTTCTTCATAATAATCACGCAAAAATTGATTCACAAATTTGTTCCATTATCTGTACGTTTAACACCCCCAAATTACAATGCGCATCGGAAATACACATTTGGGTGCTAAATATAAACAACGTTACACAAGACATTTTGAAAAAACTCAAAATGATACATTTGAAATATAAAAGAATATAATTTTATTCATTGTCTAAAACTTTCGATCCCAAGTAAAACAATTTTTGAAATATCAGAGTTATATTTAGGTCCCCCAAAGACTTTATCAAATCCACAAACACTTTACCAAAGTACTCGACCGTACAATATTATTTTTATGACAAAAGGGAAAGAAATTCGTTTTAAACCAATCACCACAAAAGCAATCTCGCAATCCTTCTCCAGCAAGCTCCGGAATTCATCATCTTCAATACCTGAAATACATGCTTAAAATCATCAACACAACGGTTGAGCGAGTCTATAGGTTTTCCAAATCAACATTTGAACACAAGAGAAAAATCAATCAAGATCATTTAATAGAATTGCTGATCATTACAATCTATTATTCAGGCAATCTGGTATATAGCAATAGCTATTGAATTGTATTAAGCTCATGACACCGACCCCTTAACTTAGTCACCCACGCCTAAAGCCGACATGACTAGATGAAATTCCAGTGCCCCTACTAGGGTACCATTTGCAAGAATACCAATTTTCATTCTCGTAAAATTATCCTTCCCAGCGGGTTACTCAGCCTAAAGCCCTGGTCTCATATAGGGTCGTCAGCCCAATAGTACTATTATTAGAATAAGCGGCTATTCCCAACTCACAACATCAAGTCAGAAGATAGTTAACGGCTCATGAAATTAGGGACTTTTGCAAATTAGGTACTTATACAATTCAAATCAACAAAGGAAACAAAGACAACATTCGGGTCCAAACAATCAATCATGACTTGTGTTCATTTTACTTTCAAATAGCATGTATCCCCCTCGCGGGTTTTAAAATCATTCAAAACAATTACAAAAGCGAGGCTATAGACTCATCTAGAGTAATAGCAGTAGTAAGACGATCTTCGACGATAGTTGATGCCCGATAAACAAAAAAACCGCAACCTATCAAATAAGGCGCGTTCATCAATAATAATTTAGAATAAAATCCATACTTACTAACATCAAACTCAAAATCATAAAATCACACTCAACCCAAAATGAAAACAATACAAGTGATCTTTTACTTCATTCTATGTGCTTACTATTAGTTAATTCTTTCGATAAAAATCTGTCGGTACACACCAAATGTACGAGCTCATTTACCCCACTTAAACACATCAAATATTTATGATATTAATCAGAGACCTCACTTACTATATATAGAAAGACCTGTTAAAAGCCCATCAAAAGATTTTACTTTTAAAGTTCCCTGCCCGACACATCTTTGAACTACAAAAACTGGACAGTTTTACGTCAACAACTCATATAGTCTTTTAAACCATTTATTTTTCTCCGGTTACAAAACCGACACTCAACTTTGAAAATAACTCAACATCATCATACTTATCATTCAAAATCAGTCCATGACTCATTTTAAAATCCATTTTATAGTTCCCGAGATTCAATCCAAATATCGACAACAATTATATATTGTGACGATACTCGTCTCCCGGTACACGAATAATCAAACTAACGTAACTTTTCGCTCGTTTGGAGCTAGAAGTCCTACCTTATACCAAAACGAAGCTAAAAACATCCTATACAACAATATCTAATTAGCTCATCTCAAACTCAAACTCATATTTTCAGAAAATTAAGTTTAATAATCTGTTTAAAAATATACTTTTAAAAATCATTCAAAATTAATTTTTCATCACATTTTAATCATTCTCATATGCCTAATATCACCCTAATATCATTACTAACAACATAAATAACCCATAACACATTTAAATGATCATACAAAAATTACCCACTCAAAAATAATGAACATGCAATAACTAAAATATACATATAAATGCACTAACAACAATATATCATCATAAAAATAGATCAAACCTTCATGGATCATATAAAAAAATAAATGTTCTTGCATGTTGAAGAAAATTACACCATTAGAATCATCATTGAATTTTAGAGATGGGACTTTAATTGTTTTAGCTTGATTCAAGCTAAATTTTGAAATCAAATGGATTTGATTAGGGGGGTGTACGGTTTGGGCTAGAACAAGAGAGAGAGAGAAACAAATTTTTTTTACACATGCATTTTATGTGTTTTTCCTAAGTGAAGAATCTATTTATAGTGGGGTGGAGGGACTTGTTTTGCCAATAAGTGATAGTTTTGGTCCAAAATGCAATTAAATAGTTGTAAGGGTGGAAAATGTAAATTGTCAATTTTGAAAATATTTACGAGGCTCGGATTTCGTAAAAATACTTTTCAAAAGTTAAAACGCACTCAAAATATGATGATAATATGATCTCGGTTCGACTTAATACGAAAAACGTCAAAAATATAAATATCGAGACAACAAATGATAAAACATAAAATCTCGGGCATCCGTCGATATTGTGGTCACTAATAATAATAAGACCTCCAACCTCGGTTTTAAATAAAACCATCAATCGTCATTCCATTCAACTCATCAAAAATTTCAAAATTATTCGTAAAAATAATATTATATAATATTAAATAAATGACCTCGGTTTTGGGTTGTCACAGTACGAATGCGTAGGACAGTAGTGTTGAGACACACTTGAATCTTCTTGAGAAATCCGATGATGAATTTAGGTGCCTCATTTTTTGTTGTAAGAAATTTCACCCATGTAAACCGAGAGTAATCATCGACAATGACGAGGATGTACTTTTTACCACTAATAGGTGTGAAAACACCCATCCTTTTTACCACTTAATTACAATAATAACCGAGCCAAAACGTGTATTTTATGTCATTTATGTCGGAATTATGCGTGGTTTGTGTTTTTGTTGTGATTTAGGACGAAAAAGTGAAAAGTGGAGAAAACACGGCATTCAAGGGCTTTTATCGAAGAAAAAGACGAAAGATGAAGTCGAAAGATCAAGAGTGGAAAAAAAAGAACGGAAGTCCAAGACCAATTCTGAAGATTTATCAAAGAATAAGTCAAAAGACGGGAGTTTACTAAAAGCCGAAGAACTCAAGTCTTATTTATGAAGAAATGTCGAGACGAGTTCAAAGAAATCCCGAGACAAAGACATTAAGTCCAAGATTAACAAACAATTAAGAATAAAAGGACTCAAGTGTGCAAATAAGGAAAAGAGGAAAGAGGGAGGAAGCTTCCTAAGCTCCTCCCTAATCACCCCTATATATAGTTTAGGCTAGTTTCATTTTCAAGGGGGTTGGTGGCTTGACAAACCACTCTTCCACCATTTTCATTTCTTGTTGTTTATTTTCTTGCATTTTTAATTTCTTGTTAAGCACTTTTAATTTCTTCAATTTAAGTAAGTCTTTTAATCTTGGAATCTTATATTTTAAACAAGTTCTTATTTTTAATCATCTTCTCCTACCTTTCTTGTTTTGCTTATCTTTGATTCATGTTCATCCTTGATTTTATTTCATCTTAATGCTTATTTGATTTAAAGGTTTCTTAAAAAGTTCATCTTTTTATTGTTTGATCTAAAAGTTTGCTTATTTTAAGTTTGATAAGTTGATGTTCGTGCTTATTAAGTCCATTTCAATTTAGATTCGTCTAGTTTTAGTTTGAGCTTATTACCATAGCTTATAGCTTGCATATCTCGGATCCCTTATAAATCGGAAAGGGTATTAAACCCCTTTCCGATCGCATTATTTCGACCAGCTCCAACACCCTTATTCCGATCACTAGATCGGAAAAGGGTTTTCAATATTCCGATCTACCTTGTTTGTGGGTTATTCCGATTGCATCCAACATTACTGTATTCCGATTGGGGTTTTGATTAACATTCCGATTGGGCTCTTTCTGAATATTCTGATTGGTACTTTTTCACTTATTCCGATTGCAATTGTTTATGCATTCCGATCTGGACCATTTACAACATTCCGATCATGGCTTTTTGCGTATTCCGATCAGGCCTTTCCGATGGGGTTACATTCCGATCGGACTCCAATTTGGATTCCGATCGGGTGTATTCCGATTGGTGGTTTTGTTTTGTTTTAATATTTTGTTTTAATTAAAGTATTAACTTTTCTCGTTTTATTTTTAGTCTATCTTAATTACGTCTTGCATTTTTATTTAATTGTCTACTTACTTTTCGTTAAGCTTTAATTTTACGTCATTTAAATTCTCGTTTTAAATATTGCACCGTTTTAAGTTTCAAATAGTTTTAGTTTTAATTACCCGTCCTTTATTTTAAAGTCTTGCACATTTATTTTACCAAAACCAAAAATATTTGTTTCACCAAGAACAACTAATCTCACACAATTAACCGGAAATCAATTCGAGAAGACACCGAAAACACGAACTTTTTCAACTAGCAAAAACTCTACATTAAAATGGCGCCGCTGCCGGCTCTTTTCGTGAAGATTAACGGTTTTTTGTGAGAGACGCGTTGGCTTTTGGGATCCGTTCACTTGTGAACGTTATTTTTCGTGGCCAAAAATTTTCAAAAATCCAAAAAAAATTGAAAAATCATAAAAAGCATTTCTTTTTCAAAGTTTTGCACCAAAAATATTCTTCTTGCTTCTCTATCTTTCTTAATGGATTTTTATGTCCATTGCGTCCGGTGTGGGAAACAATTATCTGGGAACGACTCATGTAAATGGTGTTCATGCGAGCGATGCGTAAGAGATCTTCCTCCTATTTCAATCGATTCACAACTAGGATTTTGTCCTTTGTGCAACTCGACTAATTCGTCCTTTTTGAACCCACCTCCTCCTGTTCCCCCGTACATCTATTGTGGAAGCGATTCTCATTGGCATGTTTCGTGCCCGGTTCGATACCCGTATGGTCACGGGCAAGAACCGGGGTACAATTATGACAATGATAATAGCTATCCATAAGACGCACCTGATTTTTCTCCATACCCGTTTTGCAACAACTGTGGGGGCCCTCACGATACCTATTATTGTCAACCAATGAATTATTATGAGCAAAATCCGGGTCCTCAGTTTTCTTCACCTATGGATTATTATGAACCAAACCCGGTTCCTAATTCTTCTCAACCGATGAACAACTATGAGCCACAACCTTGCTATAATTCAGGTTTTCAACACTTTGAGCCCCCACATCACAACCTCAATCATCAATCCTCTCAGAGAATTCAACAACTCACTACTTTGAATGAAGAAACACACTCCATTGTTTTGCAACTTCAAGAAGCCGTTGTTCTGCTTAAAGAAATTAGGGACGAGGAGAAGCGACAGCAACAAGAGCAAGTTTCTAATCTTAGTGATTCTACCCCTCCTCTTGTGCGTCAATACCATTATGATGATGATGACGATGAGAATACTATTTCTTGGTATGATCTAGTTGCTCAATGTCCTAGTGCAATTGTACTTCCCTCTCTTAATTTCCCCAACGCCTCTAAGGATTGTGATACTTCGAGTGAGATTAATGATTTCGGTCTTGATAAATTCTTTGATGAGGTTTGTGATGTGCTAACTTTTGAGGAGCTTACGGATGAGGTCGCTCTTAATGATGATGTTCCTTCCACCAACACTTTGGGAGATGATTCTTTGGCTTTCTCTAATCCTCTTTTCGATCAAGATGATGATTTTACTTCTAGTGATGACGAGTCACTATCCGATGAAGACGTTCTGCATGGAACTTTCAAGATTTATTCGAACCCTTTATTTGATTTTGATGACGCCTACATATCTAGTGAGGTGAATCCACTCTTTGACGAAGGGATTGAGGACATTGATAGCGCTGCTTCTCTTGCTATTAATGAGCATACTTTGTTAGCCATACCTCCTTCTATCCCAGAGGTGGAAAGACGTGAATCTACAGAAAAAGGGACGCAGGTGGAAGGTAACTGTTCTCATACTTCTCATATTATATTGCCACCTCATCCTACCACGTGCACACCCAAGGGGGTGATGTATCACTTTTACTCTCCTCGTTTCATACCGAGAAATGAGGATGAGTGCTTTGACCCGGGAGGTAACAATGACAATTCTATAATTGATACCCTCACGGCTTTGCCGAGTGCTCAACATCCATTGTCTTTGGGGGATGACAATGTGCTTACTTTACCCACCCCACCTCCCGTGGATCTTGAATTCACATACTTCTCGTATGTCGAAAGGGTTTTTCTCCCATTCAAGACTTATCCCTCCGCCTCTCCTTTGTTGATGTCCTCCGGGAACGAGGACAAGGTCTTTGATCCCGGTATCACATTCGAGGCTTCCCCATAGACCATTTAATTCGGGGACGAGTCAGGCTCGCGACTCGGTTAACAAAAACAAGCGCTCTTCGGGAGGCAACCCGATTATCTATCTTTATCTGTTTTCACCATAAGTGTAGGGGGAGCCCCGTGGTGTTTCTTGTTCTCTTTCTTATCATATGCAGGGATTAGAGCTTCAAAGACACACTCTTGATGACTTTTGACGAATCGTGATTCCGTGTTCCCTTCTTCCCGGTTCTATCCTAAACTCTTTTCGATTCACTATTTTATATTTCTCAATATTAAAACAGGAATCTCTTTAGTTGTCTCTTCCTTAGCAAGATTTAAACAAAGTGCACAATGTCCTAAGTGTAGGGGAGTTTACTCCCACATGCTTAAACATTGAGGACAATGTTTATATTAAGTGTAGGGGGGGACTTCTATCGTAGTTAAGTGGCCTTTTCCTTGTATTTGTCCTCATTTTAACCGGAAAATCGATTTTTCGACATTTTTCAAAATTTTTAATCTATTTTGGCCTAGTTGTAGTTCCCTTTATTTTTGCTATTTTTCTCTTATTTTAATAAAATGGTTTTAACAAGTTTAGTTATCTTAGATATATTAGGCCCGTTGTGAATTTTTTGACTCAACCTGAGTTTACTTATCCAAGTTCACTCTAGCTAGTATCCTTAACCGTGTAGACCTTAATTGGTTTATTGGGCTAAGAATCCACGAGTCTCATTCCTTGAGATTTTAAATTGTGGAGAACGAGAAATGATAGAGTTGGTTACAAGTTTGGAATTCTTTCATTAACTTATGTGAGTTAATTATGATCTTTTTCTCCTCTCGCTTGTAAATAAATAAATGCAATAAGTAAGGTCGTACGATTTGAAAAGTTACTTAGCTTCTAGCCCAAGATCATTTAAAAGTTGCTCGGTAATGATAAGAGTTCATAGCCAAGGCATAACTTATGAAGCGGGGCGCGAAGATTGGCGAGTCCGAAAAGGCCTTAACAAGGCATGAGGATTCAATTTTATTGCTGAAGATCCAAAGTGATGTGAAAAGCATTATTCCCAAAATCAATATGAAGGATCAAGACTCACGACGAAAAGCAATCAACTCCCATAAAGATCATGGAGAAGTCTATCCGAAAAGACCCTAACAAGGTATGAGGATAAATAGATCCAAGTCCGAAAAGGAGGCGGATCGTTGTATCTCAAAATTCCAATTAGAGATTGAAGAAATAATCATGAAGTCGTGGTCAACAAAGTTGGAGTACCCCTCAAAAATCTCCAAGTGAAGAAACTCTATAACGAAGAGAAGACCATTATCTCAAAAACGTCTCTCGAAGATATGAAGTATGAAGTACATGCCAAATATCAGCCCGAGAAAGATCTCAAATCGTGAACCAAGTTATGCCAAGATATGAACTTTTTGATATCCCGAGAAGCAGTTTTAAGAGATTTTGTCCTTTAGCTAACTATTGATCAAATCGTCCTACTTTGCTTTCAGCCTAAATAAATTAGCGAAATAAGTCAACAATGCATCCTCGTGATCATTCAAGACATCAATAAAATATAAGAGATACTCGTAGGAATAAGGGAGTTTAAATGATTAATTGAACCACATGAGTAAATGTTTGTTATGCTAACTTGTACTAACCATGATCTTGTTTTTAAGCTTGGCATGGGGAACGTGAAACTTGAGGGTGATGAACATTCATGACACACAAGCCCTAATGTAAGTCTTAGATTTCTTTACAAGTTTCTTCCTTGTTGCATCTTGTTATTTTCTATCTTTTTGATTTTCCTTAGTTGTTTAATAAAGGCCAAGGTAGGTTGATTATGATGGAAAATGTAAAACGTGCTTTGTAACTAATGCATTGCATGAGGACATTGCAATGGTTAAGTGTAGGGGATTTGATAGGTGTGAAAACACCCATCCTTTTTACCACTTAATTACAATAATAACCGAGCCAAAACGTGTATTTTATGTCATTTATGTCGAAATTATGCGTGGTTTGTGTTTTTTTTGTGATTTAGGACGAAAAAGTGAAAAGTGGAGAAAACACGACATTCAAGGGCTTTTATCGAAGAAAAAGACGAAAGATGAAGTCGAAAGATCAAGAGTGGAAAAAAAGAACGGAAGTCCAAGACCAATTCTGAAGATTTATAGAAGAATAAGTCAAAAGACGGAAGTTTACTAAAAGCCGAAGAACTCAAGTCTTATTTATGAAGAAATGTCGAGACGAGTTCAAAGAAATCCCGAGACAAAGACATTAAGTCCAAGATTAACAAACAATTAAGAAGAAAAGGACTCAAGTGTGCAAATAAGGAAAAGAGGAAAGAGGGAGGAAGCTTCCTAAGCTCCTCCCTAATCACCCCTATATATAGTTTAGGCTAGTTTCATTTTCAAGGGGGTTGGTGGCTTGACAAACCACTCTTCCACCATTTTCATTTCTTGTTGTTTATTTTCTTGCATTTTTAATTTCTTGTTAAGCACTTTTAATTTCTTCAATTTAAGTAAGTCTTTTAATCTTGGAATCTTATCTTTTAAACAAGTTCTTATTTTTAATCATCTTCTCCTACCTTTCTTGTTTTGCTTATCTTTGATTCATGTTCATCCTTGATTTTATTTCATCTTAATGCTTATTTGATTTAAAGGTTTCTTAAAAAGTTCATCTTTTTATTGTTTGATCTAAAAGTTTGCTTATATTAAGTTTGATAAGTTGATGTTCGTGCTTATTAAGTCCATTTCGATTTAGATTCGTCTAGTTTTAGTTTGAGCTTATTACCATAGCTTATAGCTTGCTTATCTCGGATCCCTTATAAATCGGAAAAGGGTATTAAACCCCTTTCCGATCGCATTATTCCGACCAGCTCCAACACCTTATTCCGATCACTAGATCGGAAAAGGGTTTTCAATATTCCGATCTAGCTTGTTTGTGGGTTATTCCGATTGCATCCAACATTACTGTATTCCGATTGGGGTTTTGCTTAACATTCCGATTGGGCTCTTTCTGAATATTCCGATTGGTACTTTTTCACTTATTCCGATTGTAATTGTTTGTGCATTCCGATCTGGACCATTTGAAACATTCCGATCATGGCTTTTTGCGTATTCCGATCAGGCCTTTCCGATGGGGTTACATTCCGATCGGACTCCAATTTGGATTCCGATCGGGTGTATTCCGATTGGTGGTTTTGTTTTGTTTTAATATTTTGTTTTAATTAAAGTATTAAATTTTATCGTTTTATTTTTAGTCTATCTTAATTACGTCTTGCATTTTTATTTAATTGTCTACTTACTTTTCGTTAAGCTTTAATTTTACGTCATTTAAATTCTCGTTTTAAATATTGCACCGTTTTAAGTTTCAAATAGTTTTAGGTTTAATTACCCGTCCTTTATTTTAAAGTCTTGCACATTTATTTTACTTAAACCAAAAATATTTGTTTCACCAAGAACAACTAATCTCACACAATTAACCGGAAATCAATTCGAGAAGACACCGAGAACACGAACTTTTTCAACAAGCAAAAACTATACATTAACCACTAAGACTTTCAACACGCATTGGCCCACAAAGATCCATATGCAACAAATAAAGTTTCTATTGGTTGGTGTCTTCAGTCTTGGGTTTGTATGATTTCTTAGTGATTTTCCCCATTGTACACGTGGAACACAAATGATCCTTGTGAAATGAAAGTTTAGGAAGACCACGAACAAGTTTGTTTTTCGCCAAATGATTAATAGAGTCAAAGTTAAGATGAGATAACCGTCGATGCCATAACCATGACTTAGTCTTCGATGCTTTGGAGAGAAGACATATGGTAGAAGCGGCCATCATGTCTTGTAGAGACAAAGTATACAAATTATTCCCTCGAGTACCTTTCAATAAATCAACCCCTTCCAAATTACGAATGAAGCAGGTATGCTCACGAAAAGCAACTTCTAGGTTTGCATCACAAAATTGTCCCACAGAAAATAAGTTGTGACCGAGACCTTCCACATAATACACTCTTGAAATTATAACATTCCCAATATGATATTCACCATAACCCATTATCTTTGCAATATGATCATTTCCAAATCGAACCGTACCAAGAAACTTGCTGACGAAATTTCTGAGCTGAGAGCGATCTCCGGTCATATGCTTGGAGCAACCAGAGTCCAAATACCAGTGAACAATTTGGACCACCTGTTTTCAATAACAACAGTAGACAATGCATTGGAAACTATTGGTTCCGGAGTGTTAGCAGATACAGATATAAGATTATCAGAATTGCTAACATTTGTGTGACCCTTAGATTTCCTACGTTTTCTAATGTGAGTTTTAGAACTAACAGGTTTTACTGTTCCAACTTTTTTAGGTTTTGGATTATTCGCGGGCACTACAGTGGGAGTAGACCTATTTAAAGGGCACTTGGTTCCTACAGTAGTGTCGGTGTTCCTAGTTAAAGGATACGCTTGTACTTTGGTAGCCTTGGTACTCCTAGTTAAAGGGCACACTTTCTTCGCTTTAGTGGGAGTGATCCTAGTTAAAGGGCACATATTTCCTACTATAGTGAAAGTTCTACCAGTGGGGCGCCACAACCAACCAACTTGGGTTAACACTTTCCTAGTCGGTTTCCATTCTAATCCATTTTTCTGGGCATTCATCTCATTCACATGGTCAATAAGGCAAGAATCATGACGACTAGAAAACATACATTCATTGCAATTCCAACATTTCAAATTAGAATTCACAGTAGGCTTAGAACGCTGCACAACCGCAGAGCCTTTAGGTTTAGCTTCATGATTCTTTTTATTCAAAACAGAAATAACATTCCTAGGATGGGTTTCTACTTTCTTCTTCACTGGACTACTAGATGGAGGCAAGATCCTATCATTCTTCTTGTTTCTTTTAAGCTTAGATCTTTGAGCCTTAGTAGTGGTGCTTACTCCTGTAGAAGGCAACACGGGAATATTAGAAGCTGGTTTTGATTCCGCCTTATCTTTAGTGACTAAAGTTTGAGATGGTTTAGTCCTAGGGCCCTTATTAAATGGTGTGACGGATATAAGGTTCCTTTTGATTGCACTAGAGGACGATGTTGAGACAGTGGTTGCGTTATCCACAACATTCTTACCTTTTAGAGTATGAAGTGTTTCCTTTAACTCAGCCAGGACCAGATTATTATCACAAATTTGTTCCCTCAAATCAGATATTTCCACCGACTGTTGACTCAGTTGTTCAATCAATGATTGATTATGTGTAGTGTTATTATCACATGCGGGCTTTACTGAATTGAAGAGTCATGTATCTTTCTGTTTTAAGTTATCAACTTTGGACAAAATTTTGGAAACTCGATTATCTAGATCAAGTTTAAAATTCTCAGCGGCCTCAAGTACGTTCACACAGTTAAGCTCCTTAGATTTCCTATCGGCAAAGATTTAGCAACTTTGTCAATTGGCTGACGCTGTTTTGATTGTAAATTCAATCGAAAATTCTTTTCAAAGTTTGCATCATCGATATTAACACCTTCGAATGACGTTTCAAAAGATTTATTGAATAAATTGTTGCTTGCACTCAAGCCAAATACAATGTGTTTGAATCTCATCAAAACGTTTTGAAAGCGAAGAATATGAATCTTGAAGCTTTAAAAATTCAGCTTCAGATTCGTGACAAGTACTATCTACCACATTATCCACAGATTCAACATTATGCACAATAGAATCATTATCAACACTTTTATTCACACATACGGAAACTATATCATGAGACATCACTTGCTTCAGAAGCTGATCATTTTGGCGAGAACCCGTTCTATTTCAAGTAAACTGTTTTCATAAGCATCATCCATTTCATTGAAAACACGTTTAACTTCTTCTATTTCCAAACGCAAATCTTGATCAAGATTACTAAGACAAGCTTTAACATTCTTTACAAACAGAACAATTTCGTCTTGGAACGCAACTCTAGTGTGCTCAAAGTTTCATTCACCTTCCGTTATGGCTGTGGCCGTCGTACGTTCCAAAATGACCTTATCAAAATCGTCTATGTGTTGGTGTACCGCTTTTAAGTTAACGGACGACTTACTTACCGGTGGAAGTAACTTCGTTAAATTAGTTTTGACAAGTGTAGGAGACGTACTAGGAGGGTTTTCATTTGACAAACTTGGGGGCACAAGAAGTGTAGGTTTAGCTAATTCCTTTTGTAAGCGAATACGTTTCTTTTTAGAAAGTTCATCTTTATTATGCTTATCATAATCAATCGTATGGAATTTTGAAGACATTTTAGAATGAGTTTCTTCTATAAGTGACTGTGTCTCCTTAGAACTACGAACATAAGGTGCTTCTTTCGATTTGCCAATTATGGTCATATCATAAAGACCGGGAATATATTCCTGAGCTTGTTTTGCATAACCGGGATTAGGTAGTAAATTTTAAAGACGCTTACGTTTGAGTTCTTTAAATGATTTAGTTAAAAGATGAAACTTTTATGTGGAAGCGTATTGCTTTAAAAGCTGTTGTTCCTTGAATTTAAGAAGTTTGGTAGCATTAATTTCTGATTCAAACTTTTTAGACTCGAGAGTTTCGAATCCATTTTAAGTTTCAGAAAATCATTGACAACCGACTCTTTTGCTTTTAATTCATTGGAAATATTAGCTTTTAATGATTCTATTTCTTTCAAGTGTTTAATATTTTCAAAACGAAATTGGTCAAATTCAGAACATGTGATTTTCTCTGCTTGAGGGACCATTTCAAAAGTTTTGACCTTTTCTTTATGCAACGCAAGCTCAGCATTTAAGGTGGAGTTCGTGTAAAACCCGTAAAAATAAGGTCATAATTTAATTTTATTTTCAATTATTTTGAAGTATTTTATAACGTTAAATATTATTATGTTTAACGGTTTAAGTTGAAACCGATATTAAATATTATATTTTAATATTTTGACGAGCAACGAGGACTACTAGTGATCGCGATACCGACGGATGCCAAAAATTTTATATCGTATAATATTTTGAAACTTATTTTTGTGTTGATTGATGAACTCACAATTTACGGATTTAAATTTGGGCTTACGTGCATAACTTAGCGTCCTTTACGACTAAACCGGAAACCTTAGGATTACGTATTTACATTTTTGAACTCCGTTTTTGATGAGACAATTTTTATTGGATTCGTTTTGTGACGTTGATTCATAATTTATAAAAACGTTTTTCGTGAAACGACCCGAGGGCAGGCAAATCGAGAAAACTAGAATCGAGGGATACCCGTAAATTAGTGAGGTGGGACAAAATACATTATCCCACCCCACTAGCTAGCATGGGATGGCGCAACATGACACCACAACCATATGTGGCATCATGTTAGCTAAGTACTTACAAGTGTAAGACTAAGCTTACACTTTAAGCTTACATCTTTCCACCAACACAAAACCACTAGCAACATTTCACACATACCATTTCCATACATGCAAACAACCTCAAAACTCTCTTAACACCACCACCTTGCCATCCACTTTTAAGCTACAAACACCCCTTTTGATCTTTTCTAGCCATGAAATACATGTTATCTAGCTTTATCATGGAGTTATCTTGAAGCCTTGATCATTTAGTGGCCATATTAACAACATAGGAGGTGATTTGCTTATGTCCTAGGGTTGATTTCTCAACTATTTTTCTTGGTGTTTGATGATCTTGGAGTTACTTGTGGTGTTCATCAAGTTCTTGTCTTCCAAAAACAAGAAATACACTTGGTTGGTAAAGAAGATCATCCTCTCCATTTTATCTTGTTATTTTTGTAAAGAACAAATGTATTTTCTTTATTATTGTATATATATATGATGTATATATTATGATAAAAATGTTGTGTGGGGATCAAGTGTTGATAAATATGCTTAAAAAGGTTAATAACTATAAGAAATAAGGCTAAAATCATGCTTATTTAGTTGGCTATATAAAAACAATATATAACTAAAACTTGAACTGATAAAATTGCATGGTATGATCCATTTACAGTAATTACAAGATGTTATACACATGTGAGAGTTGGCCATGCAATGGAATCATTATAATGAGTGAGATATGATCAAAATAAAATATGTGTGCTAATCTGAATAAGCTGTTTTGTAGGAACTGTTAAGCATAGATAAGCTTAAAATGAGCAGTAGCTATAACTAAGTTAAATGTAGCACATAATATGAAGATCATGTCACCCAAAAATGAGCTTCTAATTCATTATATAACTCTAGATATGATAAAAATGGTGAAGATGAAAATAAAAATCAGATTTTGAGAATTAATGTTTATTATTATTATATAAGCACTCAAATTTTATTGTATAAAATGTAAAATAAAAACCCACTAACTTATGAAACTTATTTATAAAAGGTTAAATAAATGGATAAATTATATAAATGGTAGTGGAATAATACTTATAAGTAATAAAAACTATAAACTTGATTTTTACGACTTTTTCGGCTATTACCGTAAAATTAACGTTTTTCGCCAATTAAAACTTAGACGATCAAACCCGTCTAATGTAAAGTTTTTAAAAGTCATATACTGATATATAAGTAAGTAATACAAGTAAAAACCGATAAAACCCGAACTATAGGACATACGGACATTAACGAGCTAACTAAGCATATTGGACTAATAATTGGACTAAATAACTTAAACACTTATAAAAAGGACTTATTGGGCTTAACCCATTTGGGCCCAACATGGAAAGTATAGATACTGATAATATAGGTATAAAATGGATTAAAACAAGTTAAAGAACTTATACTAAGCTTATTGGACTTAAAATAGGTAAGTAGGTAAAACTAGTAAACTAGTAAAAAGTTACCAAAACGTAAACACTAGAATGAGTAAACAAGGATATATAAACCCACTTGATCATCATCATATGTACAAAATCATCATATGTATATTGTTATTTTGATAAAAGTCATTGGACAAGAGTCTAAGACCGATTATTATTTATATAGGTTTCCGTGACCGAAGCACGCCCGTAGCCGATAATCCGCCTTTCATTATCAACGTGAGTCTATAGCCTCGCTTTATACTAGTTATTAAATGATTTTAAACCCACGAGGGGGAATACATGTTTTTATAAACTCAGAACACAAGATTTTTATGGTATGCTTTGTCCCTCTATGAATGGACCCGTGGTTGCCTTTAAATTGCATTAAGTGATTGCCTTTGTTAAAACCTCAATTATGGACCGTTAATTAACCTATGATGGGTTAACCGCTAGTACAATTAATATATCTATGGGGGAAGCCGCCCCGGTTCAGTTTTTGTGGACTTGTCATAGAAGCTTACGCCCGACCTCCACACTGTTTGAGCATATTGTATTGAGAAGTCAGGTATACGGCAATGTACCAATAATCTGGAGGTAACCGACAATTAATAAATCTCTCGTCTTATTAGACTGATATGGGAGTGTCTAAGGGCTCGGTTCCATGAGCTTATTGCAATTTATGCTATATACAATTATTATTGTTGATGCGAATTATTATTTGATGGTTATAAGCATGCCACAAACTTATAATCTTTGCTTGTGTTCAAAATTGATTACATAAACCTATAGATTCACTCGGCATTTTTGCTGATTGTTTTACTCACATGTATTCTAGGTAATCAAGAAGTGGAAGCTTGGAGGTCACGAGAATGAAGTTGTGCACTGCTATGTTGTTCAAACTCTTTGATTTATTTATCGTTCCATTTTTAAAACAAACTAAAATGTTGTTTTAACTTATCTTTTGGTAACGATTACTTGGGACTACGCTACTCTGACAAATGTTCTAGGAACGATAAATCTAAAACGTCTCTTTTTGAGTCGTTCTTTATAAATTATGTGTTGTAGTATCATTGTTTAGCACCCAAAGATGTATTCCGCTGCGTGTAAATTTGGGGGTGTTAAAGATTGGTACCAGAGCCATGAGTTATAGAGAACTAGGTCTTTTTCTAAAAACCTAAACTATAACTGTCGGTTTTATTTTTCAAAGAGTCGGTGCACATGATTTCGGGTGACTTCAGGTTCAAGCTACTTCTGGGATTACAACTTTAGTATACATTATTATGTATGCCTTATTGCTAAGTATTTCTAAATAAATACTATAATCCTTTATCGATATATATTTATGTCGTTAAACTTTTCGATAAAAGTTTATCATATATTAATGATTAACTTAAAGAAATACAGTGAATTTTCAAGATCTTTCTGTATATATTTTTGAAGTATTTAAATTGCTTTTATTGCAAATTTTATATTATGACCTTACATACCTTCATCTGCGCGCGTTACTTTCATTGTTTAACCCTCTGTGATATCTATATAGATATCCAAATCGTCTTCCGACTGTTTGTGATCAGACGTCTTGAAACGTAGTCTCTAGACCATTGTGTAGTTCAATGTGTCCTGGGAATAGACTAACCGCTATTTATTGACATTTATATGTATCGACTCCGAAGTGTATTGTTCACTTATATCTCGGTAACGTCATCGTCATTTTATAAATCATCGTCTAGATTATAGCGCTAGAATTGGAATACGATTTTACTTATATAAAATTGTATCATTTGTTTTTCATTAACCTTCTCGCTTCCGGAGTGTAGCATGTTAATGTTCCATTCTTTTCTTGTTATGTTTTGTGTTTTTGGACAATCGTGGCACCAAGGAGATTTGCCTACATTGCCCCTTGAAACTTAAATTACGAACGTCTTCCACCGTTTTGCTTCCTAAATTTCGTGTTGAAGACCTTGAAGCATTTTATGTCATTCATCATGCTATATTTTATTTGATGCTCATTACGAGATTTATTTTTCGTTGTTATAAAATCCACAAGACATGTGTGTATATATGTATATATTTTGAGCCGTTAAGAAGTGTCGAAAAATACACTTTATGCAGAAACTGTAGGGGCAGTATAAACAGGTCAAAACTTAGAAGTAAAACCTGCGTTTTTTAAAATAAAATAGTCAAACCTGCACAGAACTTGCAGGGGTATTTTGGTCATTTACATTGGTTTTCAGGTCTCGGGTAAAACTAGAAAGTCGTCTGAAACATCGTTTTGCATCAAAATGCTTTAGACTCTGAGTCATGGAGATGTCGTTTATCGGGTCAATTAATCGGCTCATATTTAAAAGTTAAATCTGATAGAAAATTCAGAACATGAGTTTTAAATGTTTCTAAGCTGTTTTGATTTCATTTGAGATCGTAAAATTTTAACAAATATTATTTTACAACTAACGAATACTAGTCGCATGTGAAAATATTTAAAAATAGAAATAGTACAGGATTAACAATTACCGGATTAATGGCGTAATTTAAAAACGAATAATATATTTTCTTAAAAGTATGTTGTGTCGAGTATCTTACATAGAATACACATTTGGATTGTTTTATCCTTTTTATATATATGACTCTTTTGTCATTCGATATTATTATATTTTTTTTTTCTCCTAACCTTCCACTGATTTGATTTGAGTTTTGAAGTTTTCTCTTCACATTCTTCATCGATATTTTTTTTTATCACATGTCTCATGGCATTTTCGTCTAAACCTTATAACCTTTTGAAAACTTAACAACTTGTAACCATTTCATTGGTTGTTTTATGAGCTACTATTTGCCACTTTTTGCAAAACTTTGACTACTTTATACGTTGTCATAATGTCATATTATAAATAAATCTGATATTGTTTTATTATTATTTTCACCAATTATTTTTACTTTGGTCTTATAAAATACTTTTCGTGACATTCAAAGTTGCTTATTGAGTATTTCACAAATTACCTGTTTCCTATAAATTTATAAAATATTTTTTTTCAAATTCCAGTTTTCAAATGGCATGGTTTATATATAAACATAAGAAACGTAATACTTTTCGACGAAACTGAGCACTACATTGTGATATTATGATTTTTGTATGGGTTCTGATTCTCTCTCGGTATCCTCTCGAATCGATCTCAGCCTTAAGTGGAATGATTGTTCTTGGTTATCAAATAAAAGGGTTTGGTTTTCTGATCTACTTAATGTTAAAATAAATTGGAAATTTAAATCAAAGATAATTAATTTAATGACGATTAATAAAAACTTGAATTAAAATTAAAATTAAAATTAAGATTAAAATAAAAATTAAAGCCTCAGTTATAATAAAAACAAGGAATAAAAACAAGAAGTAAACAGTAAGAAAACCTTAAAGATACCCAAACGAAATTGATTCGGAAGATTGTCCTTGGTTCGGAAGTTTAGCTTCATTCGGAACTTAGGACTGATTCGGAACTTTTTGGTTCGTTCGGAAGTTAATGCTCATCCGGAAGTTTAGCTTCATTCGGAAGTTTCTTCTGATTCGGAACTTTTTGGAAAATAAACCTTCATTCGGAACTTAATGATTCATTCAGAAGTTTTTTGTTCATCCGGAACTTTTCACTCGGAAGTCTTTGATTCGGAACTTAGGTTCATTCGGAAGTTACTGTTCATTCGGAACTTACTGTTCATTCGGAAGTTTCATTCGGAAGTTACTGTTCATTCGGAAGTTACTGTTCATTCATAAGTTTCTTCTGATTCGGAACTTTTTAAAGACAAACTCATTCGGAACTTTTTAAAGACAAACTCATTCGGAACTTTTTTATTCGTTCGGAACTTTTGCTTCGTTCGGAAGTCTGGGAAACCCAGATACAGAAACAGTACCCGAAGAACAAGGAAACTAGTTTTAATCCAAAAATCACCAAGTTTTTCACCAAAAACTTAAATAAACTAATCACTAAGCATCTACTAACCATAAACTACAAATCCCATTAACAAAAACACAAATCCCAACAGCTTTTGAAGATCAAATCAAGAAAATAAGAACTTAAGAACTTGAAGATAAAGATGATGATGAACAAGATGAAATGGAAAGATTAAACAAGACTTTGTATTGAATGATTAATGTTTTAACAAGATCAAACAAAGATTAAAACAACAAGATTGGAAAAACAAAGATTAAAATCACCAATCACCCTAGTGGTGATGGTGATGAAACGAACTAAAAGGGAGAAAAAAGGGGAGGAGAGGAAAACTAAAAACTTACTGCCTAAAATGTGTGAGGGGTGAGCTTTATATAGGCTTGGTGAGTGGGCTTTCTTCCGTTCTTCTTGTCTTTTCGTCTTTTCAGAAAAGTTTCCGTTTTCGATTCTAATTCGGGATTTGTTGTCGATTAAATTCAACTCGTCTTTTAATTTCTTCGTTTAATAGACTTGAGTTTCTTCGACTTATGTAAATCTTCCATCTTTGGTCCTTTTCTTCGATAAATCTTCGAATAGGCCCAGTGACTTCAAATCTTTTGCATCTCTTGGACCATAGACTTTATCTTGAGTCTTTTTCTTCAGTAAAACCCGTGCAATCCCATATTTTCTTCAATAATCATCCGGATGGCTCTGAAAACACAATAAACACAAAAACCACGCATAATTCCAAACAAATGATATTAAATACGTGTTTTGGTCTCGTTTTAGCCCGAATTAAGTGGTAAAAGGATGGGTGTTTACACACCTATCAAATCCCCTACACTTAACCATTGCCATGCCCTCATGCAATGCTTAGTGATAAAGCAATTTTTACACTTTTCTCATAATTAATCAACCTTGGCCTTATTAAAATACTACTAAACAAAAATTAGAGCACTAAAAGAAATTAAAACTTAAAAGGATAGAAAACCATTTCCACTTGAAAATAGCTACATGGAAATAACTTGCAAAGAGATCAATGACTTACATTAGGGCTTTTGTGCTGCGAAGATTTATCACCCTCAAGTTTCACGTTCCCCAAACTAAGCTTAAAAACCAGATCATTGTTATTATAAGTTAGCAATTCAAACACTTACACACATGGCTTAATTAAATGCTTAAACCCCCTTATTCCTAGGTGTATCTCTTATATTTTATTTTTGTCTTAGAATGATCATGAAGATGCATTTTTGGGACTTATTTCGATAGTTTATTTAGACTGAAAGCAAAGTAGGACGATTTGATCAATAGTTAGCTAAAGGACAAAATCTCTTAAAACTGCTTCTCGGGATATCAAAAAGTTCATATCTTGGCATAACTTGGTTCACGATTTGAGACCTTTCTCGGGCCGATATTTGGCATGTACTTCATACTTCATATCTTGAGAGACGTGCTTGAGATAATGGTCTTCTCATCGTAATAGCGTTTCTTCACTTGGAGACTTTTGAGGGGTACTCCAACTTTGTTGACCACGACTTCATGATTATTTCTTCAATCTATGATTGGGATTTTGAGATACAACGATCCGCCTCCTTTTCGGACTTGGATCTATTTATCCTCATACCTTGTTAGGGTCTTTTCGGATAGACTTCTCCATGATCTTTATGGGAGTTGATTGCTTTTCGTCGTGAGTCTTGATCCTTCATATTGACTTTGGGAATAATGCTTTTCACATCACTTTGGATCTTCAGCAATAAAATGGAATCCTCATGCCTTGTTAGGGCCTTTTCGGACTCGCCAATCTTCGCGCCCCGCTTCATAAGTTATGCCTTGGCTATGAACTCTTATCATTACCGAGCAACTTTTAAACGATCTTGGGCTAGAAGCTAAGTAACTTTTCAAATCGTACGACCTTACTTATTGCAGATAATTTATTAGCAAGTGATGGGAGAATAGGCAAATAATTACACCAAGTGAGCTTGTGCAAGAATACCGACTTATAATTGACTCTATCATTTCTCGCCCTCCACAGTTTAAAATATCAAGTAATGAGACTCGTGGATACTTAGCCTAATAAACCAATTAAGGTCTACATGGTTAAGGATACTAGCTAGAATAAACTTGGATAAGTCTATTCGGGTTGAGTCAAAATAAACGCAACGAGCCTAATATGTCAAAGACTTCTAAACTAGCTACACCACTTTATTAATATTTTTGACTTTATTGCGGGATATATACATATTAAAGCAACGATAAAAATTTAAAATTTACGACTAAGTGGCCAAAGTTAATAAAAAGTTTGAAAAATGTTGAAAAATATGATTTTCCGGTTAAATGAAGGCATTTTCATGGAAAAGTCCACTTAAAACTTCGATAGAAATCCCCCCTGCACTTAAGATAAACATTGTCCTCAATGTTTAAGCATGTGGGAAAAGTCTCCCCTACACTTATGACATTGTGCACGTTGGTTAACTCAAGTTAAGGAAGAGACGACTAAAGTGATCAATTTCAAATGTGAGTATGAAGAAAATTGAATCACGATAGTTGAGAGATAGAACCGGATTTCGGATAACACGGGAGCACGGTTCTTCAAAGTTTCCAAGAGTGCACTAATCCCTGTAATCACATCACCACACAAATACAAACACTCTATAGAGGCTCCCCTACACTTAGGGGGTTAAAACATAAAAGGATAGATACTCGGGCTGCCTCCCGAGGAGCGCTTGTTTTTGATAACCGAGTCACGAGCCTGACTCGACCCAAAATTAGTTCATGGGGAACGTGGTGAGGGATGGAATCACCTCCTGAGAGGTGTCCTCACCAAAGTACAACTTCACTCGTTGGCCATTCACCTTAAAATTATGTCCATTAGGTTGAGCGAGCTCGAGAGTACCATATGGAAAAATTTGGGCAATGGTGAATGGGCCGGACCAACGAGATTTGAGCTTTCCCGAGAAGATTTTCAACCGAGAGTTAAAAAGTAAGACTTTGTCTCCAACATGGAACTCTCGGTTTTTAATCTTAGAGTCGTGAATGAGCTTAGTCCTTTCCTTATAGATTAAAGAATTTTCATAAGCCTCATTACGGAGTTCATTCAGCTCATTGAGTTGGATCTTGCGTAGGTCACCGGCTTTGTTTATATCAAAATTAGCCCACTTCAAGGCCCAGTAAGCCTTGTGCTCCAACTCAATAGGGAGGTGGCACGCTTTCCCATACACAAGACGATAAGGCGTACAGCCGATCGGGGTCTTGTAAGCAGTACGGAAAGCCCACAAAGCATCATCAAGTTTATCAGCCCATGAGGCACGATGCTCTCCCACGGTTCTTTCCAGAATTCGCTTAAGTCCTCGGTTGGATATTTCAGCCTGGCCATTAGTTTGTGGGTGGTAGGCTGTGGAAAGACGATGATTTACACCGTACTTAGCCATGACTCTTGCGAATTGGTCATTGCAAAAATGAGTCCCACAATCACTAATAATGGCACGAGGCACACCTAATCTAGCGAATAGAGCTTTCAAAAAGTTACAAACCACTCGTGCGTCATTAGTGGGTAAAGCTTTGGCTTCAACCCATTTGGAGACGTAGTCAACGGCTACAAGGATGTATTTGTTTCCTTTAGAAGAAGGGAATGGCCCCATAAAGTCGATACACCAAACATCAAAGATTTCACACTCTTGAATGAAATTCTGAGGCATCTCGTGTTTATGTGTGATCGTGCCTTGTTTTTGGCAAACATCACATCTTTTAACCATATCGTGAGCGTCACGATATATGGAGGGCCAATAAAATCCCGAATCAAACACTTTTTTGGCGGTGTAGTTGGGACCAAAGTGACCACCGGTGGGTCCTTTGTGGCAAGCATCAAGGATTTCAGACGCTGCCGGTCCGTCAACACATCGGCGGATAATCAGGTCGGCACATTGTTTGAATAGGTAAGGGTCGTCCCAAAAGTAAGTCTTGATGTCGGTGAAGAACTTTTTCTTTTGTTGAGACGTCAACCCTTCCTTGAGAGTTCCACCCGCCAAGTAGTTTGCAAAGTCCGCAAACCACGGGGTTTCATTCGGCTTCGAGTTTATAGACATTAAGGTCTCCAAGGGAAAAGAATCATTGATTTCTTTGGTCGGATGATCCCCTTGGTAAGGATCCTCAAGTCTGCTAAGATGGTCCGCGGCTAGGTTTTCTGCTCCTTTTTTATCGCGAATTTCGATTTTAAATTCCTGGAGCAGCAAAACCCAGCGAAGAAGTCTTGGTTTGGAATCTTGCTTTGTCAACAAGTACTTCAGCGCAGAATGATCGGTATACACAATGGTGGTAGAAAGGACAAGATAGGGGCGGAATTTTTCAAAAGCATAGACAACAACTAAAAGCTCTTTTTCGGTTGTCGTATAATGCAATTGTGCCCCCGTCATTGTCTTGCTAGCGTAATGGATCGGTTGGAAGTGTTTGTTCACTCTTTGTCCAAGAACCGCTCCAATAGCAAAATCACTAGCATCGCACATCAACTCAAAGGGCAGCTCCCAATTAGGGGTAACCAAGACGGGTGCCTTAGTTAGCTTATCCTTAAGCGAGTTGAAGGCTTCAAGACACTCTTTGGAGAAGATAAAAGGAGTATCTTTTTCCAAGAGGTGGGTCATCGGGCGAGCGATTTGAGAAAAATCTTTGATGAATCGACGGTAGAAGCCCGCATGACCCATGAAACTTCTCACACCCTTCACGGTTGAAGGTGGAGGCAACTTTGCGATAACATCGACTTTAGCACGGTCTACTTCAAGACCGGCTTTCGAGATCTTATGTCCAAGCACGATGCCTTCTTTTACCATAAAATGGCATTTTTCCCAATTCAGAACTAGGCGAGTGTCTTCGCACCGCTTGAGCATACGTTCCAAATTGGCAAGGCAAGAAGAGAATGAATCCCCGAAGGCCGAGAAATCATCCATGAAGACTTTCATGGTGTGTTCCACCATGTCATGGAAGATAGCTAACATGCACATTTGGAAAGTCCCGGGCGCATTACATAGGCCAAAAGGCATTCTTTTGTAAGCAAATGTGCCATAGGGACAAGTGAATGGAGTCTTTTCTTGATCTTGGGGATCGATGGGTATTTGAAAATAACCCGAGAAACCATCAAGAAAGCAGTAATATTCATTACCCGCTAAACGTTCAAGCATTTGGTCCATAAAAGGTAGAGGGAAATGATCCTTTCTCGTGGCATCATTGAGTTTGCGGTAGTCTATACAAACTCTCCACCCAGTAACGAGACGAGTGGGAATCAACTCGTTGTGTTCATTGGGAACAACGGTTATTCCGCCCTTCTTGGGCACACAATGGATTGGACTAACCCATGGTGAATCCGAAATAGGGTAAATCATACCTGCATCAAGAAGTTTGATAACCTCTGTTTTGATGACTTCATGGATTTTTGGATTCACCCTTCGTTGGCTTTGAATTGTGGGCTTAAAGTCGTCCTCCATGAGAATTTTGTGTGTGCAGAAGTGAGGATCAATTCCATGAATATCCGAAATCTTCCAAGCAATAGCCTTCTTATGATCTTTTAACACGGCGACAAGTCGGGCTTTTTCTTCTTCTTTTAGGTCCTTTGCGATGATGACGGGCGACTTCTTCTCTTCTTCAAGGAATACATACTCGAGATGGAGCGGCAACTCCTTAAGTTCTAAATCCGGAGGATTTTCGACGGGAGGCGTATTCGAAGTCGGAGTATCGATAGCAATAACCGTGGGGGATGGAGGAGAAGGATTGTCTTCTTTGAGAAAGTTTTTAATGAAGCTGAGATCTTCATCCCAATTGGTAGTAGAATCGTCATTGTCGAAATGCACATCTCCCATGGTGGCTTCCAAATCTTTCCAAAGGAAATCACTTTCTCCAAATAGAGATAGTGATGAGTCGATAGAGGAAACGGTCTCAACATTGGGAAGAGAGGTAGGAATACTTTTACAAGCATCTTTGAAGTGTTCTTCACAAGCCTCATAAAGAACTTCAATACAATTAACACTCTCGTATGAATAAGGCTGTTTAGACAACTTTCCCATGTTGAAGACTACTTTATCGTCACCCACTCTCATGATAAGCTCACCGGCTTCAACATCGATGAGAGTGCGACCGGTCCTCAAGAATGGACGACCAACAATTAGTGGCACACGGGGGTCCATCTCGTAGTCGACGACAACAAAATCAGCAGGGAAGGTGAATTTGTCGACTCCTACAATGACGTCTTCGGCTATCCCCACTGGATAAGCAACCGTACGGTTAGCTAATTCCAAAGTCATTTTGGTGGGGACTAGCTCTGGGAGAGATAATTGCTTCCAAACACTTAGAGGCATGAGATTAATACTGGCACCTAGATCGGCTAGGGCCATGCAATTCTCTACTCCCAGGAAATTGCAAGGGATAAGAAAACGACCCGGATCACCAATCTTGGTTGGCAATTTCCTTAAGAGCACTGCAGAGCAATTCTCATTAAGTTGGGTGTTGGCAATATCGAGGAGCTTTTCCTTGTCGCTCAGAAGATCTTTAAACATTTTTGCATATTTAGGCATGTGAGCGAGAGCCTCAGCGAAGGAGATATTGAAATTCAATTGTTTGAACATTTTAAGGAAGTTCGAAACCTGAATATCATCCTTGCTCTTTTGCTTCTCTTTCCTCAACCTAGATGGATAAGGTATATTAGAAGAAGAGGAAGGCTTTGGGAGAATAGGATCACTCACAACCACGGGTGGAGGAGGGGTAGAAGGAAGAGGTGGAGAAATTGGGGAAGGAGAAGGATGAGGAATAGGAGCAGGTGACTCGTTCTCCTTAGTCACAACCACCGGTGGAGGTATAGGAAGCTCGGGTTCCTTGGTACCTTTGCCACTTCGAGTGGTGATTGCTTTCATCTCCCCTCTTGGATTCGCAACGGTGTTACTCGGAAGAGTACCCGAAGAAGAGGGTTGATTACCTTGGAAGAAACCAGCCATCATGTTCCTCAGATCATTAGTTTGGCTATCCAACGTGTTTCTCATGTCGGCTCTCAAATCGTTTCCTTGCTTGACCAAGTCTGCTTTCAAGTTTCGCACTTCCTGTTGGAGATTTTCCACAATCACATCATTGGTCCTCATGTAGTTTGCAACCTCTTGGTGTAATGCAGTGGTGGTTTGGTTGGGAGGAGCATTGTATGCGGGTGGTTGATAAGCAGGTTGTTGGTAAACTTGGTTGTTACGTTGAGGTGGTTGTTGCTGCTTGTGAGGAGGTATGTATGGTTGTCGAGGTTGTTGTTGTTGTTGAGGAGGGCGATTAAGGTTTTGTTGTTGGTTTGGGTTGGTAGGAGGAAAGCCAGGTGGGGAAAGATAATTGTTGGAGCGGTAGCTAAGCAAGTTACGGTCACCTTGAGGTCTAGCTTGATAAGAAGGTTGAGGATAGGTGCCATATGCCGCGTTCACATTCTCAGCAGGGTAGTCTTGGGTGGCGGTACAAGTGGTGTAAGAGTGAGGACCACCGCATATCTCACAAGGTTGGCTGACAGCGTTAACTTGAGCGTGTTTAGCGTTGTTGCTATTGTTGTTGCTGACGGTGTGGGTGACAAGCGATTCAAGAAGCACAGTGATTTTGTCAAGTCGCTTGTCGCTGTCATTAGTGCTAGCACTAGCGACATTGGTCCGAACACTCTTGGTTTGCACACGAGACTTATTCTCAATGATGTCCCAAGCAGCATTGGAAGTCTTAGCCAATAGATTACCCCCCGAGGCACTGTTCAGTGAATCTTGGTCACTCATGCTTAAACCATTGTAAAAAGTATTAATTTGATGTACTTTGGTAAAACCATGTTGTGGGCATTTTCTTAAAAGATCTTTAAAACGATCCCAAGATTCACTGAACGACTGATCGTACTTTTGTTCAAAATTTATTATTTCATTCCGCAATGCGGTAGTACGAGAGGGTGGAAAAAAGTAATTGATAAACTTTGTTTCCAAATCCGTCCACGAGAGAATACTCTGTGGCGGTTCCTTAGCAAGCCAATGCCGGGCTTGTCCCTCTTAAGAAAAGGGAAAAAGTTGTAACCTGATAACCTCTTGTGGCACACCATTGAACTTGACCGTGTTGGTGAGTTGCAAGAATCTCTTAATATGGTCATGTTGGTCATCAATGGTACGTCCCAAGAATGGTTGAGCGGAGACCATCTGGATAAAGCCTGATTTTAGCTCGAAATTGTTGGCGGCAATTGGTGGTATAACAATTGGATCCGTGTTGCCATCGACATGAGCTTGCAGCAGTTCAATCATCGGGCGATTATCCGGAAGGGGCTCATTGTTGTTGTTATTGTTCATGTTGTTGAAAGGCGGGTTGTTGTTGTTATTATTGTTTTGAGGTGGTACACCGGCCATGTCTAAGTTATCGAGAGGCTCGGGCTCTTGATATGACGTGGATCGAGTGCACATACACCTGCAAAAGAACGAACAAAGAAAAACAAGGCAAAAATATATTTGGTTTTTATGTTTTTTAATTTTTTTTGTATTTTTGAAAATTTTATATTTTTTTAGGATTTTTTTAAAATTTTTTGATGAAAAAGTAACGTTCACGGGGAACGGATCCCAAAATCCAAGTTCTCACAAAAAACTTTTGATCTTAACGAGAAGAGCCGGCAGCGGCGCCATTTGATATTATGATTTTTGTATGGGTTCTGATTCTCTCTCGGTATCCTCTCGAATCGATCTCAGCCTTAAGTGGAATGATTGTTCTTGGTTATCAAATAAAAGGGTTTGGTTTTCTGATCTACTTAATGTTAAAATAAATTGGAAATTTAAATCAAAGATAGTTAATTTAATGACGATTAATAAAAACTTGAATTAAAATTAAAATTAAAATTAAGATTAAAATAAAAATTAAAGCCTCAGTTATAATAAAAACAAGGAATAAAAACAAGAAGTAAACAGTAAGAAAACCTTAAAGATACCCAAACGAAATTGATTCGGAAGATTGTCCTTGGTTCGGAAGTTTAGCTTCATTCGGAACTTAGGACTGATTCGGAACTTTTTGGTTCGTTCGGAAGTTAATGCTCATCCGGAAGTTTAGCTTCATTCGGAAGTTTCTTCTGATTCGGAACTTTTTGGAAAATAAACCTTCATTCGGAACTTAATGATTCATTTGGAAGTTTTTTGTTCATCCGGAACTTTTCACTCGGAAGTCTTTGATTCGGAACTTAGGTTCATTCGGAAGTTACTGTTCATTCGGAACTTACTGTTCATTCGGAAGTTTCATTCGGAAGTTACTGTTCATTCGGAAGTTACTGTTCATTCGGAAGTTTCTTCTGATTCGGAACTTTTTAAAGACAAACTCATTCGGAACTTTTTAAAGACAAACTCATTCGGAACTTTTTTATTCGTTCGGAACTTTTGCTTCGTTCGGAAGTCTGGGAAACCCAGATACAGAAACAGTACCCGAAGAACAAGTAAACTAGTTTTAATCCAAAAATCACCAAGTTTTTCACCAAAAACTTAAATAAACTAATCACTAAGCATCTACTAACCATAAACTACAAATCCCATTAACAAAAACACAAATCCCAACAGCTTTTGAAGATCAAATCAAGAAAATAAGAACTTAAGAACTTGAAGATAACGATGATGATGAACAAGATGAAATGGAAAGATTAAACAAGACTTTGTATTGAATGATTAATGTTTTAACAAGATCAAACAAAGATTAAAACAACAAGATTGGAAAAACAAAGATTAAAATCACCAATCACCCTAGTGGTGATGGTGATGAAACGAACTAAAAGGGAGAAAAAAGGGGAGGAGAGGAAAACTAAAAACTTACTGCCTAAAATGTGTGAGGGGTGAGCTTTATATAGGCTTGGTGAGTGGGCTTTCTCCCGTTCTTCTTGTCTTTTCGTCTTTTCAGAAAAGTTTCCGTTTTCGATTCTGATTCGGGATTTGTTGTCGATTAAATTCAACTCGTCTTTTAATTTCTTCGTTTAATAGACTTGAGTTTCTTCGACTTATGTAAATCTTCCATCTTTGGTTCTTTTCTTCGATAAATCTTCGAATAGGCCCAGTGACTTCAAATCTTTTGCATCTCTTGGACCATAGACTTTATCTTGAGTCTTTTTCTTCAGTAAAACCCGTGCAATCCCATGTTTTTTTCAATAATCATCCGGATGGCTCTGAAAACACAATAAACACAAAAACCACGCATAATTCCAAACAAATGATATTAAATACGTGTTTTGGTCTCGTTTTAGCCCGAATTAAGTGGTAAAAGGATGGGTGTTTACACACCTATCACATTGCTATTCCTAGATTATACATGGCCTGATCACCTATGTCTAATTTAGAAGAAGCCATGCTAGGCTGAATAGTAGTCACCTTAAAAATCTTGATAATAATCAACTTTTTACTTGTATTTATGATAAAGATAAATAAAATGAAATAAAGTGAAAAGAAGTTTTGAAAACCTTTATATTTTATGCAAGTAGAGCAATTTCTATGCATCCGCATACGTTTTCTTACCTTTTCTTAAACGAATTACGCGCTTACGGGTACGTTCTTACTCGATGATTGTTTTTCCACTTGTTACTTAATTTTGTCTTATAACTGATTTCTTTTGACCGTTCGTTTAATTACTGACTGTTGATAAATGACTTGAAAGTCTCGATGTTTTATCCTTCCTTCTCGTCCAATCTATTTTATGCGACTGGGTAGATCTTTGGAATGTCTCCGCACGTGAATAATGAATTATCACTAGAGTGATTTCCGTATATCCGGGATGACGTCTGTCACTCTCGTTTGTCTCGAAATCTACTTTTGTGAACCGTGCTTTGACTTCTCTCTTTAAACACTAACATCGTTCATTTGATTTGTTTTAATTACAAGTGATTATTAGGAATTTTATTTTATTAAAATTTTTGTATGGATCTTATTTACGATCGTGTAACGACCACCGCTAAGTTAACGAGCTGATATTGGTGAACCATCGACCGCACTAACAAAATTGACAACTTGTTTAATCTATTATTTCTTATCGTCTTACCATCAACGCCTTTGTCTTATTATTCTCTTTAAGAATTCATACGACATTTGCTTCGTCCTCTTTTGTACAGTTGATTTCGTACTAATTGTTGACATTATTACCATTCGTATTCGTTTGTTATCTTGTCACACTTTGAAACCCGAATATATCCCATGTTATCTTGAAATAATAAACACCTTTATGTATTTCTACAAAGTATTATAAAATTTTCATGGAACTTTTATATATTTTTTTCCAACGATTTTCAATTATCGAAATAACCATCACAAGTAAAAGGTCAAATTATTACATCATATTCTGTATAACTAAAACTAATGTTTAAAAAAAAAAATTTGTTCTACCTTTTGAACTAATTGACTTATCATACTTTACTTTAAATGTAATGAAATTACCGGTTTAATTTATATTCCAAATAATGATTTAATTTGGAAATTATATCTTCTAATTGTAACCAACAATATGAGTTCAGTTTATAAAATTCATGTCATTCTTTCAAAGTTTCTTAAGACAACCAAAATAAATTATGAAGCTATTTAACTTCTATTTATAATATATCATCTTTATCAAGAAGGTACCTCAACTAAGTTTTAAGGTAATACCAAATCCGGGACGGATAATTGTGACAAACGTTATTTTAATGTTAATATTTAATTCATTATTCGCTCTCATTTTTCTAGTATTGTGAGTTATTATGTTTTACGGTTACGTGATTCGAGATCCCTCGTCGATCGTTAATCTTAAATCATTTTACCACATCTTGTTCGTTTATGCGTTTATTGAAGTCATTTTTATCTCGTTCTGTTCCTCGTATTGAAGATCACTATTTTATTTTGAGTCTAAAATGAATCTCGGGAAGCAATGTATAAGAAGAAACGATAAGTGTCACCAGGATTTATGCGTGTACTTGTGGAATGATTGAGGACCGAATCTCTTAATGAATGGAGTTAATAAATTCGTTACAACCTCGAGGAGTATGTTGAAGCCGACACCGCAAGTGGAAAGACTCTGGAGATCAAGTGGTTATTATCAAGGGTTCGTTCAAGGTTTTCTCGATGATTAACGATGGAAATCTATACTTGATGTTATTGTTCGACCTTTTATTTTTATGTACTTATGTGGTATGTGATCTAGTCAAATGATCGTAAGTTGTGAGAACTTGAGACGGCATCATCCGATGACGTCCGATCATGTAGAACATATATTATGTAATATCTTTTTGACTTTCAACGACGATGTTTATTGAGACTTTAATGCGCGTTGGCGAAAGTGAGATGGTGTCTTTGTATTATCTTTTGAGTGAGGACCCGCGTGTGAGCACCCTCCGATGACGAAAATGTTTTTCTTGTTAATTCTTTTTGATGTGTGTCCATGGCTATCCGGCCAGTGGCTATCCTTTAAATTGCAACATTCTTTTTAACTGGACTTACCCGAAAATCCTGTCACCTATTCTTGTCGTCGAATGAGCTTCGTGTGATTCATAAAATTTTCATGTGTCGAGCTTGACGGGTGACTGGTGGATAAGGATTTATTTATTCCTTTATGGTGAGATACAACTTGACGACAAGTTGCGTTTTGTAAAAGAACCAGTGGAGATCGTGGATCGAGATTCACGTGGGAACGTAAGGACTTCTTATTAAGGAATGTCGTCATACTTCCGGGTAGTGAACAACTTGTGTATGAGGCGAGTTGAGCGCCGGGACGTCGCTCCCTTAAGGTGGTGAGGATGTAAAACCCGTAAAAATAAGGTCATAATTTAATTCTATTTCAATTATTTTGAAGTATTTTATAACGTTAAATATTATTATGTTTAACGGTTTAAGTTGAAACCGATATTAAATATTATTTTTTAATATTTTGACGAGCAACGAGGACTACTAGTGATCGCGATACCGACGGATGCCAAAAATTTTATATCGTATAATATTTTGAAACTTATTTTTGTGTTGATTGATGAACTCACAATTTACGGATTTAAATTTGGGCTTACGTGCATAACTTAGCGTCCTTTACGACTAAACCGGAAACCTTAGGATTACGTATTTACATTTTTGAACTCCGTTTTTGATGAGACAATTTTTATTGGATTCGTTTTGTGACGTTGATTCATAATTTATAAAAACGTTTTTCGTGAAACGACCCGAGGGCACGCAAATCGAGAAACTAGAATCGAGGGATACCCGTAAATTAGTGAGGTGGGACAAAATACATTATCCCACCCCACTAGCTAGCATGGGATGGCGCAACTTGACACCACAACCATATGTGGCATCATGCTAGCTAAGTACTTACAAGTGTAAGACTAAGCTTACACTTTAAGCTTACATCTTTCCACCAACACAAAACCACTAGCAACATTTCACACATACCATTTCCATACATGCAAACAACCTCAAAACTCTCTCAACACCACCACCTTGCCATCCACTTTTAAGCTACAAACACCCCTTTTGATCTTTTCTAGCCATGAAATACATGTTATCTAGCTCTATCATGGAGTTATCTTGAAGCCTTGATCATTTGGTGGCCATATTAACAACATATGAGGTGATTTGCTTGTGTCCTAGGGCTGATTTCTCAACTATTTTTCTTGGTGTTTGATGATCTTGGAGTTACTTGTGGTGTTCATCAAGTTCTTGTCTTCCAAAAACAAGAAATACACTTGGTTGGTAAAGAAGATCATCCTCTCCATTTTATCTTGTAATTTTGTAAAGAACAAATGTATTTTCTTTATTATTGTATATGTATATGATGTATATATGATGATAAAAATGTTGTGTGGGGATCAAGTGTTGATAAATATGCTTAAAAAGGTTAATAACTATAAGAAATAAGGCTAAAATCATGCTTATTTAGTTGGCTGTATAAAAACAGTATATAACTAAAACTTGAACTGATAAAATTGCATGGTATAATCCATTTACAGTAAGTACAAGATGTTATACACATGTGAGAGTTGGCCATGCAATTGAATCATTATAATGAGTGAGATATGATCAAAACAAAATATGTGTGCTAATCTGAATAAGCTGTTTTGTAGGGACTGTTAAGCATAGATAAACTTAAAATGAGCAGTAGCTATAACTAATTTAAATGTAGCACATAATATGAAGATTATGCCACCAAAAAATGAGCTTCTAATTCATTATATAACTCTAGATATGATAAAAATGGTGAAGATGAAAATAAAAATCAGATTTTGAGAATTAATGTTTATTATTATTATATAAGCACTCAAATTTTATTGTATAAAATGTAAAATAAAAACCCACTAACTTATGAAACTTATTTATATAAATATGTAAAAGGTTAAATAAATGGATAAATTATATAAATGGAAGTGGAATAATACTTATAAGTAATAAAAACTATAAACTTGATTTTTACGACTTTTTCGGCTATTACCGTAAAATTAACGTTTTTCGCCAATTAAAACTTAGACGATCAAACCCGTCTAATGTAAAGTTTTTAAAAGTCATATACTGATATATAAGTAACTAATACAAGTAAAAACCGATAAAACCCGAACTATAGGACATACGGACATTAACGAGCTAACTAAGCATATTGGACTAATAATTGGACTAAATAACTTAAACACTTATAAAAAGGACTTATTGGGCTTAACCCATTTGGGCCCAACATGGAAAGTATAGATACTGATAATATAGGTATAAAATGGACTAAGACAAGTTAAAGAACTTATACTAAGCTTATTGGACTTAAAATAGGTAAGTAGGTAAAACTAGTAAACTATTAAAAAGTTACCAAAACGTAAACACTAAAATGAGTAAACAAGGATATATAAATCCACTTGATCATCATCATATGTACAAAATCATCATATGTATATTGTTATTTTGATAAAAGTCATTGGACAAGAGTCTAAGACTGATTATTATTTATATAGGTTTCCGTGACCGAAGCACGCCCGTAGCCGATAATCCGCCTTTCATTATCAACGTGAGTCTATAGCCTCGCTTTATACTAGTTATTAAATGATTTTAAACTCACGAGGGGGAATACATGTTTTTATAAACTTAGAACACAAGATTTTTATGGTATGCTTTGTCCCTCTATGAATGGACCCGCGGTTGCCTTTAAATTGCATTAAGTGATTGCCTTTGTTAAAACCTCAATTATGGACCGTTAATTAACCTATGATGGGTTAACCGCTAGTACAATTAATAGATCTATGGGGGAAGCCGCCCCGGTTCAGTTTTTGTGGACTTGTCATAGAAGCTTAGGCCCGACCTCCACACTGTTTGAGCATATTGTATTGAGAAGTCAGGTATACGGCAATGTACCAATAATCTGGAGGTAACCGACAATTAATAAATCTGTCGTCTTATTAGACTGATATGGGAGTGTCTAAGGGCTCGGTTCCATGAGCTTATTGCAATTTATGCTATATACAATTATTATTGTTGATGCGAATTATTATATGATGCTTATAAGCATTCCACAAACTTATAATCTTTGCTTGTGTTCAAAATTGATTACATAAACCTATAGATTCACTCGGCATTTTTGCTGATTGTTTTACTCACATGTATTCCAGGTAATCAAGAAGTGGAAGCTTGGAGGTCACGAGAATGAAGTTGTGCACTGCTATGTTGTTCAAACTCTTTGATTTATTTATCGTTCCATTTTTAAAACAAACTAAAATGTTGTTTTAACTTATCTTTTGGTAACGATTACTTGGGACTACGCTACTCTGACAAAAGTTCTAGGAACGATAAATCTAAAACGTCTATTTTTGAGTCGTTTTTTATAAATTATGTGTTGTAGTATCATTGTTTAGCACCCAAAGATGTATTCTGCTGCGTGTAAATTTGGGGGTGTTAAAGTTCGTATCTACGGATTGTCTGAGAGCCATATGCATTTGATCAATAATATGTTTAGGCACCATGACCAAATCATGTTGAGCATAAGATTCCATACGCATTTGGTTGAGGTTCACTCAAATGTGTAGGATTAGGTACCACATCATTTGAGTTACTAGTTCCCGAATGATGTTCGAGGTTGTCATTTTCATGCCCAACTTGATGTGGGTTATCATCATTACCAAGATAGGTAGTGGTGGGTACCTCACTGACGACATCAGAACCGTAGTGAGAGAGATTAGCAACGAGAGCAACTTGGGAAGAGTGAATGTCATCACAATCCGAATCATATGCGTCAAGATCATCTGCTTGATAAGCTGCATTAGAAGTGGAAACGACTGCAATGCCTTCAGTTTCTGCTGCCCCTAAATTATGTTCTCGATAAACCAAAAATTCCAAGATGAAATTGCACACCACGTTTTTGAAAAATCTTAGAATACTTGTTGTTCTATCGCAATGCCTAAAAGGAATGTTGTCACAATGTCTAAAGGAATGTTGTCGCAATGTCTAAAAGGAATGCTGTCGCAATGTCTAAAAGGAATGATGTCGCAATGTCGTATCGCAATAAGTCCAATCGCAATAAATCCTATCGCAATACTTCCAATCGCAATACTCCAATCGCAATATCTCCAATCGCAGTACCTCCAATCGCAGTACCTCCAATCCCAATACTCCAATCGCAATGCTGTCGCAATACCCCTATCGCAATACCCTGTCGCAACATCACAAAAACAATCCCGTCGCAATGCAAATCAAAATATGGATCACAATGTCACAAGATGAAGTCCAATCGCAATACCAGTCGCAATATGGATCGCAATCCAAAACCCTAGATATTGCGATGGGTAAGCTGTCGCAATAGTATAAGCTATATATGAATTTTCCACTTTTCTCGGACAAAACACACCTAATTCGAGATTTTAAGCAAAAAAATGATCAAAACACCAAAAAATTTTGTGTTTTTAGCCAAAGTAACTATACCAAATCTCTACCAAAACTATGTAGAAGATTTGTATCAAGAAAAAACCATAAAAAACACGAAAAAATTTGGACGTGGGTTTATATTGATCAAAAGCTACTAAAATCAAGAACACAAACACATAAACAATAAAATCATCCCATGGCTCTTGATACCATTTGTAGGATATGTAAATCTTGCTTATGTTTTAGAGAGAGAAAGAGATAGAGAGATGATGGAGTTCACACACTTCTAGAGAGAGAAAGTGAAAGATAACTATGTGTAAATTATGAAAACCACCACCCTCTTCATCTAAGGAGAGGGTTTATATACCCAAGCCTTGTGATGGGCTTGGGCTTACAATATTGGGCCGGCCTACACATGTTGTAGGCTAGGATTGGCCTTGTTTGTTTAATAAAGATATCTAGACTACGAGCTACTACTTAATATATTGTCGGAGTGACCGAATCTTCCTAAATACGTAAAAACGTATTTCCAACAATGACAGTATGAGAACATACTCGACATAAAAACATAGTAACTTATGAGGGGAAATGAAAAAACATTTATGCCAATAAATCATGAGAAAAATTTTATGCATGAAAAAACAGTGCATGAATGCATGTTGTAGTTTATAAAAACCTTTATATGTGCAAGGGGACGCCTATGGGTCGGTCCCAAAACAAAAGACATGGCGAGGGGACGCCTACGGGTTGATCCCAGAGTTAAAAGTTTCGATAAAAGCACATGCGACTAAATAGGGCCAGTCCTGTACCAACCATTACTTAGTCATAATTCCTGCAACAATTATGCATGAAACATAAATAAATGAAACTCATCTGTCAAAACTTATCAAAAATTTGTTTTTATGTGACTAATTATGAACTACTGGGGTTCAGTCCACATAGCCACAGTTCACGAGGAACATCATGCATGAAACAATGACACATAACTAAATATGAATGAAAGTTGTCCATCCATATTAGTAAAACAATATCGATGAAAACATCAAGGTTAAAACCTCAAGGTGCTGAAAACATCATGGTTAAAACAACAATGCGCTGAAAACATCAATACGTGGAATAACAAACGTTGGCTTAGGAAGCTCCTGGTGACTACCCACTAGTCACAGGTCAAGTTTTAGAGCCTACAGGTCGAAGCCTTGGCTCTGATACCATAATTGTAACACCCCACTTTGATAAGTGGACCGTTACGCGTAATTACGATGTGTCATCAAAGCATGCAAGGTAATATGTAGTAAAACATACATGACCATCGGGAAAACCAGAATCAAACATCGGTTACCAAACATAAGCCCCAAACATAAATAAAGTAAATGAAATGAACAAAGACTACACAAGCACAAATATATGAAGGAAAAAGGAAAAGAAGTCTATGGCAGCTTCCATCCTATGCACGTCCTCCAAATGCTCGAGTCTGTCCTTGGGTACCTGCCATTTTGGGACATGGAAATGAAAGTAACGGCTAGGCATAACACTCAGTGCACGGATATACAAGCATGGAATGAATAATATAAGCATGTAAAACGTATAGCAGCGGAAATGTATATGTCCTAGAAAACCTGGTATAACTTCATAAAACTGATTTTATAGTTTGAAAAGCCTTATGTTTATCTTATGAAAACTGTTTAACATGTTAACCATTAGCCAATATAGGTCATGAAATATCAACGTGCATGAATACTTGGAGCGGTGACCTCGTCATGAAAATTAGAGGGGTTGCCTCTAATTTAATATACTAGTTGGGTAGGAGGGATCAACTCCTTGTGAAGGATGCAAGGCACACACCACATTCACACTAAGTAATCTGCTGAAAACATGTAAACTAGGATGCACCCATACGCTCCACCTGATAATAATAATATGGCCAAAAGCTGAAAGGGATGCCATGAGATATCACTCCGCCGTGGTGAAGTCATAACACTTGTGCCTCCAGTATTATGGTTATGGTATCTCCATAACTAGGTGAAACTGGTCATGAATGTATATGGATTTAGGTATTCTAATTAAACATAAGCAATTCAAAAACATATATAAATATACTGGGGAAAACAGTTGGTTGCATACGGGGAATCCTAATAAGGAAGAATGTCCATACTGAAAGGACGGAGAATACATACCTTATGTCCAGTGAACAAAGAAGACGAACGGAAGAGAGTCCTACTTCGGTATCACTAATGCTACATAAATACATACGTGTATAAGTATCTGATTATTGAGTACGTACTGGTTTTATATCATGTCTTAGCTTGTTTTATATGTTCATGTCATGTTTTACCGATTTAAGCTTTATACTGTGTTTATCATATATTCTGTCTATTCTGATTACGTATTACTTGTATTTCATGTATTATTATACTTGTTGTGTAATAATAAGTAACTTTCTAAAAATAGCAGGTTTCCAAAAATAGAAAGTTACCAAAAATAGAAAGTTTCCAAAAATAGATTTACTACTTAAAATAGATAAGTTTTTAAAAATAGAAAGCTTCCATAAATAGATTAGCTGCCTTAATTAAATAAGTTTCTAAAAATAGAAAGTTTCCATAATTAGATATAAGCTCGATAATTAAGCTAATTTTATAAGCTTAAGTGTTTACTGATTAAGGTGTTCCCACCAATCTTCACCTTTTGTGGAATATTCTAAGTCATGTAATTAATAGTATAGTTTATTAATTATTTCATGTGAATTAAATAAACTATAGGTTAAAGTATTTAATTAAGTATAACATGGTTTAATTAAATAAAGGTGAAAATACTTAGGTTAAAACATGTATTATTATCTGTTAATAATATAACCTAAGTCATGTAAATTAATTAATTATAGTAATAATTTTAATAATTATTTAATTATATAGTCAAATTAAATGATAAATACTTAGGTTAAAACTCATGTATTAATAATAAAATTAATAACCTAAGTCATGTAAATTAAATTAATCATGTTTATGTTTTTTTTATTAATTTAATTTAAGTCTTGAAAAAAACATATAACTTGTAAGAATGTTTAACCTTGTAAAAATAACTCATGAACCGGACCGTGTTTTATTCTAAACATGTGTGAACCGGACCCGTGTTTTAACCCGTGAACCGGACCCAAATGCACCCTTGTTTAACCTAGCCGCTGGCTAGCCAAGGGTTCCCACCGGCTAGCCGGTGTTCCTTTGTTGTCATGGCCTACTCAAGCACCACCATGCCCTGACCGAGGTCGGGGTCTCCCTTTCTTGCTGCTGCCGTGACAAACCACCACCACACCGAGACCATGAGGTCTCGGTTGGTGCGAGAAAATCAAACCGAGACCTCCTTGGGGCTCGGTTATGCGTCGGCCACAAGACAAACACCCCTTAACCATTAATAAATCTTACACCTATGTTTAATTAGCATATGTTTATTTTCTTTTAATTAGTTATTAAAAACATTCATGATTTCATGTGATTTATAAATCAAAAACATAAAATAAAAGAGCTTAGGGTTTATACCGATCACATGAATCAAATAGGATGAACACACTAACGATCCTTGCAATAAATTGAACACCAAAAATCGACCAATCACACCCTTTGGTGTGTGTATACCCGGCGGCCAAGGAAGGAGAAGAAAAGGGATTTAGGGTTTCTTGTATTTTCTAATTTCTTGAATTATAAAAATAGTTTTCTCCTCTTTCATGTTTAGTAAATTTTGCATGGGGTTGGCCCTTTGGTCTTGTTGTGTCCGCGGGTAAGGGGCCCACATAGGGGTAACCCGAACATTTTTCGTGTCTAAATAATGAATGTGTTCTCGTGTTCGTGATTCACATGATTTATAGATAACGTTGGTGTCTTTTTTTATATTTATTCGTGATCGTAATAAATATACATACATAATATTAGCTCGTGATTAATTTACGTTCATGATTTCATGTTCGTATGTTCGTGATTATAATTATTATTGAAATAATTATCGTGTGTTAATACGTAATAAATACTTATCGTGTTATAACATGTACGTAATACTTGTAATTCTTGTTCGTGAAACGTAAACATGTTATAAAAAGAAAGTTCTAATCATGTACGTAAAGTGTACTGTTCATGGTAAAAGCATGCGGGTTTTACAGTAATGGCAAAGGAGGGATTTCGGTGCTTGCGGTTTTATAATAAAGGTGTTAAAAGCTCACCATTTTGTAAAAATCGTTCAATGACTTTTATTATGAAAAGATGTTGTGTACTTGTTTAATAAATGTTTGGGGACCATGTTCTGAACTATTTATAAACTTTTATTTCTATCCAATGTTTACTTCTAAACCGAATTTTTTCGAGTCGTTTTCTATTACTTGAGCTGTTATATTATGAAGAAGTACCCCATATGAGCTTCCGCATATGACCTGAAATTGGGGGTGTTACAAGATAAGAATCTAATATTCTATTAAGGTTTATACATTTAATTGTTAATGTTTGTTGTCTTGTTTAGAAGATGTCAAGATATGAATAACAAACTACTTCAACTAATTAGTTTATATTTGTTGGAATGTTTCTTGGAATGCACAATAATATAAATGAAGTAAGCAATTAACTTAAAATAACTATTGAAGTTGTTCATAGTTACTTTTTGAATGTTTACGTCTCTTGTACAGCATAAGCATACAGTCTTTAATTTTTAAAAGACTTATAACATAAAGTAAATAGTTTACTTGTTATGTCGTCTTGTTAATGAACATGAAGTCATTGAATTTTTCAAAAGATAAAAAATGTATATATGATTGTTGAACTATTTAAAGATGTATACATTAGAGCATGCACTAGGTTTTAAATATTATATAATTTTAATTTTGTTTTGACATAGTTGATAAGTATTTAACCTAAGGAGTCTCAAGTTATTTAGAAATTGTGATATAGTCTCATAATCTCAATACTAATAGAATACCAAATAGTTTTGGCATGTCTTGAGTGACAAATCAAATTCTTTAGAATTGTTTGATTTTGATAACTTAAAATACTTTACCTCCAAAAGTTGTCAAGGTTTAGAAATTGAGTATACAAAGTATATACTTAAATATTACTCCGACCTAGAACGAAACTAAGACACCATCAAGCTATGGAATGTGATGAATCACATTGAGTCTTAAAATTGAAGTTTTTAATTTTTCAAGAACTATCAAGGTATTTTGTGACATGTCCAAAAGATAACAATTTGTTGTTGCCCTACATGCTAAGTATTTGGAGAATAGTCTATGATTACTAAAATCAAGTGGGAGGACTAGTAGATATTTAATAAAGAACAAAATACGAAACCTTCTAAATATACTAGCAAATGTCATAATGAGGGTGAACATTAAAATGGAGATCCTCGTGATGATAGAACTCACATTCATAGATCCGCAAGGACATCCCTAGTACTTGAATGATATATTGGTAATCAATTTTTGGAAACTTGATTAATCTTTAACCAATCAGTTAGACCGTGAGGTAAATATAAGTTTCTTTAGTGAAAGACTTACATTAATGCGCAATATGTGATAGAAAAGTTCAACACGCATTAATTTAATAATGATGATTTATCGTCATGATGGTTTTATAATGATAAATATGACAATGTAATATTTAAACTCTTTTATTATGATTACGTTAGCGAGGATGATTGTAATCAAAGAGTTTATAAATTACAATGATCTTTATGTAGTGTACATAATGCAATAATCCATGTATGGATTAATGTATGCATCTAAGGGAGTACATCTAAACGCAAGTGGAAGTATTATGTTTATTTCTTTAAATCACATATGATGTATAATGTAACACCCCTAATTTCGGGTCATAGCAGCGGAAGAGTCATTGGGTGTTACTGTCATGGTTCAACCTCAATATCATAGAAAACGCCTCAAAATGAGTGGTTTTGTTAAAACATACATCCACTCAACATTTTAAAGATAAAACAGTTCACACACGGTCCCAAATAGTTTTATGGTTTACACAACCAACCATACGATAAAAGTTTCTTTGAATGAACATAGTTTAGAAAAGCGGGCCAAAACGTTTTAATTTAGCAAGCTGCATGAAACCGCCTTCCTTGAGTGCCTTCTTCATGGACCTGAGATAAAACATGCTATAAAGTCAACAAAAATGCTGAGTGAATCTATAGAGTGTAAAATTTAATAAACGAACACAAGTATTCTGAATAAACCTTCCGTGGTTGACAATCATGTGGATCAGACTTAATTATCGTTGTTATTTCATAAGTCTCGTGACATTGAACGTTAACATATATTATTTCAGCCCAACACACCTAGCCAAGTGCGTATATTTCTCTTATACAATTGCATCCGATGTTTCATTACTAGTGCATCACAACACCACGCGATAGCTAGTCGCGACCGGACTGGGTGTCACCCCGATAGATCTATCCATAGTATTAGCTTTCCTTTCGATTAACAATTCACGATTCATGGGTATTTTAAGGCTAGAGCAAACTTTTATAACAACTTTCATCTAAGCATACAATCGGGTCCTTCGTGTTCAATTTTAAAAGAAAGATGGTTTACCACAACTTCTCGTTGTACCCTTCATTTATAATAAATGCTTTTCCAATAATAAGGGTTTCCACAACTTCTCGTTGTACCCCTTTTATTTTAATAAAACAAGCATGTTATCCCCCTTGTGGGTTTTATAAAACAAGTAAACATGTCAAAGCGAGGCTATAGACTCACCTTGGTACGATAGTAGTAATGTGACGATCGCTGACGATTTGTGATGCCCGTTAAACACGAAGACCGCAACCTACCAAATAAGGCGCGTTCGTAAATAAACGACTCAAGTATAAATAATACTTAAATAATACAAAAGTCAATTTCATATAACCATGAAAATCCCGAAAAATTAAAAATATAAGTGTACTTCTATACCCTTTTATTCAACACTATTCTTTTAAACACTTGCACTCTCGACATTGACCCGTCATAAGACGCCAAGCCAACGCAAGTCAAACCATCATTCTATTTCCCTCGGACCAGTAACTATGTCATTTATATAATGATTTAACACTTGAGTAAGTCACCATGTCCAAAAGTGAATACTCAACTCACGCCATACAAGTATTGAACTACGTGTCCAAAATACCAATCAGCATGTACACTCCAAATGTACACACCAATCTAACCTATCTAGACTTGTCCGATTTCCATGAAATTTGGTGACAAACTCACAAATAATATGAATAAGACTCAGTTTAAGTTTCATTCAAAAATATTACTTCTAAGACCTTCTGCCCGACACACCTTCGTGTTATAAAAACCGGACAGTTTTACGCCGTTGACTTGTAAAACCATTTTGACTTATCTAAACAATTCCGTTTGCAAAACCGACACTCGGGTTTGAAAATAGACTCATGACCTGAGGTTTAGCAACTTAAAACAGTCCTTGAACATTTTTAAAACTCATTTTATAGTCCCCGAGATTCGATCCAAATATCGACAACAATTTTCGGATTGTGCCGATACTCGTCTCCCGGTACACAAATACTAAAACTAGCATAACTTTTCGCTCGTAATGAGTTAGAAGCTCTACTTTAGCTCAAATCGAAGCTAACGAAATTCTCTACGACCCTATCTTATTAGTTTACCAAGATTATTACAGTAAGTAAATCAAAAATGTCCTTAAAGTTACTGCCTAAAATTGACCATCTAAAAATCATACCAAATCAAGTTTTCAACTCATTCTAACAATTCCTATAGTCCTAATATCATCCTAATATCATACTAACACATCTAACTAACTCCTAACATCCTCAAATTTAATAAAATAAAAATAAAATATAAAGAAATCATACATGCAACATCATCCCACTACCAATATAATAATAATAACAACATACATAACCATAGAAATGGATCAAACATGATGTTCTTCATCAAAATTTGAAAATAAAATTTTAGTGGATGCATGTGGGAAGTTTTTATACCAAATTGAAGCTCTTGAAATTTCTAGGATGGGACTTCTTTTAGATTTGCTTGATTCAAAGTAGAAATTGATTTTTGATGGTGGCAATGGTGATGGTGGTGGACGGCAAACACAAGGGAAAGAGAGAGAGTGGGTGATTTTTCTTGTTAAATGAATTTTTAATGTAAGTGTGTTAGTGGAATTTACTTAAATAGTCCAAAGGTAGGGTAGTTTTTATCAAAAATACATTCTTTTGGGTCTAAAATGAAATTGAATAGTTTACAAGGTAGAAAATATAAATTGTAAATTTTGAAAAATATTTACGGGGCTCGGGTTTCGTAAAAATACTTTCCGAAAGATAAAACGCTTCATAAAAATAATAATAAAGCTTCGACACGACTTAAAACGCAATTAAATCGAAAACGTCGAAAATATACAATATCGAGACAATCGATAATAAAACGTAAATTTTTGGGCATCCGTCGGTATCGCGATCACTAATAGTTCTCGTCATTTGTTAAAACGTAAAACACGAGAAATAAAGATTAAATATAATAAAAATCATTTTTATGATTATTTGAGAATATAATATCGATACCTAACATATTCCTTGTCGGTTTTCATCTAATCGACATTCTTACGCTAGTTTCAAGTCATAACCTTCTCGGTTAGTCGATAATTTAAAATTCTCATTAAAGTAAACACGTAATAAGTAATAGTCGAGATTAAAATAACGACCTGAAATTGACGGGTTGTCACATATAACATATGAAAAGTATATTCCATCTTAGTTTGGAATAAAAGTTTCATATGAAAGGTTTTAAAAAATTATACATATGACCTTGATTTATATATGTTTATTGTACTAAACGTTTGTGGTTAATTAAATCCAACACAATGTCAAATATCATTTAGAAATTCTCAATGAATATATCTCATTTGATGAGAATTGACATGGGATGAATACTTAAGAAATTCATCATTTAAAGCATACTATGTAATTATAAAACGTGTATAAGTAGAAGAAGATTTTGAAGGTTTTTCATAACAATTATATAAAACCCTAAACAAGATCAAAGCACATATAGCGGAAGCGATTTAACAAGATCATAATTAATAACACAATTATAATTAATCGAATTAGGGTTACATACCTTTACGCTAAAGCAAATCCACAAGACGAAGAACGAATCACCAATTCGGGTTTATACCGTATACACCAAGATATAGTATAAAGTAAGACTATATTACGATCTTGTACACACGTAATACAACGAGCTAACCGTGATTCTAGCACGTGAAAACCGAGCTACAACGCATGTATTTAATCAACCCAACAACCCTAGAGAGGGGCTAGGATAGATTATCAACACAATCGATCAACCAAGAAAACCAACCGAAACCCTTTGTGGGTTACACCTTGCGATCGAACCAAAAGAGAGAGGGGAAAGAGATTCAAGTTATTTTATGAATTATGAGGGATAAGGAGGTGTATTTATAGGCCTCAACCCATTGTAGCCCAAGTAAATAAACGGCAACTTCCCCCCCCCCCCCCTGGAGCCCTAACCGACAGTCGAAACACCCCTTGTGGGGTGTTATGGAACTTTCCGTCCTTCTTTCCTTTTAATCTCTTACTATATATTATTTTAATGTTCGTTAATACTTAACTATTAATTAATTAACGATCGTTAAAGTTATATAGTTACTTGCTCGGTTTAATTTAATAAATACATAAATATATATTTATTAAATAAATTAATAAATATAATAAATATATTTATTAATTAAATTAACTCTTTACATATTGTGTGCAATCCCGTAATCTCGAGCTCGATCCTATCACACGACAATTAAATATAAGTCCATAAACTTACAGCTCCCACTTAGACATATTTCAAATATCGTGATTACATTGTCTAGCGTCTAGTTACACATAGCAATGTCTCTAGTACAACTCGAGTAAGGTTTCCTGGACAAAACCTTTTAACGATTCTTCATCGTTATTATTATCCTTTTATTTCGAATACAATGTTAATAAGGATATGGATCTCAGTCATTCCTTTCCTTAACCCTTCTGTTTCTCGTTCACAGATTCAGCAAGATTACCAAAACATATTTGGGTGTAGCCACCCAAACATCTTACTAGTCCCACGAGGGCCCAGCTGTATTAATCTCCAAAACAAAATTAGAGGAAATAAATTCTATATTGACTACGAGAAAAACTTATGAATTTTGCAACACTTCCGAAAATAATCCTTATAGCCACTAGTTACGTTTAGCGTTAGATTATTCCACAGAGACGCACTAGATTCACAACAGTTTCCTTGTATCTGGGTCTAAGGATAACTAGTTATGTTTTACTTGATGGCAAACATCCATAAAGTAAAAACATATAGTTGGGATAAGTCCACTATTTGATTCATCGAATATCATCCAAAATTGATCAATATACTTTCAAGTATACTCTATCACTATTTTGATTTGTCTTAATTTAATAATATTCCCATATTATTAATCGACAACGGACATTTAGCATATCATTTATTCATGGATAGAACATGTAAAATAGGATACACTTATTTAATAATTAAAAAACGAAACCTAATCTTTATTTCATTATATAATAATGTCATAACATCCTTTATCCAAATACTAATCACATATTTATTGCATGAGTTCGCTAGCTAGTTGTAGCCCATTCGCCTTGGCATGCTTAACTACCTTTGGTCTAGGCAAAGCCTTAGTTAAAGGATCGGCTACATTATCATCTGTGTGAAATTTTATCAATTTGATTTAACGAGCTTCAACTTGTTCTCGGACGTAGTGATGTCTACGCATAAAGTGTTTGGCTCCTTTCATGACTCCAGGGTCATTGGCAAATATTGTTGCGGCAGAATTGTCATAATACATATCTATAGGTTCTTTAATTGAAGGCATCACTCTAAGATCTTCAATAAACTTACTAATCCAAACAACTTCCATTGCAGCTTCTAAAGCAGCCATGTACTCAGACTGAGTAGCATGCATTGCAATCGTTGTCTTTTTCTTGCTCTTCCAGTCAACTGATCCTCCATTGATAACAAAAACGTAACCCGTCTGAGATTTCGTGTCGTCTTTATCACATTGCCAGGACGCATCACAGAAACCTGTCATATTCAGTTATGTGTCTGGTTTCCCTCCATATACCAAGAACATATCTTTCATACTCTTCAAATACTTTAGAATATGTTTAACAGCAATCTAGTGGAGCTTCCCTGGATTATGTTGGTATCTACCGACCAAGTTCTGAGCAAACACCACATCAGGCCTTGTGCATCTAACATCATACATTATAGATCCTACAGCCGAAGCGTAAGGCACCTTCGGCGTGTATGCCTCCTCTTCAGGAGTTGATGCATCCATCTCATGACTCATATTATGCTTAACTTCCATAGGTTGAAAACCTTTCTTGGAGTTATGCATATTATACTTCTTCAAAATCTTATCTATATAAGCATCTTGACATAGACCAATTAACCGTCTTTTCCTATCCTGATAGATCTTAATTCCCAGAATGTATGCAACTTCTCCTAAATCCTTTATAAAAAAACATTCACCAAGATAATCCTTAACTGCTTTAAGTCTTGGAATGTTACTTCCCATGATTAATATGTCATCAACATATAGGACTAGGAATACTACATCACTCCCACTAGATTTGCGATATACACATGGCTCATCACGATTCTAAATAAATCTAAACTTTTTGATTTCTTCGTCAAATCTTTTATTCCAGTGACGTGGCTTGCTTTAAACCATAAATGGACCTTAGAAGTTTTCACACATGTCCTGGATTCTCAGGATCAACATACCCTTCTGGTTGCTGCAAACAAATGTCTTCATCTAAGCGACCGTTCAAGAAGGCAAATTTAACATCCATTTGCCATATCTCATAGTCATAGTATGCTGCTATATCTATGAGAATCCTAATATCTCTTAAGTTTGCTACAGGAGAAAATGTCTCCTCGTAGTCTACGCCAAAAGTTTGAGTAAAACCTTTAGCTACTAAACAAGATTTATAGGATTGTACTTTTCCGTCCATGTCGGTTTTCTTCTTGTATATCCACTTATGTCTCACTACTTTAGCATTTTGTGGTGGTTCTACAAGAATCCAAACATTATTTACTTTCATGGCTTTCATTTCCTCATCCATAGCAACCATCCACTTATCCTTCTCAGGATCAAGTATGGCGGATTTATAATTAGCGGGTTCACCAAGATCCCCTAACTCATCATCATCCTCTATGTTAAGACATATATTGCTATTTGCATTTTTAATCCTTGCGGATCTACGCAGAGGAACTAATTCCGGTGGAACCGCCAGACTTTCTGGTTCTATAGGACTTAGTGTTTTAAGAAGGTAATCTATCTATATGACTCTCTTCAACATCGAAATTTCTCCCACGGAATTCTTGATTAACAATATCAGATTCAAGGAAGTCTCCATACCTAGTAACAATCACTTTGTTCTCAGGTAGATAATAAAAGTAGTAACCCATAGTTTCCTTAGGGTATCCTACAAAGATACATTTCACAGATCGTTGTTGGAGTTTGTCACCCGAGTCACATTTCACATACGCCTCACAACCACAGACCTTTAAATAAGACAAATATGGCTTCTTGCCATGCCATAGTTCATATGGTGCCTTATCGACCTTCTTTGTGGGAACCATATTTAAAATGAGAACAACAGACTCTAAAGCATAATCCCAAAAAGATAAAGATAAAGTTGTAAGATTAATAACTGGGAAAAATTGTTCTTTATTTGGTCTAATCGAATTGATCACGGATTAAAGTGTGACTAATTTGTTCTTGGTGAAAAGAAAGAATTGTCGTTGTGTAACAAAATAAAAATGCAAATTTTAAAGTAAATGGCAAATTAATAAAAGGATAAACTAATAAAGACTTAGACGTAATATATATAAAAGCTTGAAATGATTTAGACTAAAAATAAAGGCTTTTAAAAATTAATGACGAAAAATTAAAACTCGACAAAAATGAAAATTTGAAAACTTAAAAATAAAACTATGACAAAACAAGTTTAAAATAACACTAAGTAAAATTGGCGGGAAAAGTTAAATTTGAAATAAAAATAGAAACAGGAAATAAAAACTGAAAAATGCAATTCGATCGCACTCCCGATCGCACACTGGATCGCACTCCCGATCTCACTCCCCATCGCACTCTGGACGACACTCCCGATCGCACTCCCGATCGCACACCCGATCGTACCTTGGATCGCACTCCCGATCGCACTCTGGATCGCACTCCCGATCGCACTCCCGATCACACTCTGGATCACACTCCCGATCATACCCTGGATCACATTCCCGATCACACCTTGGATCACACTCCCGATCACACCCTGGATCGAAGTTTGGATCGCAGACAGTGATCACAGTAGTGAATCGTAGTTGTGATCGTAGTCTTTGATCGCAGTAATGGATCGCAAGTAGAAACCCTAAGGTTTATGCGATCACACTTACTCGATCGGAACAAGTAAAAACCTTAAGAAAGTTACGATGGGGTACAAAAAGCAAATAAGCGATAACCAAATAAGCACTTTAATAATAATCAATTACCAAAAAATTAATTAAAACAATAATAAGAAGAACTAAATAAGCACAAATTTAAAAACTTTCAAAACACTAAATAACCAAAATTTATAAAATAAACTTTAAAAAGATTAAACTTTTGAAAACACTTAAAAGAAAATAAGCTAAACAAGAAATAAGCTAAAAACACAATAAGAAAAGAACATCAATTGCATGACAATGATAAGAAAAATGGAAAAATAAAAACTTTTATCAAATAAACATCAAGATTAACCAATCTTCAAGATTTATCAAACAAAACAAGATATTTAAAAACAAGAAAGGAAGAATGAGATGATTATGAAAAGCTTGATTAAGGATTAAGATTCAACAACACAAATTAAAGACTTACTTGAAATAACTTGAAATTAAAGACAAGTATGTAAATGACAATATGAAAAGTGCATGAAAAATAAAGTGGAGAACTAATTTGTCAAATTAGCTAACACCTTCCAAATGAGGGGAAGGGTTAGAATTTATAGGTAGAGGAGATGGTGGTAGGTGGTTGGAAGCTTCCTTCTTTCTTTCTTTCATTAGTCTTCACGTTTTTGACAATAAACTCGTCATTCTCGATTTTGTCTTGGGATTTGTGGATAAATAATCTTAACTCGTCTTCTAATTTCTTCATTAATTAGTTTTTGTTCTTCGACTTCGTTAAACATCCGTCTTTAGACTTTTTCTTCGATAAATCTTCAGAATAGGCCTTGGACTTCCGTTCTTTTTGCACTCTTGATCTTTTGACTTCTTCTTTTGTCTTTTTCTTCGATTAACACCCGTGAAAGCCAGTGTTTTCTTCCCTTTTCACATTTTGGTCCTAAATCACAACAAAAACACAAACCACGCATAATTCCGACTTTTACGACATTAAATATACGTTTTGGCTTGGTTGTTATTATAATTAAGTTGTAAAAGGATAAGTGTTTTCACACTTATTAAATCCTTTACACTTGACCATTGCAATGCCCTCATGTAATGCACTAGTTACAAAGAAGGATTTACATTTTCCATCATAATTAACCCACCTTGGCCTTTATTAAACACTAAACACTAAGGAAACTAAAAGGATAGAAAATTACAAAATATTTATAGGAATAAAAAGTAAAGAGATCAAAGACTTACATCCGAGCTTTGGTCGTCATGAATGCTTATCACCCTCAAGTTGCACATTCCCCATACCAAGCTTAAAAACGAGATCGTTGTTATTATAAGTTAGCAAACTAACACAAACTCATGTGGCTCAATTATTCACTTAGACTTCCTTATTCCTAGGTGTATCTCTTATATTTTATTGTTGTCTTGAATGATCACGAGGATGTTGGGAATAAAATGTAGCCAGTACACTTGGACGCTGATAAGAGGAATTGGGACGTTGATAAGAAGAAAACAAGCGTTGACAGAACAAGCGTTGACAGGGAGATGTCAAGCATTGATAGGATGAAGTTAAGCACTGATAGATGACTTAGTCTACACGTATTATGTTTCTAGTTTGTTTCTAGTAAAGATATGATCAACAATGTATTTTCTATGTTTATCTTTACCTAAAATAGCTGACCTTTAGGTTTATGTTTGATATATGTTTTACACTTTCATTGTACGCAAGTTTGTTTTTATCAATCAAGTGAAAGTTCGATTTACATTGTTTGTGTGTTCTTGTTTGAGTATTAATTCCGCATAATACTTAAATTGTTTTATACACAACAAAGTTTCTCTACATGTTTAACTTGATTTAATCTCGTTTACACAAGCTAAATCGATCTAAGTTTGGGATCAACAAGTGGTATCAGAGCTTGTTGAGAAACTTTGATCTAAAGAACACAAGAAACCTAAATCGCCAAAAACCCTAATTTTCACGAAACCCTAAAAACATCATGTCTACCCCAGAAGTAAACTCCTCCTCCTCCTCAACCCCCAATATGAAGATTCCCATGTAAGACCCAGACAATTTTGAGTTGTGGAAGTTTAACTTTAAACAATATCTACAAATCCATGACTACACCCTATGGGAAATTATTGAATATGGAAACACATTCAATAAAGCTCAAAATATTGCAGCTGCCATCTTACAAAGAACAAATGTTCAAGCCTCTACTGAAGAGGATCGAAAAGAAAAACCTGACGATGGTAGAGCTGTCTCAACTGAGGACATAGCAAAGAGAAGGAATGACATGAAAACCCTAAGCATTCTGAAACTCTCTTTGGGACAAGAAAATCAACACAAATATAGAAGCTATGAGTCTGCAAAAGATCTTTGGGCAGCCCTTGAAGTTGCTTATGGTGGTAATGCTGATACTGTACAAGAGAAAAAGAAGCAACTCTTGCATGAGTATGCTGTTTTCAAAGCTCAACCCAGTGAGAAGCTAAGTGGAGTGAGAAGCAGACTTCTTGACGTTACAAGCAAGTTGTCCCTTCATGGGAACAGTGCTTGGTGATGTTGATATTATCACCACTTTTCTTAAAAGTCTTGGGGTTGCATGGAAGATTGAAGCAAGATCTATAATTGCTAATAACACTCACCAAAGTTATACTTTTGATGATGTTTACAATAAACTGAGGCTGGTAGAGAATGAAACTCGTTTGGATCATGGAAGCAAGTCTACCATGGAAACACGACCTTCTTCTCACACAGTGAAGGTCAATTTGATCAAAAGGGGTCATACATGCACCCCGTTACTGGATCAACCTATGTCAACGCTGGATCAAAACTTGGCAACGCCTCACATTCAGACGCTGACACATACAAAGTTGACTCACCAAGAGTTAAGCCTGCTAGTATTGATCTAGATACTATGTGTGCACACATTGCTTCATTACCCAATGGTTCAGTGATTACATATGAGGACCTTGAGCAAATTAGTTATGAGTATTTAGATGAGATGGACATAAAGTGGAATATGGCCCTTGCAAGCATAAGGGCAAATAGATGGAATAGAAGATTCAAGAAGAAGATGAATTTTAATGCTAAGGACACTGCTGGATTTGATAAATCCAAGAAGATCTGATGCTGGAAAACCCTCAAGCCAAATCATCAAGGCTCAGGATTCCAAAGCTATGGTTGCCATGCAAGACATTGATGGTGTTGGCTGGGATTGGAGCTACTTGGCCAAGGATGAGGAAGAGAACAAAGCTTTGGTTGCAGAAAAGGAAGAAGAAGAGCATGTTCACTATGCTCTCATGGCACACTCCTCATCTTCATCAGACAATGAGGTATATGATGATTGATAACTCGATTTTACTCAGGTTAAAAAGATTTGTTTAAGTATGTCTCTTCGAATTGAAAAATGGTTTAAGTGTGCGACTCAGTCGTTCTTTGGTGGAAACAAAAGTTGTTGGGAATAAATTAAGGCCAGATCACTTGAACGCTGACAAGAACAACTCAAGCGTTGACAAGAACAAAGTGAGCGCTGACAGCTCAAGCGTTGACAGGTTAAAGTCAAGCGTTGACACATTGAAGACAAGCACTGATGGAAGATGTGAGCTACACGTTTATTATGTTCTAGAATACTTCTAGTAAGGATAGAAACGATAATGTATTTTCTATGTTTATCTTTACCTAGAATAGTTGATACGTAGCTTATTGTACAAGGCTTCTTAGTCTATAAAAGAAGGCCTTTAGGTTAATGTTTAGAATCAAGTTTTCATTAAGTTTTCATTCGTAAACATCTTTCATTGTAAGCAAGTTCGACATTCATAATCAAAGTGAAAGTTTTGTTTACATCTTGTGTTCTTGTTTAAGTATTAAATTCCGCATAATACTTAGATTCACAAAGCATACAACAAAGGTTTCTCTACGTGTTATACTTGATCTAATCTCGTATACACAAAGCTAATCGATCTAAGTTTGGGATCAACAAGTGGTATCAGAGCTTGTTGAGGAACTTTTGATCTTTGAAGAACACCAGAACGATATACGAACACCAAAACCCTAATTTTCTCAAAACCCTAAAAACATCATGTCTGAAGCGAAAAATTCCTTCTCCTCATCCTTACCAAACATCAAGATTCCCATGCTTGATGCAACCAACTTTGACTTATGGAGGTTCAACTTTGAACAATATCTGGGGATCTTTGACTACACACTCTGGGACATTATTGAATATGGAAACTCATTCAATAAGGCTCAAAAGATTCAGGATGCCATTACTCAAAGATCAGCTGTTGAAGGATGTCCTGATGAAGATAAGAAAGAAAAACCTAGAGATGGTAGAGCTGTAAGTGCTGAAGATATTGCAAAGAAAAGGGCTGACATGAAAGCCCTAAATATTTTGAAAGTCTCTTTGGGACAAGAAAATCAGCACAAATATAGAAGCTATGAATCTGCTAAGGATCTTTGGGAAGCAATTGAAGTTGCATATGGTGGTAATGCAGAAACTAAGGAAGAAAAGAAAAAGCAACTTCTGCATGATTATGCTGTCTTCAAAGCTCAGCCCAATGAGAAACTGAGCAGTGTGAGAAGCAGATTGCTTGACATCACAAGCAAATTGTCCTTCATGGGGACACAAGTTGGTGATATTGACACCAATGCTACTTTTCTGAAAAGTCTTGGTGAGACATGGAAGATTGAGGCAAGATCTATTCCTGCCAATAATACTTACAAGAGCTCTTCGTTTGATGACATCTACAACAAACTAAGACTATTGGAAGATGAAACTCTTTCAAGCAAAGCTAGCACCAGCAACATGGTCTTCTTCTCTCATAGTGAAGGTCAATTCAATCAGAAGGACTCTTTTATGCATCCAGTTACTGGATCATCATTTGTCAGCGCTGGAACAAGTCCTGTCAACGTCTCCTTTTCAGACGCTGACACATTCATGAATGACTCCCCAAGAGTTAAACCTGCTGGTTTGGATTTGGATACTGTTTTTTCTTACATTGCTTCTTTGCCCAATGGTTCAGTGATTACATATGAGGACCTTGAGCAGATAAGTGATGAACACTTGGAAGAGATGGACATCAAGTGGAACATTGCTCTTGCTAGTATAAGAGCAAATAGGTGGAACAGAAGGTTCAAGAAGAAGATGACCTTCAATGCTAAAGACACTGCTGGATTTGATAAATCCAAAGTTGAGTGCTACAACTGTCATCGCATGGGGCACTTCATGAGGGAATGCAGATCTCCTAGAAGATCTGATGCTGGTAAACCCTCAAGTCAGGTTGTTAAAGCTCAAGACTCCAAAGCCATGGTTGCAGTTCAAGGAATTGATGGTACTGGATGGGACTGGAGCTATCTGGCTAAGGATGCTGAAGAGGACAAAGCTTTGATTGCTGATATTGAAGAAGAAGAGCATGTTGAATATGCTCTCATGGCACACTCCTCCTCGTCATCTGATAATGAGGTATATGATGATGCTTTTTGTAGCAAAGGTTGTAGGTTAAACACTGACAGACTTAACAAAGAAGTGTTAAAACTAAAAGAGGATATGAGCACTGAAAGGTGTAAATTATCCAATTACCAACTAGCTCTTACTGAAACTGAGAAAACCGTTTCTGAATACAAGAAAATGGAATTTGATTTAAAAGATAAGATAAATATCTTAAAACATGAGCTAGAGGGTAGTATGGATATTAGAAATATCATGTCAAAGGTCAATAAAGACCTACAGGCTAAGTTAGATGAGGCCATTAAGAATAAAGATAATGTTGACCTCAAGATTCAAAGATTTGATAAAGCCACCCAAGCCCTAGGAGACTGTGTAGCTAAACAAAGAGATCCTAAGGATATGACTGGTCTTGGGATGAATGAGAATGATTACTCTCTGGTTCCACCACCAGCTGGTGACTTCTATGGTGTCCTTAGAAAGGATTTATCTTGGACTGGTATACCAGAATGCCAAGAAGAGGAATTCATTCCTCCACCAAGAGTTGTCACCCCAGTAGAAGAGTATCAACAAAAACTGACTGACCTAAATGAGTGGAAGAAAGCTAACCCTACTTTATTTGTTAAGGGAGGTTTGCTATGTGAAAGTCCCAATGAATCTCCACCCATTAAGGTTACTCATCCAGTTACTAGTGAAGCTGTTGACCTAGGATCCAACACTGTTAGAAGACCTACCATTAAATATGCAGAGATGTATAGGAATAATAGGTCAAGTTAACAATCATGGAACAGGTTTCTTTGCTTCTAGACCTAAGAATGTGTCTAAGAAAGCCTGTTATACTTGTGGTAGCTTTTCACATTTGGCATACAAGTGTGTCAACGCTCTCAAAGCCAGCGCTGATAGGAACAATTTCAGCGCTGATAGGAAGAAAGTCAATGTTGTTAGGAAGTCAAACGTTGTCAGACCCAGACCTTGTGTGCAGCAAAGTCCACAAGTGATTAGACCAGCCCCATTCTTTTCTAGAAGGTCTAACACTCATGGACAAAGACCTTTTCAAAAGACAAATACTTGGTCAAATAGGCAATGGGTTCCTGTAGTAAACCCTAGGTTCAAAGCTGACAAGGGTAATTTCAGCGTTGACAGGACAAAATCCAACGCTGACAGAAACGTGACCAGACCTAAGTATTTGCAGCCACAAGGTAAGGGGTCTAAAGCTTCTTCAAGCTTAACATGGAGACCCAAGAAAGATCAAACCCCTGATAATAATGGAATTTCAATGACTTGCAACAGGTTTAATTATATTTCAAAAGTCATTACAAAACCAATTGGGGTTAACTGGGTTTTTCATCCTAAAAGGGATGAGAATGGGGTTGTTGTGAGAACTAAGTCTGTTCTTATTGAACAACCAGATGAATCCAAGTCTTCTGAGACTTGGGTTCCCAAAGAAAACTAATTTGTTTTCTTTATGTGCAGGGCATTCAAAAGCAGATCAATGATTATGGATATTGGGATAGTGGATGCTCAAGGCACATGACAGGAAAGGAAGACTATCTGACGAACTTCACTCCTATTCAAGATGGTGATAAGGTATACTTTGGAGGGGGCTACGGCACCATCACAGGCAAAGGAACCCTTCTCACCAATAATCTACGTTTTGAAAACGTCTTCCTGGTAAAAGAACTGGATTATAATCTGTTTAGTGTATCACAAGTGTGTGATAACAAAAATAAGGTTCTTTTCACTGATACTGAGTGTTTGGTGTTAAGCAAGGATTTTAAGATCCCTGATGAGAAGTATATTGAGTATAGAACACCTAGGCATAAGGACATATACAATGTGAATTTAAATGGGATTAAAATGAATACAAATATGTCTTGTTTTTATGCTAAGGCCTCAGTAGATGAAAGCAATTTGTGGCACAGGAGACTAGGGCACATAAACTTTAAAAATATAAATAGACTTGTGAGGCTTGGTTTAGTTGATGGTTTGCCTGAGAAGGCCTTCCACAATGACCACTCTTGTGTTGCATGTCTTAAAGGCAAGCAGCACAAGGTCTCATTCAAGTCCAAGCAGGTGCATACTAGTTCCAGACCTCTTCATATGCTTCACATGGACCTCTTTGGTCCAACTAATATAGAAAGTTTGAATGGCAAGTCATATTTTTTTGTTGTCACTGATGACTTTTCTAGGTTTACTTGGACATTCTTTCTAGCTATGAAGAGTGACACAGCTGATGTTCTTATTGAATTTATCACTCAAATTGAGAAAAGGTCTGGCAATGAGGTTAAGATGCTTAGGAGTGATAATGGTGGAGAATTTAGGAACAAGAAGCTAGATGATTTTTGTGCCAGGAAGGGAATTACTAGGCAGTTTAGTATTTCTAGAACCCCACAACAAAATGGGGTTGCTGAAAAGAAGAATAGAACCCTAATTGAAGCAGCCAGAACAATGTTGGCTGATGCTCACTTTCCCATAGCCTTTTGGGTTGAGGTTGTGAATACAGCATGCTATGTGCAAAATAGAGCATTGGTTAACAAAATTCAGAACAAGACACCTTATGAGTTACTTTGGGGAAGAAAACCTAATATTGGTTTTCTCAGACCTTTTGGATGTCATGTAGTAGTCTTAGACACTAGTGATGCCTTAGGGAAATTTAGTGCAAAAGGTGATGAAGGTTACTTCATGGGGTATTCAGTGCAGAGCAAGGGTTATAGGGTTTATCTTAAGGAGGACAAACGTATTGTTGAAAGAGTACATGTTAGGTTCTTAGAGAATAAACCTAGTGATCCTGAAAGTGGTCCTAATTGGTTGTTTGATTTGGAACCCTTATCTAGAACTTTAAATTATATGCCTGTCACTAATCCAGACATTGTGAAGGTAACTTCAAATGTTATGGAGGAACAAGTTGTTCATGTTTCAGGAACACAGGTTGATGAAAGGGTTGGATCACAAGCAGAAAAGGCATCTCCTACATTTGAATATGTCACAATTCCCATTTGGACTGATGCTTTTGCTGCAGCTGCTGCTGCTGGACAAGATAATGGTGGTTTCCAAATACCACCAAATACAAACATGCATGGTTCTTCAGGCGCTGACAAAGGAAAATCCAGCACTGACAAGACCAATTCAGACGTTGACAACAACATTTCAGGCGCTGTCAGCCCTGACGCTGACAACCAAGATTCAAACGTTGACAACACTTATGGGCATCTTTTCTCTTCCACTTTTGAACAAGGTGGACCTTCCAATGTCCATGAAGAGATTCCAGTTGCTCAAAGAGAGTCTGATGAGGAAGATATTGGTAACATGGAGCGTGAAGTTGAGGACACCAGACTTTTTGAAGGAGGAGTTCTCACTTCCACAATGAAGAATCACCCCCCATCTCAGATCATTGGTGATGTTATGACTCCAGTTCAGACAAGAAGATCCCATCAAAGTCTTGGTGGATTTATTGCCAATATACACAAGAAGGTTGATACCCCTCTTGTGCAAGCATGTTTGTTTGCATGTTTTCTGTAACAAGAAGAACCCAAGAAGATATTTGATGCTCTCAAAGAACCATGTTGGGTGGAAGCAATGCAAGATGAGCTTCACCAATTTGCTATTCAGGATGTTTGGGAGCTGGTTGATTGTCCTAGATATGTCAGACCTATAGGGACAAGATGGGTTCTCAGGAACAAAAGAGATGAAAGAGGAATTGTGGTCAGAAACAAGGCAAGGTTAGTGGCTCAAGGTTATACACAAGAGGAGGGGATAGACTATGAAGAAGTCTTTGCACCAGTTGCAAGGATTGAAGCTATTAGGATTTTTCTAGCTTATGCATCTTGCATGGGCTTCACAGTCTATCAAATAGATGTAAAGAGTGCATTCTTGTATGGCACCATAGTTGAGGAAGTTTATGTCATGCAACCTCCTGGTTTTGAGGATCCTGAGCATCCAGATAAAGTGTATAGAGTCAAAAAGGCTATGTATGGCCTTCATCAAGCCCCTAGAGCATGGTATGGTACTTTGTCTACATATTTAGTGGACAATGGATTCAAGAGGGGCACCATAGATCAGACACTATTTACCAAGAAGAAAGGCAAAGATGTGTTGCTTGTGCAGGTCTATGTTGATGATATCATTTTTGGGTCTACTGATCCAAAGATGAGTGAGGATTTCTCCAAGCTCATGACAGACAAATTCAAGATGAGTGATATGGGGGAGATGAACTTCTTTCTTGGTTTACAAGTTCAGCAGAAAGAAGATGGTATCTTCATCTCCCAGGACAAATATGTTGCTGAAATCTTGAAGAAGTTTGGCTTTTCTCCACATGAAAAGAGGGCTTCTACTCCTATGGATAGAGAACACCCTTGGGGAAAGATTGGAGATGGGAAAGATGTTGATGTCAGGCATTATAGATCCATGATTGGATCCTTGATGTATCTTACTGCTTCTAGACCTGATATCATGTTTGCTGTGTGTGCATGTGCACGCCATCAAGTGACTCCCAAAGAATGTCACCTTTATGCTGTGAAGAGGATCTTTAGGTACCTAAGATGTTTCCCTACTCTTGGTTTGTGGTACCCAAAGGATTCACCATTGGAGCTGATTGCATATTCAGACAGTGATTATGGTGGTGACAAGTTTGATAGGAAATCCACAACTGGTGGATGTCAATTTCTTGGGAGCAGATTAATATCTTGGCAATGCAAGAAACAAACAGTGGTGGCTAACTCTACAACTGAAGCAGAATATGTGGCTGCAGCAGCATGTTGTGGTCAAGTGTTGTGGATTCAGAACCAGCTGTTGGATTATGGGTATAACTTCATGCATACTAAGATATTTGTTGACAATAATAGTACTTTATGCATCATTAAGAATCCTGTGCATCATTCTAAAACTAAACACATAGAAATTAGACACCATTTTATAAGAGATTGCTTTGAGAAAGGTTTAATGCAACCAGATAGGGTTGACACTGAGGAAAATGTGTCAGATTTATTAACTAAACCTTTTGATACTGGAAGATTTCAGTACTTGGTAACAAGTATTGGAATGGTTAATCTCACTTAATATGTGTTTTGGATTCTTTTTGTAAAAGTATGTACAGGATGATGCATTACTATTATTAGTCTTATTGATGATTTAGATTTTCCACTATATTTTTCTAACACTGACAAAGGTTGTTTGAACACTGATAAGTGTTTTTACAACGTTATCAGCAATATAATTGTCTAACGCTGACAAAGCTTCCTTCAATGCTGTTATGTGTTATCGGGGCGTTGTCAGCAACAATGTTAGTTTTGTGGTTTTCAATCTAAATGTGCAGATGGTGTTAGCAGTATACCATTGGATACAGAGTTGCTTATGGATCAAAGGAGAAGCATTTGGACAAGTTTTTATTTATGGATGATGGTTGGAATGTTTCATTCCTATCTTGACATAAATTTTTTATGTTCTTGCATGATTTTAGCAAACTTTTTGTATCATAGTTTAAGGGGAGGTTTTAGGAACCTTTAGGATTTTTGGGTATCCATATGATACTCTTATCACAATTCTAGATTGTGTCCACAGGTGAGTATGGGTTAGTTTTACTAAACCATGAGGCACTGTAGCATGCATAGTATATCAACTTTGCATGCTGCCAAGACATTTTTGGCCTAGAATTGGTTGTGGTCTGTTGGGAGACTTGGGAATGATTTTGATATGGGATTTATCTGGGTGTAACAAGGATTTTATGAGGTAACTTGGTTGTTAAGAATTTTGGTTAGCAAGGGACACTAGAGGACTGTTATGTCTATCTTGCTTATGTAGGTGTGCATAACTGGACAGTGCTTGCCGCCCTATGATAATTATCAGCTTTTGGTTATCTTCTCTAGGATAAATTACTTGTTAAGGTCATTTTTCACTTTTTAAAACAATTTTATTTTTGGACGCTGACAAGATTTTTCCAAGCGTTGTTGTGACCAAACTGGACGCTGACATGGCTTTAGGCGAACGTTGACAAGATTATAGCCGTTGGGCGTTGATGGGTTATATTTGACTGTTGACACTCAATGGGACCTACCCAGTTGTTACTTTTTGACATATTTTCAAGCCGTAATTTTAGGAGTTGTTACTTTCATTAAATGCATGAGATAACTTATAACTTTTTCAATATTTTCATGATTAGTTTTTGAAAATCTTTGCCTATTTTCGGGCCAATCACATGCATTGTTTATCTCCTATAAATTTGGCTCCTATTTTTAAACAGGGTATCTATAATTCTTGTCTAACACTTTTCTCTTATCAACCTTCATCTTCTACACTTCAAATTAACAGCTTTCATCAATGGCACCAAGATTTAACTCAGCAGAATTGGAATTGGGGTTCAAGTCTCAACACAACATGATTGCTTATCTTGTTGCTGATAATACTTTGTTCCCTCAATACACACAAATGGTGGCGTATTTGAACGCATCCCCATTAAGGTATGCTCTTTCTCATGCACCACTCATTCCAGTCACACACATTAAACAGTTTTGGAACACTGTTAGTTCCTCAACAGTTAATGGAGTGACCACATTAACTTCTATTGTTCATGGGAGATCTTGGGTGGTTACTGAGGCCTTGGTACGCCAGGCCTTGCATCTTGATGATGCTGATGGTATAACCATTCTTCCCATAACTGAAATAGAACAAGGGCTTAGGGCTTTGGGATACCCTATTCTTGATGAAGGTACTCTTAATAAGTACCATAAGCAGGAATTTCCCCCAGCCTGGAAGTACCTCATTCACATTCTCCTTCAATGTTTGAGTCCCAAATGTACTGCACACAATGAGATCAATAGATCCATTGCAACTGCTATTGTGTGTATTGCAACAGGGCAAAAATATAACTATTCTAAAATGATTTTTGAAGGGATGTGTAAAAACAAGGGGACAAAAATGACTTTAGCTTATCCCCGTTTTCTGCAAATGATTTTTGATGATCAAAGATATTGTTCAAGGGATCACAATGATTTTTATAAAATCCCTGAACAAAAGAAAGCTATTTTTACCAAGATGAATTCACCACCTCATAGAGACCTACCTTTAACCCCAGCTATGCTTGCTGTTATTGCAGCAGCACAACCCCAACCAGACCCCCAACCTCATATTGACCCACAACCACAACTTGAACCTATTCCTGAACCTTTACCCTCACCTGAACCAATGCAACTTGACCAAGACCCCTTTGACGCTGACACATCTAATGTTGGCGTTGATGTGCCTATTGCCAACGCTGATACCCAACCATCACAATCCCAAACACCCCTTAACCAACCCACATCTACCTATTCTTCCACACCATCTTCCACACCACCTGAATATAGGTTGATTAAACGCCAAAGGACTATTGGAGAGTTCTCCTCTGGTGGTCCTAGCCATGAAGCAGAGAGAACCACCACCACAAGTGTGGCTGGTGACCTGGATGAGGCTGGGACTATTGGTTCTGGCTTAGAAGCTGGCCAAGGCAGTCCCACCATCATTAAGTCCTCATCCATGCCCAGTGAATCTGACTTGGGAGGTCAAATCCCCATTTCAGAAGAGGGCAGACTGGAACCAATGACTCTTTTGGAATTGACGGCTGTCTGCATTAGCTTACAAAAGCAAAATGCAGACTTAGTACAAATTGTCAGCTCACAAGGCCTTGAACTCAAGCAATTGAGGGAGAGGATTGTTGTTTTGGATAGTGCTCATTGATATTTGGGTTTCTGCTAGGTTCAGAATTCTCGGAATCCTCTCGAATTGATCTCAGTCAAAAGTAGAATGATTTGTTCTTGGTGACAAAAAGTGGATTGGATTTGGTTTTCTAGTCTACTAAACAGATAAGTGAGTATAATGGTAATGAAGTAAACTTACAACAAGTAACAAATAATAAGCTAAACTGGAAAAATATTCTAATGAGAAAATACCCTATGCGGAATGTAACCCTTATGCGGAAAGTTTGACCATTCGGAAAATATTGCTCTATTCGGAAAGTTTACACCATGCGGAATATGATCTCTATGCGGAAAGGATGGCAATTCGGAAAAATCAGCTATTCGGAATAAATTGCTCTACTCGGAAAAACTAGTCTATGCGGAAAGTCTTCCCTATGCGGAAAATATGATCATTCGGAATAACAAGGTTATTCGGAAAAACAAGGCTATTCGGAAAATAGTTCCGAATAAGGAAAATTAAAAATTGCTATTCGGAATTTAAAGGCTATTCGGAAAAAGTTCCGAATAAGGAAACTGAGAAAGGCTATTCGGAATAATTGAAAAGTTCCGAATAGGAAAACGGGAACAACCCTATTCGGAAAAAAATGAAATGTTCCGAATAAGGCAAATAGAAACTTGCCTATTCGGAATAAATTGCTCTACTCGGAAAAATTGGGCAGCGAAGAACAGTAGCAGTAAACATGAAACAAGGAGAATGAATAAAATCCAAAATCAAACTAAATACTCAAAAAGGTTTAACCAAACTATCCAATAATCATTAACATACCATAAGGAACAAATCCCACTAATAAAAACACTAAATCAACAACTATTTAAGATCAAACTTGAATCAAATAAAAACTTAAGAACTTGCAAAAAGAGATGATAAAGAACAAGATTAATGAAAAGATGGAATGGATTGATTAAGGGAAAAGTAACAAGAGTATTGATTAAAGATTACAAGATGAAAAGAAAAAGATGAAAATCACCAAACTCCCTAATGGAGTTGGTGATGAGACGAACTACAAAGCCTGGAAAAAGGAAAAATGAAGACTCACTCCTTTCAATGTGAAGGGAGTGATCTATTTATAGTCCTAATGGTTGGTTGGTGAGTGGGCTTTCTCCCTTTCTTCTTGTCTTCTCGTCTTTTCAGAAAAGTTGACGTTTTCGATTCTGATTCGGGAATTTTTGTCGATTAAATCCAACTCGTCTTTTAATTTCTTCGTTAAATAGACTCGAGTTTCTTCGACTTATGAAAATCTTCCGTCTTTAGTCCTTTTCTTCGATAAATCTTCGAATAGGCCTAGTGACTTCAAATCTTTTGCACGTCTTGGACAATAGACTTTATCTTGAGTCTTTTTCCTTGATGAAACCCGTGCAATCCCATGTTTTCTTTAATATTCATCCGGTTAGCTCTGAAAACACAATAAACACAAAAAACCACGCATAATTCCAAACAAATGATATTAATTACGTGTTTTGGTCTTGTTTTAGCCAGAATTAAGTGGTAAAAGGATGGGTGTTTACACACCTATCAAATCCCCTACACTTAACCATTGCCATGCCCTCATGCAATGCTTAGTGATAAAGCAAATTTACACTTTTCTCATAATTAATCAACCTTGGCCTTATTTAAATTCTACTAAACAACAATTAAAATACTAAGAGAACTTAAAACTTTAAAGTAAGCAGAAGAATGGAAATAACTTGTAAAGAAATCAAGGACTTACATTAGGGCTTTGGTGTTGCGAAGATTTATCACCCTCAAGTTTCACGTTCCCCAAACTAAGCTTAAAAACGAGATCATTGTTATTATAAGTTAGTAAATCAAACACTTACACACATGGCTTAATTAAATGCTTAAACTCCCTTATTCCTAGGTGTATCTCTTATATTTTATTTTTGTCTTAGAATGATCATGAAGATGCATTTTTGGACTTATTTCGATAGTTTATTAAGGCTGAAAGCAAAGTAGGACGATTTGATCAATAGTTAGCTAGAGGACAAAATCTCTTAAAACTGCTTCTCGGGATATCAAAAAGTTCATATCTTGGCATAACTTGGTTCACGATTTGAGACCTTTCTCGGGCCGATATTTGGCATGTACTTCATACTTCATATCTTCGAGAGACGTTCTTGAGATAATGGTCTTCTCATCATAATAGAGTTTCTTCACTTGGAGACTTTTGAGGGGTACTCCAACTTTGTTGACCACGACTTCATGATTATTTCTTCAATCTCTAATTGGGATTTTGAGATACAACGATCCGCCTCCTTTTCGGACTTGGATCTATTTATCCTCATACCTTGTTAGGGTCTTTTCGGATAGACTTCTCCATGATCTTTATGGGAGTTGATTGCTTTTCGTCGTGAGTCTTGATCCTTCATATTGACTTTAGGAATAATGCTTTTCACATCACTTTGGATCTTCAGCAATAAAATTGAATCCTCATGCCTTGTTAGGGCCTTTTCGGACTCGCCAATCTTCGCGCCCCGCTTCATAAGTTATGCCTTGGCTATGAACTCTTATCATTACCGAGCAACTTTTAAACGATCTTGGGCTAGAAGCTAAGTAACTTTTCAAATCGTAAGACCTTACTTATTGCAGATAAATTATTAGCAAGTGATGGGAGAATAGGCGAATAATTACACCAAGTGAGCTTGCGCAAGATTACCGACTTATAATTGACTCTATCATTTCTCGTCCTCCACAATTTAAAATCTCAAGTAATGAGACTCGTGGACACTTAGCCTAATAAACCAATTAAGGTCTATATGGTTAAGGATACTAGCTAGAATAAACTTGGATAAGTCTATTCGGGTTGAGTCAAAATAAACGCAACGGGCCTAATATGTCAAAGATATCTAAACTAGCTACACCAATTTATTAATATTTTTGACTTTATTGCGGGATATATACATATGAAAGCAACGATAAAATTTTTAAAAATTACGACTAAATGGCCAAAGTTAATTAAAAATTTGAAAAATGTTGAAAAATATGATTTTCCGGTTAATTGAAGGCATTTTCATGGAAAGTCCACTTAAAACTTCGATAGAAGTCTCCCCTACACGTAAGATAAACATTGTCCTCAATGTTTAAGCATGTGGGAAAAGTCTCCCCTACACTTATGACATTGTGCACGTTGGTTAACTCAAGTTAAGGAAGAGACGACTAAAGTGATCAATTTCAAATGTGAGTATGAAGAAAATTGAATCACGATAGTTGAGAGATAGAACCGAATTTCGGATAACACGGGAGCACGGTTCTTCAAAGTTTCCAAGATTGCAGTAATCCCTGTAAGCACATCACCACACAAACACAAATGACCAAAATAGGTCCTCCCCTACACTTAGGGGGTTAAAGGGATAGATACTCGGGCTGCCTCCCGAGGAGCGCTTGTTTTTGATAACCGAGTCACGAGCCTGACTCGACCCAAATTCAGTTCATGGGGAACGTGGTGAGGGATGGAATCACCTCCTGAGAGGTGTCCTCACCAAAGTACAACTTCACTCGTTGGCCATTCACCTTAAAATTTGGTCCATTAGGTTGAGCGAGCTCGAGAGTACCATATGGAAAAATTTGGGCGATGGTGAATGGGCCGGACCAACGAGATTTAAGCTTGCCCGAAAAGATTTTCAACCGAGAGTTAAAAAGTAAGACTTTGTCTCCAACATGGAACTCTCGGTTTTTAATCTTGGAGTCGTGAATGAGCTTAGTTCTTTCCTTATAGATCAAAGAATTTTCATAAGCCTCATTCCGAAGTTCATTGAGCTCATTGAGTTGGATCTTGCGTAGGTCACCGGCTTTGTTTATATCAAAATTAGCCCACTTCAAGGCCCAATAAGCCTTGTGCTCCAACTCAATGGGGAGGTGGCACGCTTTCCCGTACATAAGACGATAAGGCGTACAGCCGATCGGGGTCTTGTAAGCAGTACGGAAAGCCCACAAAGCATCATCGAGTTTATCAGCCCATGCGGCACGATGCTCTCCCACGGTTCTTTCCAAAATTCGCTTCAGCCCTCGGTTGGATATTTCGGCCTGGCCATTAGTTTGTGGGTGGTAGGCTGTGGAAAGACGATGGTTTACACCGTACTTAGCCATGACTCGAGCAAATTGGTCATTGCAGAAATGAGTCCCACGATCACTAATAATGGCACGAGGCACACCGAAGCGAGCGAATAGAGCTTTCAAAAAGTTACAAACCACCCTTGCGTCATTAGTAGGCAAAGCTTTGGCTTCAACCCACTTGGAAACGTAGTCAACGGCTACAAGGATGTATTTGTTTCCTTTAGATGAAGGGAATGGCCCCATAAAGTCGATACCCCAAACATCAAAAATTTCACACTCTTGAATGAAATTCTGAGGCATCTCGTCTTTATGTGTGATTTTGCCTTGCTTTTGGCAAACATCACATCGCTTAACCATATTGTGAGCATCACGATATATGGAGGGCCAATAAAATCCCGAATCAAACACTTTCTTTGCGGTGTAGTTGGGACCAAAGTGACCACCGGTGGGTCCTTTGTGGCAAGCATCAAGGATGTCCGACGCTGCCGGTCCATCAACACATCGGCGAATTATCAGATCAGCACATTGTTTGAATAGGTAAGGGTCGTCCCAAAAGTAAGTCTTGATGTCGGTAAAGAACTTCTTCTTTTGCTGGGACGTCAACTCTTCCTTGAGAATTCCACCCGCCAAATAGTTTGCAAAGTCCGCAAACCACGGGGTTTCATTCGGCTTCGAGTTTATAGACATTAAGGTCTCCAAGGGAAAAGAATCATTGATTTCTTTAGTCGGATGATCCCCTTGGTATGGATCCTCAAGTCTACTAAGATGGTCCGCGGCTAGGTTTTCTGCTCCTTTTTTATCGCGGATGTCGATTTTAAATTCCTGGAGCAGCAAAACCCAGCGAAGAAGTCTTGGTTTGGAATCTTGCTTTGTCAACAAGTACTTCAACGCGGAATGATCGGTGTACACAATGGTGGTGGAAAGGACAAGATAGGGGCGGAATTTTTCAAAAGCATAAACAACAGCTAAAAGCTCCTTTTCGGTTGTCGTATAATGCAATTGTGCCCCAGTCATTGTCTTGCTAGCGTAATGGATCGGTTGGAAGTGTTTGTTCACTCTTTGTCCAAGAACTGCTCCAATAGCAAAATCGCTAGCATCGCACATCAACTCAAAGGGAAGCTCCCAATTAGGGGTAACCAAGACGGGTGCCTTAGTTAGCTTATCCTTAAGTGAGTTAAAGGCTTCAAGGCACTCGTTGGAAAAGATAAAAGGAGTATCTTTTTCCAAGAGGTGGGTCATCGGGCGAGCGATTTGAGAAAAGTCTTGGATAAATCGTCGGTAGAAGCCCGCATGACCCAAGAAACTTCTCACACCCTTCACAGTTGAAGGTGGAGGCAACTTTGCTATAACATCAACTTTAGCACGGTCTACTTCAAGACCGGCTTTCGAAATCTTATGTCCAAGCACGACGCCTTCTTTTACCATGAAATGGCATTTTTCCCAATTTAGAACAAGGCGAGTGTCTTCGCACCGCTTTAGCATACGTTCTAAATTGGCAAGGCAAGCAGAGAAGGAATCCCCGAAGACCGAGAAATCATCCATGAAGACTTCCATGGTTTGTTCAACCATGTCATGGAAGATAGCTAACATACACCTTTGGAAAGTCCCGGGCGCATTACATAAGCCAAAAGGCATTCTTTTGTAAGCGAAAGTGCCATAGGGACATGTGAATGTAGTCTTCTCTTGATCTTGGGGATCGATGGGTATTTGAAAATAACCCGAGAAACCATCCAAAAAGCAGTAATATTCATTACCGGCTAACCGTTCAAGCATTTGGTCCATAAAAGGTAGAGGGAAATGATCCTTTCTCGTGGCATCATTGAGTTTGCGGTAGTCTATACAAACTCTCCACCCAGTAACGAGACGAGTGGGAATCAACTCGTTGTGTTCATTGGGAACAACGGTTATTCCGCCCTTCTTGGGCACACAATGGATTGGACTAACCCACGGTGAATCCGAAATAGGGTAAATCATACCCGCATCAAGAAGTTTGATAACCTCTGTTTTGATGACTTCATGTATTTTTGGATTCACCCTTCGTTGGCTTTGAATAGTGGGCTTGAAGTCGTCCTCCATGAGAATTTTGTGTGTGCAGAAGTGAGGATCAATTCCACGAATATCGGAAATTTTCCAAGCAATAGCCTTCTTATGATCCTTCAGCACGGCGACAAGGCGAGTCTTCTCTTCATCTTTCAAATCCTTTGCAATAATGACGGGTGACTTCTTGTTGTCGTCAAGGAACACGTACTCGAGATGTGGCGGCAACTCCTTAAGTTCCAAATCCGGAGGATTTTCGACGGGCGGCGTTTTCAAAGTCGGAGTATCGATAGCAATGACCGTGGGAGATGGAGGCGAAGGATTGTCTTCAGTGAGAAGATTGTCAAAGAAACTCATGTCTTCATCCCCCTCGGTGGGAGAATCATTAGTAGCTAAATTCACATCTCCCATGGTAGCTTCAAGATTGTTCCAGAATAAATCACTATCTCCAAATAGAGACAACGATGAATCAATGGAGGACACGGTCTCAACATTGGGAAGAGAGGTAGGAATACTTTTGCAAGCATCATTAAAGTGTTCTTCACAAGCCTCATCAAGAACGTCAATACAATTAACGCTCTCATATGAATAAGGCTGTTTAGACAACTTTCCCATGTTGAAGACTACTTTGTCTTCACCCACTCTCATGATAAGCTCTCCGGCTTCAACATCAATAAGAGTGCGACCGGTCCTCAAGAATGGACGACCAACAATAAGTGGCACACGGGGGTCCATCTCGTAGTCGACGACAACAAAATCAGCAGGGAAGGTGAATTTGTCAACTCCTACGATAACATCTTCGGCTATGCCCACTGGATAAGCAACCGTACGGTTGGCCAATTCCAAAGTCATTTTAGTGGGGACAAGCTCTGGGAGAGATAATTGCTTCCAAACACTTAGAGGCATGAGATTTATACTGGCACCTAGATCGGCTAGGGCCATGCAATTCTCTACTCCCGGGAAATTGCAAGGGATAAGAAAACGACCCGGATCACCAAGCTTGGTTGGTAATTTCCTTAAGAGCACTGTAGAGCAGTTCTCATTAAGTTGGGTGTTGGCAATGTCGAGGAGCTTTTCCTTGTCGCTCAGAAGGTCTTTAAACATTTTAGCATACTTGGGCATGTGAGCGAGAGCCTCAGCGAAGGAGATATTGAAATTCAGTTGTTCAAACATTTTAAGAAAGTTAGAAACCTGAATATCATCCTTGCTCTTTTGCTTCTCTTTCCTCAACCTTGAAGGATAAGGTATATTGGAAGAAGAGGAAGGCTTTAGAGGAATAGGGTCACTCACAACCACGGGTGGAGGAGGGGTAGAAAGAGGTGGAGAAATTGGGGAAGGAGAAGGAGGAGGAATAGGAGCAGGCGACTCGTTTTCCTTAGTCACAACCACCGGTGGGGGTATAGGAAGCTCGGGTTCCTTTGTACCTTTACCACTGGTAGTGGTGATTGCTTTCATCTCCCCTCTTGGGTTTGCAACGGTGTTACTCGGAAGAGTACCCGAAGAAGAGGGTTGACTACTTTGGAAGAAACTAGCCATCATGTTCCTCAAGTCATTCGTCTGACTATCCAGCGTGTTTCGCATATCGGCTCTCAAATCATTTCCTTGCTTTACCAAATCGGCTTTCAGGTTGAGCACTTCTCTCTGAAGATTTCCCACTATCGCATCGTTAGTCCTCATATAAGTTTCCACTTCTTGGTGAAGAGCGGTGGGTTGGTTGGGAGGAGCATTGTATGCAGGTGGTTGGTAAGCAGGTTGTTGGTAGACTTGATTGTTTCTTTGAGGTGGTTGTTGTTGCTTGTGAGGTGGGATGTATGGTTGTCGAGGTTGTTGTTGTTGTTGAGGAGGGCGATTAAGGTGTTGTTGTTGGTTTGGGTTGGAAGGAGGAAAGCCAGGTGGTGAAAGATAGTTGTTGCTGCGATAGCTAAGCAAGTTACGGTCACCTTGGGGTTTTGCTTGATAAGCGGGTTGTTGGTAGGTGCCATATGCCGCATTCACATTCTCAGCAGGGTAATCTTGGGTGGCGGTACAAGTTGTATAAGAATGGGGACCACCGCATATCTCACAAGGTTGGCTGACAGCGTTCACTTGTGCGTTTTTGGCGTTGTTGCTGTTGTTGTTGCTGACGGTGTGTGTGACAAGCGATTCAAGAAGCGTGGTGATTTTGTCTAATCGCTTGTCGCTGTCATTAGTGCTAGCACTAGCAACATTGGTCCTAACGCTCTTGGTTTGCACACGAGACTTGTTCTCAATGATATCCCAAGCAGCATTGGAAGTCTTAGCCAATAAATTACCCCCTGAGGCACTATTCAGTGAATCTTGGTCACTCATGCTTAAACCATTGTAAAAAGTATTTATTTGATGTACTTTGGTAAAACCATGTTGTGGGCATTTTCTTAAAAGATCTTTAAAACGATCCCAAGATTCACTGAATGACTCATCGTACTTTTGTTCAAAGTTTATAATCTCATTCCGCAAGGCGGTAGTACGAGAGGGTGGAAAAAAGTAATTGATGAACTTTGTTTCCAAATCCGTCCACGAGAGAATACTCTGTGGCGGTTCCTTAGCAAGCCAATGCCGGGCTTGTCCCTCTAAAGAAAAGGGAAAAAGTTGTAACCTTATCACTTCTTGCGAAACTCCATTGAATTTGACCGTGTTGGTGAGTTGTAGAAATCTCTTGATATGGTCATGTGGGTCATCAATGGTTCGTCCCAAGAATGGCTGAGCGGAGACCATCTGGATAAAGCCTGACTTGAGCTCGAAATTGTTGGCGGCAATTGGAGGAATGACAATTGGATCCGTGTTGCCATCAACATGAGCTTGCAGCAATTCAATCATTGGGCGGTTATCCGGAAGTGGCTCATTGTTGTTGTTATTCATGTTGTTGAAAGGCGGGTTGTTGTTGTGATTATTGTTGTTCGGAGGTGGTATGTTATTGTTGTTTTGGACACCAGCCATGTCTAAGTTATCGAGAGGCTCGGGCTCTTGATAAGACGTGGATCGAGTGCGCATACACCTGCAAAAGAACGAACAAACAAAGCAAAAATATTTTTGGTTTTTATGGTTTTTTTACTTTTTAGGATTTTTGAAAATTTTATATTTTTTAGTGATTTTGAAAATTTTTATGAAAAAGTAACGTTCACGGGGAACGGATCCCAAAATCCAAGTTCTACAAAAAACTTTTGATCTTAACGAGAGGAGCCGGCAGCGGCGCCATTTGATATTTGGGTTTCTGCTAGGTTCAGAATTCTCGGAATCCTCTCGAATTGATCTCAGTCAAAAGTAGAATGATTTGTTCTTGGTGACAAAAAGTGGATTGGATTTGGTTTTCTAGTCTACTAAACAGATAAGTGAGTATAATGGTAATGAAGTAAACTTACAACAAGTAACAAATAATAAGCTAAACTGGAAAAATATTCTAATGAGAAAATACCCTATGCGGAATGTAACCCTTATGCGGAAAGTTTGACCATTCGGAAAATATTGCTCTATTCGGAAAGTTTACACCATGCGGAATATGATCTCTATGCGGAAAGGATGGCAATTCGGAAAAATCAGCTATTCGGAATAAATTGCTCTACTCGGAAAAACTAGTCTATGCGGAAAGTCTTCCCTATGCGGAAAATATGATCATTCGGAATAACAAGGTTATTCGGAAAAACAAGGCTATTCGGAAAATAGTTCCGAATGAGGAAAATTAAAAATTGCTATTCGGAATTTAAAGGCTATTCGGAAAAAGTTCCGAATAAGGAAACTGAGAAAGGCTATTCGGAATAATTGAAAAGTTCCGAATAGGAAAACGGGAACAACCCTATTCGGAAAAAAATGAAATGTTCCGAATAAGGCAAATAGAAACTTGCCTATTCGGAATAAATTGCTCTACTCGGAAAAACTGGGCAGCGAAGAACAGTAGCAGTAAACATGAAACAAGGAGAATGAATAAAATCCAAAATCAAACTAAATACTCAAAAAGGATTAACCAAACTATCCAATAATCATTAACATACCATAAGGAACAAATCCCACTAATAAAAACACTAAATCAACAACTATTTAAGATCAAACTTGAATCAAATAAAAACTTAAGAACTTGCAAAAAGAGATGATAAAGAACAAGATTAATGAAAAGATGGAATGGATTGATTAAGGGAAAAGTAACAAGAGTATTGATTAAAGATTACAAGATGAAAAGAAAAAGATGAAAATCACCAAACTCCCTAATGGAGTTGGTGATGAGACGAACTACAAAGCCTAGAAAAAGGAAAAATGAAGACTCACTCCTTTCAATGTGAAGGGAGTGATCTATTTATAGTCCTAATGGTTGGTTGGTGAGTGGGCTTTCTCCCTTTCTTCTTGTCTTCTCGTCTTTTCAGAAAAGTTGACGTTTTCGATTCTGATTCGGGATTTGTTGTCGATTAAATCCAACTCGTCTTTTAATTTCTTCGTTAAATAGACTCGAGTTTCTTCGACTTATGAAAATCTTCCGTCTTTAGTCCTTTTCTTCGATAAATCTTCGAATAGGCCTAGTGACTTCAAATCTTTTGCACGTCTTGGACAATAGACTTTATCTTGAGTCTTTTTCCTTGATGAAACCCGTGCAATCCCATGTTTTCTTTAATATTCATCCGGTTAGCTCTGAAAACACAATAAACACAAAAAACCACGCATAATTCCAAACAAATGATATTAATTACGTGTTTTGGTCTTGTTTTAGCCAGAATTAAGTGGTAAAAGGATGGGTGTTTACACACCTATCACTCATGCAAAGGGAGGTATGGAGGAGTCTTCCAAAGGGGAGGAAGATCAAAGAAATCTGAGTGATAAGAGCAGTCAAGATGGTCAATCATTGGATGTTGCTGAAGCTCTTACTACTTTGAAGGAACAAACGGGTTTTGATACGTCCTTAATCTCTCCAACCAATCTGAATTTGTCATTTACAGCTATGTTGAGAGAGGTTACACAAGACGCTGAGGGAAAATATTTGAGCGTTGACAAGACAAGTTTGGACGCTGATAGAAGTATTTTGGGCGCTGATAGAGGAAATTTGGACGTTGACAGATCTACATATTGAGGTGATGTATTCCAGTCATCATCTATCATCAAGGATGTTCCTACTCAGGTATTACCATCTACCTTACCAACCATTGAACCATCAGATAAGGGTAAGGGTAAGTTGGTAGAAGAAATTGTTCCAAAGAATGCAGCTCAGGTTGAATTTGATAGAAGATTGGCTGAGCAAATGATGGAACAAGGTGAAAAGGAAAAGTCACCATTTGTTGTGACTTCTGAAGAAGAAAGTGATGGAGCTAGCTCAGACTCAAGTGTGATGATTATTGAACCAGAAAGGCTTGAGTATGGTGATGAGCTTGCTAGGGAAAAGTTGAGAGATTTAAAGTTGCAGATTGATTTTGATATGCCAGAGGTGGTTCAGATGTACAATTCTTGGGAAGAAAGCTGCATGGATAATCCAGACTTGACCATTTCAGATCAGATATGGGGTTTGGAGATTCTTCTTAGAGTTCAGAAGGATTGTCAGGTGATTTTGAAGCACAAGGCAAGCAACATTCTCTCTGAGTTAAAAAGGGATAGAAGGAAGCTCTATTTTATGTTGCTCAGATGTCATGGAGTTGGATGGACACATCAGAAGCTAAAGGCTTTGACATTTGATGAGTTGGAACATAGGGCTTATCCTATTTGGGTGAAAGTGCAGGAAGAAAACAGTTTCAGACTTCTTTCAGATGAAAGAAAGGAGCAACTTGCAGAAGAGATGGAAATCAAGAAAGCTATGATAGTTCCCAGACCAGTGAAGAAGGGATTTACACTTGAGTTTTCAAAAGATATGAATCAACTATATCCAAGTGAAGCAGTTATTAGAAAGAGCCTCAAGCTCTCCCCATTAGAAGCTTCAGATATGGTGCATGTGTTACCATTAGATTCCAGGAATCCAATTGTGAGTTATGATGAAGATGAATGTGGATTCTGGAAGATTGGAATATATGGCAAGGAGGTACACACTTTTACCACTCTCATATCTTTATTTGCAAGTTGTGATAGAGAAGACTTGGTGGACCTTTGGAGGTTGCTGGAGACCAAGTATGAGGCTGAAGCACCAACTTCAGCTAATGGAATAAAACTTTGGACCACATTCAAAAGAATGTGTGGGACAAATGAGGAAGATCCTGAAATATGGAAGGATCTTGAAGATGACCTCAGTGGTCTTCAATGGAGGTTATATTCAGCTGCTGGTGTATATCATTTGAGTTCTACAAAGTTTGCTGAATATTTACTTGTAGATGCTCAGTATTTCATATCCAAGGCTGTTTTGGAGAAGATGAAGGACACCCAGTTGGAGACAGATTATACAAGTGACGTGGCAAAGAATTTGATCAGATTTATTTATTACCAATATGATAAGGTTTGTCAAACTCCTCCAAGTTCTTAATGATTATTCAGAAACTTGATCATAAGAGTGGATATCAAGTTTAGGGGAGGATTGTTGGGAATAAATTAAGGCCAGATCACTTGAACGCTGACAAGAACAACTCAAGCGTTGACAAGAACAAAGTGAGCGCTGACAGCTCAAGCGTTGACAGGTTAAAGTCAAGCGTTGACACATTGAAGACAAGCACTGATGGAAGATGTGAGCTACACATTTATTATGTTCTAGAATACTTCTAGTAAGGATAGAAACGACAATGTATTTTCTATGTTTATCTTTACCTAGAATAGTTGATACGTAGCTTATTGTACAAGGCTTCTTAGTCTATAAAAGAAGGCCTTTAGGTTAATGTTTAGAATCAAGTTTTCATTAAGTTTTCATTCGTAAACATCTTTCATTGTAAGCAATTCGACATTCATAATCAAAGTGAAAGTTTTGTTTACATCTTGTGTTCTTGTTTAAGTATTAAATTCCGCATAATACTTAGATTCACAAAGCATACAACAAAGGTTTCTCTACGTGTTATACTTGATCTAATCTCGTATACACAAAGCTAATCGATCTAAGTTTGGGATCAACAAAAGTTGTGTCGTTGTAGTAATTAAAAAGTGCGAAGACTTAAAAGTAAATGACTTAAATGTAAATGGCGTTAAAATAAAGGGCGTTAAAATTAAATCTAAGTCTAATTTAAAATAAAGGTGCAATGTTTAAAACTTTTTAAAGTAAATTAATTAAATGACTTAAAATTAAAACGAGACGAGAATTGAAATTAGACAAATAATTAAAATGATAATTTAAAAATTAAACAAGACAAAATATGAAAACCACCCTAATCGGAATATATTCCGATCAGACTCACCATCGGAATGAACATACACCCCTATCGGAATGTTGATTGAAAACACCAGATCGGAATGTGTCACCTTTTCAGATCGGAATAACCAAACAACCCCAGATCGGAATATGGTTCAGATCGGAAAGTTTCAGATCGCAATGCAGTTCAGATCGGAATGTTGCTTAGGAAAATTGGGAAGCACTTCGTTTAAGTAAACCTCAAGAGCCGTCGGAATGTGCGATCGCAATGTGCGATCGCAATCCCAGATCGGAATGAGGGGGATGTTACTCCTATCGCAATCCCGGATCAGAATGCAGTCCCTTGTCCCAACACCGTCACTATCGGAATGTGGTAAAGCAAGCCGTCGCAATATCTAGTAAACCCTTACTTTCCGATGGATCACAATTTCGTAATAAGCTCAAATCCAAATAAGCTAATTCTAATAAGCAGTAACCAATAATTTGAATGAAATGGAAACAAAATGAGACAATAAGCTAAAAAGTTAAAACCTTTCAAAATTTAAAGGACGAAACCTAAAAGAAATTAAAACTTAGAAAGTAAAACTTTTAAGAAAACTTTGAAATCAATTAAGCTAAATACCAAATAAGCACACAAGGTTGTCAAACTCGTGGCTTATTTCGTATGTAACTTTAAGGAAAAGAAAGGATGAAACTTTTAGTTAAATAAGAAAATGGATTAAGCAAAACTTTGCTTAATCCGAAATTTAAACCGAAACAAAAATGAGAAGAGAAGAATGAGATTGACAAAAGTAAACTTGATCAAAGATTAAGAATGATTAAAGACACGAATTTAAAGAACGCAAATTAAAAACTTACTTGGAATTAAAAGGATAATTAAAGTGTAAAACATGTATTAAAAATGACAAGTAATTAAAGGTGCATAAAATAAAAGTGAAGAGCTAATTTGTCAAGTTAGCCAACAAATGTAAAAATGATTAGCTAATGACTATTTATAGGAGATTAGAAGAGTGGTTGGAGGAAGCTTCCTCCCCTCCTTCCTTTCTTCTTAATTGCGCCATTAAGTCCTTCCTTCTTAATATTTTTGTTAATCTTGGACTTTGATGACTTTTGGCTCGGGATTTCTTTGGACTCGTCTTTTAATTCTTCGATAAATAAGACTTGAGTTCCTCGGCTTTAAGTAAACTTCCGTCTTTTGACTTTTTCTTCGATAAATCTTCAGAATTGGTCTTGGACTTCCGTTCTTTTTGCACTCGTGACTTCTTGAATTCGTCTTTCATCTTTTTCTTCAATAAAAGTCCGTAAATGCCCGTGAATCTCGTGTTTTCTCCACTTTTCACCGTTTCGTCCTAAATCACAACAAACACACAAACCACGCATAATTCCGACATAAAAGACATAAAATACACGTTTTGGCTCGGTTATTATTGTAATTAAGTGGTAAAAAGGATGGGTGTTTACACACCTATCAAATCCCCTACACTTGACCATTGCAATGTCCTCATGCAATGCATTAGTTACAAAGCATGTTTACATTTTTTTATCATAATCAATCCATGTTGGCCTTTATTAAAGAGATAGAAAATTATAAACATTCAAAATAAAGAAATCAAAAACATACCTTGGGTTTTGGAAATGTTGTGAATGATCATCATCCTCAAGTTTTCACTTTCTCCAAACCAAGCTTAAAAACGAGATCATTGTTATTATAAGTTAGTAGACTAACACGAACTCATGTGGGCCAATTACTCACTTAGACTCCCTTATTCCTAGGTGTATCTCTGCTATTTTATTGTTGTCTTGAATGATCACGAGGATGCATTGTTTGACTTATTTCGATAGTTATCTAGTCTGAAAATAAAGTGAACGATTTAACCAATAGTTAGCTAAAAGACAAAATCTTTTAAAACTGCTTCTCGGGACCTCATAAAGTTCATATCTTGGCATAACTCGCTTCGCGATTTGAGACCTTTCTCGGACCGATATTTGGCAGCGACTTCATACTTCAAATCTTGAGAGACATTCATGAAATTATGGTCTTCTCTTCATAAATGGAATTTCTTCACTTGAACTTTTTGAGAGATTCATACTTGGACCACGACTTCTTCATTTTTCTCCAATCTTTATTTTGGACTTTGATATACCACGATCCGCCTCCTTTTATGACTTCGATCTATTTATCCTCATACCTTGCTAGGGTCTTTTCGGATACACTTCTCCATGACTTTTTGGGAGTTTTTGCTTTTCGTCGTGTGTCTCGATCCTTCATATTGATTTTCGATAAATGATTCTTCACATCACTTTTGGATCTTTAGCAACAAAATATAGCCCTCATGCCTTGTTAGGGCCTTTTTGGACTCGCCAATCTTCGCATCCCGCTTCAATAAGTTATGCCTTGGCTATGAACTCTAATCCATACCGAGCAACTTTTAAACGATCTTGGGCTAGAAGCTAAGTAAGTTTTCAAATCGTACAACCTTATTTATTAGCTGATAAATTATTAGCAAGCGATGGGAGAATAGGCTTATAATTAACTCACATAAATTCACGGAAGAATACCGAACTTATAATTGGCTCTATCATCTCTCGTTCTCCACAGTTTAAATCTCAAGGAATGAGACTCGTGGATGCTTAGCCTATTAAATCAAAGTTTTGGGTTTTCGAGTCGCCTATAGGATCTTGCAAACTCTTAGACTTTTTCAAGTTTAGAAATTGCATTTTAAAGTTCCCTTGATAAACGACTCTCTAGGATCAATTATAGGAACTTGCGAAAAGTTCTTGTTCTTAACCCGTGAGAGTTAAGACTTTCGCGTTTTATAGCTTCCTATATAAAAGCCTAGCAAAACTTGACTTAAACATGTTAAGGATACTAGATAGAGTAACTTAGATAAGTAAACTCGAGTTGAGTCAAGAGATTCACAACGTTTGAAAATTAAAACCACTTATTTAAATATTTATTCTTAGCAAAGAAAGAGAATAACTATACAAAGGGCAAAACTAATAGGCCAAAATAGATCAAAAATTTTGAAAAATGTCGAAAAATTGATTTTCCGGTTAAAATGAGGACAAATACAAGGAAAAGAGCCACTTAACTTCGATAGAAGTCCCCCTACACTTAATATAAACATTGTCCTCAATGTTTAAGCATGTGGGAGTAAACTCCCCTACACTTAGGACATTGTGCACGTTGTTTAAATCTCGCTAAGGAAAAGACAACTAAAGAGATTCCTATTTTAATATTGAGAAAATATAAAATAGAGAATCGAAAAGAGTTTAGGATAGAACCGGGAAGAAGTGAACACGGAATTATGGGTCGTCAAGAATCGTCAAGAGTGGATCATAGAAGCTCGAATCCCTGATTAAGAGAGGAGAGAGCAAACACCAACGGGTCTCTCCTACACTTATGATAAAGAAAGCGAAAAGATAGATGCATGGGTTGCCTCCCAAGAAGCGCTTGGTTTTTGTTAACCGAGTCGTGAGCCTGACTCGACCTTGATCATCAACGGAAGAAGCATGAAACATATCCACCAGGATCAAAGACATAGTTTTCGTCCATCAAGTAGCACAGGCTTAAGGCGAACAAGGCAAGCCAAAGAAGAGTAGGCAAGGTTCCCTTAAGCAGCGATGGAGCAAGGTGGAAGCAAAGATGAAGTGGTGCAAGCATGTCTTCAATAATTCCAAAGATTTTTCCTTTTATTTCATCAGGTGGATACTGAGATGGCTCAAAGATTGCAATACCGGGGTCGAACACCTTTTCCTTTAAGGGAAAATAGCACTCAAGCTCAGCAGAATGGGAAGAAGATCCGCGAAGAAGCACAGCCTCGTCCTCAGAAACGGGACAAAGAGGTGTTAAATCATATGTGCTGCGGATATTGGTGTCGACCGGTTTCTTCTCCTTTGAAAGTATGTGCGTCAAATCCAAAGTAGGATCAAGACGATAATCTTCAAAGTCCAAAGGAGGTGCATCACTCTCATGAGGGAAGTAAGTGTTAAGAAATGCAGAGAAGTCTTCCTCAAATGAGTAATCGTCCAAAGTAGGATCGAGTGATGGCGGAGGATCTTCATCAAATGTAGGTGTAATGTCATCAGTAGAAGAATCGCTCGAAAGAGTATCGGCATCCTCAAAATCATCAAAGGTGGGCATGTTCGGATACTCAGAGGTAAGGTCATCATAATCATCCGAGTCTGAGCTAGAATCATCATCATCATAAGCATCAAAGACCGGTGGAGAATCATAAATGGGAGAAGGTTCCAAATTGGGGCAAGAATCATCCACATCATCATGAAAAAGTGGATTATCATCGCAAGACTCGAATAGAGGATTGTTGTAGACGGTAAAATCATCGAGCACATTAATTATATTCACAGATTCTCGGCCTCCAAAGGATTTTCCTGTAAGCTTCCCCATTTTGAAAACTTGTGCATCATCCCCGACTCTTAAGATTAACTCGCCTTCGGCCACATCAACTAGAGCTCGTCTGGTTCTCAAGAATGGCCGACCAAGTATTAAAGGAATACGAGGGTCCATTTCATAATAAACTACCACAAAGTCAACCGGGAAAGTAAATGTGCCAACTTTGATGAACACGTCTTCGGCTATACCAACGGGGTAAGCGAGAGTGCGATTTGCAAGTTCAAGAGTCATCTTTGTTGGAGAGAGGTCGGGCAATGATAGTGTTTTCCAAACACTCAAAGGCATCAAATTAATACTAGCCCCGAGATCGGCAAGGGCCGTAAATTCTTCAGTTTTGTTGAAAACGCAAGGCAACACAAAACGACCGGGATCTCCAAGCTTTTCTGGAAGTTCTTTGAGAATAACTGCAGAGCAGTTTTTATTTAAGCGTGTGTTGGCGAGTTCAATCAGCTTCTCCTTCTTGTTAAGCAATTCCTTAAATGCTTTAACAAATTTGGGCATGTGGACAAGTGCCTCAAGAAAGCTAATGTTGAAGTTCATTTGAGAAATCATCTTCACATACCGTGTCACTTCGGAGTCATCCTTGGTTAGCATTTTGGTCTTGCCTAAACGAGAGGGATAAGGGATATTGGGCTTTGGTGGTGAAGGTGAAGGCGTAGCAGGTAAAGGTTGGGATGTTGAAGGTTTCTTCCTGGGTACATCGTCATGACGAGGCGGAGACGGTAATGGTGCACTAATACTAGGTGTAGGAGGAGTAGGGATAAATGGTGGTGGAGGAGGTGTAGATGATGGGGGTGGGATTAGTGGATAGACAATGGTAATTCCACTACGAGTAGTAATAGCACTCACATTGGCTCGCGGATTAGTGACGGTGTTTGAAGGTAGAGAACTTGACGTAGAAGGTTGAGCGGGGGGCAAGAAACTAGCCAACATATTCTTTATACCATTCGTTTGAGTGCTGATGGAGGATTGAAGATTATCTCGAAGTTCGGATCTAATCTCATGTCCTTGCTTGGTAATATCTCCTTTCAGATTGATAATTTGGCTCTGCAGGTTCTTGATTTGCTCACCGTGGGTTCTCATGATGGTGTCAACATCGGGGTTAATGGGTGGGAGTTTTTGAGCGGGTGGGTGATAAGGATTAGAAGCTCTTGGTGGGATTTGGTTGCTTCTAGTGTAGTTGTTGGCGGAGTTTTGGTTTTGAGGAGAAAAACCGGGTGAAAGGTAGTTGTTTGATTGGTAACTCAACAGATTTCTATCCCCTTGAGGTCGAGCTTGGTAATTTTCCGGTGAATAATTACCATAAGCTGCATACACATTTTCCGGATTTCCTTGTGTAGAAGGACAATCGGTGTATGAGTGAGGACCGCCGCATGTTTCACAAGGAGTGGCAACAGCTTTAACCTGTTGTTGTTGGTTTGAAGCGAAAAGTTGCATACTTCTGCTCATTTCAGTCAGCACACGGGTAACTTCGGTCATATCAGGGTTTGCTGAGGTGGAAGAAACATTGACTCTCGGGTTGTTCCTTGAAGAAGCAAAGGAATCCCAGTTTTTGTGGTGAGTAGTCATGTTCTCAATAAGCTCTCTACACTCCTCGGGCCTCCTTTTCATGAATGTGCCACCGGCGGCTGCATTAATCGTATCACGATCACGAAAAGTCAAACCATTGTAGAAAGTATCAATTAATGTAACTGGAAGCATGTTGTGGTTTGGACAACGATCGATCAAGACATTATATCTCTCCCAAGCATCAAAAAGAGATTCATCGGGATCTTGCATGAAACCGCTGATTTGATTGCGAAGGCTCGTGACCATGGATGGTGGAAAGTAGCGCGACAAAAAGCGTTGAGTCATGTCATCCCAAGTGTGAATTGAATTCTTCGGGATACGATCAAACCATTTCTCGGCATGATGTAATAAAGTATGTGGAAAGAGTTGTAGGCGAAGTTCATCCATTGTGGCACCGGCCAACTTCATGCTTTGGGTGATTGTAATGAACTTGTCGAGGTGTTTGTTGGCATCATCATCAGGCAATCCACGGAAAGGATTTGTTTGCACTTGCTGAATCATGTGGTGCTTCAACGAAAACTCAGGAGCGTTGATTTGCATCGGCGCAATCGGTCCTCCTCGTCCAAACATGGTAGGTTGACAAAGCTCCTCCATTGTCCGAAGATTGGGCTGTGGAAGAACATTGTTGTTATTATTAAGGTGCGGTGGATTATTGTTGTTTACACCTGACATAACTAAATCTTCTTGAGTCTCGGGCTCTTGATAATTAGAAGATCTAGTACGCATACACCTGAAAATGCAAAAGAAAAAGAAACCAAACACAAAGAGAATATATATACACAATAAAGATAAAATCTTTTTGGATTTTTGAAACTTTTAATTTTTGTGAATTTTTATCGATTTTTTAAATTTTTATTGATTTTTTTTTTAAATTTTTTGTGCAAGAAAAATAACGCTCACAAGTGAACGGATCCCAAAAAGCAACACGTCTTTCACAGAAAACCGTTAATCTTAACGAAAAGAGCCGGCAGCGGCGCCATTTGATAACTCGATTTTACTCAGGTTAAAAAGATTCGTTTAAGTATGTCTCTTCGAATTGAAAACTGGTTTAAGTGTGCGACTCAGTCGTTCTTTGGTGGAAACAAAAGTTGTGTCGTTGTAGTAATTAAAAAGTGTGAAGACTTAAAAGTAAATGACTTAAATGTAAATGGCGTTAAAATAAAGGGCGTTAAAATTAAATCTAAGTCTAATTTAAAATAAAGGTGCAATATTTAAAACTTTTTAAAGTAAATTAATTAAATGACTTAAAATTAAAACGAGACGAGAATTGAAATTAGACAAATAATTAAAATGATAATTTAAAAATTAAACAAGACAAAATATGAAAACCACCCTAATCGGAATATATTCCGATCAGACTCACCATCGGAATGAACATACACCCCTATCGGAATGTTGATTGAAAACACCAGATCGGAATGTGTCACCTTTTCAGATCGGAATAACTAAACAACCCCAGATCGGAATATGGTTCAGATCGGAAAGTTTCAGATCGCAATGCAGTTCAGATCGGAATGTTGCTTAGGAAAATTGGGCAGCACTTCGTTTAAGTAAACCTCAAGAGCCTTCGGAATGTGGGATCGCAATGTGCGATCGCAATCCCAGATCGGAATGAGGGGGATGTTACTCCTATCGCAATCCCGGATCGGAATGCAGTCCCTTGTCCCAACACTGTCACTATCGGAATGTGGTAAAGCAAGCCGTCGCAATATCTAGTAAACCCTTACTTTCCGATGGATCACAATTTCGTAATAAGCTCAAATCCAAATAAGCTAATTCTAATAAGCAGTAACCAGTAATTTGAATGAAATGGAAACAAAATAAGACAATAAGCTAAAAGTTAAAACCTTTCAAAATTTAAAGGATGAAACGTAAAAGAAATTAAAACTTAGAAAGTAAAACTTTTAAGAAAACTTTGAAATCAATTAAGCTAAATACCAAATAAACATACAAGGTTGTCAAACTCGTGACTTATTTCTTATGTAACTTAAAGGAAAAGAAAGGACGAAACTTTTAGTTAAATAAGCAAATGGATTAAGCAAAGCTTTTCCGAAATTTAAACCGAAACAAAAATGAGAAGAGAAGAATGAGATTGACAAAAGTAAACTTGATCAAAGATTAAGAAAGATTAAAGACACGAATTTATAGAACGCAAATTAAAAACTTATTTGGAATTAAAAGGATAATTAAAGTGCAAAACATGTATTAAAAATGACAAGTAATTAAAGGTGCATAAAATAAAAGTGGAAGAGCTAATTTGTCAAGTTAGCCAACAAATGTAAAAATGATTAACTAATGACTATTTATAGGAGATTAGGAGAGTGGTTGGAGGAAGCTTCCTCCCCTCCTTTCTTTCTTCTTAATTGCGCCATTAAGTCCTTCCTTCTTAATCTTTTTGTTAATCTTGGACTTTGATGACTTTTGGCTCGGGATTTCTTTGGACTCGTCTTTTAATTCTTCGATAAATAAGACTTGAGTTCCTCGGCTTTAAGTAAACTTCCGTCTTTTGACTTTTTCTTCGATAAATCTTCAGAATTGGTCTTGGACTTCCGTTCTTTTTGCACTTGTGACTTCTTGACATCGTCTTTCATCTTTTTCTTCAATAAAAGTCCATAAATGCCCGTGAATTCTCGTGTTTTCTCCACTTTTCACCTTTTCGTCTTAAATCACAACAAAAACACGAACCACGCATAATTCTGACATAAAAGACATAAAATATACGTTTTGGCTCGGTTATTATTGTAATTAAGTGGTAAAAAGGATGGGTGTTTACACACCTATCAATGATGCATTTTGTAGTAAGGGTTATCGTCTAAACACTGAAAAACTTAACAAAGAAGTTTTAAAATTGACATCTAATATGTTTAATGAAAGATGCAGGTTATCTAACTATCAACTTGCCCTTACTCAAACTGAAAAAACTTTAGCTAAGTATAAGAAAATGAAGCTAGACCTAAAAGATCAAATCAATATTTTAAATCATGATTTAAATGCTAGTATTGAGATTAGAAGCATCATGGAGAGAGTCAATGCTGATTTACAGGCTAAATTAGATGAGGCTATAAAAAATAACGATAATGTAGATCTTAAAATTCAGAGATTTGATAAAGATTCACAAACCCTAGAAAAATGTGTTAGTGAAAAAAAGGATGCTAGGGATATGACTGGGATTGGGATGAAAGAGTATGCTGGTGTTCCACCACCTGCTGGGAACTTCTATGGTGTCCTTAGAAAGGACTTGTCTTGGACTGGTTTACCAGAACTCCAAGAAGAGGAATTTATTCCTTTACCAAGAGTTCTTACCCCAGTATAGGAATATAGGCAGAAGTTGACTGATTTGGACCAATGGAAGAAAGCCAGCCCTACCTTGTTTGTTAAGGGTGGCATGCTTAGTGATAGCCCAAATGAGTCTACACTTATCAAAGTGACAAACCCAACCACTGGCAAGACTGTTGACTTTGGCTTAAACGTTGATAGAAAACCTAGTATTAAATATGCAGAAATGTATAGAATACCTAGGTCACCAAAAAGCCAAATTAGTGATAATGGAACATGTTTCTTTTCTTTTAGACCTAGAGTTATGTCTAGAAAAGCCTGTTATACTTGTGGAAGTTTTTCACATTTAGCCTATAAGTGTGTCAATGCTTCAAAGGTCAACGCTGACAAAAAGTCAAACACTGTCAAACCAAAATCTTTTGTCCAGCAAAGTCCACAAGTTGTTAGACCAGCCCCATTCTTTACTAAAGGGTCTAATACTTATGGACAAAGACCTTTTCAGAAGACCAATACGTGGTCTAACAGACAATGGATTCCTGTAGCAAACCCTAGGTTCAACGCTGATAAGGGTAATTTCAGCGTTGACAAGACCAAATTAAACGCTGACAGAAACGTTGCCAGACCAAATAATGGTAAATATTTGCAACCAAAGGGAAAGGGGTCTAAAGCTTCTTCTAGCTTGACATGGAGACCTAAGCAAGATCAAAACCCTAATTCATATGGGATTTATATGACTTGTAACAGGTTTCATTATATTTCAAAGGTCATAACAAAACCAACTAGGGTTAACTGGGTGTTTAATCCAAAAAGGTATGAACACGGGGTTATCATAAGGACTAAGTCTGTTCTTGTCGAACAACCAAATGAATCCAAGTCTGCTCAGGCTTGGGTTCCCAAAGAAAACTAATTTGTTTTCTTTATGTGCAGGGTATTCAAAAGCAGGTTATGATTATGGCTATTGGGATAATGGATGCTCTAGGCACATGACTGGGAAGGAAGATTATCTCACAAACTTCACTCCCATTAAGGATGGTGACAAAGTTTACTTTGGAGGCGGATATGGAACTATCACAGGCAAAGGAACTCTTCTCACCAACAATTTGCGTTTTGAAAACGTGTTTCTGGTAAAAGAACTTGAGTATAATTTGTTTAGTGTATCATAAGTTTGTGTTAACAAAAATAAGGTTCTTTTTACTGATACTGAATGCTTGGTGTTGAGCAATGATTTTAAAATACCATATGATAAATTCATTATTTATAGAACACCTAGGCATAAGGACATTTATAATGTGAATCTTAATGGAATTAGGATGAATAATAATTTGTCATGTCTATATGCTAAGGCTTTACTTGATGAGAGTAATCTTTGGCACAGGAGATTAGGGCACATTAATTTTAAAAATATAAACAGACTTGTGAGACATGGTTTGGTTGATGGTTTGCCTGAAAAAGCTTTCCACAATGACCACTCTTGTGTTGCATGCCTTAAAGGTAAACAACACAAGGTCCCATTTAAGTCTAAAAAGGTACACTCTAGTTCTAAACCACTTCACTTGCTGTATATGGACTTGTTTGGTCCAACTAATATAGAAAGCTTAACTAGTAAATCTTACTGTTTTGTCATCACTGATGATTTTTCTATATTTACTTGGACTTTCTTTTTATCTTTGAAAAGTGACACTGATGATACTTTGATTAACTTTATTACCCAGATAGAAAAGAAGTCTGGTAATTAGGTTAAGATACTTAGAAGTGACAATGGTGGTGAGTTTAGAAATAAGTTGTTAGATGATTTTTGTGCCAAGAAAGGGATTACTAGACAATTTAGTGTAGCTAGAACCCCACAGCAAAATGGGGTAGCTGAGAGAAAGAGTAGAACCCTCATAGAAGCAGCCAGGACTATGTTGGCTGATGCTCACTTTCCCATTGCTTTTTGGGCTGAGGCTGTGAATACAGCTTGTTAAGTTCAGAATAGAGCACTAGTCAACAAGATTCACAACAAAACACCTTATGAGTTACTTTGGGGAAGAAAACCTAATATTGGTTTTCTTAAACCTTTTGGATGTCATGTAGTTGTGCTCGATACTAGTGATGCCTTAGGTAAGTTTAGTACTAAAGGTGATGAAGGCTACTTCATGGGTTATTCTGTGCAGAGTAGAGGATATAGAGTTTACCTTAAGAAAGAAAAACGTATACTTGAAAAAGTACATGTTAGGTTTTTATAAAGTAAACCTAGTGATCCTGAAAGTGGTCCAAATTGGTTATTTGACTTGGAACCTCTATCTAGGACTTTGAATTATATGCCTGTTACTAATCCAAACATTGTGAAGGTAACTTCAAATGTTGTGGAAGAACCAGTTGTTGATGTTTCAGGTAAACAGGTTGATGAAGAGGTTGGATCACAAGCAGATAAATCAGCACCCATACTTGAATATGTTACCATTCCTATATGGACAGATGCATTTACTGCTGCTGCTGCTGCTGGAAAGGAAAAAGGTGGTCCCCAAGTATCACCAGTTGACAACATGTATGATCTTTCAGGCGCTGACAAAGGAAATTCTAGCAATGACAAGACAAATTCAGGCGTTGATGGCTCAAACGTTGACAACCTTGGTCCAAGCGTTGACAACTCTTTTGACCATATCTTCTCTTCTAATAATTTTGAACAAGGTGAACCTTCAAACAGAAATGGAGAGGTTCATTCAGATAATGATGGAAGAGAGTGAAAAGGATATTGGTAACATGGAAGATGAGATTGAGGACAACACACTTATTGAGGGAGGAGTGCTTACTTCTACAATCAAAAATCATCCTGCTTCTCTAATTATTGGTGATGTGATGACTCTTGTTCAAACTAGAAGATCTCATCAGAATCTTGGTGGATTTATTGCCAATATTCATAAGAAGGTTGATACCTTTCTTGTTCAAGCATGTTTGTTTGCCTGTTTTTTGTCACAACAGGAACCCAAGAAGATTTTTTATGCTCTCAAAAAACCAAGTTGGGTGGAAGCAATGCAAGATGAGCTTCACCAATTTGCTATCCAAGATGTTTGGGAGTTGGTTGACTGTCCCAAACATGTCAGACCTATTGGGACAAGATGGGTTCTTAGGAATAAAAAGGATGAAAGAGGCATTATGGTCAGAAACAAGGCACGTTTAGTGGATCAAGGATATATACAAGAGGAAGGGATAGACTATGAGGAGGTCTGTGCACCAGTTGCAAGGATTGAGGCTATAAGGATTTTTCTAGCCTATGCTTCTTGCATGGGCTTTACAGTCTATCAAATGGATGTGAAGAGTGCTTTTCTTTATGACACAATTGCAGAGGAGGTTTATGTAATGCAGCCTCCTGGTTTTGAAGATTCAGAACATCTAGACAAGGTGTATAGAGTGAAGAAAGCTATGTATGGACTTCATCAAGCCCCAAGAGCATGGTATGGCACACTGTCTACCTATCTGGTGGAAAATGGATTCAAAAGGGGCACCATAGACCAGACCTTATTTACAAAGAAGACTGGTTTGGATTTCTTACTTGTTCAGGTCTATGTGGATGATATCATTTTTGGCTCTTCTAGTCCAAATATGAGTGAAGACTTTCCAAGCTTATGACAGACAAGTTCAAGATGAGTGCAATGCGGGAGATGAACTTCTTTCAAGGGTTACAAGTTCAACAGAAAGAAGATGGTATCTTCATCTCTCAAGATAAATATGTAGCATAAATCTTGAAGAAGTTTGGCTTTTCTCCACATGAGAAAAGGGCTATCACTCCTATGGATAGAGAACACCCTTGGGGAAAAGTTGGAGAGAGAAAAGAAGTGGATGTCAGGCACTATAGATCAATGATTGGTTCATTGATGTATCTCACAACTTCAAGACCTGACATTATGTTTGTTGTATGTGCATGTGCACGCCATCAAGTGACTCCCAAAGAGTGTCATCTTCATGCTGTCAAGAGGATCTTTAGATACCTTAGATGTTATCCAGACCTGGGATTATGGTATCCAAAAGATTCACCATTGAAGCTTATTGCATATTCAGACAGTGATTATGGTGGTGACAAATTTGATAGAAAATCCACAACTGGTGGATGTCAGTTTCTTGGGAGTAGATTGATATCTTGGCAATGCAAGAAACAAATAGTGGTGGCCAATTCTACAACTGAAGCAGAGTATGTTGCAGCAGCTGCTTGTTGTGGACAAGTCTTATGGATTCAGAACCAGTTGTTGGATTATCGGTATAATTTCATGCATACCAAGATTTTTGTAGATAATAACAGTACTTTATGCATTATTAAAAATCATGTATGATGTAGAGTTTTTGTACCCTTTAGGAAAAGGATGACAAATAGTGGTAGTATTAAGTGTCGGTTTAGGAAAACCGAGCACTAATGACCCAAGTGAAGTCCAAGTTCGTTTCCCAAAGAGGAAAGTGCGTTGTGTATTGAATTGATATTGATTTGTGATTATATTGATTGAGAAAGAAATGGGATTAGAAGAGAAAGACGGTTACGAAAACGGATTAAACTACGACGAAAAAGGCGGAAACGTAAAACCGTAAATAGTACCAAAAATAAAATTTTAACCTAAAATTTCCTAAAAATTACTAAAAATACACAATAATATTCTAAGAGTTTACAAAAAATCTAAACTTGCTAAAACCTTTTAATTAATTAAATAATGACTTTTTAATGCTAATTAAAGCCCTAAAAATCACTTTTAATTATTAAAAATCCCTAAAAAAGATTTTATAGTTTGTAAACCTCAAAAATATCCTAATTAAGCTAAAAACTATTTTTAAAAATTTTAAAACCAAATTAAACTATTTTTAAACACTTAAAAACTATTAAAATGTATTAAATCTTAAATTAATTCTAGAAATTAATTGAAAAGCCTAGAAAATATTTCGAAAGTGACAAAACTCCTAATTTAATGTCCTTTACCTAGGAAAAATGTAAAAACAAGAAAAAATAAAACTTTAATTTTTAATAATAAAATAATATTAAAATATTCAAAAAAATAAAAAGTTTGTAAATAAATTCTAAAAAATTACCAAAAATCCTAAATAATGTAACTAAAACAAAAATGCAAACCAAATTTTCTGAAACCTATTTAATAATTTTATATTAAATTTTAAAGTTGCTTAAAAAACCTAAAATCCTATAAAATTAAAAATAAGCTAAGTTGAAAACCTAATAAGCTGTAAACCTCAAAAGTATGATTAAAAACATAAAAATTATTTTTCCAGATTTTTAAATCACTTTTTACTATTTTTAAATGACTTTCTAAAATTTAAACTTAAAATAATCCTAGTAAATAAAATAATAATGAGAAAAATAAACTTTTTGCTCAGAAAAGTCAAACAACCTAACAAAAACTTAAGAAAAATGCTAAACAGAAATAAGCTATAAGAAATAAGCTAGAAACAGCTTATTTACAAGCTGTTAACTTAAATAAGCTCAAAAACAGAAGACCTTAAGTAATTAATGAAATGAA